>CM071843.1:58570152-59195152 GCA_036507285.1 Trichosanthes cucumerina | reverse complement strand
TTATTTAAATTTGTCTAAACACATGCATTGTCTATGGACATCCTTAGAATGAAATAAATAGTTTACCTTGTGAATATGTTAAAAATATGCCAACATACTTAAATATTTTATGTCATATTGAAGTTGCATATCTACGAAATATTAGATATGTCATCAAGGTCCTAGTAGCGTCTTATGCTACCGAAATTTTCGGTGTAGGCAATGTTGCTTAGTAACGTCCCTAGGAAATTTTGAGTTTGAAAAATTAGGGTTGTTACAGTTGGTATCAAAGCATGAGTTTTAGATTCTGCATACTCGCCTACATCGTAGGCAACGATCCTTATAACCTCTCGCAGGAAGTATAGTTAAAGTTATTTGAGTTGCTTGTGTGTTGACACTTGTTATGCTATGCTTTTGACTTCTTTGTTCTTGTGCAAAGGTAGTTTAGAGTTTAAGTTTAGATTATGACTCGAAGATGTGACCGTGGTAAAGTTCTAGCAACTTTCAAGGACGAAAGTTTTTCTTAGATGGGTATATTGTGACCCTCGTAAAATTAGGTGCTTTAATTGTATTTGTTTTAAATTTGAATCTTTGGATAACCAGAACAGGATTAGGAAATAATGTTTCAAAGTTTATAAAAGGATTAAGATTTCTGTTTGTTTAGGATTTCTTTTTCTAAAAGGATTAGAATTCCTTGTTCTAAAAGGATTAGGACTTTTTGGTGTCTATTTAAACTAGAGTATTAGCAATTTAAAGACACACTTCAAAACTCTCCTCATCTTTTTCTTTTCTCCACTTTCTTCATCTCGCCGGACCGTCGTCGGAGAGTTCTCGGACCGTCGCCGGAAAGTACCGTACGGTTGAGTTAATATCTCAACTCCATGAGGTTGGGTTATTAAGTCACCGGTTATAATAGTTGGTGAAACAAACAAGGAGTTGGGTTATTAACCCAACTCAACTCAACCCAACCCCATAAACCAAACACCCCCTTAATTTATATATCTATATATAATAAATGATGAGTTATTGTAGAATTGAAATACGTTTTATAGAGAGAGAAAGGAGTGGAAGAAGAGTTCAACTTATCTTTGTATGAATTCTTTTATGGGTAAGGAGTGGAAGAAGAGTTCAACCTATCTTTGTATGAGTTCTTTTATGGGTAATTTTGAAGAAATAAGAAATGCGAGGGGTGGGAGCTTGAACTGAGTGAGAGGAGAGAGAATTTATTATTATTATTATTATGATTATGTTTATTATTTTTTAATATTTTAATTTTCCATGTGCCATTAAAATAATTAAAAAAAAATATATTAGAGGGCCTTTTTAAATCTATTTTTCAAAACTTAGAGACAAAATGTCTAATCGATTTTTGAAATGATAATTAATGTCTTATCTACTAAGCTAGGTATTGACCTATAATTCAATTAGTTAAAGCGTTACTCATTAACACATTCAATATGTCAATTGAGCTATGTTATGTTTGGCAATTGAATTTTTTAAAAAATTCAACCACATATATAATAGGAGGATTAAGAAGTAAGTCAAAAGTATATGTTTTAATCAGTCAAAATATATGTTTTAATCATGAGGTGTCGATAATTGGATTCATAGTTTAAAACAAAACCAAACGAGGTGACAGGGAAGACTGAAGAGACAACCCACCAAGGATTTGAAATATTTTGTTAAATGAGATAAGTCTAACATTTTCATATAACACCTACTTCTTCCTCTCACACTTAAGACAAATAATTACATGATATACATCATTTTATTTTGTGAATCTCATGTAGTGTTACTGACATGACTATAGTACGAAAGATGTTCCATACTTTGATAGTACTAGAAATTTTTCAAAGCCGGTGATGAGAGAGAGAGATAAAGCAAGAAGTATGGAGGGAGAAAACTGAGAGAGAAAATTACAGCTTTTTTTTGGAGGCAAGAAGAAGAGACTACATTAGTTTCATCCTTGAGGATGAAATTAAAACCCCTTGAGAGACAAATTATGATTTATGACATAAAACTGTTACATGTAAACAAGTGGAACATCCTTGTTTAGACACACTAATCATACATACTGAAAACAGTAAGATTAATACAATGATCTATTGCTTACTATTCAAAAATTTTGTCAGCACTGATTCTATCACACATGGGTTCTCATCAGCTTGAGCCTTGACCTTAATCCATAAACAATGTGAAAGAAAATTACTGTTATTCAGTGATTTTCTCTCTCATTTTTCCCCCTCTTCTACGCATCTATTTATTTCTGAGGCAGAACTAAAATATGTTGCAGAATATGAATACCAACCAGATCAACTGCTTCCCTGTCAAGGAGTTGTAATATAAAGAAGCTCTACGATTTTCGTCATGTATCCCGAGGTCCATCGAAAGACTGCGTCTTTCTTAGATTCCAGTGAAGCCCATCGTGAATGCTGCGCAAGAAATCATTTGTCGAGTCTACCTGGCAAGCTGTAGGCACCGGCCAAGGCGCCATGCTGCATACAAGAGCATCTCCTGCTGCCAATTGTTTCCTGTCCTTTCCATCAAAGGACGCCCATGCATGCCCCCTGCTATTGAAAGGTACTTGTATACGTATTGTTACGTACTCCGGAAATATCAAGGGTCGAAATGACAAGGAGTGCGGGCATATAGGAGTAAATAGGATGCCGGGAACCTGTAGACACCATGGTAGCATTTAAGAAATAGTCACTCTAAGAGAACTGAAAGATTGGTCGACCGAAGAACATACCTGAGGATGAACCATTGATCCCCCAGCAGCCAATGAGTATGCTGTGCTGCCAGAAGTTGTTGATAGAATCAGTCCATCCCCTTGGACACAAGTTACAAAGGAACTGTCACAATAACATTCCAAATTCGTAAGGTATGATGATATTCCGCGATCAATTGTAACCTCATTCAGCACGAGTATAGGTTCTTCAGTTTCATATTCGTTTCTTGCTGCATCTCGAATAACATAGCATTGCAGTCGGTGTCGCAATGTGATACTAATTGGACCCTTTAGAACTGAATCCAAGCATTCTCTGTAATGCTCACTGTCTGAAGCATGTTAAAGAAACTTTTCAGCAATAAATGAAAATAAACGCCATGGCGTACCATGTTGGTTTAAGAATAACTTTAAACATAGAAGAAACTAACACACAGGTCTTAGGGAAGCAAAACAACTACTTTCTGGTTAAACCAAAAATGAATTCATTTCTAAGGTAAATAATACTTCCTCAGAACTGAAGGATACGAAAAGGAGTCATAAAACCCAGAGACCCTAAAGAAAACGGAACAAGTGGAGGAACTGGTCCTTTAAACATTGATGCTGCCTGCAATCAAGTGCCAAATTATTCCAGAACAAAACTTCCAAAATACAAAACTCAAGAAGTCAAAAGATGATATAATAAGAAAGTCATTACTTTACCAATAAAAACTCTAAATGTCATTTAAGAATAGTTCCATGATCATTAATTGTTAAGGGCATAGTGAACAACAGAAGTAGCAAGATTAGACCAGCTAATTGCATTCCTCTGCTTTGGTAGGCACACAGATATAAGTGCAAAATATTCAATCAATTCATTAAGCAAGATCTTAGGTGGTGTTTATAAACAAGTGATTACATCCTTCTCAGTCAATTACGTAAGACAGTATCAGCATATGTAGCACCAGAGTTTTTATATTTGTCAATGATGGCTAATAAAAGCATAAAGTTCATAGCTGAAACGACTGCAATAACAATGCCAGTTATATAATATCTAGAACAATAAGATGATACTCCTGAAAGTGAAATTGTCCGACGTACCCAAAGTACAGTTCCATCTCCACCAAGAGTAACCACAAGATCAACTTTTGTGTGGAGGAGCATAATTTCCTCGTCTGCCAAGAGGTAGAAAAGAGGGGTCAATCGAGGGCACAAGGATGCCATTAAATAATTCTTTACAGAAACCATAAGTGGCAGTTGCCATAAAAAATATAGCTTAAATAAGCAGTCAAGGCTATCCTTTGAACAAATGAATATAGCAAACACAAGTAACAAATGTAGTAAGAATAATACGTTTACCATAACATAATAGCAACCTTTTACACTCACCATCTTTCCATGTATGGACAAAATTGTAGTAGTCTGACTCTGTCAGAAGCTCGCTTTTAACACGTGGTTCTACATAAATGTGAAGACCTTTATGCTCTCTCAACCATCTGGGAGGAGTAGAAAATGGGAATAAGGAAAATAGCATTCTTTTCAAATTAAGTTGATACTCTTGTTATGAAGTATAAGGACTCTGGTCTAGGCAAAAAGAGAGCAAAATTTCCTCTGACCTTCTGAATGATAAATGTGAAATCATGAAGTTGACCTTCGATTCATTATTTAACAGCACTATTTCCATAATCATCCTTAAAAAGGATGAAGATTTTCATTATTTAACATCACACTTTTTCCATACCTATCCTTAAAATGCATGATGATTTTTATATATTTCTTTACTCACATAAGATGAAAATAACTCGAAAAACCAATTTAGCAACTAAAAAAAGTATCCACACCTGATCATCTCAAAACAAAGAATACGAACTGATATTGAGTTTGGTTTGGTCAATATAAGCACAGTCTGAGGTTGGGATTCCCACTTCAAAGAAATCTGAAATGAAAATGTTTTATCAATTAAAAAGTGGACCCACTCAACCACATTATTACATTAATAGGGATAAGTACAAACACCGAAGAGGGAGTTGAAAAGGACGAATCAAATAAAATATACGGTAGAGATTACAAAAAAGAAAAAGAAAGAAAGAAAGAACAAAATGAATTAATTAAAATTCTTTGTTATTGACATGTAATGAAATGTGAAAATGATGGGAGAATCAAAACTTTTCCGCATTGTTTAATGAAATGTGAAAATGATGGGAGAATCAAAACTTTTTCGCATTGTTTACTCATTTCTTTGAGCACATAAGTTGTACAGACATGTTCAAATTTGAACTATATTTGTAAGCCTTTTACTTGGACGGTAAATCATTTATTAATTATTATATATAATAGTTATGATCATAAGCTCAGTTTTTCGTTTTCATTTAGTCAAATAATCGACTGTAGAAAATCTGATGCTGCCATGTCTTAAACTATCACATATATAAGTAACACAAGTTATTGATGCAAAAACCATTGAGATGTGTCTAAGTTCAGCAGAAACAAACCTGTCTACTGCTACGCTCTGCAGTTGTTATGTTTCCTTTTTCAAAGGAGACAATATCATGCTTGTGTCGATCACTATAATCACCATTGCAGCACCATGAAAGTTTGAATGATGCCTGTAATTTTAAATGGGATTAACACAATTTAGTAAATATCTAAAATCACTTTGTCACATTTCGATGTATATTTTTCTGAAGTGTAATGATGTTTTTATTGACAAAGAGGAGGACTAAGTGCCCTCAGTGAATAAAACCACCAATTTGAATAAGATTATAAAGGGAATGTGATTACAAAAAGAACTATGCATGAAGCATCACTAGGAAGATTGAAATAAGGAACTATGCGAGGCATGCAATATGCTTCATTTTGCTTGTATGCATGTTCATACACATATAAAAGAGAAAAATAAAATAAAAAAACTGAGAGATAACTTTTGACTTTATTACTTTATTTATTTTGAACTAAATGGGCATGTTTCATTTTGCCTTTGTTATTGCATCAGAAAGAAGTAAGATTATTTGGTCTTGGATTTCCTAAAGAAATTTTAGCCATTAGATATTGTACAATTTTACATATATGTAATTAGTGTCTTCATCTTCTTAACGGAATCTTATTAAAGAAACTAAATTAGATGCAATTAAAATATTAATTTGGTAATAAAAATAACAAATAAAATATTTGAGCTATCATTAGAAAGAAGTGGCAAAGACATGCATAACTCAAAAAATAACCATGATAGCAACAGGACTCAAATACCTTTCTCGTATATTTCTTGGACGCCCTCTGAGAAACAGAATCAATGTTCCCATCTTGAAGAACTTCATGAGAACATATTCCATTTGATCCACAACACCGTTCTGATTGCTCTATGGCTTGTGGGGTTAGATTCCTTGACCTGTTACTATCATGACCATTGCGTTCTGCAGGTGATTGCCCTATAATGCACAAGTATATATAGTTTTAAGGAAAACAATAGTAAAAAGAAGGAGAAACGGAGAACCAACCAGAAGAAGGAAACATAAGGAAAAAGGAATGAGAGGAAAAGAAAATCGGTGGTGGATCACATATGTGACAAGCGATGGGTGAATACAAAAGCAGCTCTCACAAGATCAGCAGACGACTGGTAAGCTCAGAATATAACCTAGCATATTTACATTCAACTGTGTACAAAATAAGGTCACAAGTTGGTTTGGTTACTACAGTAGAATTGACATAAATAGACTCAGCCAAGTAATGATGTCATAGCATCTGCACTTGGAGATTAATCCTACAAGGCTCAACATAACAATAAAGGGCATCACATGTCCCTCCCAATTCTCCATCTCCCAATAAAGGGCATCACAGATATCACAGTTTTAGTCTTAAACCAAAGCGACGCTAAAGACTTGAAGAAGACGTTTGCTATTAAGGAAAGCATGTGCTCCAAAATACATAAAGAACTTCCTAGATTATACACTAAGCTCAGCCTCAAGTTTATAGTAATTAATTTAATCTAATAAGTGAAATTGATGTTTGCTTTAGAATATTGACAAGTTGCCATCTGAACCCACTAGACTTTAAAATCCTATTCCTAAACCCGTACAATAAATGCCTCAATAGAATTTCCTCAGAAGGATTTGTACCATAATTCACAAGCACACCAAACTATAACAATTTTTCCAGCCCTTAAACTTTCAATTCAAAATCAACTCTTCATCCCACAAAACTTTTCCAAACTAAACATTTGTTAATTTACATACAGTACATTGAATACACTTTTTGCACATGTTATGTGTGACATTCGAATCGCGTTGCTGCAAATAGCATTTTAAAATTACATTTTAATTTGAACATTAGTGAATACCATTTTGAATCTAATGTAAGATAAAAAGTTGTTTTCAATCCAACATCATCAAAAAATGAACTTTTACCCTACTTTGCCCAAAAGTAAAAAGATATCTTTGGAAAAAGAATGTTCATTTGACTAAAGTTAATATCCACTGTTCGATAAAAATTGGAGAGATTCTGAACGTAATTGGAGGAGATAGTTTTTTAATTAAAAATAAAATGTTCATTGAGCAAGCACATCTTATATTTGAAAGAAATGGCACTACTTTACCCCAAACTGAATAACAAAAACCATTTTGACATCAAACTGAAGAAAACTGGGATGAAGTTTATCTAACTTTCTTGAACGATATATAAAAGATCTGCACTTCAAAACATTTAAGGCGTTTATAAGCATTAAATTAACACTCTTTGAACTATAAGCACGAAAACATCAACTAATATATTCTAAAAATAAAAGAAATCCTGTAAGAAAAACCTTTATGCTCGAGTTGAAGATTTCTTGTCCTCTCCAATTCAAATTTACGCTTCCATTCAGCTGCCTCAGCCTGTGCAGCAGCCTTTCCCTCAGCTGCCCTTCTTAATGCTTTTGCAACAGCTAGAGATCGAAGAAATGATATAAGCAGCATATCTTAACCAACTCATACTCAATAGCAAACATATCAGTAAAACTACATAAATGTAAAGGAAAATATTCATAGCAGCACATGATTCGGTAAAATATATGAAAAAAACTGTGATACATACTTCTCAAGGCCTCTGAAAACTCAACAAGGTGATCATCAGTCTCCATTAATGGAGACCGTTGAAGAAGTTCCTGGACGGCCTTCTCAGAATTTAACAGAGAAGTTGCATTAAGAAAACCATTCTCTGGCATTGGGCTAGAAAAGTTTCCTTCTCCCTGTATCAACAACAGGTTAGTTGGCCCAAAAAACTAAATAACACGAGCAACGCGAGTTCAAAACTTAATATAAAACTTCTTTCCCTTTACAGCGCAAGTGGTAAAGCAACAATCTGAAACAAAAAAAAAAAAAAAAAAAAAAGCGCCCCCACTTTTCCAAAAAGACTTGGGAATCTGGCCCTCTGGGAAAAACTTTATTTAACTACAAAAGCATCTCGTCCCACTCTATCCATCCATCAGATATTCAACCTCAAATAGAGCAATCCCCAATTTCTCCAAATCAGCAACAAAACCCCACCCAATTAATCACACAATTTTCCACGAAGATCAATACTAAACACCCTCAATAAAAAATAAAATAAATACCTCAAATGGTAAACGAAACAAACAGAGGATCACATCCTCAACTAAGTAAAGAACCACCAAAAATCCCCACCATGAAAAAAACCCAGAAAACCCAATCAACAGATCATAAGGCCCAAACAAGACATGGGGTCGATTCACAAGTCAAGATCACAACAAACAAACAAACAGTAAAGACAGAGACAGAGACAGAGACAGAGAGGGATTACAGAGGAATTGAACTTGCTGGGAGACATGGGTGTGTGTGAGAGAGATACAGAGAGGGAATTGAAGAAGGAAGAAGAGGGAAAATCCCAATCCCAATCCCAATCCCAATCCCCTTGTTAAGCCCTCCCACAACCGCAACCGCTTGAAATTGGCAGCAGCAGGAGCAGGAGCAGGCGCATTCGGTTAAAATGTGAAATTTCAGTTGAATTTTGGGAACACCCACCTGATCCAGAGAGAACGAAGCGAGAGGGAAAGAAGTTTATAGAAACTAGAGAGAGAGAGAGTTGGGTGGGGCCATGGCAGAACGCGTGGCAATTGAGGCCCAGCTAGACGAAGAAGAAGAAGAAGAAGAAGAAGAAAGGCGCTGTGTGAAATTGAAGCTTGTCTAACCAACCAACTACAGAGCTGAAATGACGATAATACCCCTATGAATTGGAAAATGACGTTTGAGGACAAACAACGTTGAGACTTGAGAGAACTTTGAGATCCTTGTTTTGGAGTATTTGTGTGGTTAGGTGGGCAAATGAGAAAGAAAGTTGGAACTCTTTTTGGGAGTACTTGGAAGAACTTGACTTTGTTCAACTTTTTTTTTCTTTTTCTTTTTTTTTTGTTTCAATTAAGTGTTATTTTCCTTTTTGGGGTACACAGTTATAATCACGCTCTTGAACTTCTAACTTTCTTACAAATCAGATTTATCACTTATAATTTTGTTTAGTTGCAACATCAAAAATATAAGTTAAATTATAAGTTTAGTTAAGTAACTTTTGTATTTGTGCCTATTTTGTTTTTAAACTTTAAATGCATTGAATGAGTTTTTGAACATTTAATTAATAAGTCTCTAAACTTTAAAAGTATCTAATAAATCTATGAGTTTTCAATGTTGTGTTTAATAGATTTTTGACACATTCAAATTTTTCAAAAATAACTAATCTATTAGATATAAAATTGAATTATATATCCAATAAGATTCTAAACTTTCAATTTTGTGTTGATCAAGGACCTATTAGAGAAAAAAACTCTGCTTAAACTAATAAACCACACACAATTCAAATAACAAAACACTCAAATATTAAGTTACAATGCTTAAACTAAAAAATTCTTGATCTAACAAACTCAAACTAATACAAGAATGCTCAAACATGAACTAAAGAATGAACAAGATAGGATAGGATAATTAATTTGGAGTTGTTATAAGGTGGAAATAAGGGAACATTTTAAAGCTTTTTTTTTTAATTAATCTCTAATATGTGTTAAAGCTTCAACAGTTTTGAAAGGGTTACACTTGTCACAAATAATGAGATTTATAAAAGTGCATGTTTATTCAGACACGTCATCTGTTGTTTCCATTTTAAGTAATGGCATTCGTTAGTTGAGGTACAACCTATTTTAAAAGACATTGATGTTATATAGAAGATGTTTCAACAAGTCACGTCTACTCGTATTAGGCATGAATTTAATAGTTAGTTGATAGATTGGCTAGATCTGGTTAATCTATCGGTTTGTTTTTTAGATGAAGAATTTCTCTATTTAGATTATATCAATTTTGTTTGTAGTGACATTTCTATTTGTGTGGCTCAAAGAGCATAATTTGAGTTTAATAGATGTTTCTTTCAAGAAAAAAAAAATGAAAAAAAAGAAGTCTCAGCCCAACCTAAAGATTTAATGCTCATAATTAATCTCATTCATACATACAAGTGCTCAAAGCTAGTCAAATTTAAAATTTAATTTGGAAAAACTAAATCTTTAAAGTTAAAATGATGTCACTAATCTAAATTAGACTTAGCTGGATAGGTTAAAGCATATATTCACCATCAAAAAGAAAGTTTGAATCTCCATACATTTTCTTAAAAAAGAAAAGGAAAAAAAAAGAATTGTGTCAATAATCAAAGCATAAAGATTAAAAAAGAAAAAAGAAAAAAGAAAAAAAATTATCCCTATTTGTTTTAATCTGGTTTGGATTGTACTTTAGTGTTAGAGTAAATCAATTTAGTGATAGAAAGGAACTCTTCGTCCACATCGAAAATGGATCATCTTTAATTTTAGTTAGAATTAAAAAAAAAAAAGTTAAACCATATTTTTGAGATAATATAGAATATTTTAACCATACCCTTGAGATAATATAGAGAAAATTTTCTCGTAGATTTTTATCTCCTCCACAAAATCTTCATGGCTATGACTAACTCGAACACAAAACCAAAACTTGTGGGAGCCTCTTGAAAGAAAATTCACTAGAGATTGGAGAGGAAGAAGTTTAGACACAATTCTCTATCGTGGAGATGTATAGAAAAAATAATTAAATGGCTCACGGTTCTATGTATAGTGGCCTAGGGAGAATAGTTAAATAGTATATATTAATATATAATATATTAAAATATATTTATCTAACCGGTTTGAATATCATATTCAAATCTTTCCAAATTCTCCTATGATATTTATTTCTAATTTGAATCTAATTAAAATTTAATAAATATCTTTTATTTAATATATCTTAATATATTATTAATTTTAATATTTAATGTATCAAACACAATAAATATATTTTCCTCTTTTATATTTAATATACCTAATATATTAAATATTAATTTAAATATTTCAAAAAAAATCAACTAAATTGATCCTTACTTGTCATATGACCTAGCAATAAGACTTTATACACCGGTAGATTATAAGTTTCAATGATACAAAATCAATTAATTAAACTCTTTAATTAGTGCATGTTTGGGAATGATTTTAGAAATATTGATTTTAGTGTAATTGATTTGTCTATAATTTATTTATTAAAAGTGATTTTCATATAATTATTTTCATGTTTGGTTCTATACTTTAATAGTGATTTTCATACAATTAAGTGATTTTTATAACGCATATTTGGGAAACAACTTTAACATAAAGTGTTTTAAACTAAGTGATTTAATTATAATTAATCAGTTTAAAAATAGTTATAAATTATTCTAATATTTGGAGGAATGAAAATTAGAAATATGGAGGGATAAAAATTTTAAATGAAAAGATAAAAAATTCAGAGAGAGAATTTTAATAAAGAGAGTAAAATTCAAACATAGAGAGATTAAAAAAATGGGCAAGATGATCAAAATTTTAGGAAGAAAAATTAAAATGAGGAGAAAAAAGTTAAGAATTAGGGACAAGTAGAGCAAGAGATTAAAAAAAAAGATAGGAAAATTATAGGGAGGAACAAAAAAAATAGAAATAAAAAAATTCAAAGAGAGTTAAAACCATTAGAGAGAAAAAAAAGTAAAAAATATGAATTAAAAGAAAAGAATATATAAAATAAGATACATATTATAAAAACTTTAGAGAGAGAAAATTGACATTTTATAAACAATAACGAATGAATTTAATAAGACGGTTTTGAGAAAAATCACCTTTTTATGAAAATTTATTAATTTTTGACAAAAGATGACGATTTTTACCCGTCATTAAAAGTATACTATTTCCAAAAATGAAATAATAGTCATTTTAAATTACAATCACTTGATAAAAATCACTTGGGAATCATCTCCCAAGTGATTGAGAAGGAATCACTTCAAATAATTTTCGATTTTTCCAAAATCACTTACTTAATATTGTCAAACATCACACTTTTGGTAGGAAAGTGATTTTAGACATGTCAAAAGTTATTTTAGTCACTCCAAAATCACTCTCAAACATGCCCTTTAATGAAATTAATTGATTTTTATTCATTAACTATGGGTCATTCCACAATAAACCTAGTGTTTCACTCTTATGCACTGTAAGACAAGTTGCGTCTATGGATATAATCACTACGTGAAAGTCGATCCTTCATGAGTTGTTCGTAACTACAACTAGGTCAAAAGTCTGTTTTATCCCTATAATTGTATGTGCACCTTAAGTATCATTGATTTTCTAATAAACAATTTATTAATGATTCAACTATAAACTAAGTCACTCTCAGGCCAGTGAAAGGGTGGGACCTTATTGTTCAAGTCTCAAAATTAATACTTAAAGGGAACTATTCATCTGCTTATTTCATATGAGAATGAGTGAATTCCATCATGTTGGGATTATGTCCTCAACTCCCTATTTGGTCAAGTCCTCAAAATGGTAGACTTATTGAATCGGCTACAAAATCCACTCTCGCCTATGTAAATCAAAGGACACGTCCCACAAGTAGGAGTTCATAACTTACTCAAGATTAAGATCAACACGCATATGATCATCCTGATGAAATATTAATCTTTTCAATTAACAAATTTATAAAGAGAGATTAAATATTTCGTAATTCAGTCTTATACATACTCATTGTATAAGATACTCATACTCACATATCTCCACATAAATGACTTGGATCAAATCATTTGTAACTATTATAAAGTGGGTCGTATCAATAGTTTTACTAGGATAAGACACCCAATTTTATCCATATACTATGACCATGTAGGTTATTTCTTGAACATGATCCTCTCGTATGTTAACCACATACTATTCAAAATTATACTAATAACCTTGGATTTTTTAATGTAATGGATACTACAATATTGCAAATAAAATAAAATAATTATTAATTATTAAATAAATTATGAATTACAAGACTTTATGACATAAATCCCAACATTTAGGTGACTCATGCTAGTTTGAATATAGTTTAGTGGGTGAAATATTTATTACCACCTTCTAAGGTTGATGGTTTAATGGGTGGAAAAAAAAAGTTGTGACTTTTATGTATTAGCATTGAGATAGGTGATTACCCTAGAGAACTTGCTAATTATTGTTCAATCAATAACAATTGAATTTAGTTATATTACATTTACAATATATTGAGATCTTTAATGATACAATAGCAACTATACCATAATGTTATATGTCTTAACCCCCCTCCCCAATAGACAACTCAAAAAAGTAAAGTTCTTCCCTCTATCCTTTTCTTTATTATTTTTTTAAGCTCAACAATTGTGGAGTAGGATCGAATCATGTACCTTTGGTTGTTAATAAGTACCTTATTTATTATGCTAAAAAAATACTCGAAAAATTAGCAATTTTTTCCTTATTGACTAGTTAACTCTAATTTCCCGTGTGTTTAGGTGTGATTTTTATTTTAATACTGTTTCCATTTTTTTCTTTTTTTGTTCATTTTATTCCTTATTTATCACATTTTCTCAATCCTTCCTTCTTAAGAGTGAGTGTTTATTCTTAAAAAAAAATAATAAAATAAATAAATACACAATTGCTTGTGAATGTTGTCATACACAATTTCAAAGCTTAGTATCCGCAATTTAGAGGGGAGCTTGTACATACAACATCAATTAAAGCAAATTTCAAACTACTTTAATATGATTTTGATTTGTAGGATTCGTCAAGATTTACTCAACTAAAAATGAGGTAAGTGATCATTCTCTCGTTAAAAAACTTAAAATTTAACACAACATGTCTACATTTTACTCATATTGTGCTTTCAAAGGAGTTGTTATATTGAAAGGTTAAAAGAAGTTTCTTCCTCAAATTTTTTTTACATGGTTAGGGTTGTCTCCCTGATTTGAGTTGAATTGGGTTTTAAAACCAACTCACCATTTGGTTTATGGATAAACGAACTCAACTCAATTCCGCCGACTTAGAATATTAACTTCACCGACTTGTACAATAACCCTATTAGCATATTTTGTCACCGCTTCTCCAGCAACCGACGAATACCATCGGCGATCGGTAACCACCTCCAGCGAACATCTCTGACAACCAGTGACCATCTCCGACGACCAAGGATCACCTCTAACGACCAAAAATCGACAAGTGACAACTACTTTTGATGACTTTCTCCCACGATCAAAAACCAACCTCTGACGACCATCTATGGCAGCCAGTGACCATTTTCGGCAACCAAAAACTACCTCTGACGACCATCTTTGGCAATCGATAACCATCTCCAACGATCGACAACCATCTTCGACAACTGACAATCATCTCTAATGACCTTCTCCAGCGACCACTACTGGCGTCTGGCGACCTTCACTACCGACGACCATATGTGGCAATTGACGATCACTGACGACTACCTTGTCTGAAGATTTACAATAATCCTTGGTGACCTTATCTTGCAAGCATCAGGTTCTTCTCCGACGAGTATTACTAACAATAATTTTTAGCGACTGACGACATTCTCATGGTTCAAAATAATATGAAATGCATATGTACTTAGTTAGTCTTACTCTGTACTCCAACAATCCTTCTTCGAACTTACAAACTCGACTCATTGTTGGTCATTACTTATATTTTGTGAACCATAATTATGTTTGTGAAACATGTAAATAGGTCCTTGATACCCTAATTATGTTTTGTGAATCATATAAATAGGTCATTGATAACCTGCTAATATTTTGTGAATATTTCACTTTTACATGACATTAATGTTGAAATATATCATCGTTTTATTGCCATCTTCATGTGATTTAACAAATGTAAACAACCAATGTTCCTTTAAAAAAAAAACGTAATGGTCATTGTATTTTAAAACAAAAGACCCTATTAATAATTAAAAATGGTCATGATAAGTTTCTCATTTGTAAGTTTCAAAGAAGTTCAATATATGTTTAGACAATGAAACCTTAGATTTCTCTATTTTGGTAGAAGTTCAACTTGTGTTTAAAGAAAAAAAAATACATGTACATTGCTTTTTTTTCCATTCATTAATTGCTATTTGTTTTTATAAAGAATACAACATTTGATTTCTATCAATTGAAATGAGTTCTACGTGTACTAAAAATATGTGATTTTTATTATAAATTGAAAGAAGTTTAATGTATATCAAAAAGAGGAAACAATGTTACATTGCCTATATTTTGGAAAAAAAATAATTTCTAAAAAAAAAGAAAGATAAAAGAATGGTATTTAAAAAAAAAATCAATGTTGAAAGAATATATATATATATATATATATATATATATATATTGAAATGGACATTTGAATTCAGTGTTGCAAATATGAAAAAAAATATGTTTTTAGATGAATGATTGAAAAAATTAAAAATAAAATAAACAAAAATAGTCAACTTCAAGTTAGAAAAAAGTGCATCACATACCCCTGACAACACAATTCAACTCAACTCTGCACCCCAAACACATACTTTCTAACTCAACTCAACTCTACATCTTAAACACAAACTTTTGAACTTACTGACAAACTAACTCTATCGAACTCAACTCAACTCAACTCTGCGCGCCAAACGCCCCCTTACTTTTAAATTTTAACAAATTATAGTCCACTTGTTGGGATTGTAAATGAGTCACATTTTTCTAAAAATCTAAGACTTGATCTTCTTCTCAAAATATAACTATCAAGACAATTCAATCATGAACTTACCGTTCAACTAGTTAAGAAGTATATACTCTCGATTAAATGATTAAAGATTTGAATTTATACATATTGTTGAATTAAAAAAAAATCAATACTCAATCAACCAAAATTAATATTATAAATTAACCATAATGGATAACCATGTTTAATTCATGGTGACCACGTACCTAGAATTTAATATCTTACATATTTCCTAACAATCAAATGTAGCAGGGTCAGGTGAGTTTGAGGTCAGAATTTTGTATTAGGGGTGTACAACTAACCCGATAACCCGAACTACCCAACCCAAACCGTGAGGGTTGGGTAGGGTTAAGTTTGTTTGGGTTGGGTTAGAAGTTTGGAGAACCGAAAAGTTCGGGTCGGTTCTCAGGTTGGCCCAATCCAACCCAATCCAAAGTTTATATTTTTTTAATTTTATTTTAATTAAATATATACTTATAAATAAGTTATTTGTCAATTTATTATATTTTTCTTCTAGACTTCTAAGAAGTTAAGATGTTATGAATTTTGAACTTTGATATTTGGCTTTTATGTGATTTTAGTTATTAATTCAAGAAAAAATATTTTAAGTAATTTTAAAAATTATAAAAGAAATAAAAAATTAACTCGGTGACCCAACCCAATCCAATTCGAAAATATTGGGTTGGGTTGGGTTGGGTCTCATGAATAGGATTGGTTGGATTGAAAGAATCACCAATCCAAATTTTCGGGTTAGTCCAAAAATCTCCCCCAACCCGACTTATCTACACCCTTATTTTATATCCTCGCTCTTACATTTATGGAAACAAACTAACTGGACCCCAAATGGACTCAATTAAATGGATTCCATAGTTTTTTTTCCCTTTTTAAAGAATGTTTATTTGACCCTAAAATAATTGAATTAATGGACATGTTGATTTTTTGAATATGCTATAAGATAGAATTGTTGAAAGTTTGACCAAACTTTATGTCAAGGGATTGGATAGGGGTTTGAAATTGAATGGTTCAACTACAGAAAGTATGGTGGTTGGTGAGCTTGCTATGAATATATAAGTTATTTTATTGACTGCAAATTCCATAGTTGACCACGAGTTTTTTATTTTTTATTTTTTATTTTTTCTTTTCCATAGGCAACTTTTGTTGATTTCAACAAATATTTCCTTAAGGAAAGCTCTCAATTAATTTTGGCAGAAGGAAAGCTCTCAATTTTACGTTCAGCTAAGTTTTTTATTTTTTTTTATTGGAAAGGATTCAAAACTACAATTTCTTAATTATAAATATATATTTTATATTAGTTAAACTATGAATTATATTCGCTCTATATTGAAAATTAATCATTTTAATTTTGTTATTAAACGTTCACGAAGATAGTTTTTTATTTTTTCAGAAAACTTTTCGTTGGATTCAACAAAAATTTGCTGGGAAACTCTCAATTTTACATTCAACTAAGTTTATTTGTAGGAGTTATTGAAAATGAACATTTTAATTTTGTTATTTTCCTTTTAAAAAATAATGTCATTTTCAAAAAATTCGTTTTTTTGTTTTTCAAAAATCGAATGAGACTTTGAAGGTACTAGTCTTTTAGTACGTGTGTTGCACGTGATATTCCCTTGTATGTTTTTATACATTATAATTAATTTTTTTAAAAAAATTAAATAATAATGTGATTATGTTATAAAAGAAAAAATAGAAATATTATAATCATTAATATTTACCATAAAATAATTTAAATTATTTATATTTTGACTTCGTAAAATATATGAAATAAGGATTTTTTTAGTACAATTACATAATTTTAATATTTTTAAAATAAGATATTAATAGTAGTTTACAAATTTGTTAAAAGTATGAAGGAATTATTATTATTATTATTATTATATAAAAAATCAAGATTAAGTGGTAATCTAAAATAATTATGTAAAAATAAAAGGTTAATACCATAAAAAGGTCACATCTCCATCTAGCTATATAGTGTGCTGATTTTTTATTTTTAATAATACAATTTTGTAATTATGTAACATTAATAATTATATTATTATATTTTTCAAAAAAAAAAAATTATATTATTATCTTACTTGATTTAATTACCACAATTATGAATTATTTAATTTTGTTAAGGAATGTATATATTTGATGTTATGTGAGTATGTTTTTAATAGAATGAAAAATGTGAAAAAAAGAGAAAAGTCATGATTTTAAAAACTAATGTGTTTGACTTTGAAAGAGGAGAGTATAGATTTATTTTTACGGCCAATTACTCAATAAACAAATATGTACATATGTGGTTATTAAAAAAAATATATATATGGGGTTACGTAAATATTAACTGTTTTTTAGATCATTAAAATTAAATTACTCAAATAAACACGCATATAAGTGACTATTATGAGAATGTTATTGTTCACACGTGATTTCAACGAAGAAATAGAAATAAGACACGTGTAATTGAACGTTGTATTATTAATTTGAATGTTCTGAGTTATAATCTCTAATGTTTATTCTCTAATTCTTTCTCTCTCAATTGTAATTTGTCGGACTTTACAGCTTGTTCTCGGACGTAGATTTGATTCGAGGGCTTCGCAACTTATTCTCGAATGTAATTTGTATGGGGGGTTTTGTAGCTTGTTCTCGAACGTAGACTTTTCTTGAGGGCTTTGCAGCTTGTTCTCGAGTGCAGACTTGTCTCGGGGGATTGCAGCTTGTTAAAGATCTTTGGCTTGTAGCGTGTTGAAGGTTTTCGGCTTGTAACTTGTTGAGGGTCTTCGGCTTGTTGCTTGTTGAACGTTTTCGGCTTGCAGCTTGTTGAAGGTCTTTGGTTTGCAGCTTGGTGAAGGTCTTAGGCTTAAATCTTTGACTTGTTGCTTGTTGAAGGTCTTCGGCTTGCAGCGTGTTGAAGATTTTCGGCCTGTTGCTTGTTGAAGGTCTTCGGCTTGCAGTTTGTTGAAGTTCTTCACGAAGCACTTGACACCTAAGGACTTGAAGTGTTCAACATAACTCGTCTTGCAGCGTTCAACACCTAAAGACTCGTCTTGCAGCGTGCAACACTTAAAAGACTCGCCTTGCAACGTTCAACAGTAAGGACTTCAGGGAGTATTCAGTAGTTAAGACTTTGCTCTGAATTCTCTCTTTGTTCTCTTGAGAGTGAAATTTTTGAACCTTTGGAATGGAGGGGAAACTCTCTATTTATAAAACTTTCTAGGACATAGACTTGGATTTTATTTATCTTACCCAATTCCATATAATTTTTGACCAAAATTAAATTTAATTATTTGGTCAAATTGCATGTTGACCCTTGTAACTTTTAGAATTTGCCAATTCTTGTATTCAAACTAAATTTAGGACACATGTCAACTTTTAATCGGTCCCAAATTAATCATTTACAACTTCATCATTAATTTGGAATAATGACGTGACAACTGGAGATTGGTCAAAATTTCTATGTTAACAAATGCCCCTTTTCGAGATTTAGGCACAAGTATGCATGGGCGAATCTCGAAAAAGATAATTTGGAATCAAAATTTAAGATGGTTGCTCCTAAGTTGACTCCATTTAATGTGTCAGTTTAATCAAACTATGAATTTGGTTCATAATTTAGATTTTTTTTTTATTTGACACATTTTCATGCCAACAAAATCAAAATATGAATTTGGGTCAATATTTTGATTTTCAATTCATATTTTAATTTTATTGCCTGACATAAAATTTGGACAAATTGGAGTAGATTTAGAGTTCTACCCAATTTCTTTTTTGAACTTGGAGTAGTATTTGAATTTTCTTCCAAGCTTGATTTGTGATAAAATATGGAGTATGTTCATATTTCAAATTTGTGAGATAAAATTGAAATTCTATCATGATTTTGATTTGGATATAACTAATTTCATCAACTTTGATTTGGGATAAAATCTGGAGTATGCCCAAATTTTGATTTGAGATAAAATTAAAATTCTACCATGATTTAGACTTGATAGAATTAATTTTATGATGTGGGATAAATTTTGGATTATGCCCAAATATTTTTTTTAATCTTTTGAGATAAAATTCTACAAATCTCAACTTTAGATTTGTAATAGAATTTTAATTTTGGTTGCACACAATTTTCTATTGGAAATAAGATATGCCAAATTTTGATTTGAGATAAAGTTCTATTCCAATTCCAATTTCAATTTCTATTTGAATTTCAACTTGGATTTTGGAATGTGATCTTTTATCTTTCCTTCAACTATAAATAGATGAGGTGGGTCTTTCATCCATTCGCATCAGAGTGTGGAGACAAGTTTGGAACTTTGATTGAGGCAAGTCTGATATTTTTTTTCTTTTTCTTTTTTCTTCTTTTTTTCTTTTTTTTTTCTTTCATTTTCTTTCATTTTCTTTTTTCTTTCTTTTATCTTTTTTTTTCACTTTCATTCCTTTTTCTTTTTCTTTTTCTTTTTTCTCTTTTTTTTTCTTTTTCTTCTTTGTTTTCTTTTTTTTTTTACCTTTTTTTTTCAGGTACGACGTTAATCTTAGCACATTTACACTTGTGGAACCCTTGTCGGTTTTGGGTGTACTTGCAGCTGTCGGCCTTCCTTGTTCCTAGCGCATATACACTTGTGGGATACTTGTCGGTGTCGAGTGTACTTGCCGCTATGAAACTCCACATGTTCCTAGCTTATATACGCTTGTGGGACCCTCGTCAGTTTTGGACGTATTTGTAGTTGTAGGACTTTCTCGTTCCTAGCGTATATACACTTGTGGGACCCTTGCTAGTGTCGGGTGTACTTGTAACTACGAAACTCCACATGTTCCTGGCTCATATACGCTTGTGGGACCCTCGTCAGTTTCGGGCGTACTTGCAGCTGCAAGACTTCTTTATTCCTAGCGCATATACACTTGTGGAACCCTTATCGGTGTCGGGTGTACTTGCAGCTACTGAACTCCACATGTTCCTGGCTCATATACGCTTGTGGGAGCCTCGTCGGTTCTGGGCGTATTTGCAGCTGCAAGACTTCTTCGACGTTAGCTCAGGAACACTCGACCCTAACGAGGCCTATGGTGTTCCTGTAGCTTTGCTGCTATTTGATGTTACGTCATAGACAACTTATAAGGTATGTCACATCTCCAATCTAATTTATCTTCTTTTTTTTTACTTTTTTTATTTTTTATTTTTCTCTTTTATTTTGTATTTTTGTATTTTTTGTATTTTTTTTCTACTGGGTTCATCAGTATTGCTCCGTGATGTTACTGTTGGTATGAAAACCTCCTAACTTAGTGAAGGAGTGAGTGATGATGGGTGAAGCCTATCTTGATCTAACGGAGGAGCGAACACCAACAAATGAAATCTCTTGACGTGGCGAATGAGCCAATGTCGACAGACGGAACCTCTTGATTTGATGGAGGAACGAGTGTCGAAGGATGAAGCATCCTAGCTTCATGAAGGAGCAATATGCCGAACTTGAAATGAAGGAATCACTTATCGTGAAGTAAGCAACACTTAACTTTGAAAAGCAAGCTCGAAACAAGTGGAACACCAATCTTGAAGCGCCATACTAGTTCTTGAACTGCAGTATTTTAAGGCAGAACAGTGAACTTGTAAGCGATCAACGCTCGGACTTAAACTTTAAGAGAGCAAAGTGCAGACTTAAACTCCAAGTGAGTAATGCTTGAACTTAAGCTTGAGGTGAGCCAAACTCGACTTCGAAGTGGATGAGAAATAAACCAAATTTGAGGGGAATAAAGCTTGAACTAGGGTGAGCAATGAACAATACTTGAGGGGTTCAAGCTCGAATTTTAGGAGAATGAGCAATGAATCGAATTTGAGGGAAAGCTCAAACTTTAGGAGAATGAGCAACGAATAGAATTTTAGGGGGATGAAGCTCAAACTAGGGTGAGCGATGAACCATACTTGAGGGGGTTCAAGCTCGAATTTTAGGAAAGTCAGCGATGACCCATACTTGAGGGGAACGAAACTTGAACTTTAGGGGAATGAGCGTCGATCCATACTTGAGGGGAACGAAACTTGAACTTTAGGGGAATGAGTGACGAACCAAACTTGAGGAGAACAAAGCTCGAATTTTAGGAGAATGAGCAATGAACTAAACTTGAGGGGAACAGAGCTCAAACTTTAGGAGAATGAGCAACGAACTGAACTTGAAGGGAACGAAGCTCAAACTTTAGGAGAATGAGCAACGAACCATACTTGAGGAGAACGAAGCTCAACTTTTAGGAGAATGAGCAACAAACTGAACTTGAGAAGAACAAACCTCAAACTTTAGAAGAATGAGCAACGAACCGAACTTGAAGGGAACGAAGCTCGCTTGTATGCATCCAACCTGTAATGTCTTCTTTTCATGAGGATGAAAACCTTTTTTTTAGAGACTGAACTTAAGGGGTTGTTTGGGGCGCAGGTTCGGAATCAGAATCCTGGGAATCAGAAGCCTGGAGGGTTTGTCCTGAGGAGTTCTGAAGCCTGGGAATTAGAAAACTGTGTTTGGGGTGCTGTGTTATGGAGTCAGGGAATCGTAAAAAGCTGTGTTTGGGTGTGCAAGTGTTCAAGCACAGGAATCGAGAGAGTTGTGTCTTGGTGCGCTTTTAGAACTCTAGGTTTGGTACAGCTTTTGTTTCACCTTTTTTCTTTTAGCTATTTTATTCCTTTCAAATTTTTGTAATTGATCTTATGTGAATTGTAGAAGTTAATGTCTAACATGAATCAATTTTTTAAGTAACTTTTCCATGAAGCTTTCAATTTAAGTAGTTATTGAGGAATAAAAAAAGAGTTTTAAACCTTTAGAACAATTTTTAGCTTTTAGACCTGATCAAACTATTTGGGTTGTAAATATCTTCGACCCAAACAACCCTAATTAAGTGATGAACCCAAATCTAACCCAACCATGAGACATTTGGGTTGGGTTAGTTTAGGTTGATATGTAATATAAATATATATATATATTGAATTAAGATTAAATTAAGATTAGAAACTTCATTTTAATTTCTATTATGAATTTTTACCTTCCAAAAGACTCAAAAACTTATTTAAAAAATTTATTGAAGAATAAATCATCTAAAAATAATTATAAAATTAAATAAATATATGTACATATAGTTGTAATATAAGTATAAAAAATATTTTTCTAAAATTAATAGGAAGTTTGGGTTGGTTCCGTTCTAAGTTAACCCAAACTAATTTTTCGTGAGCCCCACGAACCAACCCAACTCATAAGATTTTTTTTTAACCCAACGAATTAGGTTGGGTTGATCGGATTTTTCGGGTCATCAGGTTTTTCGAAAATCCCTACCATGAGTTTACACATGCAGATAGATCGTCCAAAAGTGTTGCAACTAACATGAACCAAAAGAACATAAAACGCCTTTGTGCGAAGGAAAAAAAATTATTTCATTTTTTCTAACTTTTAAAAGAGAAATTACAAAATTGAGTCATTTGAGTGTACATTAAAAAAAATACCAAGTTGTTTTTCTTTTTTTTTTAAATAAAAATTTCACAAAGTTCATAGGTATTGAGAGTAGCATAAAAAATTGTTTATTAGCCCTAATTAGTTTTATTTTAACCTTTTAAAAAATTGACTAGATTGTCAGATTGTTGGAGTGGTCGAGTTGATGGGATGGTGGGATTGTCGAGGTGGTCGTTGGATTTTTGGTTGTCGGTGGTCATCGGATCGTCGGAGTTGATGTTGAAAAGGTCATTGAGGCAACCATCAGTGGTGGCTAGTCGCCGATGTGATCGTCAGAGTTGTCGTTGTCTGTGGTCGTGGGAGTTGTCACTGCAGTTGTTGTCGAAGTGGTGGCTGAAAAATGGTAACAACAAATGAAAGAGGAAATGAGAAACCAAGTGGTCGCAAGAGGTAACCGTCAACGGTGGTTGAGTCTCTGGTGTGGTCGTTGTAGTTGTAGTTGTAGTTGTCGTTGTCAGGTTGTCGCTGTAGTTGTCATCGGAGTAATTATCGAAGCGGTCACCGATAATGAAAAACGAAAAATTGAAGAGGAGATGGAAAATCAAGTATTTTTTGGAGGCAGTCGTCAGCGGTAGTCGAGTTGCTGGTATGGTCGTCGGAGTTATCGTTATCGATGGTGTCGGGTGGTCGCCGGAGTTGTCACTGGAGTTGTTGCCAAAGTGGTCGCCGGTACGGTCGTCGGAGTTGTCGTTGTTGGTGGTTGTTGAGTGGTCGTCGGAGTTGTTGTCAAAGTGGTCGTCGGAGTTGTTGTCAAAGTGGTCGTCGGTGCGGTCGTCGGAGTTATCGTTGTCGATGGTCGTCGAAATTTTTAACGGAGTTGTCGTTGTCGATGGTCGTCGGAGTTTTTATCGGAGTTGTCGAAGTAGTCAACAAATAGATGAGAAAAACATGGAACAAATTCCATGAGATTGCACTGTTGTAACCCATGGGGTTGTACTGTTGTAACTCATGGGAATGAGTTTCAAAACCAAGGATTTGGAACACCTTGCTCCAAACATGGATTTGGATTTGGAATCCAAACCCATCCAAATCCAAACCCATGGGCCAAACACACCCTAAAAGTTTTTAAGCTGCCTACGTACCCTTCAAGTGAAAGAGATCAAGTCATAACATATATTTTTTTTTTTTTTTTTTGCCATTCACCTTTTAAGCTCATGTGGGTCAGGAGCATCATGCAATTTAGGCTCTTGCGATAAGGAGCTTTCTTTATATCTTAGATGTTGTTTCATCATCATGGTCTTGATCATGTTCTTCATTTGTAGGATTTGTTAAGACGATTAGATTTTTCTTCACTTTCAAGGAACTCTCTGCGTTTATGAGAACAAAGAATTTCCTTTTCATACGTGAAGGAACAAGACTGTGAATCTTTTGGTCGTTGTTCACTTCATCGAATAGTTATTCTTTCAAGGATTTCATCTTTCTTTTATGTTTATCGCTTCTTACTTTGAGACAATAAAAAATAGATGTTGAAGGTCGATCTTTCTTTGATGTAGAGACACTTAACCTTTGGAAGACCGAAGTTCGAGGTGAGATAGGAGTTAGGCCTTGGTTTTCTTCTTCTGTCGCGACCATACTCATCCTTTGAAAGACTAAAGGTTGAGTAGTTGAAAGCTTGATGCGAATGAAGACATAAGTCTTTTGCTTAACTTCTTATGTGTTGTTAGCTTCTTTTGCATTTATGTAACATGAACTTGCATGATTTTTGTAACCCCGGGATCTCTCTTCAGAATTTTCTTATTAGAAAAGAAAAAGTTTAATATATGTTGGCTTTGTTTTGTTTTAAAAAGAAAAGAAAAGAAAGAAATAGATAAAGGAAAGAAATGAAAAAAAAAAAAAAGAAAAAGCAAAAAAGACAAAAAGACAAACCTCCACCGTATGGTTTTCTTTAAAATCCTTTTATAATCATTTTAAATTCATTTCCATCTCATTTCTCACAAAAAAAGCAGAGGGTCTCCTGGGAGGGGTTTGAGAGAAGAAGAAGGAAGAAAGGTTTTGGTTTTGAGCTTGAAGAAGAAAGGAGAAAGGTTTGTTCAAGGTTCCATGGAAGTTCAATGTTGAATTCAACCCTGTTATGATATTTTGTTCATTTCGAGCTCAAAACGAAGAGGTAAGAGTTAAGGTTTAGTTTTCTTGAAAGTTAATTCATTTTTGAACAAAGTTCATGAAGGAAGCACGAGTCAATTCTGATCTTAAGCTACTGTTTTGTGAAGAGGAAGGCAGATGACAGATTTTGCTGTCAAATCCGAGAAGTCTCTGGTTTTTGGGTTGTCCTGATCTGTATAGTTGGAATCAGAAGCTCTAATAGGTATGGTTGGAAAGCTTATTGAATTTCCTAAACCTTTTGTGAAGGAATCATGAGTAGAAAACGACTGGAAGATGTATTACTTTTCAGGTCAAGTTTCGGATTGCAGCAGGGAAACGAAACTAGAATAGCAGAAGTTTGTTCCTGGTGAAGAAGCTTTCGAGGTATTTTTGAACGAATCCGTTGAGAATCTCAATTTTATTTCTTCATATAATTTTTAGAGGGTTCAAAAAGGAAGAGTTTGGTATACAGTACATCCTTTTTAGATAAGTAATGAAGAAGTTATGACTGTTTGAAGACAGGGTATGAAATGTGTAAAATGTTGAAATTTTGAATGGTGTGTTTTTTGTAATTTCAAGGTTAAAATCCATGAGCTCGAGGTTCTAAAACATGGTTTTGGTTTTTTTGGCAGGCCAAGAAGAAATAGGTCAAGTGTACGGGTCAAGACTCTAGTTCTAACACTGTGAGTGACAGAACGAACCTCGAAAATGGTTTATAGGCTCGTATTATGCTTATGAAAATGCAAGGTTTTGCTAAAACGAAATGGTTTCAATGCTTATTGTTTTCCTTGAAACACATGTTTATGAGTATTCATATTTTCTATGAAATGATTTTAAGTGCTCGTTGTGAGCCTAAATGTCTTGATGAAATTTATATATGAGCATATGTTCTTGATTATCGAAATTTATGGAAATGTTATGATTTCGAGCAAGTATGTACTAGCAAGTATGATTTAAAGACTTCCAGTTTTAATGAACAAGCTGAGTAAGCTTGAGTTTTACGAAAGGAAAGATAAGCAGACATGTTTAAATGTTTTATGTGTTTTTTTATGAGACATTGAGCCCGAGGCTATATGGTACCGTGTGCACACAGGTCATTATCTGTTGTCGACGTTGAGTGTACTCCGTGACAACAATGCTGTCGTGAGTGCTGGGCGGGCTCCATTACGACAAAGACGATGGGAGTGTTGGGCAGGCCCCACTACATCGTAGAGTAAACATTGGTTGTACTGGGCGTGTCCTACAATACGTGGATTGTGACATGTTTTAAAAGAATTTCTATCAATCATATGCCTTACGAGATTTTAACGATAAACTTGCTGGTTTTTTGAAAAGCTAGTATGATTACACAGTTACTTTTAACGTTTGATTACAGATTACATATGCTCATAGATGGTCAGGTGATATCATTTACGAGTTAATAGTTTTCTTTTAACTCAAGTCACTCCCTGAGCTTCATAGCTCATTCTTTCAGTGTTTTTCCACTTTTCAGGTAGAGATCGAGCTCCCAGTGCCTGACATCATGCCATAGTCTACTAGAAGCTCAATGAGCTTGATATTTTGTACGTGGGTGGTGTTGTGTAGAAAGTCTATATGTGTTGTAGTAAGTGTTTGAGGGGACTATGTAGTTATAGTTGTATGTGCTTTAGGGGTTGTGGTTGTGTTATTAATTGTTTGGCTTGTTGTGGTTTTGATGCTTTTGCCCGATTAGTTTTCAAGAGAGACTTAAGAAGTGTTTCTTCTTATGTATGCTTAGTAGTTGTCAAGTTCCGTTGTGTTATGGTAAAGTGTTCTATAAACGAACATAGTATATTTATCAGGGAAAATAGGGTCTACAGGTATCGTTAGAGAGGTGAACGATGTCTGTTGGCTTCACGCCGTCTTCTGGGCTAAGTAATGAGTAGTTCGGGAGAGGGTGTGACAACTTGGTATCAGAGCAATTAGCTCCATGGGAATGAGACAAAGCAAGTTAGCTCTAGAAGAAACTAAAAAGTAAATAGCAAGTTATTGAGTTAGTTCAATAGAACTAGCAGAGCATGATCCAAGTAAGGATAATAGTAAGTCCAGTCAGGACTAGAATGTAAATACAAGTCTAGAATTGTACATTTGAGAGTATTCATTACATGTCCAGTATGTTGATATGTTATAGAAGTCGTGTCACCACGTACAAGCAGACGATGCAAGCAGGATCAGGACGGGACGCAGGATCCTACCCAAGATCAGTGGGGATCTAGTGCCCCGAGAGTCCATATAGAGGCCAGAATTAAACGGCATGCTAATTCCTCACAGGAGGTAGGTAAGCCATAGAGAGCAGAGTTAAGTGATCCAGACAAGACATATAAAATAGATCACCTAAAAGAATTAGGTGCCACAGTGTTTGAGGGTTCCAAAGATCCAGCTAACGTTGAGGTTTGGTTGAATAAGCTTGATAAATGTTTTGATGTGATGAGTTGCTCTGCGGAGCGAAATGTTAAGTTGGCCACATTCTTGCTGCTGAAGAAGGCAGAAGGATGATGAAAATCGATGTTAGCCAGTTGTAGTGATGCACGTACTTTAGACTAGCAAACTTTCAGAAGTATATTTGAAGATAAATATTACCCTAGCACGTACCGAGAGGCAAAGAGGGATGAATTTTTAGAACTGAAGCAAGGGACACTTTCAGTGGTTGAATACGAGAGAAAGTATACTGAGTTGTCGCGGTATGCTGAAGTAATTGTGGCATCTGAGAGTGATAGGTGTCGAAGGTTTGAAAGAGGATTACATTCTGAGATATGTACCCATTCACAACTATTTCTAAGTGGGTCGACCTTTTCTCGGCTAGTAGAGACTGCCCTACATGTTGAGCAAACTATAGTAGAGGAGAAGTCAGTAGTGAAACCTAGTTGTGGGGCTTCGACAACCAGCAGTTTCCATGGTCGTGAGCAGCAGAGGTTCACACCTGGAGTAAATGTCTCCAAGTCAATAAGACTTTAAGGATCGAGCTAGTAGTCGGGCATCGAGACAGATGAATGTTGGTAGTGCCTATCAGAGACAGAGTTAAAGAGGACCTAGTTAGTTTGTTTGATTAGCAGCAAAATTGCAGAAAAGGCAAGAGTCTATTGCCATCATAGCAAGGAAAACTCCATGTGTGTTTTGTTGCAAGAATCATCGAGGTCATTGTCTTGTGAGTGTTGAGTACGTGCTACCAAAGTCTGCACAACCGAGACATGTCAAGAAGGATTGTCCACAGCTATGGACAAATGCCGCACGCAGGACTAGGGAGTTGAGTCCCGCATAGTTGAAGCAAATGGAGTTTGATGAGTTTGCAAGAGAGGACACCAACGGTGCTAGACTAAAGAGAGTTGTAGGGAGACCTAGGCAAAACAGGGGAAGGTCTACGCTATGACTCAGCAAGAAGCAGAGGATGCACTAGATGTGATTACTGGTACGATTTCTATTAGTAATGTACCTGCACGTGTTTTGATAGATCCAGGTGCCACGCATTCCTTTGTTTCCAGTATATTCCTAACTAAGCTGAAAAGAAAGTTAGAGCCTTTATTTGAGAGCTTAGTTATATACACTCCAGTTGGTGATGCTTTACTAGTCGATGCAGCGTTGCGAGATTGTGAGGTCTTAGTAGAAGGTCTCAATATGTTAGTGGATCTTCTTCCACTAGGGTTGCAGGTGTTAGATGCAATCTTAGGGATGGATTTCTTATTTATTCATTATGCTTCCATGGATTGCCATAGAAAGGAAGTTGTCTTCAGGAAACCAGGATTGGCTGAAGTGGTTTTCAGGGGTGAAAAGAAGATTATTCCTACGACTTTGATTTCAGCATTAAAAGCTGAGAAGTTATTGAGGAAAGGTTGCACGACGTTTCTTGCACATGTAGTAGAGGTGCAGGAGGAAAAGCTAAAACCAGAAAATGTTCTTATTGTGAACGAATTTCTTGATGTTTTTCAGTGAGAATCGCGAGTGGTTGCCACCTGATAGGGAAGTTGAGTTCACTATTGAATTACTACCAGGAACAGCACCTATTTCGCAAGCGTCGTATAGAATGACTCCAAGTGAGCTCAGAGAGTTGAAGATGCAGTTACAAGAACTAGTTGATAAGGGATACATCAAATCTAGTGTATCGCCTTGGGGAGCTCCAGTGTTATTTGTAAAGAAGAAAGATGGTACCCTTAGATTGTGCATTGATTATAGACAGTTAAACAAAGTCACGATACATAACAAGTATCCTTTGCGCCGAATAGATGACTTGTTTGACCAGTTAAGAGGAGGATACCATCAGTTAAAGGTAAGAGAATCAGATATTCCTAAGACAACATTTAGATTGAGGTACGAGCATTATGAGTTTTTAGTAATGTCATTCGGTTAACAAATGCAGTAGCAGTTTTCATGGACCTCATGAACAGGATTTTTCACCAGTATTTGGATAAGTTTTTGATAGTATTCACTGATGATATACTAGTTTATTCGGTTGACAAGAAAGCCCACGAGGAACACATGAGTATTATTCTACAAACACTACGAGATAAACAGTTGTACGCTAAATTCACCAAATGTGAGTTTTGGTTGAATCAGGTAGTGTTTGAGGTAAGTTGTTTCAGCAAATGAAGTTAGTATGGATCCGAATAAAGTGAAAGAAGTAATCAACTGGGAGAGACCAGCCAGTGCGACAGAGGTATGTAGTTTCCTAGGCTTGGCAGGATACTACAGATGATTTTTTTAGTATTTCTCACGATTAGCATTACCCTTAACAGCTTTAACAAGAAAGAATGCTAAGTTTGAATGGTCAGATAAGTGTGAACAGAGTTTTCAGGAGCTGAAAAAGAGATTAGTTACAGCACCTATTCTGACACTTTCTAGAACGGAAAAAGAGAATGTAATTTACTGTGATGCTACGAGGCAAGGTTTGGGATGTGTGCTCATGCAAGAGGGGAAAGTAATAGCTTATGCATCAAGGCAATTGAAAAAGCACGAGTGTAATTATCCTACCCACGATCTTGAGTTAGCAGCAGTTGTTCTAGCATTGAAGATCTGGAGACATTATTTGTTTGGTGAGAGGTGTCATATTTTTACAGATCATAAGAGTTTGAAATATATCTTTGATCAGAGAAAGTTTATAATGAGACAGAGAAGATAGTTAGAAAAGATTAAAGATCAGGCGAATGTGGTAGCAGATGCATTGAGCAGGAAGTCAAGACTTCCTAGGGATGCCTTGTGTGGTATTCGAGCAACATTTTTAAGTACTCTAAGGATTCTAAAGTCATTTGTAATCGCAGAGAATTGAGGGTCTTTTAGTTCAATTCCAGATCAGGTTTTCACTCGTAGCAGAGATTGTGAGAAGACAACCAGAGAATAGTAACTTGCAGAAAATGTTTGGAATGTCCAAACAAGGCCCAGAGGTATAATTTAGAATGAGAACAAATGAAACCATAGTTAAGCAGAGAAGACTATGTGTCTCGAGTATTAGTGAGCTTAAAGATGTTATTCTAGAGAAAGCTCACAATTCAGCTTACGCTATGCATCCAGGAAGCACCAAGATGTATAAAACCTTGAATGGGACTTATTGGTGGCCTTGATGAAGCGGGAGATAGTTGATTATGTTGATAGATGTTTAATCTATCAGCAAGTTAAACCAGTTAGACAGAGACCAGGAGTACTCCTTAATCCACTACCCGTGTCGGAGTGGAAATGAGAGCATATCACTATGGATTTCCTGTTGTTTGTACAACATACTCCAAGTGGACATGATGGTATATGGTAATGGTCGATAGACTCACTAAGACAGCAAGGTTTATACCGATTAAAATCGATGTCTACCCTTGATCAGCTTGTTAAGTTATACGTCGATAGGATTGTGAGTCAATACGGAGTGCCAGTGTCCATAGTTTCAGATAGGGATCCGAGATTTACTTCTATGTTTTGGCCTAGCTTACAGGAAACTATGGGGACAAAGCTGAGTTTTAGTACAACGTTTCATTCTCAGACAGATGGTCAATCAGAAAGGACCATCCAGACCCTAGAAGACATGTTGAGAGCATGTGTCCTTCAAGTTAAGGGAAGTTGGGATACACACCTATCACTTATGGAATTCGCTTACAATAACAATTATCAGTCTAGTTTTGACATGGCACCATTTGAGGTTCTGGATGAAAGACCGTGTAGAACGCTCGTATATTGGAATGAACTAGGAGAGCGGAAGCTAATCGGTCCTGAGTTGGTGCAAGTTACGACAGATAATATTAAGGTATCAAGGAGAATTTAAAGGTAACTCAAGTTCAACAAAGAGTTATGCAGATAAGCAATGAAAGGGCTTATAATTCCAGGTCGGAGATCAAGTTTTTTTGAAGTTATCTCCGTGGAAAGGTGTCCTTCACTTTGGCAAGAAAGGTAAAAGGTATATTGGTCCTTATAAGATAATGGAATGAGTTGGGCCAGCAACCTACAGACGTAAGTTGCCAACAGAACTATCTCGAGTACATGATGTTTTTCATGTGTCCATGTTGAGGAAGTATTATCTAGATTCGACACATGTGCTGCAAGCACAACCAGTTAAACTGAAAGAAGACATGAGTTACAGAGACGATGCAGTTCAGTTCCTCGATAGGAAAGAACAAGTTTTAAGAAACAAGACGATCCCACTCGTGAAGGTTCATTGGAGACATCACGGAGTGGAGGAGGCAACCTGGGAGCTGGAGGACCAAATGAGTTGGAAGTATCCGACGATTTTCACTTAAGGACTACTAAATTTCGAGGACGAAATCTCCTAAGGGGGAGGTAAGTTGTAAACCCGGGATCTCTCTTCGGAATTTCCTTATTAGAAAAGGAAAAGTTTAATATATGTTGGCTTTGTTTTGTTTTAAAAAGAAAAGAAAAGAAAGAAATAGTTAAAAGAAAGAAATGAAAAAAAAAAGAAAAGAAAAGGCAAAAAAGGCAAAAAGACAAACCTCCACCGTATGGTTTTCTTTAAAATCCTTTTATAATCCTTTTAAATTCATTTTCATCTCATTTCTCATAAAACAAGCAGAGGGTCTCGTGGGAGGGGTTTGAGAGAAGAAGAAGGAAGAAAGGTTTTGGTTTTGAGCTTGAAGAAGAAAGGAGAAAGGTTTGTTCAAGGTTCCATGGAAGTTCAATGTTGAATTCAACCCTGTTTTGATATTTTGTTCATTTCGAGCTCAAAAAGAAGAGATAAGAGTTGAGATTTAGTTTTCTTGAAAGTTAATTCATTTTTGAACAAAGTTCATGAAGGAAGCACGAGCCAATTCTGATCTTAAGCTACTGTTTTGTGAAGAGGAAGGCTGATGATGATTTTTTTCTCACAAATCAGAAGTCTCTCAGTTTTTGGGTTGTCCTGATCTGTATAGTTGGATTCAGAATCTCTAATAGGTATGGTTGGAAAGCTATTGAATTTCCTACAACTTTTGTGAAGACATCGTGAGTAGAAAACGACTGGAAGATGTATTAATTTTCAGGTCAAGTTTCGGGTTGCAGCAGGGAAACGAAACTAGAATAGCAGAAGTTTGTTCCTGGCGAAGAAGATTTCAAGGTATTTTTGAACGAATCCGTTGGGAATCTCAATTTCATTTCTTCATATGATTTTTAGAGGATTCAAAAAGGAAGAGTTTGGTATACAGTACATCCTTTTTGGATAAGTAATGAAGAAGTTATGACTATTTGAAGAAGGGTATGAAATGTGTAAAATGATGGAATTTTGAATGGTGTGTTTTTTGTAATTTCAAGGTTAAAATCCATGAGCTCGATGTTCTAAAACATGGTTTTGGTTTGTTTGGCAGGCCAAGAAGAAATAGGTCAAGTGTACGGGTCAAGACTCTAGTTCTAACACTGTGAGTGACAAAACGAACCTCGAAAGTGGTTTATAAGCTTGTATTATGCTTATGAAAATGCAAGGTTTTGCTAAAACGAAATGGTTTCAATGCTTATTGTTTTCCTTGAAACACATGTTTATGAGTATTCATATTTTCTATGAAATGATTTCAAGTGCTCGTTGTGAGCCTAAATGTCTTGATGAAATTTATATATGAGCATATGTTCTTGATTGTCGAAATTTATGGAAATGTTATGATTTCGAGCAAGTATGTACTAGCAAGTATGATTTAAAGACTTCCAGTTTTAATGAACAAGCTGAGTAAGCTTGAGTTTTACGAAAGGAAAGATAAGCAGACATGTTTAAATGTTTTTATGTGTTTTTTCTGAGACATTGAGCCCGAGGCTATATGGTACCGTGTGCACACAGGTCATTATCTGTTGTCGACGTTGAGTGTACTCCGTGACAACAATGCTGTCGTGAGTGCTGGGCGGGCCCCAATACGACAAAGACGATGGGAGTGTTAGGCGGGACCCACTACATTGTAGAGTAAACGTTGGTTGTACTAGGTGTGCCCTACAATACGTGGATTGTGACATGTTTTAAAAGAATTTCTATCAATCATATGCCTTACGAGATTTTAATGATATACTTGCTGGTTTTTCTGAAAAGCTATTATGATTACACAGTTACTTTTAATGTTTGATTACAGATTACATATGCTCATAGATGGTCAGGTGATATCATTTACGAGTTAATAGTTTTCTTTTAACTCAAGTCACTCCCTGAGCTTCATAGCCCATTCTTTCAGTGTTTTTCCACTTTTCAGGTAGAGATCGAGCTCCCAGTGCCTGACATCCTGCCATAGTCTACTAGAAGCTCAACGAGCTTGATATTTTGTACGTGGGTGGTGTTGTGTAGAAAGTCTATATGTGTTGTAGTAAGTGTTTGAGGGGACTATGTAGTTATAGTTGTATGTGCTTTAGGGGTTGTGGTTGTGTTATTAATGGTTTGGCTTGTTGTGGTTTTGATGCTTTTGCCCGATTAGTTTTCAAGAGAGACTTAAGAAGTGTTTCTTCTTATGTATGCTTAGTAGTTGTCAAGTTTCGATGTGTTATGCTAAAGTGTTCTATAAGCGAACATAGTATGTTTATCAGGGAAAATAGGGTCTACAAGTATCGTTAGAGAGGTGAACGATGTCTGTTGGCTTCACGCCGTCTTCTAGGCTAAGTAATTAGTAGTTCGGGAGAGGGTGTGACAATTTTCTTCCTTTTTTTGCTGGGAAGAAAATCTCTCAATAAGAATTCTTTCAAGGTCACCGATTGGCGAGATTGAGAATAATTTTGGTTTCTCTTCTTTTCAGACTTAGGTTTCTTTGGATCCTTTTTAGTTCGATGTTTGTCCTTGTGCTTATTGTTTCTAGATTGAACTAGATGCTTTCCTTGATTATGAGGTGGACTAAAGTGTATTTGACTACATGTGTCTGTCGTCACCCCAACATAATTTGTTTGAGCTAATTTATCAAGGTCTAGCTCAATTTTCCCTTTTTTAGCTAACCTTAGAATTAGCTCTTTTAGGATGAAACATTTCTCCACCGGATGACTGACGATTCGATGATGCTTGCAATAGTTGGAATCATCGACTTTGTCTATCTCTTCCATCTGCTTACACTTTGGAAGTTCAATCAGTCCTATGGCCAGTAGTTGTTCAAACATGTTAGGAATGTCAGAATCCAGAAAGGGATAGACTTTCTTCCGTCTTTCCTTTAAACTTAAGCGACACTTTTCATTTTCTTGTATTTTTGCTTCGAAGACAACTTGAGAGGGGTTGTACTGACAACCATAGACTCTTCTAGAGTCGCCTCAATGTCACTTCCTTCTTTCTTTATGCTAGGAGTTAGAAGGTTTTTGTCTCCTCGACCTCGACTAGCAATACTCAACTCCTTATCATGAGCGCGAGTTGCTAGCTCTTCAAAGGTGCGAGGCTTTATACCTTGGAGGATGTAAAACAATCCCCAATGCATGCCTTGAATGCTCATTTCAACAGTAGATATTTTAGTGACACGATCCTTGCAATCGAGACTCATGGCTCTCCAACGATTTATGTAGTCGGCAACGGGTTCACCTTTTCGTTGTCTAGTGTTGGTAAGCTCGAACATACTGACGGTGCGTCTCATGTTGTAGAAGCGATTTATAAATTCCTTTTCGAACTATTCCCAAATGTTTATCGACTCGGGCTCTAGATCAGTGTACCAGTCGAAAGCATTTTCTTTCAATGTTCGTACGAACTGCTTGACCAGTAGATCTCCTCGCGTGCCAGCATTTTCACATTTCTCGATGAAATGTGCAACATGTTGCTTAGGGTTGCCTTTTCCATCGAATTGCTGGAACTTTGGTGGTTGGTATCCAGTTGGCATCCTCAAATTATCAATTCTCTTAGTATATGGTTTAGAATATAAGAGAGAACTTTGAGAAGCCCTACCATATTGAGCTCTAATGGAATTAGCTATCATGTCCTGAAATAGTTGGACTGATAGTGAAGCGATCGAAGTGGAGGGTTTTGGTTGACCTTCTTGCACAACGACCTTCCCTTTGTTGCGATCTTTGACGGTAGAAGTATGACTTGATTCAACGGTATTTTGATTCTCAATCTCTTTCTTTAAGTATGTGATTTGAGAATCTCTTTCTTCAATTGTTTTTATCAAGTTGTTGATTTGCTCATGTATCTTTGTCAATCTCTCTTCCTTAGTGCTTGTTTCAATCATCATGACAGACACTACATCAGAATAAAAATCGAACAAAGGGTTACATGTGACCAGGAACTTGTTGTTAGTTGATGCCCCCGACAATGTTGTTACTTCATCTTCTTCCAACCTTAATTCATTAGAGTAACTATGAGTAGTAGAACTCGTGTACAAGTTGCTCATGATAACGGTCATCAAAGAAGTCTGTTTGGACGTCATCACTTCACTTGTGCTTTGAGATGAGCAAAAAGAGATGAGAGGTAGAGATGGTCCCACTGGGCTTGCCAATTTGTTCACACGTGATTTCAACAAAGGAATAGAAATGAGACACGTGTAATTGAACGTTGTGTTTGTATTATTTTGAATGTTGTGAGTTACAATCTCTAACGTTTATCCTCTGATTCGTTCTCTCTCTCAACTGTAATTTGTCTGAGGGCTTTATAGCTTGTTCTTGGGCGTAGATTTGATTTGAGGGTTTCATAGCTTATTCTCGAATGTAATTTGTATTGAGGGCTTGGCAACTTGTTCTCGAATGTAGATTTGTTTTGAGGGCTTTGTAGCTTGTTCTCAAGTGTAGATTTGTCTTGAGGGTTTTGCATCTTGTTGAAGGTCTCCGACTTGTAGTTTGTTGAAGGTTTTCAGCTTGTAGCTTGTTGAAGGTCTTCAACTTGCAACTTGTTGAAAATCTTGTTGAAGATCTTTGGCTTATAGCTTGTTCAAACTCTTTGGCTTATAGCGTGCTGAAGGTCTTCGACTTGAAGCTTGTTGAAGGTCTTCGGCTTGTAGCTTATTGAAGTCATTCAACTTGTAACTTGTAGAAGTTCTTCGTGAAGCACTTGACAGTTAAGGACTTGAAGTGTTCACATCTAAGGACTTATCTTACAGTGTTCAACACTTAAAGACTCGTCTTGCAGCGTACAATACCTAAGGACTTGTCTTACAACGTTCAACACCTAAAAACTCATCTTACAGCGTTTAACACCTAGCGTCCAACACCTAAGGACTTCAGGGACCATCCAACACCTAAGTACTTTGCTCTGAATTCTCTCTGAGTTCTCTTGAGAGTGAAATTTCTAAACCTTTAGAATGGAGGGAAAACTCTTTATTTATAGAGCTTTCCAGGATATGTGGATTTGGGCTTTAATGGCCTTTGGGTCCAACCATCTTAGGTATGGGCTTTGTTGGCTTTGGGCCTAATCATTTAGACTTGAATTTTATTTATCTTACCCAATTCCATATAATTCAATTTGACCAAAATTAAATTTAATTATTTGGTCAAATTGCATGTTGACCCTTGCAACTTTTAGAATTCGTCAATTCTTGTCTTCAAACTAAATTTAGGACACGTGTTAACTTATAATCGGTCCCAAATTTAATCATTTACAACTTCGTCATTAATTTGGAATAACGACGTGACAACTGGAGATTGGTCGAAATTTCTATGTCAACAGTTATGAGTTACATATTTGACTATTATGAGAATCTTATGAGTTGCATAATATGTATTACTCCATTATTATTTTTTTTTATACAATGTATTACTCTATTACTTAAATAAACAATTTTAAATTTTTTTTGTATTCTAAACCTTTTTTAATTTTATGACATCTATTTAAATTTTTATAAATGATGTTAAACTATTTATATTCTGCTTTTATACTTATTTCCTGGGTCAATAATTATGAATGCATTTAAATTTTATGTAATTCAATTTTCTAACCATTCTAAAAAGTAAAAATTAAAAATAAAAGGTTGAATTATTGGCTTGCAACGTGTGGGGACAGTGAACGAGTGGTCATGACATTTATTTTCATTTTCATGGCATAATCTTTATTTGAAAAAGAAAAAAAATGTTAAATATAATGATGATGTCCTCGTGAGTGTGTGGGCATTGAAAGAGTGTCAGTAATTTTAATTTTTTACAATGATCAAATTTAGAATTTTAAAAGATTAAGAACCAATTTTTTTTGGGTACATCAACAATTCTGAGGGTGGGGAATTTGAACTCATGACCTCTTGGTCGTAAGTTTTACTTGATGTCATTTGAGTTAGGCTCTTGTTAGCAGATTAACAACCAAATTAAAAGTTAAGATAAATTGCAAAAATCATATCTAAATAATAGTAATTGTTACAATTTCATCTCTAAACTTTGAAGGTAAAAATCAGACTCTTAAACTTTGGTAACGGTAAAAAAATCAACAAAGAAAACTTATAGAGGTGCTAACTTCTATTCGTCTTAAAAAGAACAAAAAGAAAAAAAGAAAATTTTGATGTAACTTGTGAAGGGTACCCTTTTTTCCATAGAAATTTGAGCGAGTTTGCATCCATAATCGCGAATCAAGAATATTGTACACACATAAGAAAAAAAGTCATAGTAAAAGCATGGATTTTTTTTATTAATATTGTTATTTTTAAAAGTTTTTATAAAAATATTTTTGTTTTCATAAACTTATCATATTAATATTGTAGGTTTTTTAAACCTGGCAGATAGTCGTCTGTTCAAAAACGACTATGTGTATGCGATTGATGGTCATCTCTTCTTTAAAAATCACAAATAGTTAAATGATCATCTTTTCAATAGACGACCATTCGAGACAACACGTTTCATGTGGGGTGGAATTAAGAGACGGACTACCATATGAAGGATAAATTCATTTCTAAGATGGTCGTCTCTCTTCCAAATTCGTTTTTAAGATGATCGTCTCCGAGATAAAAAGAAGCTCAAAATCCCAACACCTTCTTCAAAAAAAAAACATAAACACAACGTCCCATCCCATTTTTTGTCCTTGCTCTACCTCCACTTTTCTCCATCACATTCCATATTTGTCATTTTCTTAACAAATAAAGGTAATCTTACCCCACCATATTTGTCATTTTCTTAACAAATAAAGGTAATTTTGTCGTTATTTTGGAGGAGAGGAGCGTGGTTCGACCCATCTTCAAGAACCAACACATTCGTCAGATTCATGAGCTTTCTAAATTTTCTTACTTTTTCTCGATGTTTGACTTGTTTTTATTATAAATTTGTTGGATGCATATGAGAATTTGGTTGATTTTCATCCATTTCTTATTTTTATTATAAGATTTAATATTAGTTAAAAATAGAGAAAATATGTTGAGTAGATTTTTTTCATGATAATTTTAAATTTAGTTAGGTTTTTACCTGATATTGTTAAGAATTTTTTCTAAAGATTTTGATAATTTTTCTATTAACTTAATTTGTAGTCCCTATTGAATTTTTGTTCATTAATCCAATAAATATAATAACAAAAACAATGTAAATTTTTTAATACATTTATTAATATTAAATTTTACACAAATTTAATAATGGATAACATTTATCAATGATTTTGATAATTTTTGTTGATAATTTTCTTATTAATTGAATTTGTTGATTATTTTGATAATGTTATCTATAGATTTTGATAATTGTTGTTAATTATTTTGACAGTGTTATCAGTAGATTTAGATCATTGTTGTTGATATTATTTTGAATGTTTAGGGTTTAGGGTATTTGAATGCTTATCTCTAGATTTTGATTAAATTTTAGAAATTGAGTTTAATATTCGAATAATAAATTGATTTTGAATGTTTACTCCTTCGATTAGAAATTATGCTTAAGGAGGTATTAGTTAAACTTAACTTTTAGAATTAGGAAACTACTAAAGTATATATTAGGACTAATTTATATATGTTATTTCTTTATAGAAGATGTGAGACAAATGTCTGGGCTTTGTTTTGCATACAAATGGTTTTATGATTGATGGGGTTGATGGAGTTGATTATGACCAACCAGCAGAGATTTTACTATTAATGTGAATAGTGGGGTCATATTTGAACAATTTGTTGGAATGGTAGGATTATCACTTGATATAGATGTGGGGACAAATCAATTAGAGATACTATATAGATACTCTAAGTTAACACTATCTAGAATAATAAGAAATACATCAATAACAATTCCTAATCATCAAGAAATGAACTTAATGTTTTCAATTGCGATGTCAATCCCGACTTCAGTGCATTTATATATTAGTGTGAAAAAAGTCAACATAGATGCACAAAACTGAGAAGAAACCCCTAGTCATTGTATTAAACCTAGTCAATGTATCGATCCTAAGCCTGAATCAGTTGTCGCACTATGTGATGGTGAAGATATGGTGTGGATAATACAAATAGGGATTTCAGAACTGAAACAAGTGATGAGGTTGAAGAACTAGACTTTAATGGCAGTGAACATGTCATCCCTTCAAATTCATTCAGTGAGTTAGATAACAATATAATAAATAGCACTATGGAACAGGATTATCCAAGAACTGGTGGTTGTTGAAGGGAACCTATTATATAAAAGGTTAATATGTAACAATAAAGAGATTCTTCAACATTTGGTAAAGTATTTTGTTGTCAGGTTTCACTCCCCATATGAGGTTGTGGAGTCAACACTTGTGATAGGGGCAGTAAGATGTCAAAATGGAAGGGTGGTTGTAGATGGCGGCTTCGTGCTATAAAAAAATCTCATGACTTTTTCGAGATAGCCCAATATGGTGAGCAACATACTTGTGTTTTTTTATTCTGAATTAAATCAAAGTCATATGCAGTTACATTCTACAATGATTTCCATAGAAGTTTGTGAAAGTGTGAAAAAATAAGTGTTCGATCATTGTATCAAAATTACAAACGGAAATAATAAAAGAAAAGTATGTGTACCATGTTTCCTATCAAAGGGCGTGGGAAGGAAAACAAAAGGCTTAGATAAGAATATTTGGTGATTGGGATGATTCATATAACATTTTGCCTAAGTGGATGCACATGATGAAGAATACCAATCCTGGTACACGTAAAAAGTGGAAAGTTGAATATTATGGTTAAAATGCAGGTCATGTCATACTTACTTCAGTGTTTTGGGGCTTTTGGTCCTTGTTTCGAGGCTTTCAAAAAAATGCCAACTAATAATTCAAGTTCATGACACTCATTTATGGTTGTTTGTCGGACCTGAAGTTGAATTTTGAAGATTTCACTAAAGACACTTATAAGCTTACAACATACAATGCATGTTGTTCTCTTCAATTTCAATCGATCCCACATTAAGATTATTCGATCACACCTCTTAACATGCATGTTTTATATGTTGGCCCGAAGTTGTTGAGAAAGCTTGGTAGACCAAAAAAAGTTCTCATTACCATAATGAAATGGATTAGAGAGAGTCAAGTACTCAACAACGGTGTGGATTGTACAATCAATTGGATCACAATCGAAGGGGTTGCCCTTTGAGACATAGATGTTGGGATGTTTGTCCTAATCTCGTTCTGTTTGTAAATTTACGTTTGAAATCAATAAAGGTTATTTATTTCATTATTTTGTGTCTCGCATTTATTACAAACTTTGTCCAATAAACTAAACTCCAGGGTCATTAAATATATGAGAGAACTAGAACTTGAACGGTGTGTAGTGGACACACAGGAAGATCATGTTCGAGTAAATGACCCGAACGGTCTACAGTATATGGATGAGGTTGGAGACCTAATCCTAGATACGCTGTGGATGCGACCCGCTTTGTATTAAGATACAAACGAGGTGATCTGACTCGTTCATGTGGTTGACATGCGGTGGGGTCATCCTGTACAATGAGATTGTACAAGACCGGATCGTGAATTATTAGACCTACTGATGTAACACCGTTAACAGTATGGACTAATAATTTCGTAGATGACCATTAGTGACTCGACCGGAATCCTGAGCGTGTTACGGACTCCTGTCTGCGGGGATCTGTCCTTTGACTAGTACGGGTAAGGGTGATCACAGTTACTCGCCCAATATGCCTATCTTCTCAGGGACAGGACCAAGTAGGGAGCTGAGAACTTAACTACGCAAGATGAAATTCACTTGTTCCCGCCTTTAGGGAAACTAGAGGGGTTGTTCCCTTAAGTGTTGTCTCCAGGGCTTGGACAACGGGCGCCCACCCTCTCACTGGCCCAAGAGGGGTGTTGTGTATGGTTGGACCATTACAACGTTGTTGTTCATTAGAGGAGCAGTGGGGACTTAAGGAGCAAGAAGTAGACACAGGGGTAAAGCGGTAATTTGATCAAGCAGTGTCTACGAATAACCTGTGAAGGGTCGACTCATGGGCATTGGTTATATCAGTGGACACATCATGTCTTACACTGACGGGAGTGCAACTACGGGCTTTAGTGAAGTGTTACCGTAGCTAATGAATGTTGATTAACCGAGTCAAAGAGTTTGACAGGTTAATCTTGGATAATTGGAGCTCGTCACTGTAGGTCCATAAGGTCCCTCGGTTGGCTCAAACTAGATTAAAAGAAGGTTTACATTTTTTGGTGTGAATTGAAGTGTTCAAATTCACTAAAGGGTATTTATGTCATTTATATGAGATGTGAATGATATAATGTGAATGAGATTCTAATAAACTATATGTTAGCCTAATTGTTGAATTATGAATAATTTGGAGAAATTAGATTGAGAGATAATAAATTAGATGTGATTCAATTTAAAAATTCAAAATAATGCAAATGTGATTTGTAAAATGAGATCTGAGATATCTTATAATCTGTGGTTATGCAAATATGATTTGCATAACCTATAGTTGTGGTAAAATGATAAATAGGTGGAGATTTCAACTCCACCTATCACCATTATATAAACCCCTTTGCAAGAAGGGTTCAAGAGACTTATGCTCATTTTTGGAATTCTCACCAAAAGAAGTTTTAACTTTTCTCTCAAATCCTCTCTCATTTTCTCCTCCCTAACCAAAAAGGAAGGATCCCACAATCCTCTTTCTTACTAAAGTAGAACAGCCGTGTAGCCTAGTGGAGGTGTCTGATCGGTGTTCGTGTGAAGAGATCGAGGTCGTTGAGATGGAGGAGATCACGAAGAGTTCGTGAACGAAAAGGAAACTTTGAAGATCGTCTTCAACAAGTAAGTACCTTGAACTTGTTGTTTTTCCTTTCATAAATTGCATGTTTAGCCTATTCTATGTGATAGATAGTTTTAACGAAATTAAGTTGCACAACAATACCATGGCGATTCGATCGTCTTCCGTTGCATTGGGACTCTAATTCCCTTCAATAGAGAAGCACCTCTATAACTTTTATTTGTTGGTATAACATATATTTATTTGTTTACCTTTGTTGTCACTTTGTAATTAATAGCATAATTTATATTCATTTATTGACTTTTGTTCTAACGGGGTAATTGAGGAGAAAATTAGTAGTTATTTGTTGTCTTTTATTATCGCTTAGTAATTAATGTTATAGAAGTTTTAATTTAATTTGTTTTTCTTTATTTCTTTAATTTATGTTTTATTTTTAATTTGTATGTGATATGAATTGAAGTTCAGTTTGTTGATTTGATAGATTATGAATATCAACCCAGGACCACTTGATCTATTGGTTTTATATACTCAAGAAACTCATAGATCACAACTTGTCTGGCATGATCAAAATCTAGGAGAGTTACATTGTAGACGTCGAGAAGCAGTTGTCTCTCACATCATCCCACTGCAACGACATATATTGCCATCATCTCCATGCAGTAGGGTTGGATGGAGGACCAGATTAGGGTTTATTCAGTTAGACTAGCACTTCATTACTGCATTGGTAGAGAGGTGGAGGTCGAAAACACAAACATTTCACGTGTTCGGAGGGGAGTGCACAGTTACAATATAGAATGTAGCAGTCTTACTTGGATTACCAGTAGACGACTATGCTGACCTACGAATGGAGGCAGACATGTGAACTACTGTTCGGGGTAACTCCACGTCCTAACCATATTAGGGGCTCAAGACTAAGCTTTCCTTGATTAGCATCTTAGTTTCCAGGGTTAGCTGACGATGTAGATGAGGTGACCATTGTAAGGTATGCTCAGGCATGTATTTTATAATTATTTAGTGGGTACTCGTTCTGTGATAAATCTGGGTACAAAATGCATCTCATGTTCCAACCAATTTGTCAGACTTTAGAGTTGCATGTAGATATGCTTAGGGTGAAGTGTGTCTAGCCTGGTTATATAAGAAGCTTTGTAAGACCAGTCGATTAAATGCTCGTGAGATTGCTAGGCCAATAATACTTCTCCAACTTTGGGGTTGGGAACAATTCCCGACAATGGCTCCTCAATGTCGTCACATCAACGATGTTGCATTAGTTGGGTGTGCACTTGGTTCTCGATATGTCAATTATTTATAATTATCTTTTTTTGGTGAATGACTTTTGTTGGCATGTTAATTTTAATATTAATGTAGGTGGAGATCAATTTTATATCACTAGGTTAGCTACACATGTACTTGTTCAGTACCGATATATGTTTGACCTTCTTAAACCTGACTTGGTACGCGTTGCTTACTTATAGAATTTATATACTTTTAATTTGTTTTACAAGTAATTAATTGTCTATACTTTAAAATTTTAGATGATTTGGAAACTGTACACAAATGTCATTACTACATTGGTTGACTATTGTAGAAATGGTAAATATTTGGCGTACAATGAGTTCACTCATTTATTTTCATATTATTGAGTGGCATCTGTCGAATTGAGTGATGAGATGATTTGGGATGAAACAAGCTATCCTAGACGTATGTCAGACCGAGCCAAAGTTGTATGACATCGACCTTCGATAGAGTGATTTGTCGATCGCGTTGACACTATATTATGCGAGATGGCATTCACGCGCGAGTCTTTGGTCATTGCTCCCTCCCGTTGACGCCTATGGACATATGAGTCATGACTACTACGATTAGCATATGAATATTACTCAGCATTTCATCACTCGGGAAGGAGTATCATTTGGTGAAGTGGTACAAAATTTCGATTAAATTTAGTTATGTTCACCTTAATTACATATCTATTTATAAATCGTCCAATTTTCTTGTGCAGAGATCGTGCTTCAGACAAATTCGGGAACTTACACAAGATTTTGAGATTCTGAATTTGTGTGATAGTGAGGACCAAAATATGGATAAACTTCATTATTTGTATAACATTCTTGTAGCTCCCCAATCTGGTCCTAGTGCTGAAGCAAAAGTTCATCTTCCAGATCGCTAAAGCATAGTTGAATGTCTTGAATTTCTCTTTTCAATAGCTAATTCTTGCATCTTTTCTACAACTTTTCAAAGAAAAGTAATCAAATAAGTCTCTTTTAGCATCATAATACTTGGGGACTATCTTTTCTCATACTTTGACTAATTCTAACTTAAATACAAGAATTATATGCTAAAAAGAAGGAAACATAACACAATGATCACATAATTGATAAGATTTATCACTCAAATGGAATAGAAATAACTCTTCGTTGAAGAGTTATCACCTAGGAAAAGAAGGTGTACTCAAGAGCACAATTGAGGTCACCAGGGAAATATTACAGAAGAGAAGGTTATGAATCATGATGATGTTCATCATGATGTGGACGACATGCCTCCCATAACCCAGACTCAAGATGGTGTTGGTTGTTCCACTCCGATTATAATGATACCGACTCCTAGTTCACAATATCTTTATACACCACCACATAGAGGTTGGTTCCCCATCATCATCACATACTGAGGGGCGCGGGTGTGGATGTGGACAGCATGATCATTACATATACCCTACTGGAGCACAACAAGATTCAAATGAACAGGAAGAGGAAATATAAGTGGGACATGATCAGGCATCGAGGGGGCGTCGTCGACAACCACCTCATAATCGATGACCTCCATCATGTGGCACCCACTAGACTTTTTTTTTAATTTTATGTAGAATGAATATTTATTTTGGTTTAATATTTTTATCTATTCTATTTCTTACTTAACAATTAAATTATTTGTATTTTGTGTACACCTTAAAGATTACAAAAAAAAATCATATTCATAGGTAAAAAAATAAGAAAAATAGTTTAAAATGAGATGAATTAGGAAAATTATAAAAGAAAGATAGTTTGAAGTTAGATGAGTTCGAAAAATTGAATAAAAAATGATTTATAAAGATGAAGTAAGAAAATTAGAAAAAAATAATTTAAGATTAACTTTTTTCTATGTGGGGACTTCTGTTATGATCGTCTGTTCATGGGAAGTGCAAGAGATGATCGCCTCGATAATCGTTTCTTGAAGAGACGATCATCTGCCACGTTTAAAAAAACTACAATATTAATATAATAAGTTTCAAAAACACAATCTTTTTATAAAAAGTTTTTAAAATAACAATATTAATTAAAAAAATCCTAGAAACACACATACACATCCTCGGTAAAAAAAAACATAGAGAGAGACAAAAAGAAGACAGTATGAAAAAGATGTGAAGAAAAAGAAAAACATGCGGAAATTTGAAAAAGACGAAAATCGAAAATGTCAAAGAGAATATATATAGTACAACTGTCATATTGAATGTGTTAACAACCACGAAATTTGTGGTTCTAATCCCCCAACCTCATTGTACTAAAAAAGACGAAGATTGGAAGTTCCATATTTAACGAAGAAGGGCTAGATTTTACGTTTATGAAAATTTTGGGGTTATTTTACCATTATAAAAGTTTAGGTTTGATTTTTACTATTCAAAATCTATGGGCAATTGCAAGTACAATTACCATATTTTAGGGATAGTTTTTGAAATTTGTCCTAAAAATTAAGGAAGAGATTAGGAGTCACCTAATATACTTAGCTTTTATTTTAACAAATAAACAAAACTCTTTTTTTAGGGTGTTTGAGTATTCTTGTTTTTCTAGCAAATGCTAATTCGTCATATTTCTCTTCACCTTTGCTTTTGCCTTTATATTTTTGACCCTTGATCATATGGATAGAATAGACTGTGATTTGACATCATGTAAAAGATAGATTAAAAACACATATTTAGTTGTAAATATGAACCTGGCTTAGTGAGCATAAAATGTATACTCAAAACCCCTACTTCACATGGTGTAAAAAAAGTACATATTCCATTGAGAATATAAGTAAGTGATCGGATGAACTTTGGACGAAGAAAATTAAGTCATTATATTCAACCACAATGCAAATGCACACTGTCAATACAAGTAATAAACATAGGAGTATTTCAGAGTATCGATCTTATAGGGAATGTAACAAAAATTATTGCAAAAACAATTATATAAGTAGAATTACAATTTTGAAAACTAAAATTACAAACTTAGATTTTGGGGTGCTGGTATGAAATAATAGAATAATACAAAAGAGTGGTTATGTAAAATTTAGTTTCAAAAATCAAATGCAAAGTCAATATTGTCATATTTAAAATGACAAAAATAGTGAAAACCAAAGTTGCAAAGTCTATTAACAAAAACAATGAAAATGAGATCAAAGCTACAACAAAACAAGTGTGACAATTGAATTCAAGGAACTATGTGTGAAAATTGCAAAAATAATCGTAATGAAGATGAATGAAGCTCAAGAACCGTCTTTACTCTAATTTGTAAATTGCAAAATCACAAATGCAACGTCACTCTCCTTTACAATCAATTGGAGATTAAATTTACTACTCCTATTTACCTAAGAATTAGGTGTTAGGAGGCTAAGTGGGTGACATACATGTCTGTAGCCCCCATCCTTATATATTTTGGCTCAGTAAATTTATTAAATATGGAGTCTTCAATCTCTATGTCTAAGGTAAAGAATGACTTATATCTAAGATCTATCTCCATCATGTTAGGATGCAAACAAAAGTCCCACAGTGGCTAGGGAAGAGATTGATCATGGGTATATAAGTGAGGACAATTAACTCCATTGGTATGAGCCCTTTTGGGGGAACCAAAAGCAAAACCATGAGGGCTTATGCCCAAAGTGGACAATATCATACCATTGTGGAGATATGTGGAGGTTCGTTATCCTTAACAATTGGTATCAGAGCCATGATAAAACCTAGCTGTGTGCCGGAGAAATCCTCAAAGTGGAACAAAGATTAATGAGCCTTATGTGGACATTGTGGATGAACCCCAGAGTCAAACAAAAAGTGGTTGGAGCGGCAAGCAAGTGATAAACTCTATCAAGCTATCTGGTAAAGGAGTAAATCTTTGTTCGAGGGGAGGATTAAGGAATATCACACAATGTGATGATCCGTTGGAGTAGACGGATTTGTTCGAGGGGAGACTCGAAGGGAAGCTCAAGTTGTGGCACTTTGTTCGAGGGGAGGATTGTTAGGATGCAAACAAAACTCCCACATTGGCTAGGGAAGAGATTGATCAAAGGTATATAAGTGAGGACAATTAACTTCATTGGTATGAGGCCTTTTGGGGGAACCAAAAGCAAAGCCATGAGGGCTTAGGCCCAAAGTGGACAATATCATATCATTGTGGAGATATGTAGAGGTTCGTTGTCCTTAACACATCACTTGTGCGAGATTTACTCGTCTCTAACCCTGTTGGTATTAGATCGAAGCTTAAATTGTGAGATTGTATGATCCTAAATTGAGAGAATTTGTAAGAAGAGTCTTCAAAGGTCATAAACCCAGAATTGAGAGAATTTTTGCAAACTTCTATCAAATCCCCTCAAATTTCCTTTAAATAAAGCTTAGCTTCGTTAAAATGACAACTCAAGTGTGATGAGGATAATTGAAAAAGGAAAGGACTAATTTTGGTCAATTTTGAGTTTGAGTAGGATGGACAAGTTGGCCAAGTTGATTTCATGGAAAATCCATTCCTTTTCCTTTTGATTTTAATTCAAAAATCAATATTAAATTGATTTTAAATTAAAATTAATTTAAATAAATAAATAATTTAATTGATTAATTTTTTAATTTAATTTAATATCAAATATTAAATATTAAATTAAATAAATTGCCCAATTCCGATCGATTTTCCAAACATGAATCCTTATTCATGCTATAAATCGATCCAATATTTAAATCATATTTAAATATGCTCACCTCTTCTTAATCATAGTTTAATTCATAATTAAGCTATGACAGGTTAAATATATCGCATATAATTAACGCTTTCTCCCAAAATCAAATTTGAACAATTCAAATTATTTTCTCTCAAAATGTTACAAGGCTTAGTCCGAGCTAGTAAGGAGGACCTAATGGACCTACAGATCATGAGCTCCAACGATACGAGATTAACCGACCAAACTCTTTAGCCTAACTAATCAACATCTGTTAACCACCGGGATACTCCACTAAAGCCTAGTGGGTGCAATCTCCTCACTGTAAATATATTTATGTCCACTCGATATAACCATGATTAGTAAGTCGATCATTCACAGGTTGTTCGTAATTACAGTTGGGTCAAATAAATCGTTTTACCCCTGTAATTAATTCTTGTTCCTTAAGTCTCATTGATCCTCTAATGAACAATTGGTTTGTAGTCCAACTGACAAACTGAATCCCTCTCGGGACACTGAGAGGGATGAGCCCTTTGTTCAAGACCCGGAGTTAACACTTAAGGGAACAACCTCTCTACTAAACCCTAAAGCGGGTGAGGGAGTGAATTCCATCTTACAGAACTATGTTCTCAGCTATCTACCCGGAATTATCACTGAAATGGGAGGGTTTATTGAGTCGGCAATCTCGGACCACTCCCACTCATGCAAATCTAAGGATAATCCGAATAAACAGGAGTTCATAGCACGCTCATGATTAATATCGAGTTACCTAGGTCATCGTATGAATATAGTCAGTTAAGATAGTAAACAGGGTTATAAAGTCTAAGTGACTATTTCGCGATCCAGTGTTATGCAAACTCATTGCATAGGATGCCCCCACTCGCATGTCTTCACATGAATGATTCAGGATCACATCGTTTGTATTTTACAAAGTGGGTTGCGTCCATAGTGTTCCCAGGATAAGGTACCTAACCCTATCCCTGTACTATAAACCGTTCTGGCTATAACTTGAACTTGATCTACTTTTATGTCACACATAAAGTTCAAGTATTCATCCTATAGTCAAGGGTTCTTTACTGGACTGGGTTATAAAAACACAATTCACTCTATTCAATAACACTTTTATTGAATAAACCTCACTAACATCTTTATTGAAAAATATAATATATATTAAGTTTACAAAACCACGAGTTTTAGGACATAAAATCCAACAATTATAACTCACTTAGCACCCCAACATAACCCTTAATGTCTCTATGATAGGACTAATAATCGTTGGTTTTGATTTAGGCCATTTATTAATCTCTTTGGGAATCATTACTTTCTTGGCATATCAACCAATATTTACTATTAGTTCTTAGTGCTCTTAACAATAGGGTTGGAGACTTTTTCCAAAAGAGAGATTAGCTTAACCGTAATTGATGTATGGTTCTTTTCTTGAGATCACCGATTCAAATCTTTATACCTGATAGAAAGTTATCTTATTCGCTATTATTTATGCTTCTTTTTTGAACTTTTATGCTTATTATTCTTAATTTTGTAGAAATCGAGTTAGAGGAGCAAAATCGAGTGTTCATGAGTATTTTTGTGGAGTTTGAAACCTTCTTAAGCTTAATTGAATATTCAAGAAAGGTAGAGATGCAGTTTGAGCATAAAGCACATTATAGGAGATTTTACATCGAATCACGGTTCCAACAGCATCAAACTGGAGGTCATTCGAACACCCGAGCGAAGAAATAGAGCCAAAACAACTAGGATTGTCTGTTGGGGCAGCACCTAGACGTTGTTTTGGTTGTCTAGGTGCTTTGATTTTGGCATAACGCGTTTTTTAAGACATTACTTGATTCCTGCTATAAATACATCATTTTCTCTTCGATTTTGGGAGGCCAAACTGTGGGAGACAACTCTAATATTGATTTCAAGCTGTTTTAGAGGGTTTTGGGAGGCAAATGTGAGCAAGATTGAGCGGAATTGAAGAATCTAGGTTTGAGGACCAAGGAAATCACGTCGAAAATGCAGGAACGACTACCGTTTGCCATTTTCTTCTTTTTTTTTCTTTAATTTGGCTATTGTTTTGGTTGTTAATTTAGAGATTTAGGAGTTTAATATTTGTATCTTGAGTTCTTTATCTCTAAATACTTGAAAATTTTGTAGGTTGTAATGTATTCATGCTTAATTGTTGAATTATTGGACCAATTACTTAGTTTAGGGATGTTTGTGACTAATAGGGTTTTGAATCATTTATGAAATTGTTTCTTAATGCCTTTAATCATTGTTTCTCTAATTAATTGAGGTATTTCTAAGTTGAGCTTGAGAGATTACTTAGTTTAGCTTAATGCATGCTTAATTAACTACTCAAGTGACAACGAGATTAATAGTTAATTAATTATAGTTGGTGATAAAGGTTAATTAGTTGAACATTGGTTAATTGACTAGTTTTCTAAGGAAAAACTCGATAGAGAGAAGCTTAGACAATAACCCAATTGCATAACTAGTGTTTATTTACTTGAGTGGAAACTATGGTTAATGAACAAACATTAGAAGTTCATAATGAAGAGTCTTAACACCTTGTATTGAGTTAGCTAGTGCTAGAGAATAGCTTAGTTAATTAGTACTTGAGAGTGGAGGAGATCGTGAGGAGATTCCACGTCTTTAGAGCTTCTAGACTTATGAGTTCCATGTTCATTGGTTTATAATTGTCTGTTAGCTTAATAATTGATCTTTCCCCAAGATATCTCTCATATTTGTGTCTCCCATTTATTTTTTGCACTTTATTTTTTTTGTTGTTAGTTAGTTTTTCTTCTTTTGACTTCGGTTCTCTAAATAAAGTTAAGTGAGAGTATTCGTGGTAATTAATTGAATTAAAAGTGAATCTTTGTGATTTGATACTCGATAGGAATATCGTTTTATATTACTTGACCCGTGTACTTGCAGAAACGTAAAAGTGTCCATCATCAATACCCTACATTTATAGGGTTGGAAACTTCTTCGTTTATCGTGTTATTGCTTTAGATTTACATAAAATTACATCAATTATAATAAGAACTCATAGGTGCTTAAAAATGCACGTGATACCACATCTCTACTGGATTAGAAAAGCGTTATAATTATATTTGGGATGGTTAATGGAGTTTTTCTTAAAGATGGATTTAGTTTTTTTCCCTAAAAAGTTATTATGGGATGGTTAATGGAGTTTTTCTTAGTTAACTAAATTTAGGGTCGGAGGATTCAAATGTTTCACCATTTGCTAATTTACCACTAAACTAAATTCACTTTATCGAGTGGTTAATAGAACTACTCACCTTACTTAGAATATATTTTATATAATAATCTTTTAATTTTTTTTATAAGCTATATTCTTTGATACAATGTTCTCTTACATCATTTTCCACTATAAAACATCGGAGGAAAAAAACTAAATCCATCTTGAAAAAATTATAATAAAATTTCTTAACTTCCTTTTATGTCTCATAAATGATTCCTTTTATATTTCTTTTTCAATCAATGAGAGTGATGAACCATTACTATACGCGTGTCGAATCTAATGGAAGGAAATTTTTTTATAAATCTACTATTTTCTTTCTTTTCTTTTTTTTTAACGATTTTTAAGGTAGAAGATATAGAGCTCTAATCTTTTTTTTTCCTTTTAGAAACTGTTATGGGTAAGGATTGGACCAACAAGAATGGGCAGGTCGAATGGCCAAGGTGAAGGGCAAAACAGACTAAGAAGCCCAAATAATAGGTCAAAGCGGGTCAAACCATGATGGAACAAGATCAGAAGATCTGTCCGAGATCCGCCGGCCCCAGCAGCGTGGTCGGCCTCGGCATGGCCGAGGCCGACCAGGGAAAGAGCCTCCCAATTGGGCTCAACCTCAGCCCCGAGCCCCGGAAAGGCAACCGGCCCTGCCTCAAGCCCAAACTCAGTGGTCGGCCTCGGGACGGCCGAGGCCGACCACGTCCAAGGCCATACCTGGACTTTGTTTCAACGGAACCGAACCCATAAGCCTGACTTCGGCCTTTCCCAATAACCCTTTTTCCAAAAGGAGAAGGAAACCCACCAAATTGAAGACTATTTAAGCTCTCCTAGAGGGAAGAAAGAGGTAAGTCAATTCCAGTCACTCAAACACAAAGTCTTCCTAAATTCTCTCACAAACCCTCTCTGACTTAGGCATCGGAGCTCGTGTGGCCTACACCACACCGGTGTCCAGGTTTTCCTTGTCTTGCAGGCTGCGTTCTTCCCCTAAGAATTACAAATTTACCGTCGTTGTCACGTGGAGGTCAGGTGCATTATCCTGTCCGAAATTTGGCAACAACAGTTGGCGCCGTCTGTGGGGAACGAACAACGCTTGCTTGGAAAACTGTAAACCTAAGCCAAGTAGCTGAAGGATCATGAGCCGATTCATGGGAAATCAAAGCCGAAACGAAGGTGGAGAAGAGTCTGATCCTGATCGTCATCCACGGAGAATCCGAGCAATTTCCTCTCCTCGGCCTCGTCCTGACACAGGCCGACCACACGAGGAGATTGTCGAATTAAAGGAGAAGGTCGACAAGATAGATGAGTGCCTATGGAAGATCTTGGAAAAACTCGACCAAAAAGACCAACATCAGGGAAAAGCGAAGGTGGCGGAAGGGATGGGAGAATCAAAATCCCCACCCCAGCGCGCGCCGATGCCGATCCCCGAGAGAACGACAGGCCGCGCCATTCCTCAGCCAAGAGCAAAGCAAGCAAGGCTCGCCGGATAAAGTCCATTGTGCAGGTGAGCTCGTACGTTCATCACAGAAATCGTCCCGAAAACTCGGAACCAGTAGCTAGAAAAAGCTACGGGGCGACGTCAGACTTACGAGAGGTGATCACCCAAAGGCGGAAAGCACAAACCAAAGCCGGCCAGGTGGCAGCCGAGGCCGACCAGGAAGTCGCCGAGGCCGACCCGACGAGAAGCGAAGATGGCGCTGCAGAGACGACTCCACCTTGGAAGAATGACATCCGCCAAATGCAAAAGGAATTCGGGGATCTCCAAGGGAACCTCCTAAAAATTCGAGAGGTCGAGAGATGGGATCTTGAAGCCTTTATCGAGCAAGTTGACCACGCTTCACCGACAAAATAATGAACGAAAGAATTCCAGAAAAGTTCAAAGTACCTTCCATCACCCCCTACGATGGGAGCTCGGACCCTGTAGAACACTTAGACACATACAGATCGCGCATGGAGCTACACGGAGCGTCAGAAGTGCTAAAATGCGGAGCTTTCTCTTCCACCTTAACAGGCGGCGCAAGATTGGTGCAGAAAATTGAAGAAAAATCCATCGGTTCCTTCAAAAGAGTGGCGAGCATTTGTATCCCGATTCCTGGAGGAGGTGGGACCAAATAAGCCTCAAATGCACTTGCTTACCATCAAGCAACGACTGAAGGAAAGCTTGCGCGATTATGTTTCTCGTTTCAACAAAGAAACCTGCGGTCGAAGGTTTCACGAGACACTACACTGACTCACGATTGCCATCGTGGCGGGTTTGCAAGACAAAGGCCTATTAAGGTCAATTGGAAAGAAAGAACCGACGTCCCACGTGGAGTTCATAAAGAAGAGCAACGTAAGTATATGAGCGCAAAAAGACTTATTACGATCGAAAGAGGTCCCTAGTCAAGACAAGAATGACAAAGGCGTGGATTCACCGGAACACGTAACTATCCTCTCGGCGGTCTCCAAAAGAAGAAGAATCGAGGAAGGTGGCCGAGGCCGACCAGATAATGGCCGAGGACGACCCGAGGAGTGCCGGCAAGTAAACCGGATCATCGAGTGGTCCCAAGTCAACCATTCGAAAGGTACACTTCCACGACGCTTCCTCGGAGAAGATTTTGATGGAGATTCGACATTTGAATCTCGTGAAGTTCCCTGAAAAGATGAGAGCCCCACCTGGAAGACGAGACCCGGCCAAGTACTGCATGTTCCATAGGGACCACGGGCACGCCACCTCCAATTGCTATCAACTCCGAGATGAAATAGAAACCCTAATCGAGAGAAGCGGTACGAAAGAGTACGTCCAAGACGACCTTTCGGCCTCGTCGTCGAAACGCACCGAGGCCGACCGCAGTCAAGCCGAGGCCGAAGCAACGGTGACGGCCGAGGCCGGCGAGCCGAGGACGAGCCACCCCGAAATCCGAGCGATTTTCGGAGGACCACCGAGGCGAGTCCAACGAAAAGAGGAAGGCAATCGCCGTGAAGCTCGGCAAGATCCTTATTATCAAGGTATTTTCTCGGTTCATCCAAGTATAGGAGACCAAGTCCTCGGGTTCCGCAGTTTGAAGCTAGAGCGATCCATCAACCCCACAATGATGCATTAGTAGTGACACTCGCCATAGCCAACGTGAAGGTTCACGCAATACTCATAGATGGAGGAAGTTCGGTACGTCCTATCTTGACCCGCTTTCAATGCCATGAAATTAGCAAGGGGGCTTCTCAAAGAAAATTTAACCCCTTAGTTGGTTTTGGCGGGAGAAAGGGTTACCCTGAAGGTAGCATAGAGCTTCCAATCACCTTTAGCGAAGGGGGCGAACTCTGTCACACAAATGATCAACTTCTTAGTAGTGGAATGCACCTCAGCTTACAACGCAATCCTTGGGAGACCAACACTTCACCAATTAAAAGCAGTGGCTTCCACATACCATCAACTCTTGAAGTTTCCAACCACCAATGGCGTCGGCATCGTTAAGGGACAACGAAGCATCAAGAGAGTGTTACTTCGCGGCATTAAAAGGGATAATGAGACGAAGCTTTGAAAGGGATCTCGGCCCCGACGTCGCCGAGGCTGACCACAAAATAGCCGAGGCCGACCACGGAATGGACGAGGCCGACGCGGTTTAAAGTCAAGCTCCATGTTCATAGATAGGTTTATTTATATAGAAGACCCCATGTAAAGTTCGAAGTTTCTTTTCTTTTACCATAAATGGAAGTTCGGTTTGCTTTTCAAGTAAGAAAAATGTGACTCAAATACGGCTATCAACGCAGATTTCCTATTTGAGTAGGGGGCTATGGGGAAGATATGCCTTGCACACTCCCTCACACACATTTTGTTTCTTTTTACACATAAACACATGAAAAGCTTGTGGTCGGCCGGGGCCAAGCATATCATAGCCGAGGCCGAGCACACCAGGTTAAGGCTAAGCACATGTGATAAAAAACATGCCCAGCCGAGACCGAGCATATTACGACCGAGGCCGAGCACACCAAAACGAGGCCGGGCATATATGATAACGAGGCATGCGCAGACCGACCAAACCGGCCAAGGCCGAGCACACCATTTAAATAAAGAAAGGGCGAGTGCGCAAGGCCAAACATATTATAGCGAGGCCGAGCACACCAAATCGGTAGAGCGCGCATATAATGCGGGATCGACCAAATCGGCCAAGGCCGAGCACACCAGTTGGATAGGAAAGCACACGTTCTTTCATTCAAAGAAAAGAGGATTACATAGACGAATTACATCAAATTTAGAAAAAGCAAAAAGAAAAGTACATAGAGCCTAAGACTCATCCACTCTCACCTCCACCACTACTGTTTTGAGTCCTCGAGTCGGGAAGGCAGTGGGGTCATTCTTGAAGGTAGCATAATCCTCCTCAAGAATCCCAAAGTCTATATCCTTGAAACGTTTGGAGGCACGTTTGATGGCCCAGTTGCATCCACCATCGAAAATACTGTTCTGGAGGGTTGTAAACTCCTCCGTCCTCTTAAATCCCTCAGCCAGGTACTCAACATTAGTCAAAAGGGCCTGTGCTTCACTTAGTTGACTACGAAGAGTCTCAATCTCAACATTGGCAGAATTGAGTTTGATCTGACTCTCTGCAAGCAGACGATTAACCTGACTCAGATTAGCTTGAGCTTGAATCAGCTCAGATCTAGGAACAGAAGTACGTTGGAAATTATTGATGGTCTCCGCCATAGCCATGGCGGCCATGCTGATACGACCGAAACTCTGAAAATAAGAGAGGAAAGAAAAGCAGGATCATCGAAAAGCACCAAGATAATAATAACGCCTTCAATTAAAGTAAGCTTACATGACGGAGCTCAACAATCCCTTCGTTAAAGCTTCTCATGGGGTCGTTGGCCAGAAACCCTGGGGGATGGTCTTGACTCACCCCTCTCCAAAGCTCAAAACTTCGACCAAGCAGCTCAACCTCGATGCTAGCGAGGTATAATTGGGAAGAAGAGTGAAGGCCCCGGAGAATGGAGGTTCTCCCTTCTCGATGAAGAAGGGGACGCTCCTCCGGCACAGCACGTGCTAACTCCAATAGGGCGAGGTGGAAGATCACGAGTTTCGGAAGGTGGCACCTCCCCAGAGGGGCTGAGTCTTCAACCTCTTGAAGGACCAAATTTCCCACGGCTTTCTTTTTTTTTTTTTGCTCCATGACATCAAACAAAGAAGCACTTCGTGGAGGCATTTCTAAAAATAAGAAATAAGCTACTCACCGAATCAAGTCACAACAAATGAAAGTTAAGTAAGAAAAATACGACGAAGAGCAGAGTTTGGAGAACCGAGGCCGACCAGCCTTGCCGAGGCCGACCAGATTGGCCGAGGCCGACCAAAGACAAACTGGAGGCCGACCCACCAACACAGATAAGGCGGGTAGAAGCTTTTACCTTCTGGAAGTGGAGGAGGTGCAAAACCAATTCTTTCAAGATTCTCTTGGCTCACGAGAAAGCGGCCCGAGTCGGGAGGAGCTCTAAACTCTTCACGGCCCTAACGAAAGCTCGAGCACGCGGCGGACGCAATGAAATGCCAAAGGCGTCAGAGAAAAGAAAAGAAACACGACCCAGTTAATCGAAAGACACAGTGCGATTTCCAAAGAGAGAAACAACTCACCATAATTCCCAAACTTAGTGGAAACTGCATATGTGGCGTTTTGAGAGCCACGAGACAACCAGTTGCCACTCACTAAAAACCATTGATTTTTCCAGTTGTGAACGGAACTTGGGTTATTAATTAACTTTCCACAGGAAGAACTCAAGTAATAAAAGAAACGACCAAAAGACGGATTTCGACTCAAGATATAAAGAGACATAAAGACGTGCGGATTAAGCGGGCTCCCATCCCCATAAGTTGCCCATAATACATAACAACCAATGATGTGAATCCAGCTGTTTGGGACAATTTGGGCGGGTGCCAACCTAACCAACGCCAGAAAGCCTTGCAAAAATAAAGGAAGAGGAAGACGAAAACCAAACTTAAACATTGCAGAGTAAAGAGCTACTTCACCAAGAGGAGGATCATCAATCCGATCATTTGGCCCGGGAACCCTGATTTGCACATCTAAGGGAATATCATACTTGTACCGTAATCGCTCGAGTTGAGCTCCGGTCACCAAGGATGATATAACCTCATGACTTGCACCAGACCCCTCGAAAGAATGATCAGAGGATTGGGAAGCCTCATAACAACTTGTGTCATAAGACCCTCACCACAAGATGATTCATCAACCTCGGGAGAGAAGTAGTATACCAACCACCTTCCATCAAACACGAAATACAAAGGAAAGATTAAAAAGAAGAAGGATCGACTTAAAGACACAATAAGAAGAGAACTACCTTAAGAGAAAGGGAAAATGAGAAGGATGGTGTGAAAAATAAGAAGAATAAGGTGCTCTATTTATAGGAGGAGGGAAGTTTTCTAAAATTCAAAGACATATAAAAAAAAAAAAGAAGAAGAAGAGAGAGAGGGAAGGACTCGGCCTCGTGCCGACCCGTGACTCATGGCAAAGCGCAGCCCTGCCAGACCGCCGACGCATACGAGAAGAGCAGCAGCTCGCGAAAGCGGCTCCCGAGCACGCCGACCTCGACCTCGGCGGCCCGGTCCCGAGGCCGATCAGCTACTCCTGACGTCACGATCTCCGGCTCCCGCCACGCGTGTCAAGCACGTCAAAGCTGCGGTCTGCGGCGTCGGCCACCGCAGCACGCCGCCGCCCTCGATGTCCGGCCCGGCCGAGGCGACTGTGCCACCGTGTGACGAGATCGGTGGCGGGCCCGCCACGCGCGCGTCGAGAGCACCGGGAGAGAGCAGGGTTGCCGGAATCGGCCTTCACAGGCACGCCTCGGCCTCGGCCTTGGCGTCGGTGCGGTCGAGGCCGACCATACCGAATCGGTCCAGAACCGGCCGGACCAAACTAGCCAAGATTAATAGGGTCGACTTACCTAGGCGAACCGGTCCCTGTGGTTCGGACCCCCACCGAGGCTCACCTTACTCCGCGATGAAGATTATCTAGCTTTCACCTCCGCAAACCAGAGACCAACCGTCAAAAGCCTTCAAGCTCGAAACAACGACACAATCGCTCAAGCGACAACACTGTGCCAAACACGCTCTGTCCCAAGAGAGCGACGCAAGTCGTGGATCGGGATCGAGCATGCCATTACTAGAGAGGCGCGGAAGCCCAAGGTAATCCCCGTAAGGATTAACGGTGATCCCACTCAAAATCTAAATGCACATAATCACTGGAGAACGACGCTGGTCGTGAATCCGGATGAGTGTTTTAAACCCCCCAATAGAATTAATCTGGGGATGACCCAGGGAAAAGGAGAACACCCGAAGTGCAAAATAAGCATAACGGTTGGCCGAAAATCCCATGGGATAACGGAGAAATTAACTCCTAGTAGACTGAATATCCTCATAAGGATGGACAGCAGAAACAGGAGAAATTTCGAGGCAATCTTCGAAATGTCTAAAATGACTCCAAATAAACCTTACTAGGAGAATCGAACCGCAAATAAAGCGCAACGAGATCCTAACACTTATAATAAATACCAGAGAAATTGGCACTCTAGGGAACCAATATCCTCATGGGATGGGCAAAGAATAACTAGAGAAAAGTCGAGGCAACCCTCGAAATGTTTGAAATGACTCTGAAGAAATTCAACTAAAAGAACCAGGCGGATCGAAACGCAAAGATAAGCGTGACGAGAACCTGAAAATCAAAGACCAGGCGGATCGAAACGCAAGATATGCGTGACGAGAACCTGAAATTCCAAACCAAACAACGGGAAGGTTAACACTCTAAAGAAAAAATAACAATAATAATAATAAGTTACTCCCAAGTCAGGCTCCTCGTCATAGGTTCACAAGCTCCCGAGTCTCAAATCCTAACCAGGGAGTGGGGGCTAATGTTATGGGTAAGGATTGGACCAACAAGAATGGGCAGGTCGAATGGCCAAGGTGAAGGGCAAAACAGACTAAGAAGCCCAAATAATAGGTCAAAGCGGGTCAAACCATGATGGAACAAGATCAGAAGATCTGTCCGAGATCCGGCCCAAGCGCGTGGTCGGCCTCGGCATAGGCCGAGGCCGACCAGGGAAGAGCCCTCCCAATTGGGCTCAACCCTAGCCCCGTGCCCCGAAAAGGAACAGGTGCCAGGCTGAAGCCCAAACTCAGGGTCGGCCTCGGACGGCCGAGGGCGACCACGTCCAAGGCCATACCTGGACTTTGTTTCAACGGAACCGAACCCATAAGCCTGACTTCGGCCTTTCCCAATAACCCTTTTTCCAAAAGGAGAAGGAAACCCACCAAATTGAAGACTATTTAAGCTCTCCTAGAGGGAAGAAAGAGGTAAGTCAATTCCAGTCACTCAAACACAAAGTCTTCCTAAATTCTCTCACAAACCCTCTCTCGACTTAGGCATCGAGGCTCGTGTGGCCTACACCACACCGGTGTCAAGTTTTCCTTGTCTTGCAGGCTGCGTTCTTCCCCTAAGAATTACAAATTTACCGTCGTTGTCACGTGGAGGTCAGGTGCATTATCCTGTCCGAAATTTGGCAACAACAGAAACATATCTCTAATTTCTTAATTGAAAGTATATATTTTATGTCAATTGAGCCACGTTGATATTCACCTTTCTTTTTTCTTTTTGAGTTAAACAAATAAAGTTAAATTTTGCTTTATTAGAAAATAATTATATAAGTTTTAAAGTATAATTTTGTTGAATAATTAAGGTCCCGTTTGATAACCATTTTGTTTTTTGTTTTTAGTTTTTGAAATTTAAACCTAAAAATACTATTTCTTCCAATGAGTTTATATGTGTTCTTATCTATTTTGTATTTATGTTTTAAAAAACTAAGCCAACTTTTGAAAACTAAAAAAAGTATCTTTCAAAAACTTAACTTTGTTTTTAGATTTTGACTAAGAGTTCAAATGCTTACTTAAGAGAGATGATCTCTATTGTAGAGAAATTAGGTGAAAATAAGCTTAACTTTCAAAAACAAAATGATTATCAAACGGGGACTTAGTTTTTTTTTATTTTTACCTTTTGAAAATTAAGCCTATAAATATGACTCACACCCTTACTTACTTGTTTTGTTATCTACTTTTTGCTTATGTTTTCAAAAAAAATCGCAAGTTATATTTTGAAAAACTAAAAAAAAAAAGCTTTTAAAAATCTGTTTTTGTTTCTAGAATTTAGCTAAGAATCCAAATGGTTTTTCAAAGACGATGAGAATCATAGTAGAGAAATTGAGAGAAAACAAACTTAATTTTTAAAAATTAAAAACCCAACAAATTATCAAACAGGCTAAACAAATCTATCTTTTTTTTCCCACCCTAACAATAAAGTATAGATTCTTCGTACCCTAAAAAAAAATATATCCAATATTGTAAAAGACAACTAGGATTAGTGGCACTCTACTAAGACAACTAGGATTAGTGCCACCTGTTCAGCTATTTATGAACCTAAAACTAGAATTAGTGGGACTCTACTTAGACAAATATGTTATTCATAATCTAATTTGATTAGGTAGGTTGACTCCTCATTTTATTTATTAATTATTTTTAGCGTTATTTGATTCATATTTTCTCTTAGTTTTGTTCATGTCCCATTTTGATCACAAAGATATCATTAAAGTTAAGTACTTGATTAGTAAAGTCTTCGTTGAACATCTTACTCAAACTCGACTAAAAAATCAAAATTTTAACAAATTAGATTGTCACTTCTTTATAATATGGATCACTTGTTTTGAATTTAATTTGGGTCAATCTAAACCAAGTTTGGGCCAACCCATGACCCAATCTAAGAGCCCAGAGTGCAACAACTTTAAAACCTTACATTTTTTTAATTTTCAATTTTTTGAACAATCTTAAATTTCAATTACATTTTTGGTTTGAAAGGGATTGTTTGGGGCACACCTGTGGAATAATCTGCACCCGAAACACAAACTATTAAACACAAACTATTATAACCACTGACTATATTACTCTGCATTTTAAATAATATAATATGATTACACAAACTATAATAACCCACAAACTATTATAACCCCTGTTATTATAACCAACTCAGTGCCCCAAACAACCCCTAAATGTGGTCAATGGTAAATTGCAATGTTATTAATTTAAAGAAAAAAAATCAATTTATACCTATAAACTTTGGAGTTGTATTATTTAAAAACTCAAACTAATGATTGTATCGGTTTAAACTCCAAACTTTTATTAGTGAATCAATTTAGTCTTTATGTTAGTGATTTTTAGCTATTTTTACTTGTTTTCATTTATAATTAGCTCAAAATTACCTAAATAAAATTACACTTCTTCCAAAGTTTTACAAAAGTAGCAAGATAAATTATCACATGATTATTTTTAAATAAGTAGAGAAAAATAGAAGAAGACAAGAAGATTAAGAATCACTCATATTAATGAAAAACACTGCTATCTATTTGATTCTAGCATTTCTATCTAATTTACGTTAATTTCTTCATTTAAGGAAGTCATATACACGTGTAAAAGTTATGTATTAATAATTTTAAAGTGGAATTCTAATGGAAGGTCTAAATTGATTCACTCATGAAAGTTTAGGGTTTAAATTGATACAATTATTGGTTTAAGGTTTAAAGTGATACAACCCTAAAGCTTAGGGGTATAAACTAATTTTTTATTGAGAAATTTAGGGTATAAAATCAAATAATGTCACCTATCTAATATTGATCAATGAGAGGACTTAAGTTAATCTAAGCAAATTCGAAGCTAATTCAACATGAGATCACTAAAAAAAGAGAATTGAGCCAAATTTAAATAACCCAAACCAACTAAAAAGTATTGAGTTAAATCCAACTAAGTCCAAGTCCAAAAATTAGTATAAAGTCAACTAAATCCACAAAGTTCATCAAACTTTATAAATAGAAAATGTCATCCTTTATTGAGAAATTTGCATGGAAACCCCCTTTTCACATGCATTAATGTGATTTGACTCATGTTCTGAAATTAATGACATTTGACCCTTTTTGTACTGTACATTTCGTTCAAATTACCGTAAGGGCATCATACTGACTCTAGCTCTCTCGCTCTCGCTCAAGTCTCGTTCTCGCTCTCGCTCTCGTTCAAGTCTCGTTCTCGCTCTCGCTCTCGTTCTCGCTCTCACTCTCGCTCTCGCTTATGATAGTAATTAAATAAGACATAACTCTCTCGCTCTCGTTCTCGTTCTCGCTGGCTCGCTCTCTCTGCTACTCCAGCTCTTCTCTGTCTTTTTTTGTCATTTTTTCTTTATATTTTTTTCTATTCATTTGAGCGAGAGCGAGAGTGAGAGCGAGACAACGGGAGCGAGAGCGTGAACAACGTGCGAGAGCGTGAACAAGAAAGATCGCTTCATATTACCCTTATGAGTCATTTTGCGCGCATTGCCACGTCAGAATAGGTCATATTTCATTATTTTGAAATGTCAGGTCAAATGACATTAATGCATTGGAAAATGGGTTATCCGTACAAATACCCCTCCTTTATTTGAGAATTCAAAAAGAGTTAGAAACCAAAGAGATAAAAAAATACCATACGTAGAATTGAGAAGATTTGAAAACTAGAAGACTTCAACAAAATTGATTGTTTGCTACGGGTTGAAGATTTAATCTCTCTCCGTCTAAGAACAAGCTTGCAAGCCTTTGAATCAAAGTTTACATTCTAAGAGAATATAACACCCACACAAATTTCATAAAATTAAATTTATTTTCACAAACTAAATTTCTTCAAAAATTTCGAGTTAATAGTAAGTTATGTTCTTTCTTTTCTTTTTTTAGATTTAATTACAAGTTTGACCTCTATGATTAGGAGAAAATTAAAATTTAGTCTCTATGATTTTAAAAGTTAGAATGTCTTATTTATGGTTTGATAGTTTTTTCAAACGGTAGGGACTAATTCTAACATTTAAAACCATAAGGACCAAATTCTAACTTTCTCAAAATTATAGGTATCAAATTTATAATTTAACTTTTTTTTTTATATCTATAAGTATATGTCCTAGCTTACTTACATCTTGACTATTCTCACAAAATAATTGTTTGACCCTTACAATATTAAATCCTAGATAGACGTGACTACTATAGCTTAAACTCATTTAAACCCTTTATTATTTTACATGACCCTTATTATTCACTAGGTCAACCGATGGTAATCTAAGGATTTTTTTAAAAACAAAATTCTGTTGTTTACGACGATAATAATTTATGATCTTACATGTAAATTATCAAAGAGAACTGATACAACTGACACTAAATGTGTTAACGACCACCAAGTTTGTGATTCAAAATTTTCAACCCCTTTTGGACTAAAAAAAACATACATGCAAGTTAGTCATGGTACATCACAATCAATCAAACCTAAAATTATCAAAGGAGCATGTCAGTTATGGGGATTTTCAATAAATATGGAAGGAGAGATATAACCTTTAATCTTAAGAAAGATAATAAATATTTTATCCATTAAGTTATATTAAATTCGATAAGGATTACATAGAAATCACATTTAAAACTCAAACATACATAATAAAAAAATTTAAAAGTTTTAGGACTAATTAAGCACAACACACATTAATATAAGCATAACCTAAAAGTTAGGTAACTACTCATGCATTTTATGTCTTATACGTCGGAGGTTCATATCTCCAACTTGTGAGTTGTAATGGAAAAAAAAATAGACACAACACTTCAAGTCTGACACTAAGAGGTTGTTTGGGCACATGTTTAGAATCAGAATCCTAGGAATCAGAAGCATGGGGATTGTCCTAAGGGGTTCTGAAGCCTGGGAATCAGAAAATTGTGTGTTGAGGTGCAGTGTTCTGAAGTCTAGGAATCAGAAAATTGTGTTTGGAGTATAGTGTTCTGAATCCTGGAAATCAGAAAGTTGTGTTTTGGGTGTAGTTTTCTGAATATGAGTTTGGTAAAGTTTTATTTCACCTTTTTTCTTTTAGTTATTTTATTCCTTTCAAATTTTGTAGTGGTTGTTATGTGAATTGCAGAAGCTACTGTCTAACATGAATCAATTTTTTAAGTAACTTTTCAATGAAACTTTCAATTTATGTTGTAGTTGAGGAATAAAAAAAGAGTTTTAAACATTTAGAACAATATTTAGCATTTAAACAGAAAAAAGCATAGCATGCCACGAGTTAAAGGTATTCGTAAGTTGGGTTGGATCGGGTTCATTAGGTCATCAGGCTTTTTGAACACCCCTACCATGAGTTCACACATACAGATACACGGTCCAAAAGCGTTGCAACTGACATGAAACAAAAGGACATAACACGCCTCTGTGCGAAAGAAAAAAAATATATTTTTTTCTAACTTTTAAAAAAAGAATTACAAAATTGAGCCATTTTAGAGTACATTAAAAAAAAGAACAAAAAATACCAGGTTATTTTTTTTATTTTTATTTTTTTTGTAAAAATTTCACAAAATTTAAATGTTTTGAGAGTATATTTGCATGCTATTATACAAAAAAAAAAAAAATTAGTAGCCATTTTTTAGTTTATTTCAACTTTTTAAAAAATTGACTAGATTGTCGGGTTGTTGGGGGTGGTCGAGTTGATGAGGTTGTTGAATTGTCGAGGTGATCGTCGGAGTTGTCGTTGTTAGTGGTCATCAAATGGTCGTCGAGTTATTGTCGAAGAGGTCGTCGGAAATAAAAAATCAAGTGGTTGCTTGAGGATGTCGTCAGTAGTGGCAAGTGGTCGAAGTTGTCGTTGTCAGTGGTCGCCAGAGTTTTCACTGGAATTGTTGTCCAAATGGTGACCGAAAATGGAAACGACAAATGGAAGAGGAAATGGAAAACCACCGTTAGCGGTAGTCAAGTCCCCGGTGTGGTAGTCAAGTCCCAAGAGGCCACCGTTAGCGGTAGCGGTAGTCAAGTCCCCGGTGTGGTCATCGGAGTTGTCGTTGTCGGTGATCGCGGGAGTTGTCATCGAAGTTGTGTGTCGAAGTGATCACCGAAAATGGAAAACAGCCAATTGAAGAGGGAAATGGAAAATCAAGTATTCACTAGAGGCAGTCGTCAGCGATGGTCGAGTCGCTGGTATGGTCGTCGGAATTATTGTTGTTGGTGGTTGTCGGGTGGTCGTCGGAGTCGTCATTGGAGTTGTTGTCGAAGTGGTCGTCAGAAATGAAAAACCAAGTGGTCGCCGGAGGCAGTCGTCAGCGACAGTCGAGTTGTCGATGTGGGAATCGGAGTTGTCGTTGTCGGTGGTCGTCGGATGGTCACCAGAGTTTTCACCGGAGTTGTCAAAGTGGTTGACAAGTGGAGGAGAAAAACATAAAACAAATTCTATGTAGTTGCACTGTTGTACCACATGAGATTGCACTGTTGTAACCATGGTATTAAGTTTTTGTCGATATGTTGACATTTCCCTCGATATTTCCACATGTCCATAACTTCGACATCGACACTAGGGGTGAATTAACATTTCCATTATATTGTACAAAATTAATGAAATATTAAAGAAAATAGCAATAAAATGTAACGTAATGCGAATATAATATTATAACAAGTATTTTAACTCATTTAAAATGTGTAGAAGATTTATTTTCTAATTTTAATACATTTTCTAATTTTTTTTTAATTTTTTAAATTTTTTCCAGAAATATCTAGTGACATTGGCATTTTATCGATATTTCCATCGACATTTCCATGAAATTGAGACATGATATTTCCAACGATATCAACATTTTAACCTTTGGTTGTAACCCATGGGTTGAGTTCTAAATCTAAGGATTTTAAGCGCTTGCTCCAAACATGAGGTTGGTCCAAATACAAACTCATGTGCTAAATCATATTTGAACATTTTCATTTTGGACCATTTTTATTAAAACTAAAAGCACATTTAAAAACCATATTAGAATCTTTTTTAATTTTGGAAGAGAGGGAGACTTGACAGGTAACCCAAAAAATTTGTCCCTTCAACCCCTCAGCCCTATCTGTCTGAGAGTCTAATTCCAATTGCCTTCTCCATCTTCCGTTTCATGGTTCGTCAAAAATTTCCCCGAATTTCTCAAGCTCTCTGTTAGCAGAAACGTATGTAAACGACCATCAATCTCCTCCTTCCCCAGTTCTGCCCAATTTTCAAACCCTATCCGAGCTCATTCTCATGGATTCCCTTCGTTCCACTTACAGAGACGAAGACGATGAAGAAGACGAGTCCGTTCGCGCTGCCGAGATCGACCCACCGGAGCTCGCTGATCCACCAATGGATACGAATGTTAGTGGCTCGTCAACAGAGCCCCAAGACGGCACCAGACAAGACCCACCCGATGTCTCTGAAGAAATCTCCGAAGAAGAACCCGCTTCCGATGACACTGAGAAATCCGCTAAATTGGCAAAGTCCCCTGGGAATGATGACGACGATGAAGACCCACCTCCGAAAAAGCAGAAGCAATTGTCTTCGCTTAACCAACCTGCGGAGGAGGACAAGTCGCCATTGCCGGAATCCACAGCGGCTAAGAACAACGGGTCGGCCAGTGGCAATGCTGCACCGGCGGCAACGGCTTTGAATCCGAAGAAATCGAAGAAGAAGAACAATAATGTTTGGGTTACGAAGTCGACCCGAAAGGGGAAAAAGAAGAACAAAGCTAATAACAATCACAATGCCCCAACTGAGGACCCTGTCTTGATCACTCCAGTTCCGAGGTTCCCCGATAAAGGGGACGACAATTCCGATATGCAAATATGCTTGTCAAAGGTTTACAAGGCAGAGAAAGTTGAATTGAGTGATGACAGAATGAGTGCTGGTAGTACAAAGGGGTATAGAATGGTGAGGGCCACTAGAGGAGTGGAGGAAGGGGCATGGTATTTTGAAATCAAGGTTGTAAGCTTAGGGGAAACAGGGCATACTCGGCTCGGGTGGTCGACGGAGAAAGGAGACTTGCAGGCTCCAGTCGGGTACGACGGGAATAGTTTTGGGTACAGAGACATTGATGGAAGTAAGGTGCATAAGGCTTTAAGGGAGAAATACGGAGAGGAGGGATACAAGGAAGGTGATGTTATTGGTTTTTATATCAATTTGCCTGATGGGGCTTTATATGCGCCCAAGCCGCCGCATTTTGTTTGGTATAAGGGGCAGAGGTACATTTGTGCTCCTGAAGGGAAAGAGGAGCCGCCTAAAGTAGTTCCTGGTATGTTGGATTGCTTTACTAAATGCTGACAAATGATGCATTCTATGTTCATTCTTCATTTAAGTGAAGTAGTTGAGGTTCTGTTATATTTTATATGCATGAAAACATTGCAACTACATCTGGATTGTTATATAAATAGTTCACTTCCGCTTAACTTGTGCTTTTGCTATGCTATGTTCTTTTTCGATTTTCAATTTGGTTGTACGAGTTAGTCAGGCAAAGTGTTGCGGTTCCTAATATTTAGACTGCTTTTGGGATTTCCTTTTGCTGCCCTGTGATACAATACAAGTGATGAAGAAAAAAAAACACAGTTTTGGCCCATGAAGCAAGGTCTCACTGGCTTGCAAGCAGGGCTGAGGTTTCAACCCATTTTTGCCCCTGAAGTAGGCTGCCCTTGAGCTGCAGTCTACAATCGATCAATCATGGAAATAGAGCTTTTAAAAATATATATATATATATATATATATTTGAAGTTGCTACAGTAAGTTTATAGGCCTTATTGACATTGGGGAATTTAGTTTCCTTGATCATTCCCTGCTTGGAAGAGAGAATTTTGTAGCTGAACTATACTGCAATAACAAATTGAGAGACGGCATTTTACCATGCGCAATAAGAAAAGTGTCTTATAAAATTAGGATATCCAGATCAACAAGTTAAACACATAATCATATGCAACTTTTATTGGAAAAAAAATCTCTGAAGTATCAGATATTGTATTAAATACCAGGCGGCTGTTTCCTACTTATTTGATACTTTGAATGTCTACAAATTGTATTTGTTAGTTGGTAATAAAACTCAAGCCAACTGTTCAATTCACCTAGGGCATGTTTGGGAGTGATTTTGAAATGACCAAAATCACTTTAGTCATGCTATTTTTCACTAAAAAGGTCATGAGAAAAGTGATTTTGGTTATTCTAAAATCATTTCCAAACATGTCCTTATCACTCTAAGGAAGTGGGTCAAGAGGGGACAGGAAGGGGGCTATATGAGTTGGGAGAGAGGGGTTAGCTTATTAACAGTAGTTAAGTAAATAATAGTAGTGAAGGGCTATGAGGGAGGAGCAGTTTGGTCAAGAGGGTGTTGAGGGGTTAGCCCATTTGGCTATTTTCTTAGTAATGAATGAAGTAGCATATCTTTTAATTTGAGTTAAGTACTTGAGTTTTGTATCAGTTGGGTGCTGAATTGTTTTAATTTCAACATTAATCAATCCCTTTCTAGTTCAGAGTTGGAGTATCCACTTAGAGGGATCTTTGATCTTATAAACTGATATAGTGTGCATCTAATGTTTCCTATTTCTCCTAATTGTTCTTTTGGGTCACATCTATTATCATTTTATAAGCGTGATTCTACTTTTCCTTGTAAAATTTTTCAATATATGCTATTATTTCGTTATCGACGTAGGTGTTTGTTATAATTTGTAAGTAATTTAACCAACCATCGACATTATGAGTCAACTGTCAAGTTGGTTATATAGTGATTGATTGAGGATTAGGAACTAGAGATAGATGCCCCAGCAATCTGTTGCATTTTGCCTTATGCTTTTCATTCTCGTTTCTTCTTTCCCTTGTTCCTAGTTTAATTCTCGATTGAGTATCATCTCCTCTCTGAAGTTACATGATGTGTTCGACATTCATTATGCAGGAAGCGAGATTTCATTCTTCAAAAATGGAGTATGCCAAGGTGTTGCTTTTACAGATCTGAACGGAGGTCGCTATTATCCTGCAGCCTCCATGTACACTCTACCTAATCAACAAAATTGTGTTGTCAAGTTCAACTTCGGCCCTGATTTCGAATTCTTTCCAGAGGACTTTCAGGGTCGTCCTTTGCCACAACCCATGGTCGAAGTACCTTATCACGGATTCGATAACCAAGTCGAAAACGGAGTTTCAAGCGAGAAAAACACCATGGTCACCAAGTAGTACCATTTTTTTAACCACACCAACCATTTGTTGAACTGCATGAGTTGATTATATATTTTTCAAATGTATCTCTTAGTTCATGTGCATTAGGACAGATAGATGGGAAGAGGACTGGTGTAAAATTTTCTAGTTACAATCAGTAGAAGAGAGCAATTTTCTATGTGAGATGTAGAAATAGACACTGCATGAGCCCAACAATATTTATATAATTTTCTTGGGTTTCTTCCAGTTCCATAATTCAAAATGGCACTGCTGATTTGATTGCAAGGTTAATGATTTGATTTCATTTTGTTCTAAAACAGCTAACATAGCAGATGAGGAGTTCTTTGAAAGCAGGTAAGAAATGATGAGATGTCACAATGAATTCTTTTTAGATTTTTAGATTTTTTCCTCTAAATGCAAGGTGAGAATTTGAACGCCTCATCTCTTAGAAGAAGTAGAAATATTTTAACTATCAAGTTATGTCCATGTTGGTCAATGAAATGTGAATGTTTTGTCATTGAATTCTACTCATTTTTAAGCATGCGTCAAAATTGGCAATAGAGTATTTTAGCATCTAAAGATCTAGAAATTATATATATGTTAATTGGACTTGGAAGATGGACAATGCTACAATTCAATTATTTGTGTAAATATTTTAACTTCTAACAAATAAATGATTATTTTACTATGGTGAGTGTTTGCTGTTTTTCTGGGAAAAAAATTTTAAAATCTTATCCATTTTGATTTAAGACATGCTATATTCAAGGTTCAAATTCAAATTCAAAAGGTTGATTCAAACAAAATTTGTGGATGAGAAAATAGATGGAAATTGTTTAAGTTAATAAATAGAATTTTAATCTTGCCTTAATTAGATTATCATTATTCATTTTTAATCACCATGTCTAAAAATATATATAATATCTATAGGTAAATGTCGATAAAAATGACGCCAATAGAAATTTTTTAAAAATTATTGAAATGGATGAAAATTATTTGAACTATTAAATGAAACTCTAATGATGGCTTTATTAGACTCTAATTAATCATTTCTAATCATTATATATATACTTATTTATTTATACTAGTAAAAATTTGAAAAAATTATGAAAATTGTTTGAATTGTTTTTTTTTTAGTACATCATCAACATTTAGGGGTGGAGGAATTCGAATCCATGACCTCTTGATCATAAGTTTTACTTGATGCCAATTGAGTTATGCTTTTGTTGGCAAAATTGTTTGAATTGTTAAAGATGATTTTAACTATAGCTTTAACTAAACTATAATTAATCACTTTTAATTATATATATAACTTATATTGAAATATTGATGTCAACTAAAATTTTAGAAAAATTATTAAAATTGATAAGAATAAATGTTTGAATTATTAAATGAGATTTTAATTGTGACTTTAAAATGTAATTGACCATTTTTAATCATTATATTCCAAATATAAGTAATATTTAAATGAAAGTGTCCATGTTAATCAAAATATATATATATATATATATATTATTGGGTTATGTCTTAAAACTCGTAGTTTGTAAACTGAATATATATTCTATTTTGCAATAAAATTGTTATTGAACTTTATTCAGTAAAGTTGTTATTGAATAAAGTAAATTGTGTTTATTTAACCCGAATCCAATAAATTGAGAACCCTTTGCTATAAGATGTATACTTGAACTTTATGTGTGACATAAAAGTGGATCAAATTCAAGTATTAGCCAGAATGGTCTATAGTATATGGATAGGATTAGGTACCTTATCCTGCAGACATGTGAGTGAGGGTGTCTTATGCAATGACTTTGCATAAGACCGGACTGCGAAATAGTCACTTAGACTTTATAACCCCGTTTACTGTTGTAACTGACTATTTCATATGATGACGTAGATAACTCGATCTTAATCCTGAGCACGCTATGAACTCCTGTTTATTCGGGAGTATCCTTTGATTTGGACGGGGTGAGAGTGATCCGAGAGCGTTGACTCAATAAGCCTACCATTTTGGGATAAGATCGAGTAGAAAGCTGGGAACATAGTTATGCGAGAAAGAAATTCACTCTTACCCGCTTTAGGGATTATAATAGAGAGGTTGTTCACTTAAGTGTTGACTCCAGGTCTTAAACAATAGGGCTCATTCTTTCATCGGCCCCGATAGAGATTTGGTTTGATGGTTGGACCACAAACCAATAGCGGGACTTAAGGAACAAAAAGTAATTACATGGGTAAAATGGTTTTTTGACCTATCTGTAATTATGAACAACCTGTGAATGATCGACTTACTAATCATGGTTATATATCAAGTGGACAAAATGAAAGGAATGAGAATCCCCGTGCAGTGGAAAACGATCGAATCGTCGTGGTATCATTATGCAATTTGTTTTCTTAAAATCAAACTATCTAATAGTATTAGGCTAAACATGCAAATTTAGAAGGAAAAACAGTAAGTTAGAACCACTTACTTGTTGAAGAAAGTCTTTAAGATTCCTTCCTCCGATCACGAACTCTTCGTGTTCTTCTCAACGATCTTGAACTCCTCGTATGAACAAAAGATCCGGACACCTCCACTCGATTACTCGGTTGTTCTACTTTAGGTAGAAGAAGAATGATGGGATTCTCTATTTGGTGTAGGGAGGAAGTTTGAGAGAGATGTGTTTGAGAGAGAATGACAATTGCTTTTGGAGAGAAAATCCAAAAATGAGCAATTAGACCTACCACCCTTTCTTGCAAAGGGGTTTATGTAATGGTGATAGGTGGAGTTGAAATCTCCACCTATTTACCATTTTACCACAACCATAGGTTATGCAAATCATATTTGCATAACCATATATAATAAGATATCTCATATCTCATTTTACAAATCATATTTGTATAATTGTGGATTTTTAAATTGAATCACATTCAATTTAATTTCTCTCAATCTAATTTCTCCAAATTAGCCCTAATTCAACAATTAAGCTAACTTATAGTTTATTATGAATCTCATTCACATTAAACTATATAATATGTCATTCATATCTTATATAAATGACATAATTACCCTTTGGTGAACTTGAACACTTCAAATTCACACCAAAAATGTAAACCTTCTATTAATCCAGTTTGAGCCAACCGAGGGACCTAATGGACCTACAGTGACGAGCTCCAATGATCTGAGATTAACCTGTCAAACTCTTTGACCCGATTAATCAACAATCATTAGCTACGGTAACACTCCACTAAAACCCGTAGTTGCACTCCCGTCAGTGTAAGACAAGTTGTGTCCACTGATATAACCAATGCCCATGAGTCGACCCTTCACAGGTTGTTCGTAGACACTGTTGGGTCAAATTACCGTTTTACCCCTGTGTCTACTTTTTGTTCCTTAAATTCCCACTGCAACTCTAATGAACAACAACGTTGTAATAGTCCAACCATACACAACACCCCTCTCGGGCCAGTGAGAGGGTGGGTGCCCGTTGTCTAAGCCCTGGAGACAACACTTAAGGGAACAACCCCTTTAGTTTCCTCAAAGGCGGGAACGAGTGAATTTCATCTCGCGTAGTTAAGTTCCAAACTCCCTACTTGGTCCTATCCCTGAGAAGATAGACATATTGGGCGAGTAACTGTGACAACCCTCACCCGTACTAGTCAAAGGACAGACCCCCGCAGACAGGAGTCCGTAACACGCTTAGGATTCATGTCGAGTCACTAATGGTCATCTACGAAGTTATTAGTCTCATACTGTTAACGGTGTTAAATCAGTAGGTCTAATAATTCACGGTCCGGTCTTGTACAATCTCATTGCACATGATGCCCCCACTCGCATGTCAACTACATGAACGAGTCAGATCACCTCGTTTTTATCTAATACAAAGCGGGTCACATCCACAACGTATCTAGGATTAGGTCTCCAACCCTATCCATATACTATAGACCATTCGGGTCATTAACTCGAACGTGATCCTCCCTGTGTGTCCACTACACACCGTTCAAGTTCTAGTTCTCTCATATATTCAATGACCCTGGAGCTTAGTTTATTGGACAAAGTTTGTAAAATTTGTGAGGCACAAAGTAATGAAATAAAATAACTCTTATTAATTTCAAATATTAAATTACAAACAAATCGAGATTAGGACATACATCCCAACACAAAAATGTATCAATAGTGATGAGAGTGCAACCACTGGAATTTAGTGGAGTGTCCTGGTGGTTAACGAATGTTGATTAGCTAGGCAAAAGAATTTGGCTAGTTAATCTCGTATGGTGATAGCAGTTAGCGTGCAAACACACACGATCGAAGTAATAAGAGAATATCCCAGTTATTGTCTCCCAAGGAAACAAAGTAACAAAAATTTTGCTAGACGTTGTAGGAAGAATTGCAAGTTGAAAAACAAAATGCAAAAATCATTTGTGGGGGTAGAGGTTGTGAAGTGTTAAAGCTGAACTTACAAAATGACGGGGGCTCAAGAATTATTCTTGTCCTAATTTGTAAATTTAAACACAAGAATTTAATGTCCCCCTTGCTTGTATTCAACTAGACCCAACTTTACAACTCTTATTTGCCTAAAAATTATGTGTTAGGAGACTAAGTAGGAAACATACATGTTTGTAGTCACTTTTTCTGATTATGTTCACCCAGTAAAATTTATTTGGGTTGGAGCCTTTGATCCCTATGTCTAGAGTAAAGAGAAGTTTATGTCTAAACTTTCTCTCCAATACTTATGTGAGATCTGCTCGTTTCTAACCCTGTTGGTATTAGATTCAAGCTTTGATTGAGATCCTAGGTGATCAAGTTAGGATTTCAATATTGTTAAATCAACACAAGCAATAGCAATTGACGTGCAAGCTTGTGTTGGGATTTGTGCCCTAAACTTACGTAATTTTGATCAAATAAATAAAGAGTTATTTGTTTTGGTAAAATTATATTCTCGCTTTATAAATCAATAAACTAAGCTCCAAGGTTATAATACATCTTGAACATCAGTGTAGTAGATACTATTTGGATTGTGTTCAAGAGTATAACCTAAATGGTCTATGGTATAAGAATAAGGTTGGAAACCTTATTCTAGTAACACTATGGATGCGACCCACTTTGTAATTAGTGCAAATGAGGTAATTCAACTCATTCATGTGGATGACATGCGAGTTGAGGCATCCTGTATGAAGAGTTCATACAAGACCGGACTACAAATTATTAGTCTGACAAGTATAACGTCGTTAACAGGACGAGACTGATAATTTATAGATGGTCACTAGTGACTCGACCTGAATCCTGAGCAAGTTAAGAACTCCTGCTTACAGGGATTTGTCCTTAGACTAGTATGGGTGAGAGTTGTATGTAGCCGACTCAATAAGCCTACCTTTTCAAGGACAGAACCTCGTAGGTAGCTGGAGACTTAACTATGCAAGATGAAATTCACTCATTCCTGCACTAAGGAATTAGATATGTTGTTCTCTTAAGAACTGAGTCTAGGTTTTGAACAACGAGGCCCCGCCCTCTAAACTGGCTTAAGAGGGTATGAGTTTATGGTAGGACCATAGACTTGCTGTTTATTAGAGGATCAGTGGTGCTTAAGGAACAAAGAGGTAATCATAGGGGTAAAACGATAATTTGACCCAACTGTGATTACGAATAACCTGTGAAGGGTCGACTCATGGGTAATGATTATATCAATGGACACAATATAATCTACAGTGAGGAGAGTGCAACTACAAGTCTATAATGGAGTGACTTGTAGTTAATGAATATTAATTAACTGAATCAAAGAGTTTGATAAGTTAATTTCACATCATTGGAGCTCATGAACTGTAGGTCCATTAGGTCCTTCAATTGGCTCAACATGGTAATATTGAGGGTATAAAGTTAGGAATGAGATTGAAGTGTTCAATTTCATATATATGAGGTGTTATATCAATTATATGTGATATAATTGATATAATATATAGTTTTAATGTGAATTAGATTCACATATTAACTATATACTAATGAGAAAATGAATGAGGGATAGGATGGTAATTTCCATCATATTTCCCTATAAATAGTTGCATGAGATGCAACTATAGTTGAGGGCTTTTCACATAAAACCCAAGAATTCTCTCATTCGTGTTGGAAATAGTTCCAAACACAATTCCATAAGATCACCTCATCTCATCCTAAAGGAACCCACCTTTCTCCCTCACCTAGAGAATAACGGAGAAGATCTAGTGGTTGAACTTCACAAGGTTCGAGTTGTTGCTGAGATCGTGATTATTGGAGGAGGAATTCGCGAAGAAAGTAATCTTCAAAGGTAATATCTCGTTGTCCTATCTTTCTAAAGCATGCTTAATCTTAGTTATTTTGTTCTTGAATGAAATCTGTGTAACAAAATCTTGAACACGCGATTAACAATCGCTTCCACTGCGGGATTCGATCCCTTCAACTTGGATTACTTAGTTCCTTAGGCTAGATTCACAACTTAGGGCATTCAAACTCTTGAACCCTTGAAGTGTGTTTAGCTCATGTTTAATTTCATAAAAACATAACTAATTCTACAAGTTGGTGTCATAGTGAAAAGAGAGAGAGAGCAACGTAATTGTGAGTTCAGAAATAAAAACGAAACTACAACAGTTGCTAAGGGTACCCACACTGCCTTAGGACCTTACCAACGTTGTTGTGATGAAGGAAGTATATAGAAAAAAGAACTAAAAAGGTGCAACAACTTAGTTTGGTTTCACCAGGTTAATTGCATAAAAGAGCCTACACTAACTTAAGCATACAAATGAGAATGACTTAATACCAAGTAAACTTCTCAATATCAATACTTAATTAACAGTAGCATCAAATGAAATTACAAATTAATTCTAGAAAATTCAAAAACTTCCAAAATAATCTCATTCGTTCTCTTACCCATAACATTCACTCTCTTTTTCAAGAAGAGCTCAAGGAACTTCCATGAGTGAGGCCGAGAGGGTGCAACCACGCTGGAAGGTTGAATACAACAAGTAAAAGAATTGAAAGAAGAAAGAAGAAAGGTTGAATAAACTAAAAAAAATAAAGAAAAAGTCTTAGACGGAAGAACCCACGAAAGTGCAAAACCCCATGAAGAAAAATGCTTCAATCTCCTCATTTCTTCCCCCCAACGGTTGCACCTTGTTCTCCCATTTGTAGGGTTTCATTAGGGTTGCATTTGATCCAAAAATCAAGCTTAAAGTCCTCAAATCATGCCCCAAATCACGGAATGACAATAAGTTTTGAAATTATTCTTTTCCTTTTTTTGTTCGGTATGTCGCAGAAATGCAAGTTGCATTGTTAATTTCCTTATTCTACATTGTTTTCCTTCATTCTGCATTTTTTTCCAAGTTTGTAAGTTGTATTGTAATTTGCCTGATTTTGCATTTTTTTTTCTTAATTCTGCATTTTTCCTTAATTTCTACACAAAAATAAGTTATTATGATTTTTCATTCTAATTGTCTTTATTTTTCCTTCTTTCCCGACTTCAAGATATTTTTACTTATTATCCAACAATCTAAAGGTAGAACGATAATATTTTAAGTATTTGGATGTTAAATAAGCCTTAATACTAAGACTTATCTATTGGAGCTCATGATCTATAGGTCCATTAGGTCCCTTGCTAGCTTGGACTAAGCCTTGTAACAATTTGAGAGCAAAGAATTTGAATTGTTCAAATTCGGTTTTGAGAGAAAGCGTTAATTATATGAGATATACTTAAAGTTTTCATAGCTTCATTCAGAAGAGATGAATATATTTAAATATGATTTAAATATTGGTTCGATTTAAAACATGAATAAGGATTCATATTCGAACAATTGATTTAAAAAATTAGAATTGGTCCAACTATTTAAGGCATGTTTGGTAAGCAATCTGAAAACAGGAATTTGAAAACAAGGGATTCAATGAAAACAGAGTTGTATTTCATTTTTTAAGATATATGTTTGATAATAGATTTAGAAATTTGATTTCATTTTAAACAATTGTTTAAAGTGTCATATAACATATTTATAGATCGTGAAATTAGTTGTAGTTGCAAAACTAATTATTAGATCAAATATAAGTCATTATTAATTAATTTATGAATATGATTTTTATAAATTTTATAGAATTATCATTTTATAATATTATATTATATAATTTATAATATATTATATTATACATATTTTAATTTAACAAAAGTAAATTGAGTTTATAACATGAAATATTGTATTTATTAAGATTTTTATTGTTTAATATAATTTTGCATTTTAAAATTTAAAATTCATAATCTGGATACAATGAAAACATAAAAATGTTGTTTTCAGAATTTCTACTATTTGGATCACAGAATCCGAAAACAGTTTTCGAAAACACATATGCCAAATACATATTCACTAGATTCACCGAATTCAGTGAATCCAAAAACATAAAACAGAATCCGGATGCATACCAAACAGACCCTTAATTTCATATTTGATATTAAATTAAATATGTAGGGTTTTATGTCCTAAAACTCGTGGTTTGTAAACTGAATGTACATTCTATTTTGCAATAAAGATGTTATTGAGGTTTATTCAGTAAAGGTGTTATTGAATAAAGTGAACTGTGTATCTTTGACCTAAATCCAATAATCTAAGAACCCTTGACTATAGGATGTAGACTTGAACTTTATGGGTGACATAAAAGTAGATCAGGTTCAAGTTATAACCAGAATGGTCTATAGTATAGGGATAGGGTTGGGTACCTTATCATGAAGACACTATGGACATGACTCACTTTGTAATGTATAAACGATGTGATCCTAAATCGTTCATATGGAGACATGCGAGTGGGGCCATCCTATGCAATAAGTTTGCATAAGACCGGACCACAAAAGAATCACTTAGACTTTATAACCTTATTTATTGTCTTAACTGATTATATTCATACGATGACCTAGGTAACTCGATCTTAATCCTGAGCACACTATGAACTCCTGTTTATTCGGGATTATCCTTAGATTTGCATGAGTGAGAGTAGCCCGAGATCACCGACTCAATAAGCCTCTCATTTTGAGGATAAGACTGGGTAGATAGCTGGAAACATATTTCTGCGAGATAGAATTCACTACTACCCGCTTTAGGGATTAATAGAGAGGTTGTTCTCTTAAGTGTTGACTCTTGGTCTTGAACAATGAGCCCACCATCTCATTGGCCTAAGAGGAATTCAGTTTGCTGGTTGGACCTAGAGATGTCCATTTTTCCCGCGGGGGGCGGGGAATGGGGGAGGGAGTGGGGAAGATTTTTTTCCCGTTGGCTAAACGAGGATGGGGACGGGGAATGTATTCCCCGTCTCCGACCCTGACCCCGCTCCCCGTCCCCGCCCCGATATATTATTATTATTAAATATATATATTTATGTGTATATAACAAACCATAATTCTAAATTTTTATTAAATATCATTTTACTTTTTTTAAGAAAATTAAAAAAATATCTCTTAAATAGAAATTTCTAATTAGTAATTAGCCATTTAAATAAAAATGTTAAAAAAAAAGGAAATTGTGTAATCAAATTTGGAAAAATAAAAATTGTAAACGGGGAATTATTCCCCCCGGGGAACCCGATCCCCGCAAATTCTCCGTGGGGAATCCCTGCTCAGTTCCCCGTGAAATTAAATGGAGAATTTCGCGGGGACGGGGACGGTAAGTCATTCTCCGACCCTACCCCGCCCCGTGGACATCTCTAGTTGAACCACAAACCAATTATTCATTAGAGGATCAGTGGGACTTAAGGAATAATAAATAAATACAGGGGTAAAACGGTTTATTTGACCCAGTTGTAATTACGAATGACCTGTGAATGATCGACTTACTAATCAGGTTATATCGAGCGGACAAAAATATATCTACAGTTAGGAGAGTGTAGCCACTGAGCTTTAGTGGAGTGCCCCGATGGCTAACGAATGTTGATTAGCTAGGCTAAAGAGTTTGGTTGGTTAATCGTGTATCGTTGGAGCTCATGATTTGTAGGTCCATTGAGTCCCCCTTACTAGCTCGGACTAAGCCTTGTAACAATTTGGGAGAGAAGAATTTGAATTTGTGGGATAAAGCGTTAATTATATGTGATATATTTAACGTGTCATAGCTTAATTATGAATTAAACTAGGATAAAGATGAGATAGATATATTTAAATATTGATTCAGTTTAAAACATGAATAGGGATTCATGTTCGAACGATTGATTTAAGAAATCGGGATTGGTCCAATTATTTAATTTGATATTTGATATTAAATTAAATAATTATTTAAAGTTAATTAATTAAGTTGTTTAATTAATTAAAGTAAGAAGTTGATTTTAATTTAAAATTACTTTTATATTAATTTTGAATAAAAATTAAAAGGAAAATCAAATTTATTTTGGAATGATTTTTTTGACCAAATTCACAATTTGGTGAATAAACTCTTTACTTTATCAAATTCACCAAAACTGAGCACCCCTTCTTTCTTTATCTTTTCATTTATGTGTTGTCTTCTTCACCTTTCTTTGAGAGAGCTTGTGATTTGCTTTAATTGAAGAAGAAACACAAGATTTAAAGAGAATTTTACAGAAATTCTCTTTTTCTCGGTTTTAGACCATTGCCTCTTCTTCTTCCAAATTCTCTCAATCTAGGATCTCACAATCCGTTTCAAGGCCTGAGAATAGTAGGAAAGACACTAGAGATAGTCGACAACTAGTTTTTGTTCAAAGATTGCCCACGGATTAGGAGAATTTTGAGCTACAAGGGGATGTGTTATTATTCTCTATTTTTTCAATTTTGAGCATGCTTTTTGTATTGTAAAATTGACCAAATTAGGATGCTCAAGATCCAAAATTACTTCCACTTTCTTAATATGTACTCTTTCAAAATAAATATTCATTTTTGTGTGAATAAGCTACTTCTTTTCTCAAAATCACTCAAAATTGAACTCCTCTTAGATGATTAATCCATCTACTTTTGTGTTGGCATTATTAACAAGCTTGATGAAGCTTGTTAATAGCTTCAATTGCAAAAGAATTCAATGAAATCGGATGAATTTTACAGAAAATTCTCATTCTCGGTTTTAGTGACCTTGACAACTTCTCTCTAAAAAGTCTCTCAACTTTGGATCCCACAACCTGTTGCAAGTGCTGAGGATAGTAAGGAAGACACTAGAGGAGGTCTACAATTAGTTTGTGTTCAAAGAAAGCCCTCAAATTGCTTTAGTTTTGAGCTTCAAATGTAGTTTTATTTCTCCTTTGTTTTGTTTAGTTTTGATCATGTAATATGTTTGATAAAATTGATCAAATTAGAGTGGTTAAGATTCAAAATTGCTTCAACTTTTTTTATGGACTCCTACATATGATTTTTTCCTAAAAAACATAATCCGTGTACAATAAAAACTGGTTTGACCTTCAAAGTTCAAAACTATATTTTGTCGCTATTTACATCCTTCATCATTCTCACTACAGCCGTGAGCTTCATGATCAATCTTTATGTCAGTAATCTCTTCTTCAGGTATCCGCATTTGGTCCCAAGATCACCGTTCCAAATCCCCGTCATTTTTCTACTCCACACTCACTCTCTTCCACATCACAAAGACAAACCCACCAATTGGAACACATCTCACACCCTGATTCAATCCAACCCACTTCTCTCCCTCTTGGAAAAATGCACTTCCATGGCGCAGATGAGGCAAATTCACGCCCAAATGGTTTCAACCGGCTTGATCTCAGATGGGTTCGCTTTGAGTCGCCTCGTCGCGTTCTGTGCGATTTCGGAGTGGCGAAATCTTGACTATTGCGACAAAATTCTCGGCAATGCTGCGAACCCGAACGTTTTTTCTTGGAATGTGGCGATTAGGGGTTATTTGGAGAGTGAAAATCCCAGAAATGCTGTTCTTTTGTACAGGAAAATGCTGAGAAAAGGTGGGTCGATTCCTGATAATTATACTTATCCTCTGTTGTTTAAAGTTTGTGCTGGTTTGTCGTTGAGTTCCACGGCTAATGAGATTCTTGGGCATGTATTACAGTTGGGTTTTGACTCGGATTTGTTTGTGCACAATGCGATGATTCATGTGTTAGTTTCATGTGGAGAATTGTTGGCTGCACGTAGGGTGTTTGATGAAAGTTGCGTGAGAGATTTGGTTTCATGGAACTCCATAATCAATGGATATGTTAGGCGTGGGCTGGCAAATGAAGCGTTGAATCTTTATTATAAGATGGGGGAGATGAAAGTGAAGCCAGATGAGGTCACAATGATTGGAGTCGTTTCTGCTTCTGCCCTGCTTGAAAATTTAGCTCTTGGAAGAAAGCTTCATCGATTCATTGAAGAAATGGGTTTGAATTTGACCATTCCACTTGGCAATGCGTTGATGGACATGTATATTAAGTGTAAGGATATGGAGGCTGCAAAGATATTATTTGAGAACATGACAAAAAAAACTATTGTTTCATGGACTACAATGATTGTTGGATGTGCCAAATTTGGGTTGTTGGAAAGTGCTGTGAGGCTGTTCAATGAGATGCCAGAGAAGGATGTTGTGCCATGGAATGCCCTAATTGGCGGCTTTGTTCAAGCCAAGCGTAGTAAGGAGGCTTTGGCTCTGTTTCATGAAATGCAAGACAGCAATGTTGACCCGGACGAGGTTACTATCGTTAGTTGTTTATCTGCGTGCTCTCAACTTGGAGCACTTGATGTTGGAATTTGGATGCATCGTTACATTCATAAACATAATCTTACTATGAATGTTGCCTTAGGAACTGCTCTAGTTGACATGTATGCCAAGTGTGGGAACATAAAAAAGGCTCTACAGGTTTTCGAGGAGATGCCAGGAAGAAACTCGTTGACATGGACAGCTATAATTTGTGGTCTAGCACTTCATGGACAAGCACATGCTGCCATATCTTACTTCTCAGAGATGATTAACATTGGACTGGTGCCTGATGAGATCACCTTCATAGGGGTCTTATCGGCTTGTTGTCACGGTGGGTTGGTTGATCAGGGTCGAGACTATTTTTACCAAATGAGCTCCAAATATGGCATCTCTCCAAAGCTGAAGCATTATTCTTGCATGGTGGACCTTCTAGGTAGGGTTGGCTACTTGGAAGAGGCAGAAGAGCTTATTAAGAGGATGCCTTTTGAAGCAGATGCTGTAGTTTGGGGAGCATTGTTCTTCAGTAGTCGTATGCATGGAAATGTTCATATAGGAGAAAGAGCGGCTTCAAAGCTTCTTAAGTTGGATCCTGATGATAGTGGAATTTATGTATTGCTTGCAAATATGTATGGTGATGCTAATATGTGGGAGAAGTCAAGGAAGGTAAGAAAGATGATGGAAGAAAGAGGGGTGGAGAAAACACCTGGTTGTAGTTCAATTGAGATGGATGGTTTAGTTTATGAGTTTATAATTCGCGACAAGTCGCATCCTCAATCGGAGAAAATTTACGAGTGTTTGATTCGGTTAACAAGACAGCTTGAACTTGTTGAGGATGAAACATGTTCATTTAAAGAATTATCCTCTTGGTGTTGATCTAGGTTGTGATATTTGAGTTGAGAAACCTACCAAAGCTTCCTCTCACACATGCTTGTGCTCTAAAAATATCATCACTGGAAAGCTCAAAGGATGCCTCCTCCCTCGGTGAGGATTTGAAAATTAGGAGATATCGTTTGAAGTTTTCGATGATTAAAAAGTGAGAGGTGGGCTGTAATACAAAGAGTGGGGCTCTCCAACACCCCCAAGTTCAAAAAAGAAAACTTTGAGATGATGAAGGTCTACCTCTCGATATCCAAAAAGCTTCTTTGGAAGGATATGATCCCTTGAATCAATAACCTATAAAACTATGTTTCCTTCGTTTCCCTTCTTGGATGAAGCAATTTTGAAATGAAGCAATAAGTTTAAATCCTATTTTGGCCCCAAACCTTCATTTACATCTTATTTTGTTCTCAAACCTTTCATGTACTTGAACTTTCAAAGTTTGTCTTCAAGTCAAACTTTACCTAAAAATCTATTTGAGTGTTTGTTGTTAATTTTTTTTTAATTATTAAACATGGATTTTCGCACGAATAACTCATTTTCACGCACTTTAATGACTGATGATTTGGAGTTTGAAATTAATGAAATATGACTCATTCTGACGTGACAATGCGCGCAAAATTACCTATGTGGGTGGTATGAGAGGCATTGTTTGTTCACGCTCTTGAACGCGGAAATGCTCTCGTTCTAGTTCTCTCGTTTTCACTCTCGCTCAAATAGGTGGTCAAAAATCTGGAAAAAAATGCACAAAAAAAATAATAAGTCAGAGAAGAGTTAGAGCAACACAACGAGAGAACGAGAGCATAGAGCGAGAACAGTAGTAAAGAAACAAGCAAAACATAAGTCAAAGAAGAACTAGAGTAGCGAAATGAGAAAACGAGAGCAAAAACTATGGTGCCCTCGTGGTGATTTGAATATAATGCAAAGTACGGAAATGGTCATTGGTCATTAATTTCACATAACGGGTCAAATGACATCAAGACGCGTGAAAATAAATCTTTCGTTCAAATATCTCATATTTCTTTATTGGCAATATTACATATAATAAGTATTTGACACATGTATATATATAATGATTTTTTTCCTTCCCAATCGTAGATGAAGATGAGGATGATGATGGTGACACGGGGACAATGGGCATCCCTGGGGACGGTAGCTTCATAGAAGGAAGGGTTGAAAGAGGGGAGGGAGACACTTTTTTTAAAAAAATAATAATTATTACATTTTAATAATTATTAATTTTCTTCTAAAACCTTTGTTTTAATTGAATGTATTGTTTTCATACTCAAATGTTTTTGAATTACAACATTATCTTTAACATTTTATAAATATTTTAAAATTATTATTAGTGTTATAGGTGAAATTGGATCAACAATGAACGGGTTGGTTAAAGGGCTACAACGAAAGGTCAAACGAGGAAAGAAGCCCAAGTCCAAATGGACCAAAATCGAACAGGGACTGACTCGAGGCGAAAAGGGACGAGAGGGTGTGCTTGGGCTTTGGCCCAAGCACGTGGTCGGCCTCGGTCGAGGTCGTCCAGATTCAAGGCCCACTTCGGGCCCTTGCATCGGTCCCATTTGGTTTGTAGGCCCGATTCCAACCCACTTCCGACCTTTCCTTTTCCCATTAAGAAACGGAAACCCACGAAAAATCCTAGGGAGGAGTTATTTAAACTCTCTGAGGAGGGGAGATCCACGTAAGTTCATTCCAGCCATCAAAACTCCCTGCAACTCTAAAATTCTCTTTAAACTCTCTCTGACTTAAGCATCGGAGTCGGTGTGGCCTACACTACACCGGTGTCCAGGTTTTCCTTGTCTTGCAGACTGCGTTCTTCTCTCAAAAATTACAAATTTACCGTCGTTGTCACGTGCAGGTCAGGTGCATTCTCCTGTCCAAAATTTGGCAACAACAATTAGAGTAGAGATCCATTTGAATGTTGGACAATAATTGAGACCTGAAATGGTGTGGCAATTACTTGGAACAAAAATTGACTATCAATTTAAAATCATGGACACTCGTCTGGGTCTCAATTTCTCGAGGTAGATTTGAAACATTTATGAAAGGTCAAAGGTCACATATGGCAGTTTTTGAAACAATAGGAGTATTATTTTTTTTTCAAACAAATGACAAATTTCAACGAATATTTTAATTTGCAAATATTGACTGATATTAAGAAACATTTGAAGTTTTTCCACTTGACTCCCTCCATTTTGATTCTCTCCCCAAGCTTTTGGCCATAGATAGTTGAAGGATCCAAAAAAGATATCTTGGTAACGAAAACGATGGGCGCAGACAGGGGGCCAACATAAGCGGTGAAGCATGTGGTATAATTCGATGCAAAGTGAAGAAGTTTTTAATTATGTTCGCTGAACCTTTTTAATTATGTTACTTGGTCATTATTAGGATTTTTTTTTCTGTTCCAAGCTAATTTACATCACTGTGAGGGAGTTGCAAAATTGTTTTTTTTAATCTCTTCTTTTTTTTCAATAATAAGTGTATTGCCCCTAGTTTTTAAGTCAAACATTCCTAGGGAAGCTACTAAGTAGGCCCCGTCTGCGCCGAAATTCTGGCAGCATAACGACTCTACAAGGACAAAACCAAAATTTTATTGTTTATTTATATTCGATGTATTGTTTTTTAACTTAAAAATATGTTGGAAAAAATAAAAATGCATTGATTAATTTTACAAGAAGTTTATCTTCATTTAATTAGGAAAAAATCATGTAACTACTAATATATTCCTCACAACATTTTAAACTAACAAATAGTTATAAAGTAATTAATTATCACTAATTAATTTAAGTAAATTTTCCATGAACGTTTCAATTTAGGTTGTTGTTGAGGAACAAAAAAAAGAGTTTTAAACTTTTAGATCAATTTTTAGTAATTAGATCCAACTCAACTATCTGAGTTGCAAATATCTTTAACCCAAACAACCATAATTAAGTGACGAACCCAAATCTAACACAACCATGAAACATTTGGGTTGGGTTGGTTTAGATTGATAGATAATATAAATAAATATATATATATATATATATATATATGGAATTAAGATTAAATTTAGATTAGAAACTTCATTTTAATTTATATTATGAATTTTTACCTTCCAAAAGACTCAAAAATTTATTTTAAAAAGTTATTAAAGAATAAATCATCTAAAAATAATTATAAAATTAAATAAATATATGTACATATAGTTGGTAATATAAGTAAAAAAATATTTTTCTAAAATTAATAAAAAGTTTGGGTTGGTTCGATTCTAGGTTCAACCCAAACTAATTTTTCGTAAGCCCCACGAACCAACCCAACTCATAAATTTTATTTTTTAACCCAACGGATTGGGTTGGGTTGATCGGGTTCTTTGGGTCATCACGTTTTTTGAACACCCCTACCACGAGTTTACACATACAGATACACCGTCCAAAAATGTTGCAATTGACATGAAACAAAAAAAAATAAAACGCCTATGTGCAAAATAAAATAAAAAAAATTATTTCATTTTTTTATAACTTTTAAAAAAGAAATTACAAAATTGAGCCATTTGAGTGTGCATTAAAAAAAATACCAATTTTTTTTTAATAAAAATTTCACAAAGTTCAAAGGTTTTGAGAGTAGTATAAAAAATTGTTTAGTAAACATTTTTTAGTTTTATTTTAACCTTTTAAAAAATTGACTAAATTGTTAGATTGTTGGAGTTGTCGAGTTGATGAGGTGGTGGGATTGTCGAGGTGGCCGTTGGATTTTTGGTTGTTGGTGGTCATCAGGTCGTCGGAGTTGTTGTTGAAAAAGTCGTTGAGGCAGCCATCAGTGGTGGCTAGTCGCCGATGTGGTCGTCGAAGTTGTCGTTGTTTGTGGTCGTGCAGAGTTTTCACTTGAGATGTTGTCGAAGTGGTGGCTGAAAATTGGTAACGACAAAGTGAAAGAGGAAATGAGAAACCAAGTGGTCGCAAGAGCTAGCCGTCAACGGTGGTTGAGACCATGGTGTGGTCGTTGTAGTTGTCGTTGTCGGGTGGTCGCTGGAGTTGTCATCGGAGTTATTGTCGAAGCGGTCACCGATAATGAAAAATGACAAATTGAAAAGGAAATGGAAAATCAAGTGTTTTTCGGAGGCAGTCGTCAGCGATAGTCGAGTCGCTGGTGTGGTCGTTGGAGTTGTCGTTGTTGATGGTGTCGGGTGGTCAACGGACTTGTTGCCAAAGTGGTCGCCGGTACAGTTGTCGAAGGTGTCGTTGTCGGTGGTTTGTTGGGTGGTCGTCGGAGTTGTCACCGGAGTTGTTGTCAAAGTGGTCGCCGGTGTAGTCGTCGGAGTTGTCGTTGTCGATGGTCGTCGGAGTTTTTACCGGAGTTGTCATTGTCGATGGTCGTCGGGTAGTCGCCGGAGTTTTTATTGGAGTTGTCGAAGTAGTCGACAAATGGATGAGTAAAACATGGAACAAATTCCATGATATTGCACTGTTGTAACCCATGAGGTTGTACTGTTGTAACCCATGGGATTGAGTTTCAAAACCAAGGATTTGGAACACCTTGCTCCAAACATGGGTTTGGATTTGGATGGGTTTGGATTTCAAATCCAAACCCATGTATGGAGCAAGGTGTTCCAAATCATTGGTTTTGAAATCCATTCACATGGGTTACAACAGTACAACCCCATGGGTTACAACAGTGCAATCTCATGGAATTTGTTCTATGTTTTTCTCATCAATTTGTCGACTACTTTGACAACTTCGACAAAAACTCCAACGACCATCGACAACGACAACTCTGGTAAAAACTCTGACGACCACCCGACAACGATAACTCCGACGACCGCACCGACGACCACTTTGGCAACAACTCCGGTGACAACTCCGACGACCACTCAACAGCCACCGACAACGACAACTCCGACGACCACTTTGACAACAACTCCGGTGACAACTCTGGCGACCACCCGACACCATCGACAACGAAAACTCCGACGACCACACCAGCGACTCGACTACCGCTGACGACTGCCTCCGAAAAACACTTACTTTTTTATTTTCTCTTCAATTTGTCATTTTTCATTATTGGTGACCGCTTTGACAATAACTCCGATGACAACTCCAATGACCACTCGACAACGATAACTACAACTACAACGACCACACCAGGGACTCAACCACCGTTGACAGTTACCTCTTGCGACCACTTGGTTTCCCATTTCCTCTTTCATTTGTCGTTACCATTTTTCAGCCACCACTTCGACAACAACTCTAGTGAAAACTCCGGCGTCCACAGACAACGACAACTCTAACGACCACATCGCCGACTAACCACCACTGATGGCTGGCTCAACGACCTTTTCAACAACAACTCCAACGACTCGATGACCACCGACAACCAAAAATCCAACGACCACCCCGACAATCCCACCACCTCATCAACTCGACCACTCCAACAATCTAAAATGTAGTCAATTTTTTAAAAGGTTAAAATAAAACTAAAAAATGGCTAATAACCATTTTTTGATGCTACTCTCAACACCTTTGAATTTTGTGAAATTTTTATTAAAAAAAAAATAACTTGGTATTTTTTTAATGTACACTCAAATGACTCAATTTTATAATTTTTTTTAAAAGTTAGAAAAAATAAAATAATTTTTTTTCTTTCGCACAAAAGCATTTTATGTTCTTTTGTTTCATGTTAGTTGCAACACTTTTGGACGATGTATCTGTATGTGTAAACTAGTGGTAGGGGTGTTCAAAAAACATGACCCGGAAAATCCGATCAACTCAACCCAATTCGTTGGGTTAAAAAAAAACTTTATGAGTTGGGTTGGTTCGTGCGGCTCACGAAAAATTAGTTTGGGTTGAACCTATAACCGAACCAACCCAAACTTCCTATTAATTTTAAAAAAAATATTTTTTTACTTATATTACTACTATATGTACATATATTTATTTAATTTTATAATTATTTTTAGATGATTTATTCTTCAATAACTTTTTAAAATAAGTTTTTGAGTCTTTTGAAAGGTAAAAATTCATAATATAAATTAAAATGAAGTTTCTAATCTTAATTTAATCTTAATTCAATATATATATATATATTAATATTACGTATCAATCTAAACTAACCCAACCCAAATGTCTCATGGTGGGGTTAGATTTGAGTTCATCACTTAATTAAGGGTGTTTGGGTTGAAGATAATTGCAATTACAAAAATTTGAAAGGAATAAAATAACTAAAAGAAAAAAGGTGAAACAAAACTGTACTAAACCTAGAGTTCAGACACCCAAGACACAACTCTCTGATTCCCAGGCTTCAGAACACTGCACATCAAACACAGTTTTCTGATTCCCAGACTTCACAACACTGCACCCCAAACATAGTTTTCTGATTCCTAGGCTTCAGAACCCCTCATGACAAACCCTCCAGGCTTCTGATTCACAGGATTCTGATTCCGAACCTGCGCTCCAAACAACCCCTAAAAGATTTGAAGTTTTTAATTAAGCTTTAGGGCAAAGTAGTGATTTTAGGAAAGAAGAAGGGCATTATTGTAGTTTTGTTTAAGGGTAAAGGAATTAGGGTTTTTATTTTTTGGTAAGACACGTGTTTTGAGGCATTTCTTCACCATCTTCTTCCTCTTCACGATCAACCGACAACTCTTGTTCCTAGCCGCCGGAAAATCTTCAGCCCCTCGTTCTTTTTGTTTGGTTTCGCACAGAGGAAGACGAGCAACCATCGTCTGGTTTTCGTCCGTTAAGTCGAGGTTGTCGCAGTCAAACGAAGGGTCTCTCCAGCCACCGTCTGCCATTGTCTCCGACCGAAGCTCGCCGCCTGCTTCATGCGAAGGTCCAACCAGTCGCGCCTCAGATCTGCCGGTTGGAATCAGAAGCCTTGTCGCCGATCGAGAAAGCTGCCACACACTGTGGATTTAACGTCGCCAGCTTCGCCAGAGGTCGCACACTCAAAAGAAACTCGAGCCGTCAGTCATCCAGTTCCGAGCACCTCAGCCATCAGTTCGAATTTTTGGGTTGTTTTGCAACCGGTTTTTGGGATTTTAAGACCGGTTCTGAATACATCGGCTCACGAGCTACCCAAATCTAGGTTCCACACGTCGAGAAGCACCGTCACGCCGCCACCACGCGCACCGCCGCCGGCCGTCGGCCGACCACCGTTTGTCGTAGTCCACTCGCTCTCCCGAGTTCGTTTTCAACCTCCGTTGGTGGAAATTAATTTAGCCTAGTTAGTGTTGAATTTCAAGAATAGAATAATTTGTGTATATGAATTTAAATCAGGAGGTTATGATTTTATTTTAGGAATCCGTTCATTGGCTAGTTAGGAGAACATCAAAGTGGGAACAGATTCTAGTATAGTTCAGAGTTAAAGCTAAGGTAAGGGATCTCATGCCGAACCTTTTAAAATGGGATTAAAGTCAAATATTTTATTATGTTTTATGATGTTATATTTCAAAAGTATCGTGTCTAAAGTTATGGTTTATGATTGATTGATTTTAAGTTGATTGTGATGAAAATGTATGCTATGATATGTGAATTACTATGATTCTATGACATGTGCACCATGGTATATGAAAGGATGATGGGACCAAAATGGACACGAATGTATAGAACTCAAAGACACAAGATGAGTTGTGTATGATATCTGTTGTCTCAATTTACCAATAAAAAGGATAGTTCCAGAACTAGTCTCACTATTTCTTCGGTTAGTCGACAGATATTCACTGAGGAAGGTTCAAGTCCAGAAGACACCCATCCTGATGCATAACTTGTTTGTTTGCTCTCATCGATTTTGTTTTGATTTTCAAACTTTCTTTCATGTGAGGGATTGTTGGATTTTATATAACAAAAAATGTGAAAGAAAGTGTTGATTTGAAACATCAAATTCAATTGATGTTGATGTTACTTAATTTTAAATCCAAAAGTTTCAAAGTAGTTTGAAACATCCAAATGTGTTGATGTTTCTTATACAAATTTAACTTAAAAAGTTAAGTTTGTGAGTTTTGTTTGAATTTCAACAAGAATTACACAATCGAGTTATTTTTATATATGTTTCATATTATTAATATTAATTTGATTTTAGAGGTTCTTAAGTTACTTAATTATAAATAAGAATTTGCTTTCTTTATTTGGAACATCCCATTCTATTTTGGAGTATTTCATTCCAATTGAAGAGTTCTCTCTTTTCTTTTTTCTCTTTGATCTTGAAATGTTTCGGTTGAGAGAAGCATTGTCAAAGAGTTCTGCTGCATCCGGAGTAGTTCAAGGTTGTTGTTCTATCGGAGTAAGTCGTTGTATCCTCTTTGAGACGATTATTATAGTCCGCTCGCTCGGTGTGCGGAGAAAATAATTGTCTTCAGGACAACGCTTAGTAAACGTGCCTCGACTATTTACAATTTTTTGTTCTTGAGTTTTGAGTTGTTATATACAGTACATTGTAATTGTATGTAGCCAGTTGAGTTGTAATTTATTTGCTAGTGTTACTCAATTTTATACACAACAAAATATCAATATTTTTCCAACAGAAAATAGATCCGATTGGATCCTCAACAAAAGTTTAACACATTGTTTTGAGGAATTCGAATTCACAGTTACCCTCAAACCCAAGACACAGAGAAGAAAGTAAATTAAAAACACAAAAGGCAACTGAAATGATAAATTAAAAACAACCCAAAAACAAAAAACCGTAGAATATTCCTTATGAAAATGCAATATTTTTATAAAAAGTTTGAAAATTAACCATAATAATAGAAAAATGTCCCCATTTTTTGGTTTGGGGTTTGAATTTTATATTAAAAAATCCAATAAAACCAAACCGACGGTATATATACTCACCCTTTTAAAAAACCCCTAATTCTCGGACAGGAAAAAGGGATGGAGCAGAAAGCCGATGTGTGGCGTCTCTCTTCCAACGAGAAGAAATTTATCGAAACAGCTCTTATTTCGGATTTGAGGGTCGATGGCCGTCGCCCTTTTGATTATCGTAATCTCACTATTAACTTTGGCAAGTAATGTTTCTCACTCACATGGTTCCTGTTGTTTAACACTATATGTATTTTCATTTTTTTGGTTCTGACAACAACGATGAATTTTGTTCAGGGATGATGGTTCTTCAGAGGTGCAACTTGGCCAGACTCATGTAATGGGCTTTGTTACTGCTCACCTAGTTCAACCCTACAGGGATCGTCCTAATGAGGGCACTCTTTCTATATATACTGAGTTCTCTCCTATGGCTGATCCCTCCTTTGAACCTGGCCGTCCTGGAGAGTCTGCTGTTGAGTTAGGGCGTGTAATCGACCGTGGTCTACGGTAATTATCTTTTGCTTCTTTTTATTTGGTAGCCCCATATGCTGCCATTGAATTCCTTGTGTGAATTGTTCTAGTTCTGATCATATAAAGTTATTTTATTGGATGATCTGAGTGCAAATTAGTATATGAGGCCTGAAGGTTGACAAAGGTGTTAGTTTCATTCATTCGTAATAGATGTGAATCCTAACAAAAAATTTCTCTAAAGTCATCATGTCTTATGATAATGTCTCTACCTTAGTTAAGTGTAATTGTCCATCAAAGACTATGGTTGCTGGTTCTTTACCAATGAGATTTTCGTTGATGCCCACTGCAACCGCTGAGTACTGACCACATTGTTGCTTAGGTTGGAGGTTGTCCATCATTTATATAAAACTAATGTCGCATATCTAGATATTATTCAGTTACTTAGTCGCTAATAAAGTTAACTATCAAGCTAAACTGCTGTTATATTGATTAAATAATAAACAGAGAATAAATAGAGTACAATACTTCTCTAGCTTCACAATCAGTAAGTGGCCTATGACATCAAGCTATACACTGTAATTTAGGGTTGGAGGTATTGATGCAGGGAGAGTCGGGCTGTGGATACAGAATCACTTTGTGTTGTTTCTGGCAAGTCTGTATGGGCCATCCGAGTTGACCTCCACATTCTAGATAATGGGGGGTAAGCTTTTGAGGTTATTTTATTTTATTTTATTTTTCTTATTGTTATATTGGTGCTAATGATTGGTTTTAACAATCCTGCAAGCAGAAACCTTGTGGATGCAGCTAATATTGCTGCTTTGGCTGCTCTCTCAACTTTTCGAAGGCCTGAGTGCTCATTAGGGGGAGATGATGGTCAAGAAGTGATAGTTCATCCCCCTGAGGTCAGCTCTTCAAAATTTTCTTGGAATTTAACTTGAAGTGCATCATGTTCAAATGATGTGCTATTATTTACTTGAATGCATGTTGTTATTTAAGAAGGCTACATACGTTTTTAAACTCAACATGTGATCAGATAGATTATCCTTTTGATAAATTTGATGAGAATTAGATGGTGGCCTCATCTTACTTCATAAAGGTTTTTTTTCCTTGGTTGTTGGGAGGGAGGAGTGGATGAGCATTGCTTCTTGCTTTCAAGGAACATTAAATTACATGATTTATCATTTATTAGGTTAAACTTAGTATTGTTTGAGAACAATTATAAAATTTGGGTAAATTCTTCTTAACTGCCAACCCAAGCATAAGGCGTTTGAGTTTGAGGATACCTTAGGGAGATTCAAGGGGAAAGGTCATTTGTCATAGAGAAACTTTCAATTGAATTAGATGAGAACAGGCGGTGATAGTGTAAGAAAGGCTGAGAGAACTAAGGTATCGTTGGTGGCAGAGTAGAAGGTATGAATTTTAGGGTTTGAATCCAAGGAGAAAGGCCAAGGTTATGGAGAGAGCATTTTCATGGCCTGGTGAGAACTTTTTCTTCGAAAAAAAATTCATTTTTTTTTTTTAAAAGGTTCCCTTTTGCGCTTATTTTGCTGCAGTTGTTTTCATGCAATGGGGGATGTTTTTTTAGTCAATTTGAACTGTTCAGAGGAAGGAGATCATTCTGTGTCATTATTTCAACAGGTATAGAATGGGGAAGTGTCAATTGCTTTCAAGCATAACCTGGATTTTTTTCTCGGGTAGTTAGGATCTTGTGAAGAAACACGAACTGGACTCTACACCAGATCATTCTATTGTGATTTTTTCAAAGGATGCTTCCTTTCTTTCTATATTGAAGGGATTCTATTGGTCATTTGAAGTTGTTGGAAGACCAACTATTAAATATGTCAAAAAAAGAAAAAAGATGTCACACTGCAGTCCTTTAAATATCTTAGATGAGGCATATAAATATTATTTTTTAAACTATTTTATGCATGATTGATGGCTTTGGCTTTTTGTTAAAGTATTGTTTATTTCAATAATTTTAAGGAAAATTTCATATTTTCTATCGACATCAGCCTTTATGCATTGGAAACTGTAAGGTATCTTCCTTACTATTGATATTATATTCTAGCAAGATAGTTTGCCCAAGGGCGTTACAAGCATTCAAACAAAACCAGAGAGCTGAGAGCTCTCTTCCCTCTCTATTCGCTCTAGCAAATAGGTACCAAAATTCTCAATGCCCCCCAACCGAAACAAAAGATTACCTAAATAACAAAATATTGTGGTCCCTACCCCTATCCGGCGCTCACCCACGCACTGACACCCACAGGCAGTTAGTGGGGATTCTTTCCTTTCTACCCTTCCTCTCATAAACTACCGTGATGGGTGGCCTAACAATACCCGGGCATTGTGATGACAACCTTGTCCTCAAGGTTGAACTGAGGGAACTTCTGCTTGAAGTCTCGAACTAACTCCCATGTTGCCTCATGTTCGGCAGCCTTGCCCACTTCATCAATACTTCTTCTTCCCCTGTCAAGACATTGGACCGGAAAGCCATGGCCTCTTCTGGAATCGCTATCCACTCATACTCCTCTGTGAGAGTAGGTCCCTGCTGCTGGATTTCGTGAAACTTTCCAACCGCTTTCTTAAGTTGTGAAATGTGGAAGACAGGGTGAATAGTCGCGCCTCCGGGCGATTTGCAGTTTTGTAGGCTACCGATCCGATTCTTTCCATAATTCGATAAGGCCCGGCATATTTGGGGAGAGCTTCTCATTTTTTTTTAGCAAGAGAAGCTTGCCGGTATGGTCTCACCTTCGTAAAAAACCAGCTCTCTTTCTTCAACGCTAGCTCTGCTTTCGCTTTTGGTCAAAGAAATTTCTTCATCCGTTCTCGCGCTGACATAGGTGATTCTTTAGAACGGCTGAGTCAGTATTCTATCAACTAATTGTTGTTCCACCGTGGCATTGCTTGTCTCTGAGTGTTACCATATGAGAAAATAGCTGGGGGAGGACGACCGTATACTGCCTGAAACGGAGTAATGCCAGTCGATATGTGATAAGTTGTATTATACCAGAATTCTGCCCAACTGAGCCATGAACTCCATCTGTGGGGTTTTTCGTTGCAAAAACATCTCGTAGGGTTTCGGACACTTGTTCATCGCCTCGGTCATCCCATCCGATCGTGGATGATAGGCGAGTCCGTGACACAATTTCGTCCCCTGCAATCGAAATAACTCCTTCCAGAAATGACTTAGGAATATCTTGTCACGGTCAGAGACAATGGATCGAGGATACCCATGGAGCTTTACGATTTCTTGTATGAAAACCTCTGCTACCGATTTAGCGGTGAACGAATGTTTTAGTGCCACAAAATGGGCCATTTTGCTCAATCTATCCACAACTACTAAAACGGCTTGATACCCTGCTGACCTGGGTAATCCTTCAATGAAATCCATGGATATGTCTTCCCATATTCTCTCGGGAATGTCTAGGGGCGATAATAACCCGGCTGGTGAAGTTGCTAGCGTTTTATTCTGTTGGCAGATCATACAATTCTTGACATATTCCTTCGTATCTCTCTTCATTCCTTCCCAGTATAACTCCCCCGTCAATCGTTTATACGTTCGTAAAAATCCCGAATGGCCCCCCAGAACAGAGTCATGATAAGCATGGAGAAGGTGTGGAATTAAGGAGGAGGTATTGGACAGTACTAACCTTCCCTTATAGAGGAGCCTTCCTTGTGCAATGGAGAACTTCGGGGTAGCAGACTCATCTTCCTTCAAGCCCTCGATAATCTGCCGCAACTTACTATCAGCTTCGACCTCTCGCTGGACTGTTTCAACGTCGAGTATCATTGGAACTGACATATGGTGGATCTGCGCTGGGGCTTGTATCCTGGATAGCGCATCTGCCGCCTTGTTTGCTGCCCCTGGTTTATAGTGAACCTCGAAGTCATATCCCAATAATTTAGCTACCCATCTCTGGTACTGTGGCTGTATCATTCTCTGATCCAACAAGAATTTCAGGGCTCTTTGATCAGTTCGAACTACAAACTTTTGCCCCAGGAGGTAAGGGCGCCATCGTTGGACCGCCAGTACTATAGCCATCAACTCTCTCGCTCAGATGGGTTTCGCTTGCGCTCGGGCGCCAATGTATGATCAAATAAGCAATTGGTCTCCCATTTTGCGAAAGTACACATTTCAAACCTTTTCCCCGGCGTCTGTCTCCACCACGAAGGGTCTATTGAAATCTGGCAGAGCTAATACCGGGAGGGTTACCATGGTTTTCAACTTCTCGAAAGCTTCTGTTGCCGCTTCATTCCAATCGAAACTCCCCTTTTTTAGTAACTGTGTCAGTGGAGCAGCTATTGTTCCGTAGTTCTGGACAAACCGTCGATAGTACCCAGTTAAACCGAGGAATCCCCGTAATTCCCCTATTGCTTGCGGTCTCGGCCACTCCCACATTGCTTGGACCTTCCGTCCATCGGCTTCGACCCCTTGTTCGGATATCTAGTGCCCCAGGTATTCAATTCAAGGTTGAGCAAATTGGCATTTCTTTTTATTCGCATACAGTTCGTTGTCTCGTAGTACCTCTAAGACAATGGACAGATGTTGATGGTGCTCAGTGAGATCCTTGCTATAGATTAGAATGTCATCGAAGAACACCAGTACAAATCTCCTCAAGAACGGTTTGAATACCTGATTCATCAAGGCTTGGAATGTCGATGGAGCATTGGTGAGCCCAAATGGCATGACGAGGAACTCGTAGTGCCCTTCATGCGTCCGGAAGGCAGTCTTTTCGATATCCTTCTCACTCACTCGAATCTGGTGATAACCCGACTTCAAGTCGATCTTGGAGTAGATTCTTGACCCATGGAGCTCATCTAATAATTCTTCCACCACCGGTATAGGGAATTTATCCAGAACAGTTATATTATTCAAGGTTCGGTAGTCGACGCAGAATCGCCATCCCCCGTCCTTCTTTTTGACTAACAGGACCGGGCTGGAATATGGGCTACTACTTGGGCGGATGATTCTAGCTTGCAACATTTCTTCTACCAGTCGCTCAATCTCCTCCTTCTGGGTTTGGGCGTACCTGTAGGGCCGGACATTGGCTGGATTAGCCCCCTCTTTGAGGTGGATATGATGGTCAATCGCCTTCTGGGGAGCCCTTCAGGCATCTCAAACACTCCACCGTGTTCCTCTGGGAGGGTCCATTATGCGGTGTGCGGATGTTCGCTTTGGAGCAACGACACCCATAGGTTCCTCGGTCGAGGTCCGGCCTCCAAAGGTGCTTTAAATTCCACTAAGAACCCTTGATCACTCTCTTCCCAGGCCTTGGCCATGTTCTTCAGTGATACTCGAGATTTGGTCAAGCTTGGGTCCCCCTTTAAACATATTTGCCCACCTTCTGTTGTGATTCGTATCGTTAGGGACGACCAATGAACACTCGTCTCGCCCAATGTGTGCAACCACTGCATTCCCAGAACCACATCTACTCCTCCCAGCTCTAACGGTAGGAAACTCTCCACTACAGTAAGCTCCCCCAATTCCAACATCACATTCTTACAGATTCCCTTCCCTTTAATAGCTATTCCGCTGCCCATGATGATCCCATAGTTTGCTGTTTCAGTAAGGGGAAGTTTCAGACTCTCGACTAATCGCTGGGAGATGAAGTTGTGTGTTGCTCCGCAGTCGACCAACACCACAACATCTTCACTTAGGACCCTCCCTTTTAACTTAATGGTTCCGGGATTTGAGAAGTCGACTACAGAATTTATGGATAATTCGACCGCTTCTCCTTCTTCTGCGGTGACTTCCATCGTTTCTTCTGGCCTCGTCTCTATTTCTTCGACAATTTCAAATTCTTCTCCGTTTGCATGAACTACCGGAGTTCTTAATTCTCGCGCCTCTTTTACCTTGCATTTATGCCCCACAGTGTATCGCTCGTCACAACGAAAACATAGACCCTTCGCCTTACGATTTTGAAACTCGGCATCTGTCAGTCGTTTCATACTTCCTTCGCGACGTGGAGTTGTGGCCGAGGATCCTGTTAGGGTAATCGTTCTGGTGGGAATGGACTCTGAGCTTTTTGCATAATCCTTCGATCCGGTCCAGGGCGATTTTGGGCTTGATTGGGCTGCTGTCGATCGTGGGCCTAAGTAGCTTTCGTTTCTTTTGCCTCTGTTTGGGCTACCTTTGGAGTACTCATCCAGCCGCAACTGTTCTCGATCTTCTACCAGTTGGGCCATCTCCATCATTTCTTCGAGATGCCCTGGCCGCCAGCAAAGCACTTCCGATCGTATCAATGGTTTCAGTCCGTTCATGAAGGTGTTCTCCAGAACGTCTTTAGCTAGCCGAGGCAATGGGGCCATCAATAGCTCGAACTCATTCATGATGTCCGTGGCCGTAGTTTCTTGCCGGATTGCTAAAAACCTTTCGAGCACACTACCTCGTCCTGCCTTTCGAAACCTCGCGAGTAGCCGGACCTTCAAATCTTCCCAGTCAGAGAATGGTTCGCGTTCCTCTTTTCCTCGATACCAATTGAGGGCGACGCCCTCGAAACTAATCACAGCTACTATTAGCTTTTCAGAATCAGATAGTTTATGTATTTGGAAATACCTGTCGGCCCGAAAGAGCCACGAGTCGAGGTCCTCTCCATTGAATATGGGCATTTCGACCTTCTTGAACTTGCTCCGATCTCCGCCATTTCGCGCTTTTTGGGCGGTGCTTTATCCTCCTCTCTGTTTCTTTCTTTTCCATCGATAAGGTCCTCCCTTGGAGAGTCGCCGACCGTGTCTTGGTGGAAGCCACACTTTCCCCCGTCATCGTTACCCCTGAACGAGATCGGAAACCTGAAAACTCAGAGACGAGTAGAGCTACTGATTTCGAGATTGAGGTTAATTGTTCCTCAATGCCCGGTAGTCGCAACAACTTCTCCTGTATCCCTTCAACCTCTACTTTTAGCTCCTCACGTTCACGATCAGCTAATTCTAATCGTTCCTCCATTCTCTTCTGCGCCATTAGATTTCGCACTGGTGGATCGATGCTCTGATACCAATTTGTAAGGTATCTTCCTTACTATTGATATTATATTCTAGCAAGATAGTTTGCCCAAGGGCGTTACAAGCATTCAAACAAAACCAGAGAGCTGAGAGCTCTCTTCCCTCTCTTCCCTCTCTATTCGCTCTAGCAAATAGGCACCAAAATTCTCAATGCCCCTCAACCGAAACAAAAGATTACCTAAATAACAAAATATTGTGGTCCCTACCCCCCCTATCCGGCGCTCACACCCACGTACCTGACACCCACAGAACCGTTAGCTGGGATTCTTTCCCTTTCTACCCTTCCTCTCATAAACGGCTGTGATGGGTGGCCTAACAGAAACCTCCTTACATTCTGTTTTGACACCCACATATTTATCTTTATTCCTAAGATTTAACTTCTTTTGTGAAACAAATACTTAATTTTGGGGTTATCTTCTGTTCTAATTGCCTGTGTCATCAACTGTATCATTTGAATGTTGCTATTTGATAACAGGTTAGTGAGCCACTTCCGTTGATCATACACCATCTCCCTATTGCAGTAACCTTTGCATTTTTTCGTAGTGAAAGCACTCTGGTAGGTTCAAGTTCTTTCAATGTGTTATATAAAGGGCTCAGTTATTTAGCAGGGTTCTCTAATTTTTAGGTGCTATACAGGTGATAGATCCAACTCACTATGAAGAGGCTGTTATGGGTGGAAGAATGACCGTCACACTTAATGCTAATAATGATGTTTGTGCTATTCAAAAAGCTGGAGGAGAGGGTGTACTTCAGAGTGTGGTCATGCAATGTCTTCGAATTGCTTGTGTCAAAGCTGGTGATCTTACAACTAAAATAAAAAATGCTGTGAGCTTCTTTTTGCTAATTTCTTTTGAATAAGAGTTAACGTGCTAAGAAGCACGGACACTTTAATTTGGCTAGCGTGTCCGTGTCCGACACTTGGACACTCCGACACTTGTTGGACACGTATCGGACACTTGTTAGCATTATAGATATGTTAGAAACTAGTTGTACAAAGTCAATATAGGTCCAGTATTTGTTAGGCACATAATGAGCACTTGTCAAGTATACTAAATAGGTACATGTAATATAGGACAAAAATAACGAAGTTTGAGAACGAAATACATCAAAATCATTTTTTTTGAGCATATAGATATATAAACTTATTAACTTTAAATTTCTTTCTAATATAAAAATGATATATATTTTAAAAAATGTATATTTTATAAACGTGTCCTAGCCGTGTCCGTGTCCTAGATTTTTAAGAAATGACGTGTCGCCGTGTCCGTGTCGTATCGTATCCGTGTCTCGTATCCGTATCCGTGCTTCTTAGTTAACGTGACTTATGCTTCTCTATAGTTTGGTCTTGTTGAGGGCAAAATCATTATTTTGTGTTTCAAAGATATATACATGTTTTTGGATAAGAAACCTGCTTGATTAGGGTAATGAAAGTACAAAAGGAAAGTCCCTTCGAAAAGGAAAAAATGGCCCACACAAAGGAGCAAAGAGAAAATGGGTAAGACTTAAAAAAAAACTATAAAACGAAATTATAGAGTACTCCGATAGGCGATAGAAATGCTATTTAGGTTATATTAGTAAATGTTAGGGAGTTTGTTATGGTATTTGGTTATAAATAGAGGGAGTGTGATAGAGAGAAGGGGGCATATTCAATGATTTGGGTTAGGGCTTGAGTGATCTCAAGTTAGGGAGGGTCCAAGTCACTGGAGGCTCGAAGTTACTAAGAAGATTGATGATCAAGAGATTGAGACAACCACAATGAAGGAAGAACCATCAGATTCCTCAAAGGAAATTGATGAAGAAAAAAAGTGATAAAAGGAGAAAGAATTGGTTGAGAAGGAAGAATGTGACTGTACGAAAGTGAAATAAAGGAGATGTAGGACAAACCGAAAAACATAGCTACTGGAAAACTCTGATGAAGGATTAGGAAGGCCGATTGATAGTTTGCGGGTATTAGAAAATCTCGCACGAAGGGACTCGGAAGCGATTCAAGATGGAGGTGGAATATCCAAGGGAGACTTGTCAACAAGGAGAAGTTGCCGGCAAGGTATGTTCGATGAGAGATCACCATCAACCACACCTTCTATGATTGGAGATGAAAACTTGGAAGAGGCGCTGATGCAATGAAGAGGCAGTGGAAGAATCGGAGGTGTTTGGTCATGTAGAGAAGAAGAAACAACTGACCATCAAAAGGCGTTGCCAGCAACGATGGTTGGAGATGATGACTTGCAGCGGCAGTTGCGAATGCAAGTTTCGTGAAAATAAACTTATGGGTGGTCATGTGAATTGTTAGAAGAATCTGGAAGTCGGTTGGTAGTCTTTGGCATGGGCTAAAAGAATTTCTTTCACATGGGCTAGAATTTAATAACCTTGTGGAAGTCCATTTCTTTTTAAAAGAAAATATGGCTCATGCTATACAAGGGTTTTGGGTTGGGTTGCCTTGTGCTGTGTTGAACCCTATAAACCAACCCACAGCTGAAGGAAGAACCCTTGTTGTCACAACCCTCTGCCATTAGCGTTCACCTGCTTCCCTGACACATATCTTGCTTTTGTACTCCTTCAATGCTTTTTCTGCTATTGTTGCCGATCGCTACCTTCTGCCGCAAACGATTGTCGGAGCGTTGACCAGTTGGGTCTTGTATTACATAAGGCTAAGGGTGTGAAAGCCTTTGTAAAAAAAATGTGGTTTATATTTGATCATTACCCAGTTTTGAAATTTTTTTGTGTAATCACACCTTGAGGACAAGGTGTGTTTTAGGGGCAGGTAATGATAGAAATGCTATTTAGGGTATATTAGTAAATAGTTAGGGAGTTTGTTATGGTATTTGGTTATAAATAGAGAGAGTGGGATAAGAGAAAGGGGGCATTGATTTAGTAATTTGGATTAGGGCTTAAGCGATGAGTTAGGGAGGGTTCAAGTACTTCAAACACTTGGTTTATTTTGAAGTTTTGTTATCTTTTACATTTCAATTCATTTGGGTTCTATCATACTCCCTCTAATAAGAACTAAAAAGAAGAATAATTATAAGACACTCCAAACAAGAACATCTAGAGGCACTGAAATGTTCAGGTGTTTGAAACATTTTCCCCAAGATTTCTATGGACCTCTCTCTAAAGATTCTTTTGCCTCTTTCGATCTATGAATTTCTCAAAATAGCGAGGAACACCACCTGCACCATGTCCTTACAATCTCTAATAATTTCCCTGATGGTGTGAGATAGTCTTCTTACTATTTCTTGTTTCCTTGTTCTTTATTTTAGATTTGCTATTGGGTTTTTATTGAATAATGCTATAACCATCATTAAATTTAGTTCTTTTTGGGAAACATAGTTTATTATTTTCTCCTTATGCTATATGGTGGAGACAATTAAGTTCTCTTCTGATATTTTGTGGGTGATATATATAGGATCTCCCCTTTTACTCATTTCAACCACAACTTTATGCAGGTTGAGGCTCACAACTCAGCCAGACAATTGCGTAAGATTAAGCGCCAGCCTTCTGTTAATTTGGATGTTGGAGGTGCGGCTAATCTGAAGGATAGGCAAGGCATATCTGATGGACAAAAGAGTATCAATGAATTTTCTGATAGATTGAAATTGAATTCTGAAGAGAGTATCGACGGTCAAAGTGGAATCATTGAGAGTGATGTCGCATCAACAAATCAAGGACAAATAAACAAGAGGGATTTGGATGCTAAGAATTTCATTGGTGGCCCTTCAAGCTGGTAAGGTATCACCTTGATCATAATTACATTTTCTTGAGTTTTCACAATTTGTGTTTAGAACAATAATAATTTTTCTCAGTTTTGAATCTGTTCTTCCCCAAAAAGAAAATCTTAGGTGTGAAGTTTTGAAATCCTATGTAGATATTTATGGAAATCTTATAAACGTTAATAATCGACATGGAGACCAGGTGAATTTATATCAAATGGCATGCTAATGGCTTTTTTTTTCCGTCCTAGGGACCCTTACTCCAAAGGTGTTGATTCAGATTTCTTGAAAGCTACTTTAGCTTCACGTGGTACTTCACCGTGACTTTATAATTTATCTTTTTTACTTTATGTTCTTTTTTATATCATTTTTATATGAATCTCGTAAACAGTTACTTCATATCCATTTTTTCCATGTAGTATGTATAAATGAAGTATGGATATTATTCTAACTAGATTTCAATATTATTGGTTGCAACTTCGTTGGGTGACTGATGCGGGACATATTTAAAATCTTGTGCTTTTTATGTCTGTCTTTTAGAAGATTTACTGCAATTATGGCTGATGTATTATGAAGAATAGTGGCTGTATTTGGTACAAAAAATGCAGAAAAGTCATATAAAGAGCAGGCAAGAGAATGAACATTGAGACAGAAGTTATAGGCATACAATAATTAATACTCGAATATAATTCTTCTATTTTGATTGAGTCTTAATTTTGTTTTCATTGGAATATGCTTAAAAAGGCAGTTACCTGTTCCCTTGAGGATTGTGAAATAAGACTTCTAAAGTAACTGGGAACTCTACCAAAGTATTATGAGTTTGGAATAGTTAGTTTAAAGACCTTTTGAACAAGAACCTCCTAATTAGACTAAATATTAGAAAATCTAACTAAAGTTTGGATAAAAGTAAACGTTATCGGAAAATTAACTCATATCAGGATGGATGAAAATAATAGAACTTCTAGCCCTTCGATATCTTTGGAATCCTATAACTTTCTGTCTTCTAGAAAGAGAGAGAGAGGGGGGGGGGGGAGATTGTGAAAGAGATGGGAGTACTATTTCCATGCTTGTTGCATAGGTGGTTTGTCTATGTCAAGAACAAAATATCTAAACATCTTATCCAAAGGGATTTCAACTGTATTCAGTAAAACTTATGCTTGTTTGGCTTAGTTTCAGTTTAGTCATCATATTCTTTGCTCAGCCATAGCTTCCCACTTTCTCACAGCTTTTATTAATGCCAGCTGTTTTCTGATAACGATGGGAGTTCAATTTATGCACACCAGGAAAATAAAGATGGATACATACTGTAATGCATTTTCAGGCTTCCAGAATGAATACAATTAATCTTGACATATTTCCTGCTTTCTCTCTTAATTTGGGTCTAAGCCTAACTTAGCAATCCAATATGCTAATAGCATCCCACAGTTGAAAGTTCACTGTTTATAAAAATCAACTTGCAATCATTCTCTGCCATTCTCTATGTGCAAAGGAGTCAAGTACATAATTTTACTTTCAATCAACTAGTCTGGCTTTTCTTATGCTAGCTTGTTGCAGGAAATCTAACCGCGATGAATAAACAGGACTTGAGTGATGAGATGATGTCCTCCGACACTAAGCTTGATGAACAAGCCGAGCATAATCAGGCAAATTTACCTCATGTTACTGCTAAAACTTTGTCAGAAGAAAATGGGAGGAAGACTCTGAAGGATGCCGTGAAGCCGAAAAATAAGAGAAAAAAGAAGACGACTCCCAACGTTGTAGATTAGTAGTTACAAAAATTTTGTAATGTATGTTCTGGGGCTTGACCTATTCTTCTCAAACCAAGACCTTTTACATTCTTTTGCCTCAGGATTCTTCTATATATGTGTTTTGGAGTTCTTTATTTTGTATTCTTCTTTTGGTTTTTGAAGTATCTCTTATTAATGCAAATTGCTTTTTATAGTTTCCTGGAGGATGTGAGTTTTGAAGCTCAACTTTGAAGTACTATGAAGGATTCAATTGAATCAAGGAGAAGCATCTCAGGTCAGATATGGAGAAAGTTCATGTTCATTCGAAGGAAAGCCGAAACTTGAGCTTGTTGAGATGCAATGAAATCTGGATGATTTGGATCAATTCTGTTCCCTGAGAAATCTGTGATGCTGTTGAAATAAAGGCTATTGTGCTATGGGTCTTTATTTAGAGTAGCATGGAGCGTTTACTTTATACAGAATCTTAGCCTTTAATCTTTTCTGATTGTAAGTTTTTGCTGCCCTACTGGGATTATTTTCAAAATTTCAATATTGTTGAGAAACTTTTTTTTTCTCATATTAACATATTATATTGATTGTGAACTCTTAACATATACTCGATGGACAAAAAGAATGCTACTATTGAAATGCCCCCCAGATGGAGTTGAGTTAGGAGTGTTAAGATGAGCAAGGATATTGCTAAGACTATCAAAAAACTTGAAGGATATTCCTATGACCTTAACCAGTTTGTAGTTGAATCATTTTGGCAAGGTGTAAAACAAGGGATGAAGACATTTTCCATGCAATTTGAGACTGTATTTATGTTAATTTTTTTTTTCAAAATTTACTCCCTTCTACGGTATGAATTGTCTATTTACAATAATTTTGATGATCTTCTTAGGTTGATCTAATATTGATCAACTGATTCGCCTAGGATTAAGATTAGTTATGACAAAATGTGAAGGGAGGTCAAAGCTCTAACTCTAATTAGAGGATCACCTGAAGAGCTGCACGTCTTCATTCTTTGGGTTGCAACTAGTTTAATTGAAAAAATTCAGGTATATATTTTTTAAGTTTAGTATTTATCACTTTATACACCATGTATATAATGATATTTATGACGTTTTTGAAATACTTCCGTCATTTATTACTTTATACACCATGTGTATACTGATATTTACGACCTTTTTTTTGTCTGGGACAACTTAGCAGCATCATATATGGATAGAAATACATCTGTCATTGTTACACAATAGGTTTTCAAGTGTGGAATATCTACTCATTTATTACGTTAAAAAAATAGAGATGTATATCCCAATATATACGTTAGGCTGAAGAAAGGAAAGAGAGTTTTAGGTGGAACATTAATTGTTAATTACACCTATTTACCTTCTCTTATGGCACATGTGGGTAGGGAGATTGATTTTTCTTTTATTCTTGTACAATATGTGGGTATTTACGCGTATTTCTACTTATTTATTACATTAAAAAAATAGAAATGTATGCTCAGGTATATACATTAAGTTAGATGGTCGTGAAAGTTCATTATTTTCATCTTCGATCCTCTCTCATATGTGTAATTTATCCATTTTAGTTATCTTTTTTTCTATTTTAATGCTCTAGTTCGATTCATGTTGATTAGAAGTGTTAGATTAAATTCACGCTAGGTGGACATTTTTCTAACATAGATGTATGTTTCCGTGTATACATTTGTTCTATTCAAATGTTCTAGTTCAATTTTGGTTTGATCGGAAATGTTAAATTAAATTCAAGGTTGTTAAACCCAAAAGGATTTTCTCTTCCTTCATGCACTTATTTTTTGTAGCATTTCTTACAGATTTTTATTTGAATTAAACTAACAACTCTCCCTTTTTGTAGCATTTTCTTGGAATCAATAGTTTTTTAGTTGTAATTTTCTATCCATAATACCTTGATTTTTGTTAGGCACTCTTTTAAGTAGAATAAACTCATAAATATCCAATAATAGTATATTTTTCATCCTAATACAATTAGTATAAATGAGTTAAAAATGGTTTTAGTCATATTTAAAAATTAAAACTTATTTAGACATTTTTTAATTTGAAAGGATTAAATTTTGACATGTTTTTTTTTGTCGCCCCACTAAAGAAAAAGGGAGAATTTCACTCTAAGTCATCTAATCCATATCTCAATCTATATTCAAGTACTACAAAAATCTCACGAAAGCTTACCATAAGATCAAAAACCATTTGATGGTATTAATAATATTTTAGAAGTTGAATGTACTAAAATTCAAATAATTTCTCAATCGCGAAAGCTTTCAAATGTGACTTCTTTAACACCATCCTCCTAGAATATTTTGAAATGGTTCGAATAGCCAGATGTAGAACTTAATGGTGTGTTTGGCACATGGATTTGGATTTGGATGGGTTTGAATTTGGAAGGTTTGAATTTGGAATCCAAATTCATATTTGGAGCGAGGTGTTTAAAATCCTTGGTTTGGGAACTCAACCCCATGAGTTTCAACAGTGCAATCTCATGGGATTTGTTTCATGTTTTTCTCCTCTATTTGTCGACTATTTCGACAACTCCGATAAAAACTCCGACGACCACCTGACGACCACCGACAACGACAATTTCGACGACCACACCAGTTACTCGACCACCGCTAACGACTGCCTCCGGTGTCCACTTGATTTTTCATTTTCGGTGACCACTTCGACAATAACTCCGACAACTACTCGACAACCACCAATAACGACAACTCCAACGACTTGACACGACTGCCTCCGACGACCACTTGGTTTTTCATTTTCGGCGACCACTTCGACAACAACTCCGACGACCACCTGACAATCACCGACAACGACAACTCCGACGATTCAGTCACCGATGACGACTGCCTCCTGCGAATACTTGATTTTCCATTACCTCTTCAATTTTTTGTTTTCCATTTTCGGTGATCACTTCGACAACAACTCCGATAAAAACTCTGGTGATCATTGACAACGCCAATTCTAACCACCACATCGAGAACTCGACCACTGTTGACGGTTGCCTCTTTCGACCACTTAGTTTTCCATTTTCTCTTCCATTTGTCGTTTCCATTTTCGACCACCACTTCTACAACAACTCCAGTGATAACTCTGCTGACCACCGACAACGACAACTCCAACGACCACACTGACGCCTCGCCATCATTGACGACTCACCATCACTGACGACTGCCTCAAGCGAACACTTGGTTTTTCATTTATGACGATCTCTTTGACAACAACTCTCTGGTGAACACTCAATGACCACCGACAACGACAACTCTGGCGGTCACCTCAAAATCCAACTAGCTCATCAACTCGACCACCCCAACAACTCGAGAATCTAGTCAATTTTTTAATAGGTTGAAATAAAACTAAAAAACGACTACTAAATATATATATATATTTTTTTGCATAATAACATGCAAATATACTCTCATAACCTTTGAACTTTGTGAAAGTTTTACAAAAAAGACAAGAAAAATAACTTGGTATTTTTGTTTTTTTTTAATGTACACTCAAATAGCTCAATTTTGTAATTTATTTTTTAAAAGTTAGAAAAAAATGAATTCTTTTTTTTTCTTTCGCAAGAGGCATGTTATGTCCTTTTGTTTCATGTCAGTTGCAACGCTTTTGGACTGTGTATCTGTATGTGTGAACTCGTGGTAGGGGTGTCCAAAAAACTCGATGACCCGATCAACCCAACCCAATTCTACGGTTTGGGTTGGGTTATCAACTTGTTTGGGTTGGGTTGGGTTGGGTTGGGTTGGGTTAAAAGAAAAAAACTTTATGGGTTGAGTTAGTTTGTGAGTTCACGAAAATTAGTTTGAGTTGAACCTAGAACCGAACCAACCTGAATATTTTTTTACTTATATTACAACTATATGTACATATATTTATTTTAATTTTATAATTATTTTTAGATTATTTATTTCTCAATAACTTTTAAAAATAAGTTTTTAAGTCTTTTGGAAAGTAAAAATTCATAATATAAATTAAAATGAAGTTGCTAATCTTAATTCAATATTATATATATATATATTACATATCAACACTTAACTTTTTAAAAAAATAAATTTTTAAGTATATAACTCGACCAACCTGAATCAACCCAACCCAAATGTTTCATAGTTTGGTTGGGTTCATCACTTACTAAAGGTTGTTTGGGTTGAACATATTTGCAACCCGAATAGTTGAGTTGGGTCTAAAAATACCTCAAACTCGACCCAACCTAACCTACGAACACCTCTAACTTGTGACATACTATGTTTTCTTGTCTCTGAATGCTAAAAATTGTTCTAAAGGTTTAAAACTATTTTTTTATTCTTTAACTACAACATAAATTGAAAGCTTCATTGAAAAGTCTCTTAAAAGATTGAATCATGTTACACAGTAGCTTCTACAATTCACATACGATTCATTACAAAATTTGAAAGTAATAAAATAGTTAAAAAGGAAAAAGGTGAAACAAAACTGTATCAAACCCAGAGTTTGGAAAATTGCACCCCAAACACAGCTTTCTGATTTCCAGGCTTCAGAACACTACACCCCAAACACAACTTTCTGATTCTCAGACTTCAGAACACTGCATCCCAAATACAGTTTTCTGATTCCCAGGCTTCAGAACCCCTCAGGACAAACCCCCAGGCTTCTGATTCTCAGTATTCTGATTCCGAACCTACGCCCCAAACAACCCTTAAAACTTCTGTTCTATGGAAATTAGTCGTTTCAGACATATGAACTTAATTTTTTTTTTTGGTTCAACAAACGTGGGGTGAAGGATTTATCTTCTGATAATTTCTGTTGTTTGTTCCACAACATTTAGAAGTGGGAGAATTACTAGTGAGATATGTGACATGTCTTAACCAGTTGATCTATATTTAAGTTGATAGTTGACACCATACCAATACTTTTTATTTTTTTCTCGCTTTTATACCTTTCTTTTTCTTCAAAAGACTAAGATTCATAGGAAGGAACAAGATAGGTTTAATCAACCCACAACGCTATAAAGTCACTAATAGAAATTGGTTGCATGTGTACTTAAAAAGAGAATTAATTAAATGAATTACATTTATTTAATTAGATGGATAGTATAAGTATAAATTAGTCCCTACCTTCATACATTTGTTATAATTAATGTACAAAACGTATAATTTAAATTACACGAAGATATAGTTAGAAATTGAACTAAAAAGTGAACTTTAAAGACCAAAGAAATTAGAAAAAAGAATCTGTATAATTAAGTTAAAAGTTCTTTTAAAAAATAAAATAAAAAAAAAATAAAATAAGTTAAAAGTAGTTGGCATGATACAACTCTATAATGTCTCCTTCACTGCTTTAATCCGCATTAACTGAGAAATGTGGAAAAAGCTTCTCTAAAGTTTGCCCAATTACATTTAATGCTATTAATAAAATTAATACAATTTTTTTTATATATATATAAAATTTTGACTAACACTTCTTAATTAATTAATTATTTAATTGTGGGGTTTAGGCTGCTCTATGCATGCAGTTTAATTGGTCCTTACCTATTTCTCTTCAAGGAAATTCTCCCTACAAACTAAATAGAATAAATAAGAAAAAATTTCAATGCCCAAGTGGTGTTCAAAAAATCCGAAGACTCCAAAAATCCAACCAACCCAACTAAATGTATATTTGGAAATGATTTTAGAAATATTGATTTTAATGTAATTGATTTATTAATAGTGATTTCTATATAATCATTTTCATGTTTGGTTCTACACTTTTAATAGTGATTTTCATACAATTAAGTGATTTTTAAAAGACATATTTGAGAAACGACTTTAACATAGAGTAGTTAAGAGTTTTTTTTTAGTACATCAATATTTGGGGGTGGGGAGATTCTAACTCATAACTTCGTGGTCATAAGTCTTACTTGATGTCAGTTGAACTATGATCTTGTTGACAAAAAAGTTAAGAGTTAGAGACAAGTAAAACAACAGATAAAAAAACATTATAGAGAAAAAATTTAAAAAGATACGAAAATTATAGGGAGGAACAAAAAAAATTAGAAATAAAAAAAAAATCAAAAGAGAGTTAAAACCATTAGAGAGAAAGGAAAGTGAAAAATATGAATAAAAAGACAAAAATAAATAAAGTAAGATACATACTATAAAAACTTTAGAGAGAGAAAATTGTCGATTTTGAGAAAATTCACTTTTCTATGGAAATTTATGATTTTTGACAAAAGATGATGGTTTTTTACCCGTCATTAAAAGTATACTATTTCCAAAAATGAAATAATAGTCATTTTAAATTACAATCACTTGACAAAAACCACATGAGGATCACCTCCCAAGTGATTGACCATTAATCACTTCAAGTGATTTTGGATTCTTCCAAAATCACTTTCTTAATATTGTCAAACATCACACTTTTAGTAGGAAAGTGATTTTAGACATGTCAAAAGTGATTTTGATCACTCCCAAACATGCCCTAAATTCTACATTATCAACTTGTTTGGGTTGGGTTGTGCTCAAACAAATGAAAATTTTATGCATTGGGTTTATTTGTGGATTCACTTAAAATTAATATGGGTTGAACCGAAGCAAGTCGAACTTCTTATTAATTTAAAGGAAAATTGCGAAGAATGTCTACAAATAAAAGAGGTTAATGAAATATGTCTAAAATAATTTCAATATTGTATTTATAACTACCCATGTTTAGAAAGAGGTTAATATAATGTTGATTTTCTAAAATATCCTTGATAGATATTCATATATGTAGTCATGTCATCATCATATCTATCATCTTTAACTAACTTTTCGATTATATTTTGAAAGAAAATACCAATTTCGGAAACAAAAATCAAGTTCAACTAATTTTATATATATCGTACAAAAAAGATTTGTTTGAAGGCATTCAAGCACAAAAAAATTAAGCCATGAAAGAAAACAACTAACTAAAGCAAATGAGACTTGAAGAAGTCATCTGAGAGACCTCGAAATCATTTAGCAAGACAATCGAGAACCCTTGATCTCAAGCGTAAAGGTATGGGGATAAAGGTTTAAATGCATGGCATGTTTTATGACTCGAATGTATAAATAAAAACAGGGTTCATTGGAAGAGACGATGAAGTTTTCAAATACATCAGGGGACAGTAGGATAATTATTCCAATTTAGCACTAAACAACATTTGGTAGGTGATGGTTGTGATTTAGGTATTCTAAATCTTGTTTTCTTACCCACTTTTAGTATATAAGTGAAAATACGTGAGGATAGAGATCTCATGCTTGTCGGGGATGTCGAAAGAGATATCAAGGATTGTTGGTTTACTGTTGGGGTATCGAAAGGGATATACAAGGATTGTTGGTTTATTGTTGGGGTATCGAAAGGGATATACAAGGATTGTTGTTTTTGTCGTTGATATTGTGTTGTAGATATTAATATATACAATAACATTATTATTGTGTTGTAGATATTAATATATACAAAAACAGGTAAGTCTAAAAGAACTAGTAAGCACACAGAAATACCATCAAAAGAAGCCCTTGTATATTATAGGTCGAGATATCGAAAGGGATGTACAAGGATTGTTGCTTTGTCATTGTGTTATAGATACTAATATACACAAGAACAAGGTAAATCTAAAGAAACTAGTAAACAAGAGAAATACCATAAATTGAGCAAAGTGGAGTTACGATGATGAAGAACGAAAGTGGGAGGCTTAAAGATTTAAACATTTCTTGGAATCTGTTTGAGGTAGAAACATGGTAGATACAATAGATAGATACATTTACAATCATCTATATTTACTTACATAATTAAGACCATTGTTTTCATTTTCGGTCATCTCTAATTTGTGTATTTTTATTTGTTTTTAATAGTTTTATGGTGTATTCTAGTGTTTTAGTTTAATTAGAGTTCATTGGAAGTATTGAAAGAAAATTAAAGTTGTTAATTGTGTCTAACAAAAAAATCATCATCTCTTCCTTCTATTTTTTAGGATTTTATTTAGTTTTTATAAAAGAGAAAATATAAATTTGTTGGTTTAAATTTCATTGGTTGTTATAAAAGAGAAAATGTATATTTATTTTTTTTAGATTTCATTTTGTTGAGAAAAAAAGTAGGGGATTTATGTCCCACCATAATTAACAAAATAATTAAAAATTAAGTTTAGACATTTTTGAGAAAAAAATAGATTTTTAGCTATTTTTCAACATGTACTATTAGATTTTAATCATTCTTCTAATTGCCCATAATTTAAAAAATCTATTTTTTTCCTTATATTACAACTATATGTACATCTATTTATTTTAATTTTATAATCATTTTTAGAGTATTTATTCTTCAACAACTTTTTAAAATAAGTTTTTAGGTAATATCAATTTCACTTTTTAAAATAAGTTTTTAGGTAATATAAATTGAAATTGAGTTGCTAATCTTTTAATATTTAAAAGTAAAATAAATATATATTTTACATATCAACATTTAACTTTTTTAAAAAATAAAAATTTGAATACATAACTCGAACCAACCCAACCCAAATGCTTTATGGTTCGGTGGGTTTAGATTCATTACTTAATGAGAGTTGTTTGGGTTGAAGCAATTTTCAACCCGAACAATTGGATTGGATCTAAAAAGTACCTCAAGCCAACCTTATGTTATTCAACTCCCTTGAAAAAATCAAGAGCATAGTTCAATTGACTAAAACATTATTGGGCTATTTGGATGTTGAGTGGATTATAATAACAGAAGGTTATAATATTCTATGGAATCATACAATATTATTTAAAATACAAAGTAGTATAGTCTAGGATTATAATAGTCTGTGTTTGGAGTGCATGCATAGTATTCCACAAGTTATAATAACACAAATGATTATAATTTGTGATCCAAACAGACCCTATATATTTTTTATCAAGAGGTTAGAAGTTCGAATCTCCACTCTTAGGGTGTGTTTGGATGGATGGTAAGGGTTGAGTTGAGTTGGTTTAAAAAACCAACTCATTGTTTGGGGCATTGGGTTGGGTTGAGTTCTCAACTCCCCACTTCCCAAATATCTCCCCCAATTTTCTCACCTTACATCTCCCCACAAAATCAATTCACACACTTTTTCCACCAATTTTTCTAAACCTTGATTCCCTTCCGACCTCTGGCGGTGGTCTCGGCGACTTCCGACGGTGGTCCGGCGACCTTCGGCGGTGGTCCGACGACTTCTGTCGGTGACCCGACGACTTCCGGCGAAACTCCGCCCGATTGTACAGTAAGATGAAGAGTAAATGAAAAGAAAAGAAGGAGAAAAAGAGGAGAGTTTTGAAGTGCATCATTTAAGTTGCAATTACTCTAGTTTAAATAGGTAGCAACCTAATCTTTTTAGAACAAGAAATCCTATTTTTTAGGAAATGAAATCCTAATCCTCTTTTTTTAAAAAAAGAAATCATAATCCTTTTTTTATTTCTTTTTTTATAACATAAATCATAATCATTTTTAGATTTTGAAACACCATTTCCTAAAAAAAAACTCTATATTCATAATTCTTATCTGATTATCAAAAAATTCAAATTTAAATCAAATACAATTAAATCATTTGATTTTACGATGTTACAAAAAAAATAGGGGGTTTAAGTTGAATTATCCATAAGTTCCGTTGCTGAAACGAAAAGAAAGGTTACAGAGCAGTGATTAAGAAAAGAAAAATATGAAATGGAATCCGCTAGACGTAAAAATGTTGTAGGCCAACTGTATGCAATAGAAGGGTTGACCAATGATGATCTGTTTAGTCGCAGACATGCAAAAGACGGGTTGTTTCTTCCAAGTTCCACCACAATCTAAGAAGAGATACTACTTGCATATACTTGGTAGGACTGGTTGAATACCTACTCCACAAGCACTTCATGTTTATTTCGTTAGATATATTTTGTGAGTGATAATATTTTTTGTATACTTTAATTTTTTGGGGGCATGGGAGATAAGATTTGATAGCATGTCATTAATTCTTTATGTATCATCAATGATGGGAAGATAAAAACTAATTATTTGATCTTAAAACCATAGTAAGATAAAAACTGAATATTTGATCTTAAAAAAAAAAAACTGCACCAAATACCTGTGCACAACTCAACTCAACTCAACTCAACTCTGCACAACTCAACTCAACTCAACTCTGCACCCCAAACACAGATTTCCTGCACTCAACTCAACTCTGCACAACTCAACTCAACTCAACTCTGCGCGCCAAACACACCCTTAGTCTCATATGTTGAACTAATCTCGTGAAAATAAGCTTCATTCCCACCATCACTATGCACATGCCTTCAAAAACAAATCAGGCTTAAATCTCTAGACTTAGTTTGAGCTTCACAACTCAATAATAATACAATAACTAGTTTGAGATCCCCACTCAACATTAACATAAATAGGACCATCAATACTTTAAACAATAGCCTCGCCCAAATACGAGTACATCCACCACGTGTATACATACAACTAATCATAAATCTTTTAAAAAAATGGAAAATTAAATGAAAGAGTACTAATTTTACCACATACGTAAATTAAAGATTCAGTATAAAGAAATTGAAACTCTGAGGTTAAACTCAACTTAACTAAATACACGAGGAAAATAATAGAAAATTTTCTTATAAAATAGTTTAGTTTTTTATTTTTATTTTTATTTCCATTTTCTCTAGGAAAAAAAGTAATCCATAAAAATATTACTAATAATAAGAAAGTAGAAGCCACTTGTTTAGCTCTCATTATAAGGGGGAAAAAAGCAGATTGATTGAATACCAAATGTAGATTTTTTTTTTTTTAGAAAAAACAAAACACAACTAAATTAAGAAAGAAATTTCAAAAGGGCTACCATCTCTCTAATCTTCGTCTTCCTGTAGGTGTTTTTCTCGTTGCGCCAAGTTGTGAGCTGCCATATTTGTCTTTCGCCTTGTGTGGTGAAAAGAAATAGTAGGTCAAAAAATTGCCTTACCTGATTTTCCTCGCAAAGTCTCTTGCTTCCGTTCAATCGTTATCAACACCATTGATAAGTTGTATAGCCTCCCAAATTTAGATGATGTTAAAACTTAAAAACCAAGATATAACTATTTGTTCTATAAAGTGAGAGAAAAAAATCGCTCACAATATATATAAAGTGAATTGGACTCTTCCCCCCTCCCCAATTTAATGGTAATAAGCTCTCTCAATACTCCCTTTCTAAAATTTCAAATACATTATATATGTATTCTAAAAAGACTTTTTTTAAAGAAGGGTGGGCTCTTTTTCCTTTACTTTCTATTTTTTTATTTTTTATTGGATAAAAATTAATTTATACTCCTAAATTTTGGGAGTTGTATTAATAAAAATACCAAACTAATAATTGTATCAATTAAAATTCTAAAGTTTTACGAGTGTATCAATTTACACAATTTATTAAATTTTATTTGAAAAATGTCAGCTTATACGACTGTCATAAGTGAATAAATTTAGGTTTTCAATTTGAAAATCGTCTAGACATCAAAGCATAAATTCTTACATGTGTGTTGACTTCTAAAATATCTCGACCCTCTATTTGAATATTGTCAATTATTTAAAACATATTGTAAGTTAATTCATTTATAAAAGTTTCACGAATTTAATTGATATAATTATACGTGTCAATTAACTTTTTCAAGCGAAATCTTAATAAGGGTGCAAATTGATACACTAATGAAAGTTTATTTCATTAGTATTTAAATGGTACAACTATTAATTTAGAGTTTTTATTGATACAACTCAAAAAAATAAGGGTATAAATTGATTTTTTTTTCACTTTCTTCATGATTTTTTTAGAGAAGGCGTTGAAAACTCATAAAATATATTTTTCAGTAATGAGTACTAAGTTTAGGGGTTTTTTTTAGTACATAAACAATTAGGGTGTGAGATTTTAACTCATGAGCTCTTAATCATAAGTTTTACATGATGTCAGTTAAGTCAGACTTTTGTTGGCCGTACCAAGTTTAGGTTTTGAAAATGACAAGAAGAAAAATAAAATAAAAATCGTTATTAAACCAATCTTTATTAATTACGTGCTGGAAAGATCTTTAGATGAGTCAACCAAGTGGGTAATCACATGGACCATTAAAAGACAAAAAATGAAAAATGAGTGATAAAACTAACACAAATTTTTAGAACTTGTTAACTATTTTCTCTTCATTTTTTTATAATAAATTTTATTATTCTTAAAAAATATATATTTGAATTCTTAAACGTTTTTCAAAAATAAAAATAAGTTTTTGAAAACTATTTTTTTAAAATTTTAAAACTTAGTTTAATTTTTTAAAACATATGCAAGAAGTAGATAACAAAATAAGAAAACTGGTACGATTTATAAGCTTAATTTTTAAAAAACAAAAAACAAAGATAAATGGTTATCAAATAACGTCTAAATAATTAACATTTGTGCATTGATTTTTTGTTATGTACATTGTATCACAAAATGTAGAATCATGAAGGTACGTTTTTAGCCAATACAAATTGTGTTGAGCTTCCCTTTAATATTTTTACTAGTTTTAATTTAGTTTTTATGATTTATTTAAATCTTTCAAAATATCATTTGAAATTATCAATTATTAACAATCTTTTTTACTTGACATGTTTTTTTAGACACTGTCTCATTGTTTCTCTCTTTCATGTCTAAAGAAAATATGTCATGTATAAATAGTAAATAGAGAACACTTTGTAAAATTTGAAGAACTTCTCGAAAGATTTTACAAAATTACAGAGATCAAATTGAAGCCAAATTAACATAACACATGAAAACTACTAATAAAATGATAATTTAATTATGAAGATGGGCATAATCACTTGCTTACATCATCATGGGGGTTGGCAATCAAAGTGAGGTACCATTGTCTATGGTTAGACCAAGGTGCTAATTTATTTGATCTATTCATTTGTCAACAATCCTTTTAATCTTGATTTAATTTTTAAAAAGTTAAATTAAATAGGTAGTTTTGAAAAATATGTTCTTGTAATTATTAGAATTTAGTCAAAGGTCTCAACTTGTATTAAAAAAAATATCATTCAAATGATCTTTAATGAGGTAGTGTTGGCTAAGATTCAAGTAAGATATAAAATGATTGATAGGTACCCAACAAGTTGATATTTTTATAAACAACACTTAAATATACAATAATTAATAATTTAGTTGTAATATTTGTGTTGTAAATTTCATTCTCAATCTTATAAAAGTTTCATTTCATTCATTTATACACTAGGGTTATTCCAATCAAATCCTTACTATCATAAAATATAATTTGATAAAATAGACATGCTTGTTAGTGAAAATCGAAAATTACCCACATCGTACGAACTAACCTATAAATGGGCCCAATATTAAAAATGATAATTATTTAAAATTGATACATAAAAGATGCTTTTTTTACAAATTACCTCGGGCGACCTAGTAGTCAATAAGAGCCAAGGTAAATAATAAAAAGCTTAGAAAATGGATTCAAGCCATGATGACTATCTATTTAGGATTTGATTTGATATCATAACGAGTTACCTTAGTAACCAACAAAGTAGGATCAGATAATTGTCCCGTAAAAATAGTTGAGGTACACACAAACTCATTTGGATACCCATGAATATTAAAAAAAAAAAAAAAAAAATTGTACAGTTGGGGGGAGTGGAGTTGGGAGGAGTTGGCCCCACAGATTTTTAACTCCCTTTTGTGGGCCCCACAGACTTCTTTACTCCTACTCCCTACAACTCTTACTCCCCCAACTGCTCAATCCAAACGGCCCCTTAGAATGAGAAAAAAATCAACACATAAAAAATGAAGATTGAAAATTTTGAAAGATCAAAAAATTTGTAAAATGGCACAAAGGACTAAATAATAAATTATGTAGTTAACCTAAAAACCAGAATCATGGGCCCTAGTTTTACACCAAACATTTGAACTTCTCATCTGATTTAACAAAGAAATTTGGACGGTTGAGATTGAACAACAGACAGTCTTGAATCTTACTGCCATGGAAGAAGAAGACCACCTCCATTCAAAAGGGAGTGTTAGAACAAGAAATTCAATGAAGATAATTTCAAAGTTTTCTGTCCTTTTAATTTATGGAAAAAAAAAAAAGCAAGAAAAAGTCATTAGCATTAGGTGAGATTTTTTTTTTTGAAAGTGTTAAAGAAGAAGATAAACTAACCCCATCAAACAGACTTTCACTGCTTTTTCTATCATAAACCCATTAGAGTTGACAAAAATGACAAACTTCCTTCTCTATTGAGGCAGTTAAGTTATCATCTAAAAGCCTTCTTTCTGCTATAACTACCTCTCTCTGTTGTTTTGATCTAAAAGAGCTTTATTTTCAATGGAGGGAAGCAAAAAAATCCTTTTGAGTAGTTTATGATGGTTCCCTTTTATGCTTATGGTCCATATGGGACACCACATAGCATAAAAGTCTTAGCTTTCTTTTTCATATTTCTCTTTTGAATTAGTTTTTTCAGCTACCAAAACCATGCTCCACTTGATAATTCTCATCTGGGTCCTCTCTGTGAGCAGCTCAGAAGTTTTAGGATCAATCAACTCATACTGCCCACATCATCATCTTCGACAATTCGATCAAAAGTTCGAGCTGAAAACGGATAGATTTTGGAAGTTCCAAGAGCATTCAAACAGCTGGGTTGAAGTCCAACTGCCTTATGATCTTATCTCTTGTAGAAATGGGAATTGCACCAAGGTTGGGCAGATTAATAACAGATTGGAAAAGAACAGAGAAGAGAAGATGGAGAAAGAATATGATGGTTTCGAGCAGAACGAGAACTCGAAAAAAGATAGGGAAGTAGAGGTTGCACACAAGTTTGATGCTGATTTGCCTATGAGGAAAAGAGTGTCATTGACTAGAATTTCAGATATGTCCATTTGGGTCACTGGTGAAAGTGGGTCAATCTTTGAGAGGTTTTGGAATGGAGTTCAATGGGTGATTGCTCCTCATGATTTGCCAATATCAGCAGGTCCTGCTGTCTCCATTTTTGCTGTCAATCACTCAATTCTAGCTCTGTCTGAAGCAGGAGTTTTGTATCAGGTACTTCCAAAAACTATCTTAGTGATCATTTTTCTGATATGAACACTTTGTCAACATATTCATTTTGTCAAAATAGCAAATTAGACTCTAAAACCTGCTGTCTTGATAGTGATAGATTTTGTTTTTTTTTCATCTTTCTGCCTTTTTGTAGTTGCTGCTCAGTGAAAGTTCTCAACCAATTTGGGTTGAGTTAATACCAGCACCTGATCAAAAAACTGGTGAAGAAGAAGTGAATCATGCTTCTTCAGTCCAAGTATTGGCTGGTGTTGTTTCTCATGATGGAATGTGAGGCTTTTCCTTTTCCTTTTTCTTTTTGTTTGTAAATTTTCATGATGAAATATCATGAGTTTGAAAACTTTGTTTACTGTTATTGCTAAAACAGGAGAGTTTATTTCAATACAAAGAATGGAACTTTGTTGGAACTAACTGAGCTTGAGCCTCCAAGGTAAAAGCCAGGAAACCAAGTACCAAAAAAGCCTTCAAAAGAGCATTTTTGCTTTCAACTTACATTTGAATGAAGAGAACTTGTGTTTTTAATTTTGCTACTGAAAATGAAGAACAGATTGGTAGATCACGGCCAGCCCCGCGATGCCGATGTTGCAGCAATTGCAGACGTTGCTAGTTTCAGAACAGAAATTGTGTATACAATAAGGTTCTTTTTGTGTATACTTGTGCTTGTTTCTTTAATTTTGGTACATCTAAAAAAAGCTCCATCATGAACACAATTTTTTCCTAGTTGTCAATGGTTGAGGGTAAGTTACACGACCATACTTACTATAATATAACGACTTAAGCTTTTGAGTTTACTACTGGTTTAAATATGGTATCAAAGTAGGAGGTACTCAAGTAAACAAACCTCTACAACATCGTTTTTACCCTTTTCAATTAATATGCTATGTGTTGGGCCATGCGAGTCAAATTATTATTCAAACCTACACATGGTGTAATTTAAGTTTTCGGGTCAATAAATGTAGAGCTTGAGTTGATAAATGTTTTTTTTTTTTTCCATATAAAAAAATGGTAAGTTTGCTATCTGAGAAAGGAAAGAAAAGAGGAGCTAATGATTCGTTTTGAAAATGCTGTTTATCAATTTAGAAAGATAAACTGTTTTTTTCATTTTGAATTTACAGATTATCAGATTAAGGTAAAAAGAAATTGTGAAATGCAGCTCTGTGGGAGATCTCTATGAATATGATAGGAGCTCAAAGCCACTGTGGAAGAAGCATGTATGGAACGACAAAGCAGCACGAGATTTCCGACTGATGGCATCGTCGGGATGCTATCGACATAGCTTGATTGGAGATCATTCCATATCCCTCTTTCTTTTAACTAAGGTACTACAAAGAGAGAAATCATGCCAAAAATGAAAACCAATGAGTTTACCTTGATTCTGAAAATCTAACACAAAAAAGCTACTGAGTTATTATGAACCTACAGTTATTCTCTCAGTTTGTTAAGTGAAAACATTTCAGGATGGTAATTTGGTAGAAAGAAGATTGCACAAAAGGAAGTGGAAATGGATAGTCCATGGAAGACCAAAGGATCATCACCTAGCATCAGTTTTACTAGCCCTGCAAAATGAATCAAATGAGAAAATTTTCTCATTGTTTCTCACCACATCTTCCGGTTCCGTATTCGAATATCGAATGAATAGTTATCCTGGTAAAACCACCTTCTTGTCATTCATTAGTACAAAGGGAATAGTTCTTTCAAGGAAAAGAAGCAGAATAAGTCAAATTAACACAAATATAATAGATAAGTGACATTTGAGTTCAGAAGATTTAGTTCATCCTTTTGTTGAATTTTTTCATGACAAATAAAAGCAGGACATGAACAGGAGGAAGAAATGCCAGAAACTTGGGTAGACCACAAGCATCCCTTGAATGCAAAAGCTGCCAGAGGCATTGCTGGCTTACAGTTCCAAGTCGGACGGATATTGTTCGCATTGGATGATGGTAGGCTTGGAGAACTTCATCTTGCTGGATTAGGAGGTGAAAATTCAGGGCCAACTCATCACACAACTTCAAGAAGAAAACCAATAGCCAGATATACATGGTCAATACTAGATGCACCAGAGTCTGAGGGGTGGAATGCAGAGTATTGTACCGAACACCATGGACCGACAAACTGCATTGCAGGAACTAAGGACGATATAAGTGATCAAGGGGCAAGGAGATCAGCAACAAGAAGACCAAAGGGAACCCAACCACAGCAAAACTACTTAATACCAGGAGCTTCAGAGAGGGTATATGAAAAATCATCTGATAGTTCCGATCTTCTAGTGGAAAACTGGACGAAGAACAGCTTCCGTCTTCGTGTGATGCACGGAGGAAGATCGTTTTTTCTCATAACAGTTGATGGCTTGACATTTGAGTACCTTTACACTGGAGAAATATGGTTGTGGCTGAGGCATGAGAGTCCAACTCATATAAAAGGTGCAGTTGGTAATTACAATGGAAGTTTGTACTTAGTTGATACTTATGGTAGTTTGTTGATTAGAGAAAGGAGCAGCCAAGAACTGGCATGGACAAACTGCACTGCTTTTAGAAGAGGGAAAAAAGTCATTGGAGGCGCTCCTTGGGATAAGTTCTTAGGTCAATCTGTGAAGGTCACAACAAAAGATGCACTTTTCTTTGTCAGCAAAACAGGAAGATTGCTTCAGTTCACAGTAAGTTTCAGGAATGAAACAAATTAGCATATAACAGATCATACATTAGAACTTGAAGTTTTTGTGCAATAATAAGTAGAGGCAAAGATTAACAATGGTGGTTAAACTACACTAAACTCAAAAGTTTAAGCTGATAGGTTAAGGTATATTTTGTTCTCTAGACTTCTAAGAATATTTTACTTTGGTCTCTAAACTTTAAAAATGTTTATTTTGGTCCTTGAACTTTCAGATTTGTTCTATTTAATTCCCTAAACTTTCAAAATGTCTATTTTAATCTCGAAGTTTAAAAAAGTAACTATTTTTTGGTCCTCATCTTTATTTTGATTTTAACAAATTAATAATATAGCTTAAGTACATGTTCTAACACGTTAGCATGAGCATGCATTCAAACCATATAGATTAAAATCAAGTATTGGGTATGCGAATTATGGGTGAAAAATAATATGATAAGGACTAAAATGATTCTTTTTTTAACGTTCAGAGACTAAATAAACATTTTGAAAATTGAGGGATCAAAATAATTGTTTTTTGAAATCCAGGGATTAAAATAGACATTTTAAAACGTCATATATTAATTTGACTCATGAAACTCAACATGTAAACTATTAACATCAATTGAGAAAGAAATTGCATGGCATACATTCAAACTTAAAGATCATCTCTTGTTTTGATATACCATGTTAAATTATTACTTAAAAGCTTAAACTGATAGGTAAAAGTACAAATAATCTTTTAGGGACTGTTTGGGGCGCTGAGTGAGTTATAATAACAGGGGTTATAATAGTCTGCGGGTTATTATAGTCTGTGAAACATATAATATTATTTAAAATGCAGAGTAGTATAGTCTGGGATTATAATAGTCTGTGTTTGGGGTGCAGAGTATTTCACAAGTTATTATAACACGGGTTATAATAATCAGTAGGCCAAACAGACCCTTACATATATATTCTTAACCATTCTATGTCAATGGAATTAATGATCAATATTGTAATATTACTAATATTTTTCAACACAATTAATAGAAAGTCATTTCCATTGTCTTTGTGTGAATATTGTTCACGTTAAGTTCTTGACTACTAGAAAAAAAAAAAAAAACTTTTGCAGGTTGCAGTGAGGAAATTCAAGTGGAAAGACTGCCGAAATCCTCCGAACACGAAAGTTGCGAGCATCGTAGATCAGGAAACGTTCAGGGAAAACATAGTGTTCGTGATCGGAACAAATGGTCGACTATATCAGTACAATAAAGTGAGTGAGTTGTGGCATGAACATCAACAGTCTCAGCATCTGCTTCTATCAAGATTGCCTGGAACAGCAACCAGACCATCAAAACATTCTATTATAGGCTCACTGTTTATGATTTCTGAAGATGGTGGCCTCATTGAATATCATTGGAATTCATGGGATGGTTGGAACTGGGTGGAGCATGGAAGGCCATACAGAGGCGTGACCTTGGCGAGCGCGCCCGGGCCGTGCTTTGAAGGTAATCAACTGTTTCTTATTGGTTCAGATGGGAGAGTATACCTCAGGTATATTGACCAAGAAGGCACATGGAAATGGAGAAACTGTGGCTTCCCACATCAGTTTGATAGAGATGGGAAGGGACTAGTTTGTGTTGATGGAGAGCTTACATTGGAGAAAGAGACTGAAGATGTAAAAGATTTTGACAAAAACTGTGATCCAAAGGTTAGATTTTGTCATTTTAATGACATTCTTTTGCATTATGAGATGAGACTTTTCTTAGCTTTCAAATGCTATGCAGGTTGCTTCCACTAGACCAATTCAATTTTCTGAGGATGCAGTCATTTTTGAGCTAAGGGATGGTAGGGTAAGTGACATATTTACTTTAATCATACTATAACTAGCACAGTAAAAATCATTGGATTTGCATAACCTCTAGGTGCATTGCAGCTCAACTCAACCAAATTAATCTAGGTAAAAACTTAGATGTTATTCCACATACCATACCAAATATAACAACATTCAATTAGTATTAGACCCACTAAGTGGACTATCATGTGAAATAAGATTACAGGATTTTGAATTCAAAATCTCCTACTCTACTGCTAAAACTAAAAGCTTAAGCTGAATTTGAATTCAAGACCGTACCTTCTATTCTAATACCATATAATACCATATTAAACTCACTGCTAAATTTAAATGCTTAGGTTGATAGGTTGGAGTGAATGTTTTACTTGCATATTCTTAACATTTCTTGTCTTTTCTTTTGCTACCATTCATTTGAATCAAGTCATTTCGTAGGGTTCTTCGGGGGCTTATGCCGCTCCCAACTCCAAAAACAATTATGGGGGTTCTCCCTTTTTATTTTAAGATCTAGTGTTGTTCTATCTAACCGTATTTCAAGCTTTCTTTCTGATAGGAATGATATTATGGTATTAAGGGTATATTAGTGACTAGTTGAGGAGTTTGTTCGAAGAGATTTGTGACAAACAGAGTGAGAGGAAAGATTAAAAGTAAGCAATTGTTTTAGTAGCTTTAGGCTCGAGTAAAAATACTCAAGAAGAGAGGGTCCAAGAACCAAGTCCAGCAAATTACTTGGGAGATATTGTATTCCTTTACCTTTCATCTTTTAATACTATTACACTACTTGGCTTCAATCTCCTTCCTTGTGCAAAGTAATATGGATAGCCAAGCATAAGGCTCTACCAAATCCAGTTCTATAGCTAATCCAATTCACAGCAACCAGCAAATCACATGTTGATCAAAAGTAGTTGTGTTTTTTTACCTTGACAGTTGGCAGAAATGCGACAAACAGACGACTCGAACTGGATTTGGTCTCGGATTATCGTCACTCCGACGAGCTTATGCATTGCAGATTACTGGACAGCTTTGGCATCATGAAAACTAATGAAAAGCTACCAATTTGTTAAAGCATTTATAGGCAAAAAGGCTGAGAGTCTAAGCTTATATAGAAAATGTTGTACAGATAAAAGAAAATCAAACAGCTAATTTAAGCAAATGCTATGATACCTTTTCCCCTGCGCTAGTAAAGTAAAGAATGATATTATGGGAAAATGTTTTTCCAGCTGAACCCACTGTGTGTAGCATAAAAAGATGAAAATACAAAATAATTGTTGAAGATAATTTTTGGAATTAACTATTTTATTCATTTATCTATACATATTAAATAACAATTACATGAAGTAGAGATAATACGAATCCTTGGAACTGAAGGACACAAAAGTACGACTCATATAGACCATATCTTGTTGTTCGTGGCGGTGGATCTAACCTTCGATCTTTGAAATGATAATTTTAGTCTTATCTGTTGAATTATGTTTACCTTGGTCATACGATTTAATCTTTGTACTTAAAAAATGTTCGATTGGTCTATTCATTTTCTATTTTATCTTTCTTTTTTCGACCACAATTTTATCACAACTCTATACTCAATAGTTGTTGAACTCCAAAACAAATTTATACTCGATAAATTTCTTGACCTTTTGCTAAAGTTTATGCTATATATGTTTTAAAAAATGAGTTTCATATATTTCACTTTCAAAATTTCAATATTATTATGTGTCTAATAGTATGTTTAACAATGAATTAAACATGTACTAAAAAAAAAAACAATGAAGTAAACTTTACAAGTGCTCCATGTGACGATCCTAAAGCTAGTTACACAGGATATCCGTCCTGAAGATATCGCCCCTGTTATGCTCAATAATTTCAGTAACACAACAACGTAACTAGGACCAGACCAGAATTTCTCTGTGATCTGAAACCCATAAAGAACCCCCAAAACACTTTTATAACAAGTGCACAGAATGCAAGAGGTACGTTTTATTAATAAAACATAAGTTCGAGCATAAAAGAAACAAATCTAACTTTAACAAAACCAAAGGAACATTAACTAAAAGATAACAAGCACAAAATAGAGGATAATATCAACAGAGACAAAAATAAGACACCCTAAGGGGTGGTACAAAATATAAGCTCCCCTCTGAATAACCAGGCAGCTCAACCAGGGAGGAACCAACAACGTTGGTTGGATTTTGGTTTTTCCTTTCTATGTTTTTGATTGGTAAGGATCCAGGGGTGGTACTAAGTTAACATGTCAGCAAACTTCCTTGCTTCTCCATTGTTGTAGAATATATTAATGGTTTGCACGTCAACAATAGTAACATCTGAATCGTGAAGGCTAACTTCAGTGGTAGGTGATGGTAGCATTAGTTCGTGGAACATAGGTCATTCTCGGTGACAGGTTGACACTTGGTTCCTTATTCGCCACTTTGCATTCATGGCAGACATGACCTTGTCATCTGCAAGGCGTGCAGAACTTAAAGTAATAAAAAAGAAACGATTTCTTGCTAGTGATTCATATATACACACGTTCCTTGAGAAGACGGATTTCTACACAAATCCTAGCTTTATTGTGAGAGGTGGTGTGAGACAAGGCTCAAACACCTTAGAGAGGGATGAACAAGATGATGCCAAATTCGATCTTGAGAAGAGACAGATGACATTTTATTAGTTGTATTTTAAATTTCTTTCCTATTTCCTCATCTTTTGTCGTCTCAATGACCAATTGTTTGTAAATTGAAACGTGAAGGGGTTGTATGATGATAGTCTCATAAATCCCAACAGTTATGATGAATCTTACCATCATATTCCTGCAACAAACAAACTCAATAGCAGACAAAAGACAGAACAACAAAAACTGAATAGCATAACATATTCTATATTCCAGAGACCATAAAATTTAAACCTGGGAATTGAGCCAGCTTCAATATTTTTTTTCCCATTTTTGAAAAGAAACTAACTATTTATTAGATAATTAAGAAGAAATGAAACTAAGAGTTTGATTTCTTCCAGGGACCAGGCCAGATTGCTTTAAGAAAAAATTTCAGAAACTCGAGTTATCAGATTTTGTTATATGTCAACAACTATAAAATATGTTTGTTTGGTTCCAAAATTTTCTAAATTAACCGCACATCAAGAAAAATGCAGAGAATACATTTGAACATTAAAAGGTGCCCAAAGCTGAAACAGACATGAAAAACAAATAAATAACCTATCCTATTGTTTTCTTGATGATGTAAGCTGCCTCAGGTTGTACTTGGACAACTCCTTATACTTCTCCACCACTCCAATCAAGCAAATAGTCTGAAGAACAAACAAAGAAGAAGTGAGAAACTTCACATCGATGAATTAGAGAACATATTGTCCGGGTCCCAAAGCAATCACTATTCACAAGATGGAACAATAATTCTCAAGTCAGGCAAACAACATGTAGAATATTTAACTCTGAAGCTTAACCTTGTTGCTGGCTATAACTCAGAGAGAATTGAAAAAAAAAAGAAGAAGGAGAAGAAGAAGAAGAAGAAGAAACATATGATCAATGATCAAAGATTGTTATTTCTTTATTATTATTATTATTTTTATAGCCATGGGTTGTCAAGCTCCATCTGATTCTTGTGATTCAACAATTCTTCAGGTTCTAAAGCCATAGTTTTGGCCTCCCAGCTTAACTTGCAGATAAACACTAGTTCTGCAAGATCCTTGAGAGGTTCTACAACACTTTCCTTTCACTTGGGTAAGAATAAAATTATGAACTTCAGTTACTTCCAGCAGATTTAACTTCAAGCAAATATTTTTCTAAAAAATCAAAATTTGGTTAAAGAAGTCAAGTTCGAAACCAAAATTAGATTAAACCCTCAAAGCAAGGTTTAAGATGTATATAGCTCCAGCTATGCCAGACTGGTTAGAGCCTTCTATGCAGAGAATATTTTAAACAGATAATTTGAAGCTGCACACACACCACCGAATGTGTGGCCATGGCAAACATTCTAAAGACCGAATGGATCATGTCTAAAGAAGAATCTCTAACATTATTTAATTCCATGAAGAGAGTTCCTCACCTTGACAATCTCAACCACAATGGTTTTTTCGGGATTGCTCAAATCGACTTTATGAGGCTCAGGAACAGATTTTGCTACAGTATTAATTATAGTTGCCCTGTCAATGCCAGTATTTGCACGGGCCTCATATAATACTGCAAACTGCAAGAAAGATCATAAAAATTGGAACATTAATTTGTGATCATTCTAATAATAGATTTCTCATGTCAAATCACAGCCAGGCCCTGGAAAGAAAAGCTTCCTTGCATAGATAGACAGTAATCTGTTAGGAAACGTGATTGATGTTCACTTCTTGTAAAATATTTATAGGATGTTCGTTTCTTTTATAAATCAATAAATATCTATAGTCAATTGCATTTGATCCCATGTCCTTTACTGATGGAAGTTGCAATTTAATCATACGACCAGGAGGTGTCAAAACGTGTTGGGTCAGATTCATGGAAACTGCAAAATTTAAAAAACCACGACACCTGATATATTTCGATTCAAAAAGTTATTTTGTAGTATAATTTTAAGAAAATGAAAAAGAAAAAAGATTGCATTCTTAATAAAATGAATAGGCAGGGACTCTCCGTACTTATCTTCTACCTGGTTGGCAACTACATTAGCAGCTTTCAACAATTACAAGTATATAATTGTAGCTCTTCTTTAAACCCAATGATACTTTTAGATCTCCTAGTACAAGTGAATTGGACATGGAACCTAGAATTCCAGTCACAAAACTGACCATAAATCTAAAAATAAATAAAAAAAACAATTGTCCTCAATTTTAGAATGAACATGGCCATCAAGAAATCTGCACAACTATTTCCAACACATAGAAGTGTTGAAGTGGTCATATTTAGAAACAAAGAAACAAATGTAAAAATCTCTCCTCTTCAAAATTGCAAATTGCTTGACAAAAAATCAAACTTACGGATCAAAAATTAGAGGAAGGATGTTGAAGTAATTATATTCAAATAGTCATTGTCATTGAATCTATAGTTGTTCCTCATTTACACACTTGCCAGGATATCCTTGTTAAACTTATCTTTCCTTTTGTCTTTTGCAGTGAATAGAGGAGTTATCACAAAGAAGCGACACTGTGGTATCGAAATTGGGAGACAAGTTAAAAAGGGAATGTAAAAGGGATATACCTTTTTAGGACTTTGAGTATCAACAGGAAAGTTCATTTCTATTAGAGGCTTTATTGCCCTCGAGATCTCCTCTACTGAAGCATAGCATGCCACTTCGATAGGCAGAACTCTAAGTATGAACCTGGGATATATCAAACATATAATAAAGCATTTTAGTGATCCAGTATATGAATTTCTTCATGCTTAATTCCTTATAGAAAATAGAAATTCAAGAACTATATGCAAACCTTGATATATGTTTCCTAGTTGAAGCAATAGATGTCATCATATGCTGCACAACAGCGCCAGGACCAGGTTCTCCATCACTCTTCCGCATTTGGATAAAGACAACACCATTACATCCTGAATCAAGGTTGAAAAAACGCCTCTGTACCACATTTCATGATAAGTAGATTGGATAACAAAGGATCAACTACCAGTCTGGGTGACTCATAATACTGTAAGTTATAAAATAACTCGAGAAAACAATGCAATATCAAAGTGCTAGCATGTAAGTCATAATCATAACTCATAAAAAGTTATCAATTGCAAGATTATTTATAAGCCAATATCCAAAAATTTAACCCCATAAGAAGAAGAAAAACAAAATAATAATAAAAATTGAAGAGAAATTGTTGAACAAAAATCACAAACAATAATTTGAGCATCATATTCTGTCAACAGACTAAGAACCTGTTAGGAACCCAAATACTAAGAACTAAGAACTGAAATATATTGCAATGTAAAAGATAAAAACTACAAGATAAACTAAGTATAAGGCACTTGGAACCTCCCTCTTGAATATGCTAACCCAAGCCCTAAAAACCACTCAATAATTGTCTGCCTTTCCCTCAATCTCACTCCCTCTATTTATAACCAAAAGCACTAACTAACTCCCTAACTAATTACCCTTGTGCCCTTACTAGAACCATCCTATTTCTCCCCCATAAACTCCTATTAGTACCCTTACAGAACCTTTGGTCCAGCAATTTAATCACTTCATTGTTCATATAGTTTGAAGGCTGTTGTCAGATATCTTCTCGATACTTCTCCGGTATTAGGAAGGTACAATGACCTTGACAATATTAAATCAGATAGACATTTAACAAAGAAAGTAATCCTCTCTTATTCTTTCTTAAAGTAGTAAAGACCTGATTGATTAAAATTGGAGCATGCTTTTTTTAAAAAGACCTATTTTGAAAGCTAAATAAGGAGGGTGGTTTTTTAAAAAACCTATTAAAAATCCCGAAGGAAGATAACAGTTTTTCCGGGAAAGAAAAATCAATACATTACGATTTTCATGTCATCATGCAGGCACATGCTCGTCCAACTTATATTAACAAAAACTTATGAAGATTAGAAAGAAGAATAACCTTTACGTTGAAATTTTATCACTGACCTTGTTTTTATCTCCCAATTCCTCGAGTTCAGCCTCAATCAATTGGTCAATGGATTTCTCTTTTTCCTTTATAATACTTTTTGATGGATCTGCTTCAATGCAGTGTTTCTTATTTGGTGGCTCCTCAACTTCCTCCAATGGTACTTCCGCACACTTTATATCCTTTTCATTGTCATTTGATTTTTCCTCTGTTTGATTTTCGGTGACTACAGGGCCCTCTTGATGAGGATCTAGAATGTCAGTTGTTTCATTTTCATTGGAAGGATCATTTTGCTCCTTAGGAGACTTAGACTTGCTTTCTTCCTCAGGAACCTCCTTGTTCTCATCCTCATCCCCCTCCTCCTCCTCCTCCTCCTCATTATCATCATCAGAACTAGAAGACTCAGAATCTGAAAACTTAATTTTTTTGTTTAAAGGTTTATCAGCTAATTCTGTCAGCTTCACGCCAGAACTCTTCCCATGGACTAATTCATCAAAAAACTGAAAATGGAATAAAGAAAATAAAAAATCCGTAAAAATCAATACTCTTGTAAACAAATCTACAGTAAAGCCTTTAAACACAACAAACATATACATAGCACTTCAAGAACTAGCAATTTATAATCCTAGAATGAACAATTAGACGAAACATTGACAAAAACCAGAATTACTTCGAGATAAGCTCAAAGATTTTCCCTTTGCATCTATGATAGATATCATTGGATTAGTATTCACTACTCACTAATATGCTTTGGTCTAGCCTATATAAACAGATCCTTTGCATTTTAACATCTTTGAGCATTGAGTACCCCGCTTTACGTTATCTCCCAAATCTCTCTAATTATCTTCAATTACTCCTTCTTTCTCTGCCCTTTCGCCCATTTTCATCTCTGCAATTTCTAACAAAACAAAAAGAAGGGTTCCAATTCCCCATGACTTCCACAATAAGGAAATAGGAAAGCAGCTCAATGACAATCAAAACGTTATACATTCAAATATTAATCTCAGCAAAACATAACCCAGAAGCGGCAAAGTCATACAGAGTCAATAACGTTGATAGCTTCAATGGAGGCTTGGCGTTCTCGGCCGCCATCGCAGGTGAGAAAGAAACCTTGAACTCCTGGGCGTAATGGGTAATGACCCTTCTTCTTCACTGGTTTCTGAGGAAGGAGAAAAACAAGAAAATTAGAAGGAATTGAGTTAATCGAGAAAAGAATAGAGAAGGTAAGAAGAAGAAGAAGAAGAAGAAGAAGAAGAAGAAGAAGAAGAAGAAAAGATTGAGAGATAACATTGTGGGGAAGATAGCGCTGCTTCCTTTTCTTGCCTCCGGTGGAGGGTTTGTTCTCGGCGGCCATTGCAGAGTGAAAACACAGAGGTCCAAGTTGTGCAAGTTCGAGCCAAAAAAAACTGTGTCCCATTTTCAAAGCTTCCTTTTGGGTATATATACAATTTTGCCTTGGGCCATTTTCAGATTTTGCCTCTAATTGTAATTTTGAGTTTTAGTTTAGTTTTTCTTTTTTCTTTTTCTTTCTTTTTAATTTTTAAAGTTAAAATTTTAGTTTCATTTGGGACCAGATGGAAGTTTTGGAGAAAATACCCTTTTCTAGGGTTAGATGTATAAAAGAGAAACTTCAAAAGTATATCAAATATAGATGCACTAGTTATTACAAAGAATCTACATTTGGTTATTAAGAGTCAACTACGTTATGGTGACTTCATTCAATAATTCTTTTAAATTAAATTATAAGTTTAGGGTATGTTTGAGAGAGGGAGTAAAGTTAGGAAATCTGAAGAGTTGTTGAAGTCACTGTGGAAGTAGGAGATATGAAGTCTGTGTTTAGGGTTTAGATTTATTAACCTAGAGTTTTGGTATCTGATATTATTTTAGCCTTTGTACATATTTTTCCTATAATCTCTCAAATTTACATTTTCTAAGAAATTATTCCCTAAATCCAAAGTTTTTTTTTTGTTTGTTTTACTATATTTTACAAAATTATTTAAAGGAAAGAAAGAATTTGTATATAAATACCTCACAATCTTGTCTAAATATCATATTAAATTATTGATTTGCATTGGAGATTTTTTAAAACAAAAGAAAGTGCTAAAATGGTTTTATAAATATCACATGTGGTTTGAAAAGATTTCATTCTATTAATTAAAAAAAATTTGGTATAATAGATTTGTTTTTCACAGTTAACTAAAATATTATCATCAATTTAGAAATTTAATTTCATGTTTGTTTTAGGACCCTAGTAAAATATACTTTCTACTTGCAAAATCTATTTTATATTTTTACCTCACCATAGTAATTGATTATATAATCTAATTAACTAATCAATCTAATTTAGGTTGAAAATTTAAATCTAAAATGACAAGAATGACCTATTTCATGGTGTTACCAATAATTAGCAAATGTACGTACATAGAATGAGCTCCAACAAAAAAATAATACATGTGTTTCATATTTGTACATGTTTGTCTATATCTACAATTAGTTTAACTCATAAAAAAGGATTAGAGTTTTCAAATTTTAACCTATCTCCACAAGTTTGAAAACATTACCTTTGTTTCAAGGGTATGTATTGAAAAGTAAAAAAAAAAGAAAAAAAAAAAGCATGTTTTAGACAAATAAATGTGGATGGACTTGATTTTTTTAAAATGGATCGTTAACCCATTTTGTACGATCTTCGAATGCATCATTTAAAAACGTATCAAACCATTATTTAATAGATATCGTAGTTATATGTGTCATTCATATCAAATTTGTCTTTGAAGTCAAATTTAGTTAATCATTGTTGATTAAGAAAATCATTCATATTCAAATTGATTAATTTTTTTAAAAATTATTAGGGAATACTTTTGCTTTATCAAGTTCAGTACTTAATTAAATGGATTTTTATAACTTTCACAACTAGGACATCTTTTTTTTAATATTGCAAGTTTCTACACTTTTTTAAAAAATATGGTAATTTTCAAACTATTTTTAAAAATATAGCAATTTCGTCTCTTCAAGAGACGACCTACATTACGTGGTAGGAGTTCGTCTCTTGAAGAGACGAACCTCGTATACGTGGATGAATGTCGTCTGAGTTGGAGAAGGTTGTCTCTTCAAGTGACGACCTTTACCTAATTTTAACAAATAGTGCTAACTGGCCCAGCGGCTTAGGCAATAACTTAATATGTTAGAGGACATGAATTTGATTCTTGGGTTGTGTCTTTTTTTTCCTTTTCTTTCTTTCTTTATTTTATTTATTTTGAAATTATACATTACTATATTTTTTTTATGGTAATTGTCATTTTAAAATATTTTAATTTTTTCTCCTTATATTTTTTTAATATTTTAATTAAGTATTAGTTATTCAAATATTTTCTTAAATTAAAAAAAATTAATATTACTCCAAAAAGAAACTATAAATAGTCAAGCTATACCGATATTCATCAAACAATCAATTGTCTATATCTCTATGACAATTCAAATATTTTAACTATTAAGCACGTAGAACCTAAGTTACCACAAAATCAAGGTTATCTCCATCTCAAGTGTACATTAGCTACGAAAAAGTAAGATTCGAATGTCAGCTATCTACACAACTCAAGAATGAACTCAAGCCTTCTAACATGCTAAGTTATTGCCTAAGTCATTGCACCAGTTAGCATTATTTGTTCAAATTAGGTAAAGGAAAAGACGACTTTCGTTCACACATTGCTATATTTTTAAAAATAGTTTGAAAACTACCATATTTAAAAAAAAAAAAATTAGAAACATGCAATATAAAAAAAAATGTCCTTCACAACCATGCACACCCAATGCAAAAAGTTCTTTTCAAATTTGATTTCATATATTTTTATTTTCTAAACATTGTCCTCTTTAATATTACTTACCTTGGATTATTCCATGAAGTATTATGCACATGTCTATGTCGACAAGAAAAAAAAAAGGTTATAAGATTAACCAAGACAATGTCCAAACACATGTCTAAGCATTAACATCGTACATGAACAATACTAGAAAATCCAAAGTGTGATGATTATGGAGAACCAACACAAGAGTATTGCCTAACATTTCATATAATGCAAATTAAAAAAAAAGAAAGAAAAAAATAACTTGAGCCTCCAACTAATGTCTATGTTGTAGAATGCATCACTCTGCGAATGACGAAAAGGAAAACTATATTAGTATAACAAAGTCATCTTAAAACATATAAAAATGAATGTACTTAGGAATGTACAAGTTGAATAAACAAACGAAGCAAAAAAAAATATAACAAACATCGAAATGTATAGAAATTGGCCTGAGGTTTTCATATGTTTCACTCATTGAAATGAGATTCCAAAGGAATAAACAACATGGAGTAGATTTAGAATAAACAAATGGAGGAAAAAAAAGAAAAGAAAACAGTGAAGAAGGCTGAAATTACGATATATGATTGAAAAAAGAGAAGAAGATGAAATCATAAGAAAGAAATATGATAATCACACGTGGTGTTCAACCTAAAATTAAAAATAACAAAAAAAACCAATATGAAATTGTAAAAGAAGAGCAACAAGACGGGTAACATACTCATAGGAAAAGAACATCACATATGCAACAAAAGTGACCCTGAAATAGAAATAATAGAGGAATAAAAAATATAGCACCAAGAAGAGTAATCCAAACCAACATCACATATACAACAAAAGTGGCCCTAAAATAACTGAAATAACAGAAAAATCTTAAAAAAAAAAAAAAAATTGAAAGAGGTCGATATAAAATTTTGTCTCTCATCTCATTGGCCTTAAGAAAAGGAAACAAACCTGGTTGACAAGTCTCCCACCGAACCCTCTGGCACCCGCTCCCACTAGGCTCCAAAAACTGTAAAAATCCATACCAAGCACCTTCTCCACATTTTTTTCTGCTAATATGCAACATCACAAAACCAAAGAAAATAAATATAGTGAATACCGACGAGGGCGACAAGGTGAATGTTATGAGTGAAGTGGTGAGGGGGTTGTTAGGGTTTCAGATCTAAAACAAATGAAATAAAAATGTCAATAAACACATATTAGGGTTCAAATATGGAAGAAAATGACATGCGGAAGCAAAGAGGGAGGATCAGAGAAGATGAACAGACTGGAGAAGATGAACGAAGGAAGGAAGCATCATAAAAGATGTCTGAAAGAAGAATCAAAGAAAAATAATCAAAAGAAGAATTCGGAGAAGACGTACCGAAACATGAAAGGGAGAGGAGAGAGCATTGCGTGAAGTGGAAATGAGAGAAAATGAGTGGAATGATGGAAAATGAAAAGTCGTGCGGACTTCAACAATGTTTACTGTTGAAGTCCGCATTTGTTATCTCCCCCATTTACTCCTTTTTTTTTTCAACTCTGTGAGCCAAACATGGTATTTTTTTTCTCCAACCCCAACTCTTTCTCGCAAGTCCATAGCCCAAACAAGCCCTTAGTGTCTAAATTTTTAAGTTTATGTCTATTTGATTCTGAACTTTCAAATTTACATCCTATTTGGTGCTTGGAACTCTAAAAAGTATCTATAATTTTGTGTCGAATAACTCTCTCAACATTAAAAATGTCTAATGAGACATTAAACCTTTAATTTTGTATCTAATCGATCATTAACCTATTCAATTTTAAAAAAATTTACAAAGTTCAATTTTGAAGTCTAAAGTTCTATTAAACATAAAATTCAATTTTATATCTAATAGATCAGTTAACTTTTAAAAAATTCGAATATGTCAACAACTTATTAGACACAAACTTAAAAGTTCAAGAACTAAACTTGCAATCTAACATTTTTATCTAGTAGTTCGTGTCATCAATGATTCATTTGAGTGCGACTAAGTGGTTAAAATACTTCTAACATACGTAACTTTCATAAGATTGAAAATGTGATTCACTAATCTTGCATGGGTCGAACTCAAAAAGAAAAAAAAATATTATTATTATTAGGGACAACGACCCTCCACACATATCTCCACATTGGTATGATATTGTCCACTTTGGGCATAAACCCTCATGGTTTTGCTTTTGGTTTCACCCAAAAGGCCTCATACCAATGGAGATACTATCTCTCACCTTATATACTCATGATCTTTCTCTTCTCTAGTCGATATGGTACTTTAGTTGCACTCCCAACAATCCTCCACTCGAACAAAGTACCAACCGAGTCTCCCCTCAAATAGTCATCCATCCGTCTAACTCTTATCCTGACCAACTCCTTTACCCGGAGCACACCGCTTCACCCAAAAGGCCTCATACCAATGGAGATACTATCTCTCACCTTATATACCCATGATCTTTCTCTTCTCTAGTCGATATGGTATTTTGGTCGCACTCCCAACAATCCTCCACTCGAACAAAGTACCAACCGAGCCTCCCTCAAATAGTCATCCATCCGTCTAACTCTTATCCTGACCAACTCCTTTACCCGGAGCACACCGCCTATCTGATAGAACTCTCTACCACGGATCTCCACCATGACTACACTTCAAGGCTCGCCTGCTTTGTTCGGCACCCGATGATTTTACCGATCACGGCTCAGGGGCATGACTCTGATACCACTGTTAGGGACAACGACCCTCCACATATCTCCACATTGGTATGATATTGTCCACTTTGGGCATAAACCCTCATGGATTTGCTTTTGGTTTCACCCAAAAGGTCTCATACCAATGGAGATATTATCTCTCACTTATATACCCATGATTTTCCCCTTCTCTAATCATGTGGGACTTTGGTCGCACTCCCAACAATCCTCCGCTCGAACAAAGTACCAACCAAGCCTCCCTTCAATAGTCATCCATCCGCCTAGCTCTTATCCTGGCCAACTCCTATACCCCGAGGACACCGTCAGCCTAGGCCAACTCCTTTTACCCGGAGCACACCGCCTATCCGATAGAGCTACGGATGATTTTACCCATAATTTCCCCCTTCTCTAGCCGATGTGAGACTTTGGTCGCACTCCCAACAATTATTAACCCTTAGTTTAATGTTTACACAATACAATATTAGAAATTTAGCGATAAATTAGGATTTTTCTAAAAGTATAAAGTAATAGATACAGTCTTAAGAATTTATGAATCAGTCAGAAACTTTTTGGAGTAGGAAGAGTTAATAGAGATATCTTTAAAATTAAAGACTAAACATTTTCATTTTTTATGTATGGATTTTCTTTTCAACCAAATTTTTTAGAATCTCAAAATATTAAAATTCATGGACATAGAACTATTCACTTCATATGCCCTACCTCATTTTATGATTGGAAAATTAAAAGAAAATTGAGGTCGAATTTGATAACCTTTCAATTTCTTGTTTAATTTCTATTTTTTTTTTGTTTTCTTAAAAAAAAAACAAAAATAAAAACTTGCTTGATAATTATTTCTGGTTTTTTTTCTTTTTTGTTTCTATTTTTATAGTTTAAATATAATTTATTTATATAATATAAAAATATATATAACATGCATTTTTTTAATAAAAAATGTATTAAAACAAATAAAAAATAATTATCAAAAGTTTACATTAATTAATACAAATAAGTTTTAATGCAAAATTAACAACAATAATAAAATTGTTTCTATCCTTCAAAATATCGAAAGTTATATTCAAATTTGATCTGTAATGTCATCTCTTACCTAAGTCATTCACCCTAAATAATGTCGACTCAAATGAACTCAATTATATTGTTTTGTAAATGTCTTCATTGTAAAATATTAAAGCGAGATTAAATGTCTGTTGTAAATGTCGTGGTTGTAAAATATTAAAATGAGGTTAAATGTATGTTTTAGTGAGCAAAACTTATACCTTGCAAAATTCTAACTAGCTTCAAGTGCACTAAAAAAATTAAAATAATATGTAAATACATACATTGTAAACTTCACCATTCAAATAATATATAAATATGTATATTGTAGAATTTGAAATTCAAAATTAAACAATACATGAATATACATATTGCAAAATTAAGATATAACTTAAAATAATACATTTTGTAAAGTAAAGAAATAAAATAAGAAATTAAAATAAATTAATACATATCGTAAGGTTAAGAAATAAAATTTAAAAAATCAATTTAAATTAAAATGTATCGTAAACATTACACATGTAAATGTTCATTCCATATGTCACTTTGATATCCATGTCAAATGACAAATTCCTCATAGCCAAAGTGTCTCTCATGTGTCCAATAAAGCTCATAGATTGGTATCCAAATGGATCATATCATGCTCTCCAAAATTGCCTATAAAATAGTGGTTTATAGTGGAAAATAAAAACACACCATTGGATTGAAGCTCTCCAATCATTTTCTTCTCCTTTCACTTTCTCTCTAATTTTCCTTCTTTATTTAATTTTGTCATATAATTCCACTATCTTTTCTTAATATATATATATATATATATTTCATTTTCTTATATATCCATATTATTATTATTATATGTTTTGGTAAAGTTTTGGTGCCCGATTTTGCCTCTCAATTTCACAACAACAAAACAATACATATAGTAAAGTTAAAAAAAATAAAATAAAAGATACATGTAACACACAAGATTTGAACCTAGGACACAATGAGAGCCAAGAAAAATAATAAACATCTCCTTACCAATGAACCAATGAACAACATTTAAAAAATTAAAGCAACATATTTTATAAAAGAAAAAAAAAACAAAAACGTCTTTTTTGTAGTTTCTTAAATTCTGCCCCAATTTTAGAAACGTTTCTCAAATTTTAAAAATAAGAAAAGAGATGAATTATCAAACAAGTCTATTTCTTAAAAAAAATGAGAAACCTAAACAAGAAACAAGAACATTATCAAATAAGCCCTGGATTTCTTCCCTTCTTCATACAATCGAGATTAGACCGAAAAAAATAATTAAAAAAAACATGGGGCCAAAAATTTACTTTCAAATTATTATTATTATTATTATTATTATTAGTATCTTCTAATTGTAAAATATTTGGAGGGATGAAATTAGAAAGAAAATCTAAAAATATTGAATTTTTAAATCCGAGACAAAACTATTTATTCTTCCTTTATGGTCTTGCCCTCCTCGAGAACATATATTGGTTGAAGGATAGTGACATTAATTTTAATAAATCTTATATAGAAGTTAATTTTTCTAAATAGTGAATCAATTGCATGTGGGAGGTCTCCTAGAGTATATGATGTAGTGGCACAAAGCAAAAGATACACCTAATAATCTACCTAGAGATTGTTTATTATTGTTGTTGTAAAGCCAAAGTTTACGCTATTGCAAATAATAAAGCAAGTTAAAGAATGAACTTAAAAAAAAAAATTAAAAAAAAAAGTTAAAAGTAAAGAAGTGAAGAAGTGAAGAGAAAGAGGACCAAATATATTTTTAATGTGAAAAATCTAAAAGAATCTAAAAAAAAGTGGGAAATTATCAAATTGTCATGTTATCTACTTTTGATACGTGTTTTTAGAAACCAAACCAATATTTGAAAATTAAAAAAAATATATATAGTTTTCAAAATCTTGTTTTGTTTTTGAAATTTGACTAAAATTTCAAATGTTTTCTTAAGAAATTTGAGACTTAGCTCATTGTAGAGAAATGACGAGAAAACCAACACAATTTTCAAAAACTAAATAGTTATCAAAATGAGCCTCATAATCGCTCTCCCCAAAACTTGAGAATTAAGTATTTGGATGTCAAACCTATGAATACGACGAGTTTAACTTCCTAGCAAAATTCAAACTCAACAATCTCATTTGAAGAAGTTGAAGAACTTGCATTACTTGTAGATGCTTCATGCCCCAAATCTTTTGTTTTGTCTCTTTTGTGCTGGCTTCCTAATTCCATTTTTAATTTCTTCTTTCCAACAACTTCTTATTTCAATATTTTACCTACATTCCATATTTGAATATGACCATATATCTAATAACAAAAAATATGTAGTTGATATATATTATATAAGTTTTTTTTGACAAGTTGAACAATCAGCTATGAACCAGTTTATCTTTATGCACAATTTATATAACAAGGGTTTAGCAAATTTTAGACACATCTATTTGAAACAGGCAATCCATTAGAGGCAAAATATAAGAGGAAAGAGTAAAGGAATTTCCATATTGTATTTACATGCCATTTGAAATCATGATCTTGTCATTTTACATAGCTTCACATGTTGCAATGAATATAACAAAACAATGCAATATAATCAACACTGAAACCTTTGAACAATGGGAACAAGGAAAAAAAAATGATAATATGGACAGCCTTCTTTATACACAGATGATCAAATATTGAAATGAATTGCTAAATGTACAAGCTAAGGGGGGAGCTATGATTTTTGTGTATATATGAATACTTTTTCTATACTTGATCTATATATTCATATATGTGTGTGTATTTATAGTGACTTTACGTCGTTATCCACAGATGCTGTATCGTAGGATGAATAAGAAGCTGCTAGTAATGCTGCTCCGATACCCGAACCATCTTCGGTTGGCTTTAGAATTACATGTGGGGCTATCTCCTCTCCCAGTATTTCAACCAAAGCTTCATGTAGATACTCTCTGAACATTGTATAGCTTGTATATAAACTTCCCTCAATTGCAACAACTGTTCGTCTAGGTTTGATGTCAGTTCTACTTCTTCCACCAGCGATTCCGCTGCTCCCATCCCGCCCTATCTTCTTCAGGATGCCCACAATACCAGCAGCTGCCAAGCGAGCAGCTCTATGTGTCACGATGTCGCATATTTTTACTATGAGCTTTCGAACCTTTAAGGGTATATCAGTGATCTGAGAGGATGAAACCGGCCAAGGAAAAAAAATCAGTGAAAACACTGGTTAGACAAATACCAGGTTCTTTCCAATACAATAAACGAAGAAAGATAGCTTTCTTGTTCACCTCCAAGATGTCTTCTAAGATCCTTGCTACTTCTGTTAACTCTGGGGAGCTATCCTCGTGCATTGCAGCCATCAACGGCGTTCTGAAAATATGATGGAATAGTGACTACATTGCAGAGAGAGAGAGGGCAAAAGAGGGGAAGAGAGAGAGAGAGAGAGATTACCTCAAAATGAAGGGCAACGATAACCTGGTAGAAGCAGGGCCAAAAACATCAGATTCTTGTGATATCCTCAGAATCACTCTTCTAACAATATCACCAAGATACATTCCCGATATCAGTTTCTCAAAGCCCTACATCAATGCTCGTACACAACCAAATTAGTTCTGACATAATTAAGTAGTTCAAGAAGTTTGACAACGAAAACCAATCATACCTGATCATTGGGGTTGGGGCTATCAGCATCCAAAAACATATCGTAAGTAGTTCTTGGTAAATGAGAAGTCCAAAAGCTTCCCCATTCCATGTTGATGACCTGGATGATAAAAAAGATGCCATTTGAGAATGGCTTCTAGACTAAAAGACACTATTGAGGGTTTTAAGAAAGAAAAGTACCATGCTCCCAGATGTCGTAAGAAGCCCCTGGCATTTGATAATGGCGTCCGTACGTTCAAGATAGCAAGCATTGGTGCCAGTGCCAATTATAACTGCAGCAACAGTATCAGGATCTTGATAATGACCAACAGCTAACGTTCCCACAGTGTCATTAATCTGGTTCAGAAAATGATAAACTACACTTCAAAACTCCATGCAATATTGCCTCATAACTACTAACAGTCAAACGGAAACGATGAAATAAAGAAATTGCATGAACATATGGATAAGAAATAAAGAGCTATCTCGAAGCACAATTGTGATCTACTCCTAAGCATAAACCAGGCCATCACATGAACGCGAATATACACATGCAATCATCACCTGCAACCCAAAACTACATCGAAAACCACTAATCTATGCTCAGACATCTGAAAATATAAAAAAGACTGTTCATATGCCTATTAATTTTTAAATAATGAAATGAGTGACAAACGTCCACTATGTGAACTGTTTAAATTTACTCTTCCGTACTCAATTCTAGGCTTTTAGCAGCATAACCAAACTAAACAATTTCCATTGAGCAGTAATATAATTTTATGGTAGACAGATTACATATACGATTCACAAGGACTCTAGGAATCAGTCAGCATCATTTCTATAATGAAGTACATTTTAGGTCTTGCAAACTTATCCCAGCAGAAAACATGACCAAACCCAAGAATGATACATACTTGTTAACTCAGAAATGTCTAGGAATACATACAGCACCATCAAAAACATTAAATTTATTAAGAAGATGGCTAAAACTATATTTTACTTCAGGCTGAATGGTAGAGAACACAGACAAACAAGCATCGCAAATTCAGAATGAAACAAAAGCTTCTTGGTTTCAAGTTGTATCAGTGTGCTTTTCTTTATTAGATTAATAGTCCATCCAAGCACGAGTAGACTGCAATTTCAAAACAAACATGCATATAAAGTAAATGTGTCCCTTAAGTTCTATGGAACAACACCAAAAAATATACACCAGGAAAAATCTTTCTCAAACCAAGCCAATTCAAGGAAGTTGGCCATCAAAGATTTTTCAGACCAGTGGGGTATCAGAAGAATGCAGCATCGTCTTAACTTCCTTCTGTAAGCTCTTAAGAGGAAGGGCATTTATTGTTTTTACCCCATAGATAAAAAGGGCATAGGTACACCATGCAACTTTTTCTTCGTATAAGAAACAAGATTTCATTCAAAGAGTACAGACGCACGGGCAGATGAGTGGGAACCAATCAAGAAAAGAACAGAACACTTGCAAAAATCACACAAACCAACAGATTTTTGGGAATGGAATACAATTTTTCAATTCAATAGCAGTCGAAGGGAAACTGAAGCCTAAAAGTGCCATATATATGTCATCATTTCAGCCAACTTGCTAATCAACAAAATGCTTACCAGTACAGACACCCTCATATCCAGTCCTATCCTATCAATTGCTTGTTGTAAATATTCTGCAGCATCTTGTCCAACCTGAAAAGTAGAACAGCTTTAAAGCTTAGTACATAGCCGATGGAGCATATTCCCTTGCATTAGCTAACAGTATAAGAACTCCAAGATAAAAGCTGATGTGCTTTTATTCTTTGAGGCCAATGAAATTCAGTTTTTGTATCAGTCAAACTATCTACAGTCCATACGCAAGGCAAAGTCAGACTTGAATGACTGGAGTAATACTGCTAAGAAATTGGTATGTATGATTTAACAAGCAAAAAGCGACCAGGGAAAACGGAACCATCCAGAACAAATTTTCAAAAGAAATAGAACTTTTTAATTCCTCACTCTAGTGGTTGAACCACCCAATCCATTTAAACAGCATCAAACTAACCATGTCTTCAATGGAGAATCCTTTAGTCCATTTAATCAACACCCCAGATGAAGCAGATGTTTGTTTAACAGGAAAGGAAAATGTAAATCCAAGTTCCCTTCTTCTAGCCGCCAACTGATCAGGATCATTAGCTTTCTCAACGAACTCCTTCAGTGATGAAGCAATAAAATCAAAGAGATCCTGCAAGCAAGCAACATGGATTAATAAATGACACATTAAATGACAACTGATGGGCAAATTAACAGCATAGGTTCATGGTAGAAGTGAAATCACCCCGCTTGTGCCAGTCATTAAATGTTGGGGAATTGGCTGCCGCTCCACATCATGTTCCAAACTAAGAGACCTCTGGCCTCCCAGATGAACTCTCAAAACCCTAAAATTAGTACCCCCAAGATCCAGAGCATAAAAAGTTCCTTTCTCGCTCCTGAAGAGGGAAAAGGGAAAGAAAAGGAGAACCACCCAGTAAGAACAGCAAAAACTGCCCCCACACTGCAGCATAAACATGTATAATTACGACGTATATTGCAACACATCAATCAAAATCCAAATAAGCAAGAAAAAACTTTTGGGCATACAAGAACAAGAAAAAGAAAATAAGAAAGGGAAAGAAAAGGAGAACCACCCAGTAAGAACAGCGAAAACTGCCACCACACTGCAGCATAAACATGTATAATTACGACGTATATTGCGGCACATCAATCAAAATCCAAATAAGCAAGAAAATTTTTTTGGACATACAAGAACAAGAAAATAAGACACATTTTATTCCAAAACATAACCAAAGATGACATACTGCAGCAGGCAGTGTAGAAAGAAAGACTGGCACCTCTAACCAGTAACGCTACGGACAGAAACCCAACTTAAAAACGTGCAAAATATAACTAGTACGCAAAAGAAGGAAAAAGAACATGGTTGAGAGAGACAGAGAGATCAGAAACCACAGTACACACATACACCAAAAGATTGAAATTCAGGACTGTTGTTGAAAAAAAAGAAAGACGCAAAGAGAATAGTGAGAGACCACTCAATCCATTTCCACTAATCCAAGATCAAATCAAACAATCCAACAAGAAAGCTTCAAAGAACAACAACCCAAACAAATAGAAATCACTCCAATCCAATAAACGCAGTCCTCCCCAGGTCAATAATCAATAAGCTAAAATGAAATCCCCAGCATTGGAAAACAGAGGCTATAGATAAAATTGATTGGTGGGTTACCCATTAGGCAGATTATCGACATATGTGAGTAGCATTTTAAGCTTGGAACCACCTTCAGAGGCCAATCCAGCATGCATTTCAACCGCCATAGCATCAACCACTTGCCTCAATCTCCTCACAGGAGTATCACACGCCGCCTCAAGCTCTTCCAAAATCCCCAAAACTCTCTTCCACTTACTCCGACACTTCACTCTTCGACCCACCACCACCACCGCCACCGCACAAGCCGCCACCGCCACGCCGACCGCCACACCAAACACCAACTTCCCCCCCATCATGGCCGCCGGTGATCCCCCAATCCAATTAATCCATCCAAATACGCCTCCGTTTAAACGCTTTCTTCCTATTTATTATCCCCACAAACTCCCGCCGTTTCCACATGCACGCCGCTTTCGATCCTTCAACACCACCACCACCACGGCCGCCAGTCAAATTACACAGAACTCCACCGCATCACCTCTCGCCGGTACTCGCCTCCGCCGTATTCTCCGGCCGCCGCCGGTGAGACGCCGTAACAGACGCGGTTTACACAGATAGAGAGGGAGAGAGAGAGAGAGAGAGAAGGATTTGGGGGGACGAGTATTGTTGGAAAGCGAACTGGGTAGTTACTTATAGGGGAGTGAAATGACGGACTTACCCCTGGTAAAGAGAGAATTTTACGGATTTGATGATTATTTACCGTTATTAATGAGAGAAAAATATATTGGAAATGGAAGTGGAATGGTAGAGAAGTTTAATTGCAATATTTGACTTTGCCTTTTTACCTTTTTCTTTTTTTAAAAAAAAACAAATAATTTTTTTTTCCTTTTTTTTGAACGTTTCTCCACAAAGAAGTGCACAGTTCTGTCCCTTATTTTTGCATTAATTACGATTTTGGTTTTGCTTTCAAACATTTTCCTACATATAAAATTTAAAATCTTGTTCTTGGATTGGCTTCTTTACGTTCAAAATTTCTATTTTAACTTTCCAACTTTTTTCAAATGTGTTAAATATATTTACATTAATGAATAAAAGTATTTATTACATCAATATAGGCTAGTTGAGGTAGAGCAAAAATGAATGATAGAGTGAGGGTAAACTCAACATGATTGGTATCTTCGATTTAGAAGTTAGAAATTTGAATTTCTCTCTTTTAAATATTGTTGAAATGAAAAAAAAAAATGGTATCGACAAGACTTATCTTTTTATTAAAAAAGACAGAAGAAAATAGATAGACAAATATCTATACAACAAGATGAAGTATACCATGTACTACCAACTTGAGAAACTCACATGGGGTAAGAGAAATTTATAAAAGTTAGATTAAATTTTAGATTTGGTCTTTGTAGAATTATGTCTATTTTACTCCTTACACTTTGAGAATCGTATCTTTTCTCTAAAAATTTTGATATTATCATTCTCAATTTCAAATTTTACTTACTCAAGGAATATATTCTAATATTCAAATCTTGAAATTTTGGATAAGATGGCATGATTTAGCAATTAATTCAGCATGATTGAAAGGATTAGCTGACCAAACAATCAAGATGATTCACTAGTTAAGGGATATGGATATCTTTCCAATTAATCTTTCAAATCTATCAAATTTAACACCACCTCATTCAAATTTTAATAAAAGTTAAATTACAAATTTAGTACTTAAATTTATAAGTTTGTGTTTATTTGACCTCTAAACTTTATGATCTATGAAACACAAAATTGAAAATTCATGAACCAAATAGATACAAATTTAAAAATTTAGAGGCTAAATTTGTAATTTAACCTTTAATAAATCATCAGAGAGAGAATACAATGAAAATTTTTCTCAATGAGAAGAATCACTCCTTAAATATAGTGAAAAATCATTGAATTTTTTTTTAACTATAAGATATTTTCAATGGGAAGAAAACAATGTTAAAATCATTATCTCAAAAAACACACTATAATTTCACTTGATAAAAGTAGTTTTAGTTTTAGGACCACAAGCTTAAAAGACCATGGTCTAGTTTTTGCAAAATATATAATTAAAAGTGATGGTTTTGAGTAAATCAAAGGGCTTTGAACCATAAATTAATATTCTTATGGAACCATCATATCTTCTTTTCTCCATCTTAGACCACAATTTTGAATTGATATCTTCTTTTTGTGGAGAAAGCACATGGTCAAGTAAAATGAAGCTTAAAAGTCACTCCTTTTGAGCTTACCATACTCAACAATTTTATTTGCAACATCACCCCTAATATACATATATATATATATATATATATATATATATATATATATATATGAACTTTCCATTCATATAATCTTTAAATTTTCCTTTTTTCCCCTTTTTGTTTTGAGTATGCTTTAGCTTAAAAATTATTTTGCACCCTTCATGCTTCTAAATGTAGAAGCATTTGGTTTTTTTTAATAAAAAATGTGGAAGCATTTTGAATTTAACAAAATGAATTTAAAAAAGAAAGTCCCATGGGATAATTATTTGATTTTTATTTTTTAAAAATTAAACTTATAAATATTACTTTTACTTAGGGTTTCTTGCTTTGTTATCTATTTTTACATGTATTTAATTAAAAAAATTAAATCAGGTTTTAAAAACTAAAAAAAAAATTATTTTGAAAACTTAGTTTTTGTTTTTGAAATTTGGTTAAGAATTCAAATGTCTTTTTAAGAAAGATGAAACACATTGCAAAGAAATTAGGAGAAAACAAGCTTAATTTTAAAAAATAAAAAACCAAATGGTTATGAAACATGACCTAAAATACTCACTTCTTGAATTAGAAATTTTACAAAATGAACGGCACCTAAAAAAACTTGAAATTTTTAGGTTAAATTATGAAATTGGTTCTTATGTGTTAGGAGTGAAATTAGACCATAAGGATAAATTTGGAATACAAAGGAAACGGAAGGAAGGACCCAAAACATACAAAAATGGACCCAACTGGGTTAAAAGGCAAAAGAGATCAGGCTTCCAAACTACATAAGAGGTGAGAATCGGGTCTCAAAAGCTTGACCCCCTGGTCGCCCTCACCCTATCGTGGGGTCAACCCGTCTTTTTATCTCTTATGGGTCCCGATCCAAATTAGAAGATGCCCTCTCCTTTTCCTCTTCGTGATGGATTAAGGTTTACACGCTAAAGAAGCCATATAAATACTTCTCTTATCGAAGGGAAGGTAAGTTTTTCTCATTCTAGAAACCCTAGCAAAACATCAGGATATTGTCTGACTTAAGCATTGGAGCTTGTGTGCCAAGCACCACACCGGTTTTCAAATTCTTTCTCTCTTTTGCATGTCACGTTCTTCTTCCTTCAAATAAATTCACAATGGTTGTCATGTGAAGGTCAAGTGAGTTATACATATGATTTAAACATAGTTTCGACTTGAGTCTATGTGGTTTTAAAAGTTTCCATGCATTCACAATGGTTTGGTCATATCTCTCGAATTGTCCACGTCGTTTTCACATTAAATTTGTCACACTTTTTTTTAGGGGCACTTGCATGAATAACAAAAAAATATATATAAATATTGCACCCATGTCACTCCTTAATTCAATTTGCAAAAATAACAACAAAAAAAGGCCCAACCCAAAAGGATGGCGTGCAAAGTCAAAAATACCCTTATATTTTCGCGCGCGTTTTTCAATCTGAAGTATATTTAGTCTATCAAAAACATATTGATGATATACTGATGATATACTATTGATATACTAATGATATACCTAAAATGAAATATACTATTGATATACTACTGAGATACCAAATATAAATTATATCAGATAAACTGTTGATATACTACTGTATCTAAAAACTATTGCTAGATTTATAAATACCTTCTCCGTATTGTTCAATATCGAGAAAATCAGTAGTCTATCAACAATAGATCTAATATAGCAACGATATATCTAACCAAAAACTAACCTAATAAGTGATATACTACTGATTCTGTAGATTTCAATAATATTAAGTATATATCAATGTGATATACTACTGATATATACTTTATTTAGTATATCAACATTATATCACAAATAGGGATTTATGCTTGATAGTGATTTATGTTGACATACTTTATTCAGTAATATTAGGTATATTAATGGGATCTCAAAATCTATTGCTAGATTTACAAATGTCCTCCTTGTGTTTTTCAATATCGAGAAAATAAGTAATTTATCAATAATAGATCTGATATACCAATGATATATCCAACCAAAAGTAACTACATGAATGATATGATATCTGTTGATTTCACTAATATTAAGTGTATATTAGTGTGATAAACTAACGATATACTTTATTTAATATATCAACGGTATATCACAAATGGTGATTTATGCTTGACAGTGATTTATGTTGATATATTTTATTCAGTAATATTAAGTATATCAACGGATCTCAAAAAACGATTGCTAGATTTGGAAATGTTCTCCCGTGTTTTTCAATATCGAAAAAATCAGTAGTTTATTAACAATAGATCAGATATACCAATGATATATCTAACCAAAAAATAACTAATAACCGTTGATTTCACTAATATTAAGTATATATCGGTGTGATATACTACCAAAATACTTTATTCAGTATATCAACGATATATCACAAATAGTGATTTATGCTTGATAATGATTTATGATGATATATTTTATTCAGTAATATTAAGTATATCAACGGGATCTCAAAAGCTATTTGTAATGTCTGACATTTCAGGTAGAGTAAATTTCAGGTTATGCTTTTAAATTTTAGGTAAATTCATAATTTAAAACCAAATTGAATTGTTATATCTTATTGTGTGAGATGTGTTATTGTATAGAGTATATCACTAATATACCACTGATATATGTATATGAAGTTAATTAAGAGTATATCAGTAACTCACATATGATATATGTTCATTTCACTGATATACTAATGATATACTAAATGTTAGGTATATTAGTGAAATAAACATATCTAAAATGAAGTACGTTAGTGATATACTAATATGCAAAATATTTCTAATTTGCTACAGATATATAGGAAGTATACCATTCTAAATGATATACCTAAAAGAAGGGTATTCGTGGTATATCAATAATATACTATTGACATATTTCGTTTTAGGTATATATTGGTATATAAAAATAAAGTATATTAGATATACTTCTGATATACCAATATAAAGTATATCAGATATACTTTTGATATACTAATATAAAGTATATCAGATATACTACTGATATACCAAATGTAAAGTATATTAGATATACTAATGATATACCTGCTGCTACACCAATAAGGGTAAATCTGGAATAATAAAAAACGAAAATCAGATTTAAAAAAATTTGCTAGATTTGCAAATCTAAAAAATCATAGCTAAGTTTGCAAATATGCTAATATTTTATGCTACCCATTACAATTTCTTTTTTTATTATTATTATTATTTAGGACAATAAGTTTATGTTCTTTATTTAGTTGACTATATTCGACTACTAGATTAGGGTTGCGGGTTAAGTTAATAAATAGGAAAATAAGCCATTTAATATATTTCAAGTTGGGCGGTAAAAATTGTATAAGGGTGATTTGTAAATCAAGACCCAAATGGAAGATTTTCAAGTCATATAGATTAAATTGAAACTAAGTCTAAAGCTAAACTATGAAAACTAAATTGAAGCTTTTAAAACCATAAAGATCAAATCGAATAAACTATAGAGACCAAATTGAAACTTTATAGTTTATAAAGACAAATTGAAACTAACTTCATGCCAAAACTAAACTGAAAGTTTGAAAACTGTAAGGATTAATCTAAAATTAAGTCCAAACTATAGAACAAAAAATTTCAATTTAGGCTAAATTATAAAAAAAAAAAAAAAAAAAAACTTTTGAACTTTGTTCTTTGTTTCAAAAATACCCTTATTCCTTCAAAAGTCGCAATATTACCCGTGATTTTTCATAGACGTTGTAAAAATACTAGAATACATGTTAGAATATTCGACGAAAAATCGACTTTTCTGAATGCCATTTTTCAGACTTAAACCAAGACAATCATTCTAGTCACTTCCATGTTGTTCCAAGGTCACCACCAACTCAATTTTTAGTTGAAGAATATAAGAGATTTATACTCCAATAGTAATTTTGAGACATGTATGGAATGTCAAGGGTAATATTGAACGCTTTTGAAAGAATAAGAGTATTTTTTAAACAAAATGCAGAGTTTAGGGGTATTTTTTAATAATTTAATTTAATTTTTATTATCAAAATTATATATAAATGAATTAAGTGTTGGAATTAATTTTATAGTTAATTCATATTTGGGCAACAAATTAGATGATAATTATATTTGGGCTATTTAAATAGGCATACTGTGTGGTCTTGATAATGAGCCCTAGTCTTCCCATATGTGGTGTGACCTGCTGAGCAGACACCAGTCTGTTGATCCTAGGGGAATATAGGAACCATAGGACCAACTTATAAATAGTAGGGTTATGGTCCCCAATATACTATGCATCTTAATTAGCCTCCTATTCCCCATTTTGGACTAGACTGTATAATTGAGGAAGATCATAACCACAAATTGTATGGATTTAATATGTATCTCTTTTAGATTTAAGTTTTCTTCCATGCATAGATCTTTTTAACAAACTTGTCATGATTGTTCTTGATTTATATGTCTTTATTCTTGAATAATTATGACTTAGTTTTGCTAATAAATTCCAACATTAAGTTCCAAATTGAATACCTTAGACCCCATTGGATAACTATTTGTTTTTTTATTTTTGGTTTTTGAAAATTATGTTTGTTTTTTACAATTTCTCTTTCATTTTTTAATAATGATTTTCATATTTCTTTAGGAACCATTTGAGTTTCTAGCCAAATTTCAAAAACAAAAACAAATTTTTGAAAACTATATATATATATATATATATATATATATATATACTAGTTTTCAAAACTTAATTAGCTTAGTTTTAAAAGATATTTAAAAGGTAGATTAAAAATCCTAGAAATCCATAGATGGAAATAGTATTTTAGGCCTAGTTTTAAAAAATCAAAAACTAAAATCAAATTGTTTTCAATGGGCACCTAAATACTTGGTTTTTTTTTTTTTTTTTTTTTTTTTTTTTTTTGAGAATACTTGGGATTTATTTTAGGTCATGGAAACGTTTGATTCTTGGTTTTAAAAAATCTAATTTCATGAAATTCAAGCTTGAAAAAGTTTAATTAAACCTTGTGTAGTATGTGTTTGGATTCTAAAAAAGAATAGACCGTAGAAATCTAAGCTTGTTATTTGTGTTTTGTATGCAATTATAAATTTTAGTATTTAGTGTAAGAGAGAGGTTTTACAAGCATTTTCTTTAAATATATATATATACACACACGAGGTATATAGCTTGTGAGATTAACAAACTCACATCTTGACTTTAAACTACACAGAACTAACTCGTGAGGCAAACATGTCAAAACTAGAACCCTTCGATCGGTAGTTTTTATTAATGCACAATATGATTGATTTTTTTCAAAGTATATGAGATTAAAAATTCACTTCTTATCAAATAAGCTCATCACTTTCAACCAAGTATTGGAAAAAATAAGCAAAAAAAAATAATTAAGAAGTTAAAAGAATACAACAAAATAAGAAATACAAGAATTAACGTGGAAAACTCTAAAATGGAGAAAAAAAACCATGAATAGAAAGAAGTACTTTACTATGTGAAAAATTATTACAATCACATAAAATTCTCCCTGACCCTAATTACAAAGAAACATTCCCTCAAAATTTTATATTATTCACTTAGCAGAGTTAGTATACCATGCATGTTTAAAGTATTTCGAATTGGGATGATTTGAAACCAAAACCATACTCTTTTTATAGTACTTGGAGCCCATGATTTTCTTGTACACTTCCGATGTGGGACAACTACTCTTCTAATATATTGCAAAAAATCCAACAAATTTCACCTTGGCAACATATTTGTATCCATAACTCTTGTTCAATCATTGTCTTTACCGACATTTACAATCCTCAGCTAAGAGAATTATAACATACTCCATCACAAAAGTAGGTAGACAACTTGGAATGTCATCTTTCAAGGCTTTTCTTGTTCATCACATGTCGATAAACAATGCTGAAATTTATGGTGCAAATTCCACGTACTTGATTCATTTGAAAGTTCTTCAAACCTTGCATAACCACCAAGCCAATGCTTGTGTGCAAACCTGTGGAACTACTAACTGAAGAGATCAAATCCCGTAGCGGAAACGTTGAAATCGCTTTTGCCCACAATTATGTTGTGAAATCATACACAAAAGCAGAAAGCTTAGGTTAAACATAAGGGAGAAGATGAAATTTACCTTTAAAGAAACCTCTTCTAGTGATCCTTCTCCATGTAACACCCCGTAAATTGAACACTTCCTACTCGGGGCATTACTTCCAAGTTAGACACTCAGTCGTAAAAATCCGGCAACATAACGACGCAACTGGACAAACCGTAAAATTTGTAATACACAAATCGAACTAAAGCACTTCAAAAAGGCTCACAAGGGTACCCAACCTACTCCAAACTACACAGAAATCAACAGGTTGGGCTCAGGTCCCTCGGAGTTCTCAAACAACATGCAACAACAACACATGCTTGAACACGAAAGAAAACATAACAGAACATACTTCAATTCGAACGATAAAGAACGAGACATGCTAAGATTTAAACACAAACTAAAGAAGCAGAGTGCAACAGAAGAAAAATAGATGAAAGCAACTTCTAAACAACAACCCCTAACTAAGTCCTACAAGTCTTCCATAGCCTCGCAGGAGTCTCGCCATCGATGGTCATCTCACTGGTTTGCCTTACCTGCAACAAAAGAAGAAATAAGCGAGGGATGAGTATAAAAATACTCAGTAAGCAGCCCACTTCATCCAAGAATAAAGAACAACCTTAGACCTAGCTAAGCAACCTTAGACCTAGCTAAGCACGACACCTAGCCCGTTTCACAACCTCATCAAGCATCCTGGCCCTATTTCTCACTCAGAATTCTCAGTCTTGTCCTACCCTTAGCTTCTGAACTAGGTTGGCAACAACTGACCACGAGACTTATTCTCGGGTCTGCACTAGGGCGAAAGACTCTATCCAACCTCTCTGGCTCTAAGGATCACACCCCGAGTCGCACAACTGGATGAGGGACGAACCACCACATCCCATAAAGCATCAAAGGCGACACTATCGCGCACAATCGACCACGGGGTCATTCCCAGGCCTATACTAGCGCGAAGGACTCTATCCAACCCCTCTGACTCTAAGGATCACACCCCGAGTCGCACAACTGGATGGAGGACGAACCATCACATCTCATAACATCATCATCATCTCGCCAACCTCGAGTCTTAGTCTGCTAAGGGTTACACAAAGACTAGGGCCTACACTAGGGCTAGTTGTGCTAACTACAATCCTAAGGCTCAACAACACTTCTCGAGTTGCTTCAAACTAATCACGAGAATATCAGGCTCGGGACAAACAATCATAGCATACTAACACATTCAGAGTTCTCAACACAAGTTTACATCGACCCTACTAGTTACAATTCACGTAGGACTAACAGACAACTAAACCCTGAACCAACAGGTTCGGGTTTCAGCACAAATATACATCAACACAATCAAATGAAGGTTTCAGCACAGATATACATCAACATAATCAAATGAACTTGAATCAGGCACAACTGTAATTCTCGCATCCTAACATGCTACTACAACCAAAACGTTCAGTCTGCATCCAATCAAGTAAAAGTATGTGACGTGCCCCTAAGCCCTACACTTAGGGGTGGTATAGTCCAAATGACTACTTACAGAAAATCCAACCAAAACGAGCAGCTTGAGTAACGCGACATGCTCAAAATCTGTTCCTACTTCCAAAATAAAGCTCCTAACGAAGAAATGCACACGATTAGTAATCTGAAATATAATCGAGGCCTTAAAAGCTTACGAGGAGCAAAACTCACCCAACAGAGATCCGAAACGAGCTAAGGAACGGACCGAGGCGACCGCACGAAAAGGAAAGACCGGCGACCCTGCAGGCGGCGCGCAGGTACCAGATCTGGACTCCTCGTGGCTCGATCTATCCAGAACCGGTCTCTGTTCCTCGAAAACTGACCGAAACAAGTTCGAACCGGCTGAACCAAAATGGTGGGTTTCACGGGCTCCCACGGTTGCTGCTCTCCTCCGGCGAGCGATGCTGGCGGCGTTCTGAGAGATGAGAGAGAGAGAGATGGTGAGCAAGAGGCCGAGAAAAAGATAGAGAGAGTGACGGAGAGGGAGAGACGAGCGCGAGGGGGAGAGAGAGAAGCGTAAGAGAGAGAGAGAGAAGCGTGAGAGAGAGACTGTGAGAGAGGGGGGTCGGGGAAGAAGAACAAGGGAGAGAGGAAGAAAGGGCGTTGGTCCCGGCCGAAACGGCCGGTGACCGCTTCGCCTGCTGCCGCGCGAAAAGGAAGGGGGAGGGCTTTACCCTCTCTGACTCTTTCCTCTGCTTTCTATTTTTTTTTTTTTTTAACAAGGCCGACTGTTACACTCCAATCCCATGTTAGCACTTCGATCTCAACGATCAACCCGAACACCTTCAACAATTCTTCTTCGTTGTTCTCTTGGAGAGGGAGAATGGTGAAATTCCTTTTGGGTTTGGGAGATAAAATTTTAAGAGATCTTTTTGAGAGAGTTATAAGATATGGAAATCTCTATTTCCAAAAAATGAGCATTCAACCTTCTAAGTGCATCCAAATGCACTTATTTGTAATAAGTGAGCTTCCTCCATCCACACACTCATGTTCTCCATAATATGTGCAATATGCAAATCATATTTGCATATTGCATATTATAAAGTATCACATACTTTATTAAATATAATTTGAATCACGTTCAATTGTATATCTCTCAATTCAATTATATTCTCTAGTATTTAATATGAAACGATTTCATACTAAAAAAATATTTAGAAATTAATCCAAATATAGTATATAGTTTATGGTGAATCATATTCACATCAAACTATATATTATATCGATTATATCACATATAACTAATATAACTCCCATTTGCGAAATTAAACACTTCAAGTTCGCTCCAAAACTTTATACCCTCGATATATCCATGTTGAACCAACAGAGGGACCTAATGGACCTACAGTTCATGAGCTCTAATGATAGGGGTGAACCGATCAAACTCTTTGACCCAGTTGAGCAACATTCATTAACTATGAGTCACTCCACTATAAACTCGTAGCTGCACTTTCCTCACTGTAGGACAAGTTGTGTCCATTGATTTAACCAATGCCCATGAGTCAACCAATCACAGGTTGTTCGTAATCACAACTGGGTCAAAATTACCATTTTAACCCTGTGATTACCTCTTGCTCCTTAAGTACCACTGATCTTCTAATGAATAACTAGTTTATAGTCCTACCATAAACAAAGTCCCTCTCTGGCCAATAAAAGGGTAAGCCCCCATTGTTCAAGACCTAGATTCAACCCTTAAGAGAACAACCTATCTGAATTTCCTAGCTCGGGAACGAGTGAATTCCATCTCGCGGAGTTAAGTTTCTAGCTCCTCACGAGGTTTCGTCCTTGAGAAATTAGGCATATTGAGTCGGCAACTTTGGCCACTCTCATCCATACTAGTCTAAGGACAAACCCCCGCAGACAAGAGTTCGTAACCCGCTCAAGATTCAAGTTGAGTCACTAATGGTCATCTATGAATTATTAGACCTAATATGTTAACGGTGTTACATCAGTTGGCTAATAATTCGTGGTCCGGTCTTGCTTGTACAATCTCATTGCATAAGATGACCCCCATTCGCATGTCAACTACATGTTCGAGTTGGATCACTCGTTTGTATCAAATACAAAGTGGGTTGCATCTATAGTGTTACTAAGATGAGGTTTCCAACCTTATCCATATACTAAAGACCATTTGGGTTACACACTTGAACACGATCCTACCTATGTGTCTAGTACACACTGTTCAAGTTCTCATAATCCATAACTCTGGAGCTTAATTTATTGGATGTTAAGTTTTAAATGCGAGAACACGAGAAATGATGAATAATAAATTTTTATTGATTCCATTAGATATTTACAAACTACACGAGTTTAGGGCATAAAACCCCAACACTAACATCACATCATCTATCATGACAAAGTGGACATACCATGAGGATGAATTTTATCTTTCTTTAGAGGAAATCATCACCTCTCCTGACAAGAGAGACCACATAAGCATTTGATCTAGAGCCCGTTGATGAACTTGCTCTGCTAGGATAATTCTTTTTCATGTGTCTAGACCGACTGCACTCACAACAAACTTCCTTTTGCACGAAGTCTTTATTCTTCTTCTAATTGCTAGCTACTAATGTTGAATCCACCTATGAAGTACGTATGTGACTCTTCAACCTTCTTTCCTCTCATAGAAGTTTACTAGTAGCCTCTACAAAATTTAAAGTCTCCTTCTTGTACAACAAGATTGGTGACAAGATGAGTGTAAGAGTCTTGTCCTCATCCTCTATCTTCTCTGCGATCACCTCCAACCTAGAGATGATGTCATTGAAAATACTCAAATGATCTGAGATTTTCATACCTTCCTCAATTTACAACGTGTGAAACTGTTCCTTCAGGTACAACCGATTTGAGATACTCTTTGTCTAATACATCATTTTAAGCTTCTCCCAAAACTCTTTGGCTGTCGAAATTTCATGCACATTTGCAAGAATATTCTTAGCCAAGTTTAGTCTGATTGCACTTACAACTCTCAAATCTAATTCATCTCATTCTTTATTATTCATGCTAGGTTGCTTAGTTAAAACCTCTGCTAGAATCACCACTAGACTCCATTGGACTATTGTTTTCGCTTAACTTTTCAGAAATACCACATTCGATCATCCCTTCAAAGCTTGTGTAATCTAGATTGTATCATCACTTCTTTGACTTGCACTTGTCACAAGCTAAAGTTCATCATTCCATTAAGTTGATCAATCTTTACTAGACTCATAAAACTTGACATATCTGCTTCACTCCTAGCGAATCTACAAATAGTGAAAAACTCACACTATTCACAATACCAATTATAGCTCGTTTCAAGAAATACTTTCCGTTGTAGAAGTTCAAATAATGTTGCAACACAAAGCATACTCAGAAACTCAAAAAACTACAAACCTAAAGCTTTGATACCACTTGTTTAGAAGAAGGGGGGAAAAAAAAACTCCTACTACTATCGCAGGAATAAGCAGAAAATGAACTGAGAAGATAAAAGAAAAACAAAATAAGAAACACAAGAATTAACGTGGAAACTCCAAAACTGGAGGAAAAAACCAGGGACTAAAAGAGATACTCATTATTCGAAAAATTATTATAATCACACAGAATTCTCTCCCCGACCACAATTATATAGAAACATTCCCTCAAAGTTTTATACCACTCACTTAACTAGAATTAGTATACCATGCTTAAGGTATTTTGAATTGGAATGATTTGAAACCAAAGTCATAGACTCTTTTTAATACTACTTGGAGCTAATATATTTTTTTTTTTTAGTACACTTTGTATATTTCTGATATGGGGCAGACTAATCAAATGGACTTAATAGTTAATGTAGTGTTAAAAACCCAACACAAGTCCATTTGATTATATTTCATTTGCATAACCGATGGCCAATTTTCCTAATCCTCATTCTATTTTGCCTTTACTTTTACGGAGAGATATCCATCTCTATAATTGACTTCATTTGAATTAGTATAATAACCCATATGGATTTTCTTATCTTACCCTCTCATTTTTAAAAATGGTTTCAAAAATTAAGTCAAGTTTTTAAAACTAAAAAAAGTAGTTTGAAAAAAAGTAAAAACTTTTTATTTTTGAAATTTTGGTTAAGAATTCAAAATTTTCCCGAAATTGAAAAAAAACTAAGTTTAATTTTTAAAAACCAACGTTAGATATTTTATTATCATCACTAGATTTTTTGGACGTACGCTAGGCTCTAAGGGACGGCGAAATGTATTTTGAGGGTAGTGTTTTCTTTCTTTTCTTTTTTTTTTTTCCTAAAAGTGTTTTATTCTTTTTTTCTTAAGTAAAAAACTTTTATAAAAGAAATATGTTGATTAAGGTGCTTCTCTCAATTTAAGCATTTTAAAAAAAAATTAAATCATTTTTCACTATGTAACCAAATACCATGCAAAATTAGGCTAAAAGAACTATTTTTTACCATTTTAAAACTCGTCCTAAATTATCCTTAGTCTTTTAATTTTCATGATCAAATCTTTATATGTAACTAAAACTGTATAAAAAAGAAACTTATGTAATTAAAACGTGTTATAAATAATTTATTGAAAGGATGAAGTAACTTTACTCATTAATCCTATGTCGTGTCCAAACAAAATTAAGTTTGTGGTTGCAAATTATAAACGTGAAATATGGTACAATATATGATGATTAATGTACCTATATTGGATACTTGTTTCCATCAGACTCAGCTAAATTCAATATGAGTTATAATTGTTGGGAGTGTGACTAAAGTCTTAGATCGATTAGATAAGTGGAAGATCGTGAGTTTATAAGTGAGAGACATATGTTCATTGGTATGAGACTTTTTGGTGGGAACCAAAAACAAAACCATGAGAGCATATGCCAAAGTAGATAATATCAAACAAATGTGGAGATATGTGGAGGATCGTTGTCTCCAACAAATGGTATCAAAACCAGATACGCTAGGAGTGAAGCAGATATGTCAAGCATTTGGGTTGGTCTATTTTTATGGTGGAGTAGGTTATAGTTCTCTGAATTAGGGATAATAGGTGCAAAAAAGTGATGGGCTCTGATACTATAAAAGGAGTCTATGACTTTGGTTTCAAAGCAAAACTTGGTGTACTACCTCTACTTAAATTCCCTCTTTATATTCTCCTCTTTATATTCTCTTGTTTGAGAGTGGGAAAAAGAGTGTGAGCGGTATAAGTTTTGAGAGAGTGTTTTTGTAATTGGGGTCGGAGAGAGAATTCTGTGTGATTGTAACAATTTTTCACATAGTGGAATATTCTATCTGTTCGTGGTTTTTTTCTCCGGGTTTGGAGTTCTTCCAAATAAATTCTTGGGTTTCTTATTTTGTTACTTTCTTTTAATTTCTCAATTATTTATGCTTACTCATGCATTAGTAGTGAGAGATTTTTTACCAACAATAAAATGAAATAAGTTAACATAAAATATAATGTACAAAAATGTATGATGATTAAAGAAAGATCAAGTGTAAGCAATTTTTTTTATTCATGTATATAACATAGATATATCTTGTGTATTTATTTTATAAACTAATTGTAAAAATAGTAATAAATAAAAATAAGCATGGCACTCAATTATGTAGGATGACCCTACAAAGATATGTACAATCTTTATGATGCAAAGGGTAGCCAAGTTGTACAACAAGGGACAATTCTCTTCCCATCTCATAACAAAAAAGAGAAGGGCACATTTTTTGTCCCCAAAAAAGGGAAAAAAAAGGTCACATCTTCCTTAACTTATGGGTCAAGTTGGTTTTTATTTCCTCCTAGTATTTCTATGCTTAGTTTCATGCCTATTTTTGTCTTTGAATAAGGTACTTTTTTATAACGTCATTATTTAATTGATACAATTTAATTATGTTGTTATAATTCATTAGTGATAGATTGAAAAATGTACACATCACATCACTCCGAATTTATTAAGTCTTCGGGCTATAGTCAAGATCATTACAATTAAACCCAACATTTTAAATATAGAGTTTTAAAAAAATTAATATTAACTTAAATTATCTAATTTTGAAAATTAATATTAACTTAACTTATCTAGTGACTATAAAAATGTTATTTTGGATTCAATAACCTAAAATATTAGATTTAAAAAGATTATCGATGATAGGAGGATATTTATATTATATTTCATGTGTTTTAGATTGTTCACAATAAAATTTTTATTATACTAAAAAAATGATAATTAAGGTCTCATTTGATAAAAATTTAATTTTAGTTTTTGATTTTTAAAAGTTGAGCTTGTAAACACTATTTCCAATTATGGAATTCTTTAATTCAAATTTCAAGCCCAAGTTTTGAAAAATAAAAAAAAAATCAAAAACTTATTTTTGCTTTTGGAATTTAACTAGCTCAAGTATTTCGTTAAAAAAGACGAAAATCATTGTAAAAAAATCGTGAGAAAACAAATACATTTAAAAAATCAAAAGTCAAAAGTCATGCCTTATTTGATAACCATTTGGTTTTTTATTTCTAGTTTCTAAAAGTTATGTCAATTTTCTTATCATTCCACACGTCTCATCTTTCTTGAGAAAACACTTGAATTCTTAGCCAAATTCCAAAACAAAAATAAGTTTTTGAAAACTGCTATTTTTAGTTTTCAAATCTTAGGCTTTTGAAAACATAGGTAAAAGTAGATAACAAAATAAAAAAACTCATAGTTAAAAGTAGTATCTATAGGCTTACTTTTAAAAAATCAAAAACTAAAAACTAATTTTTTAAAAAAATCAATTGAGGAATGTATAAATTTAACTCATCTAATAAATGCAACAACCACATAATCATTAAATCTAGAATTGAAAATTAGAAAAAAAAAATAAAGATTGAGATGAAGGTTACAAAAATAAATGTCAACCACGATTAGAAAATGACTGAGAATTTGATTTTTTTTAATAAAAATATTAAATTAAGATAAGATATATAATATTGTGTTCTCTAACACATCAATCAACCACGTAAAACCCCATTGCCTATCTCCAACTCAATGCATATATTAGAGCATATATGTCTCCATGTTATTTTAAGATAATAAATTAGTAGAAATATGCATAAATACCCATAAACTAAAAAATTAATCTTCATCCACATGCACCATTAGAAAAGGTAAATAGGTGCATTATTCATTAAAGACTATAATACTTCACTTAAAACTCCCTCGTCTTTCTCCAACTTAGTGTATATACCGGAGCATTAACGTAATAAATGAGTAGAAATACATTATTTACATACCCAACGTGTAACAATAAGTGAAAAAATTAATCTTCACTCACACATGCACCATTAAAAAAGGTAAATAGGTATAGTTATTCACTTGATGTCATTAATGCTCTACCTAAAACTCTCTCACTTTTCTCCAACTTAACGTATATATTGGTTTTGTAATAAATGAGTAGAAATATGCGTAAATATTCACCCCAATGTGCAAGAATAAACAACAAAAAAAAATCTCCAATCACATGCGCCATTAGAGAAGGTAAATAGGTATAACAATTGTAAATACTCACCCAATGTGCAAGAATAAATAGATGATGGAGCAGGACAAACCCTTGAAGAACAAAATGTAAGACCTTACAATTTTACACCGTACCAAATTTTTAGTTAAAACAAAAATTGACAACACTACAAAAGGTACTTCAATGAAGAAACTTGCAAAACATCAATAAGAAGAAGAATGGCAGGTGCAATCAAATGTGGACCTACAAAATTGTTTTGCAAAAATAATGACAATGTGCAAAACCTTTCTCTACAAAAATAAAATGTGCGAATTGTTCATCAAAGAGGAAATGTAATAAAAAAATGCATCCCCACATGTGGTAATTGCTGCCACGTACCTGCGACGTCGAGCGACCGACGTCCTCAAAAAGGGAGATTTAAGAAGGAGTCACCACCAACATTTTTTATGGTGTGATAAAGCACCAAAGCAAAATAAAACAACTTTTAAAAAATGGTATGTGAAAACCAAATTTTGGATTCGGGAGTTGTTTATATATGGGGAAGGTGTTAGCACCCCACAACACCCATTTAAAACGGTGGCTAAAATTTAATCTTGAATTGCAAAAATATTTAGGAAAAAAGAGATTTTTAAAAATAATGTCTTATTTTACCCCTCACTTCTCCAATATTTGGAGTCATGATCTCATAAAATAAATGAATGAAAATCCATCAATTTGACTATATAAAAATTATTTCTAAGATTTTGGAAATAATATCACCCTCAAGAATATGAGAAAAATTTACAATTCCTCAAATCCATCATAGGATAGCCTCTCATGAAATAAGGTTTTTTTTTTTTTTTTTTTTTAAAAACTTGTTTTTATCAAATTCATTTTTTATTGGGATCAAAATCTCATACTTCCAAAGATAATGATCCATCACCTTAAGAATTTTAGAAAATCGAACTCGTCATAGGAATTTTTAGGGAAAACAACCATAAAAAATCATTTTTTAAGAAAGATTTTAAAACTTTTAAAAATAACACTTGGGCTTAAAAAACCTTTATAAATACAAAAAGAACAATTTTTAAGAAATTGAGAAATAATATTATAAGAAAAGATGGTAGAGTTAAAAATAAGATTGGAAAACAAATAAGAAAGATCAAGGAAATCAAAGTTAAGCATAACAAATAAATGCAATGGGAATATAAATTAAACATACATAATAATGTATTCATAGCAAATAAGCAAACAAATATAATATATAAATATGTTTAATTTTCTAAAAAAAAAAAACAACGTATTGGAGTTGATCTTGGACTTTTAAAGAATTGATTCCTCATTTCAAGAAAACTAGAAAATTGAACTCCCAAATATTTCTAAATTTCGTCATCAACATATTTTTTTTATAAGAAGTAAATATGAAATTAACAACATGATGAATCTACTCAGAACAAAATGATAAATAAATATATAATATATAAGACTTAAAAATAAAGTATGCAAATAGATGCAAAAATCAATTTTGGAGAAAGAGAAAAATAAAATAAAAAAATAAAAGAAAGAAAGAGGAATTAAATGAAAAATAATTAAATATGTGTTAGTGACAACTATTCATGATTTACCATAAAATAAAGCTAGTAACATGAATATAACAATAAAATAGACAAGGATTCACATTGTAATAGAAGCAAAAAGAGATGTAATAAATAAAAATAAAAGCAAAAATCATAAAACCCTTACTTAACTATTATTTTTCAGGGACATTTAAAGATGGAGATAAAGATAAAGTTAGTAGCATCAATATAACAATAAAATAGACAAGGATTCACATTGTAATAAAAGTAAGAAAAGATGCAATAAACAAAAAAATGAAAGCAAAACTCATAAAACCCTTACTCAACTATTATTTTTTCGGGATATTTAGAGATGAAAATGAAGATAAAGTTAGTAGCATCAACATAACAATTAATATACAATGATTCACATTGTAATAGAAATAAGAAGAGATGTAATAAACAACAAAAATGAAAGCAAAAATCATAAAACCCTTACTCAACTATTATTTTTCAGGGACATTTAAAGGTGGAGATGAAGATAAAGTTAGTATCATCAATATAACAATAAAATAGACAAGGATTCACATTGTAATAGAAGTAAGAAGAGATCATAAACAACAAAAATGAAAGCAAAACTCATAACAACAAAAATGAAAGCAAAACTCATAAAACTCTTACTCAACTATTGTTTTTCAAAGACATTTAGAGATAGGGATGGAGATCTAGAAGTTGGTATCAAGAGCAACTTGCTTGTTATTTGAGGTGTAGATCCTTGGAATGAAACCCTACCAAATGCAACGGGGTTTTCGTATGGATAACCTATTTCTATGCGTTTTAATGACTGATGAACCGCATTTTGAAAATAATGAAATATGACTAATTCTGATGTGATAATGCGGGAAAAATTACTCATAAGAGTAATATGAAGCGATTTTTCTTGTCACGCTCTCGTACCGAAAACGCTGTTGCTCTCACTCTCGCTCAAATGAGCGACCAAAAATATGGAGAAAAAAATGACAAGCAAAAAGTCAGAGAAGAGCTAGAGTAGCAGAAGTAGATCAACGAGAGTGAGAACTATAGTGCGATTTTTCTTGTCTTTTTTTTTCTCCAGAATTTCAACAACCTCATTACTATCATGAGCGAGAACGAGTCTTGAGCGAGAGCCAGAGAGCTAGAGCTAGAGTACGATGCCCTTACGGTAATATGGATGGAATGCACAGTACAGAAAGAGTCATATGTCATTAATTTCAGAACATGGGTCAAATCACATCAATGCGCGTGAAAAAAAGTCTTCCGTGCAAATTTCTCAAATGCAACCTCCAACTAAGTTAGGGTTATTTGTTGTGTTATGGGATTTTGGGGTTCTTTTTTGTGCATAAAACCAAAAACCAAATTTGTTGCAATTTAAAAATCCATACAAAAAAGGAACTTACACCTAAAAAGACCAATAACATTTTGGCCAATCAAAATAAAAAACTAAAACTTATTCGCTTAATAAAAAAATTTGTCTTTTCTCCAAAAACTCTGATTTCTCCAACTTAAAAAAACATAGAAAAATGAGCAAATAACAAATAAAAATCAAAGTGAGCAAATTTAAATACCAACAAAAAAAAGCATAGATATTGATAATCTAACAATTTAATTAAAAATGAGCCAGACAAAAATAGGTGGCTACAACAATTGTTCTAATTAACCTAAATTCATTCCAAATGAGAATCCTATTGGAGGCCATTAACAATGGATATGAACCAACAAATGAGTAAAGAGGAAAAACATTTTTATCTATTTATTCAAAAACAAACAATGAGAAAAATGAAGATATAGTAAATCAGAGTGAGAAATCAGTGGAAATTTAAAAAATGCATAAATTTAGGAGATTTAAATGTGAAATGAAAGTGAGAGAATATTGAGATTTTTTGTAATGAAATCTTGCAGTTGAGATGAGTTGACCGGTAGATAATTATAGTAGACATAATCTCAAAATATGAAACATTTTTATCTTTTTTTCATTATAGCTATTTATATTTAGACATTACTTACCATTTCTCATATTAAATTGGTTACCAAACAGAGTCCAAATGATTATCATTTTGGAACTAATTTATTAAGTAAGATCATGTTTTCAAATGCTTGTATTCAAATTGGTTGGTACAACTGTGACGTCTGGGGTAAAAAGAGGTATATAAATGAACTGAGACCACATCCGAATGAGAGAGATTATGAGGATATGAAAGTATAGTTGAGAAATGTTTAAAAGAATTGATAACTATTAATTTATACCAATAAGGTGCACCTTCTTTTTCAATGACTCAATCATACGAACTCCAAAGTTAAGCGTGTTTGGCTTGGAAATATCCTATGTTTGGTGACCTCATGGAAATTTTCCTAAAGAGCATGTGAGTGACGACAGAACATGCTGAAAGGACCCGTGTTTGACCGAATCCAAAATCCAAGTCCTAGACATAGGGTGTTGCACCACCCATGATAGTTAACAAAAGAATGTGTATTGTTTATAGGGCTATGAGTCATGGGAAAAAGTGAAATAGTTGTTGACTATATAGTTTTGTTAGAAACCTTCTCAACCACTCAAATGAATAGTGTTCGTTATACTTGCCTATAAGTTGAGAAGATTGGCATAATATATAGTTAAAATAAGTTTTTTTTTTTTTTTTTTTTTGAATTAGGGTGTTCTTTTATGTATCACTATTATTACCTTAATTATACAATTTGAATGGAAACATATTCTCAAAATTTGAGTATAGCCCTAAAATACTTGAGTATAGCTCAACGCCTAAAATAGATGATGACGATGATAAATCATCATCTTTCCTATATGTCAAAATAAGTTAATTTTTGTAAAATTGAAAATACAAAAAAAGAGTGGGAGGATTTTCAAAAAGCAAATCTTTAAAGTGTGATTGCCTTATAGCAATTAGTGGGGTTTGCCATAAAGATAATTAACGAAAATGACATTAAGTTCTAAATCACTCGATCTTTTCTAATTCCATCTTTTATTCCATTGGGTTTCATTTCTCATGACCTAATGATTTTTTATTTTCAAACTTTGTCAAAGTCCACTCAAAGACAACTATTTATGTTGTAATTACAATGGCTTAATTAATTATTAAGACAATATTAACCTCTTCTAGACTAGGTCGGAATTCTTTCATCTTATTTGGATTGTAATAGTTTTAAGAAGAAAGGAAAAAGTTGCATGACTATACAAATGCCCTTTTTTTTTTCTGATAAACTAATAATAAAAAAACCCAACAATTGACCAAAATCTCTACTCACATATATACAAAGTCATGTCCAATTGAATTTTGTTAGTTATAATTTAAAATATGGTGTATTTTGGTTCTATAACATTATAGAGATGTTTTTGTTTCGCTTCTTAAAATTAAATATATGCTATCTTAAATCACCAATCAAACTAAAAACTTAACCTAAAAGTTTGGGGTAAATTTAATTATGTCTAACACTCCCCCTCACTTGTGGGCTTACAAATTTGATGGGGAGGAAACTGACTTTGTAGGGGCTTGAACACAGGATCTCCTGAACTATCTGCTCTGATACCATATTAAATTACCAATCAAATTCAAAATAAAAATTTAAACTGAGAGTTTGAGGTAAATTTAATTATATCAACATAGTTTAACATGTTATATATATCATTTTAATTTAACAAGAGTCCTATGTGACGCCACATGAACTTATGTTTTATGCATTGAAGTTGGGTATCAAGATTTCAAAACATATTTTGATCAAACTGTAATAGAATTAAACTCTTAACTTTCTTTCCCCCTTTAAAAACACATTTTCATTTTCAAACAATGAAGTGGCTTATAAAAAATCATAGTTCATAGTAGAGACAAGATGATGGTATGGGAATTTGTGTGTGTTAAGATCCCCACAGGCAAGGCAACACCATCAATACAAAAGAAATCCTATTAGTTATCTTTGCTGTCTTTGTGGGTTCCTTTCCAACATCAATTAATTACTATGAATTTTGGTCTATTGTTCTTTTTTCATTGATTTCATTACAAACCAAACAAAGCCTTCATCTTTGTGATTGGTTAATATCTTGTCAAATTTTTTCAACTTCAAAAATAATAATGTTGAGCTTGATTAAAACTTGAAAGAAAAAAAAAAAAAAAAAAAGACAACAAAGACATCAAAGTGGGACACAGAGACAAGTCAATTATGCTATAAGTTTGAATTATGTGATTAAGTATGTGAGTCGTCCCTATAAATATGACACTAGAGTGGGTTTGTCTCGATGAAGCAATAATAACCAATCGTCTATTTATAAAGTCTATATGAAAATGACAAAGCTAGTTAAGTTATTGGTCATTTCATGTCGATAAGGTTAATTAAGGTGATGATAAAGACTATTACATCAAGTGTGTGAAAGTTTCAGTAGGGACTTATAGTTTCATTGTGACTGGATGTTGCTGTTTAAGGTAAATAATTTGAAAAATCTTAGAGAGTTTAAGAGAGAAAAGAACTTTTCTCACAAGTTGTGGCTGAGACTAAAAAAATTGAAATGAGGAACGATTTGATTCTATCATACAAGTTGGGTATTTAAAGAGAATCAAACTATATGAAAAAAAAAAAAACTGATGCAGGATTTTTTTTACACAATAATGACTTTTTAAACAGAAATAGGATATGATGTGGAAAACATTTGTTTAATATCCTAAAGAGAAATAACAAATTATTCAACATATCACTACAGTGTGACTGTCTTATAATAATGATTGGATGTGAATCCAATCATTTTTTTCTCCCTAACTAATAACTCTTGGATATTATTAATTATTCAGTATGGTTATATTTTTGGTTACGAAAGATTTTATACAATTGTATATTGTTATTTGTTACAACAAATTTATTAATAACGGTGTAGAATAAAAATCCATCATTCTCTCATTTACTATAAAATGGTATTAGTTTCCTTGAATTAGTTTCCTTCTTCTAATCTTTTTTCTTCATCTCCCCAGTCATGGTGAGTCAAGATACACAGTTGCAAGAGACGACAACTATTGATACCTATCATGGATAAAATGAGTATACCCGAAAGGTCTGTCGAATCAAGCCGATCAACAAATGTGACTCCTTGAGAGCGACTTTGGATCCAAGTGAGCTGACCCCTTGGGGTCGGTCCAGGACGAACCCGCTCGGGAAGCAGACCCCCAAGGGCCGCCCCCCTGAGCCAAACCGGCTAGGAAATCGGACACCTAGGGGTCTGCCCCGAGCCGGTGTAGGTCGTTCCCACGGGGTCGATCCTGATTGGGAAGCTCGCCCCTCGGGGGCAGTCCCTAGCCCATGTGGGCCGACCCCATGGGTTGGGCCCGAGCCGAACCGTCTCGAAAAGCTGACCCCTACAGGACGACCTCGAGCCCGTGTTGGCTGAACCTATGGTGTTGGCTTGGCTCAAGAAGGAAGACGGGGGAGTAGACCAAACAGGTGTAGTCCCTCGACATTCCGCAATAGTTGGAAGAAGACGAAAGGGGAACCGTTGCTTAACGTTCACTTTCGTGTAACGGTTGAAGGTTGGGCAATCATGACGAGATAATGGTCATTAAACCCCAGTCAACCGTTACGAGTCAAGTAGGTTATATACTCATCGCCGCAAGTTAGGAAGGGTAAACAATCATTTATGCGTGTTCTAGCCTGAGACTTATTTGACGAGAGAATATCATTTCTAACTTGAGCGTTGGAGTGCATGTGGCTCAGCACCACACCGGTGTTAGCTATTTGTTTTGCAGGAGATCGCTGTTCCCAGCAATAATCTATCCATCCAAATTTCGACATCAACAATACGCAATTAAAAATCCATATGTTCTTCATCATTTGCTTGACCTACTGTTTTGGTCACTAGAGTTAATAGGAACAAGAAATTATAATTCGTGGAGTTGGGCTATGCTTGTTGCACTCTCTGGAAAAAATAAGTTAGGTTTTATTAATAGTTCGATTGAAAGGCCTAAAGGTGGTAATTTGCTAAATGCATGGAAGTGTAACAATGATGTCATGTCATCACCTCATGGATTATGAACTGAGTCTCCAAGGACATTGCAACAAGTTTAGTAATCACTGGATCAATCAAGGATATTTGGAATGAATTGACGGATCCTTATAAACAGAGCAATGGACCTTGGATTTATCAGTTGCGCAAAGAATTGGAGCATAGCACTATGTCTGTGGAAGCCTATTATACAAAATTGAAAACAATTTGGCAAGATTTAAATGATTATCGACCACCAAATGAGTGTTCCTGTAGCAGTTTGAAGTCAATTTTCGATCTAAAATTTCATTCTGACTATGTTAGATTTTTCTCATGAGACTTAATGATTCATATGCAGGAGTTTGGAACACATCTTACTCATAGATCTCATTTAGGTATGTCAATTTTCCCGCAGGGGCGAAGAATTCCCGTTTAGGTGGGGAATGGGGAGGGAGCTGGGAGGACTTTTTTCCCCTTCCCTAAATAGGGATGAGGTCGGGGAGTCGACCCCATCCCCGCCACGCTTCCCGTCCCCGCTCCGATTTATTATTATTATTTAAATATATATAATAAACCATAATTCTAAATTTTTATTAAATATCATTTTACTTTTTTAAGAAAATCGAAAAAAAAAGTCTCTTAAATAGAATTTCTAATTAGTAATTAACTATTTAAATATATATATTTTTTTTAAAAAATTATGTAATAAAATTTAGAAAAATAGAAATGGTAAAAGAGGAATTATTCCCGCGGGAACATGATTACAGCGAATTTCCCAAGAGAATCCCTGCTCCGTTACCCTCGAAATTAAATGAGGAATTTCGCGGGGATGGGAAGTCATTCCCCGGCCTCGTCCCGTGGACATCTCTAATCTCATTCCAACCATTAACAAAGATTCTCCTACCCCAAAGCTCCAATGCTTCTCCTATGGTGAATCAAGTCACTGATATTACTACTCCTTCATCCTCAAATTCTCATCCAACATTTTTTGCAAGCCTCAATACATCCCAATATTCTTAATTGATGGACTTACTTGGTTCACATCTTTCGGCTGCCAAGACTGAAACTATTACAACTGCTCTTTCTCGGACTCATCTTCCAAGTACTTCATTTTTAAATTATTAATTCCTTGAATTCTAAAATTTATATTATGTCAATCCACTGATCATATATGGATTATTGACTCTGGTGCAACCAATCATATCTGTTGTTCGAAGGAATTATTTTTAACTTTATGGCCTTTTACTAACGTGTTTATTGTCCTTCCTAACACACAATCGAGTATGTGTTATTTGAACTCTATTTTGTTCCTTAATACGTGTTGTTTCACCTTTTCAAAGCTAGGTCAAAGATTTGAGAAATTATTCGGTGAGGCCGCCACAATGTGGCCGACAGTTTTGCACTGTTGGATAAAAAGAGAGAAGTACCTCGAATTTATATTCAAAAGATATGAGGGGGCATGAAAATTATTGGATCCATATCAAACGGTTATTATGAGCCAACCACATTGTGACGCCCTGATTGAATAATTTATCCAAAGGAGAAGATGGGTAAGAAGTAAATATATTTTAGAGAGTTTGTTTGGGGTGCATATTTTAATAACCTATATTATAATAGTCTATAAAATACTCGGCACTCCAAACACAACTATTTATAACCCAAACTAAATAATTTTGCATACTAAACACAAATTATATAACTTCACATGGACTATTATAACATATTCAACGCCTTAAACAACCCCCAAAAAATTATAATATGTACACCCCAAATCTTCTATTTTACTATTGTTATTTTTAATTATTTTATAATTAATTTTAAGATTATTATTATGTTTATGCATGCTTAAAATTTTGTATATTTTAGTACTAAAAAAATTGTATATTTAGTCTTAATTATTATTATTTTATGATTGAATGTTTATTAATGCCTAGATTTGGATAAGATATTGACATCCATATTAGAAACACATAAATTTAATTTTAACATTGTCATAAAGTAAAATATTTTAATTCAATAAAATATAAATTCTATTAAATTAATTAATAATATTTTGAGAACACATATTAGTTAATAATGGATTGTAATTTATATTTTATACTGATAATTAATTTATTCATTGTTAAAAAAAATTCAATACACTTCAAATAACTTACTTTTTACCAAACATGATCAAATATATATTTTTTATAAAATTAGAAAAAAATGCAAGCCTATATTATACATGCATGCTAACATACTAAGAAATAAGAACTTTTTTTTTCTTTGAATTCAATAATATTTGGAATGAGAATTTAAATCTCTCACTTCTTGGTTAAGAGTGTACATACCAATTACTGCATCACTTTGGTAATAAATAAGAAGTTATAACTTATATAACTTATATTTTATTGTGTAGGGATATTCTTAGCTTTGTATTTGACCTATTTTCAAATTAATTAATAGAACATTTTGGATATATATACTAAGAGTCACCCTCACTAATGTGAATTAAACGATATGCCCACAAAAATAAGAGTTCATAATATATTTAAGATGATTGAGATCAAATTGTAAATAATAACACATTTTTTTGTTAATTTATTTGATCAATAGATATTCAAGTAGACAAATAAAGACAACTATTTAAAGTTGCCCTATAGTAGAATATTTTGAAACTCAATAATGTTCTTGTTAAATAGTAAATTAATAAAAGTGATAGAAATTTAGAAACTAAAACAAAGTATTTGATGTACTATATATATATATATATGATATTTTTAAAAAATAGAATAAAAGTTTGAGAATATAAAAATGCTCATAATTTTGGTACAATTGTTGCCAACTATATTATGCAAATTCCAAGCTGTGAATATCATAAGACAGACAAATTAAAGGTACCACCAGATTTTACCTCTTTGGTTGCCCTAGGTCTTGGAGAGGACAATATAGGAATTTCACATTAGTTAAGACTTAAGAGGGAGCATCACCCTAATTTTTTAAATTCTATACATTTAATATCCTTTTTGAATCTTATATGCAATTTGCTTTTATTGTTTTATTTAAATTTAATGTCAATTTATTCATATTAGCTTTTATTGGTCATTAATATGGTAATTTAATTCATGGGCATGCACTATTCTATCACACATTAATTTTAATATCACTCCCCTTTGGTGTTCAAATTACCTACCTTATTCTTAAATCTTGAACTTTGTCTTTGGTTTAAGATATAAGAGTCTGTTTGGCCCACTGGTTATTCTAACCCGTGTTATAATAAGTGAAATACTCTGCACCCAAAAACAAACTATTATAACCCAACCATGAGGTGGGTTTGGAAGCAACCATCCTTTGAAGAAAGCGTAATAGCTCACTGGTCTAGCTCCATGGCACCGAAAATGTATTAGGGCTCAAGTGATTCACCGAAGCGACGAGACCTTGAAAGCACTTTTTCAAGTGTCGATGGCGGGTCGCTCATCAATCGGGAAGGTTTTTGTGACAACACTTGGAGATATCAGAAGTGAGAATGCTGACATGAGTAACGAGAAATCTTGTGAAAACACGATCGCCTGCCAGTGGAAGGCTTTCTGCGTTCAGTCAATCTGAATCGGTAACCCACAGACTATTATAACTCCCTGTTATTATAACTCACTCAACGCCCCAAACAATCCCTAAGTGTTGGAAAAAACCTTCCACTAATACTTCAGAAATAAGTAGAAATAATTGAGAAATTAAAAGAAAACAATAAAATAAGAAACACAAGAATTTACATGGAAAAGAATTCTCTCTCCGTCCTAATTACAAAAATACTCTCAAATCGAGAGAATTTAACTAGAGCTAATACACCAAGCTTAAAGTGTTTCTAACTGGGATGCTTTAAAACCAAAGTCATAGGTTTCTTTTATAGTGCCAGAAGTCCATCACTTCTATGCATCTTTAAGATGTGGGACAATTTCACTTCTAATATATTGCCAAAAACTCAATAATAATAAGATAATTATCTTTTAGATTTTAAAGATTTGACTACCTTTACATGATGTCGGTTGGAAAAGTAATTCAAAATATATATTGTCTTAATAAATCAGTATGTACAGTTGCGTGACATCAAAATTAAACCCTTCTATCTTTCTATAAGGTGAAAATCAACACATGAGGCACACGGTCTTTAGATTCGTAAGCTAGAAATGTATGTGAAGATTTTTTCACACTGTTTGGTTATTATCTTAACCTTTGCTTTGGTCTTAAATATTCCATAGATTATGGAAATTTAGGCAATTTTAATAGGTAGAATAATTTTCTATAATGTTTATAAATATGCTTCTTTTTTTTTAATACAATAGGGGTGGGGGAATTCGAACCACAGACTTCGTGGTACTTAATACACTCGAAATGCCAGTTGAGCTATGTTTCTCTTTGACATAATATGTTTCTTAAACTAGAAGTGATTAAATAACACATTCTTAAAAATTTATTGTAAATATAACATTTTTTAAAATGTATTATTCACTAATTTACTACACATTAATTAATTCTAGTTTTTTTTAGTACAATAAAGATGGGGTATGAGAATTCGAACTTCGAAGAAATGAGTAGTACATGTCAATTACCGTTGAACTATGCTCACTTCTTCGGCCATTAACTAATATAGTTAGTGACATACATATACCTAGATATTTAATTAACCATAATAATAATAATTGATAATTTAAACATAGCTTAGTTGAATAAGATACCCAATAACTTTTCTAAAATTGAAAATTTGAACCTCAATCTTCTATTTATTAAACTCAAATATTTTTGTTAGTTGTTCTAGGTTGAAGTACTTAAGAGTTTCCTGATCATTCGCCACGTTAATTTTTTCTTCTTTTATGAAATCTTGTTGTTGCAAAAATCAAAATCCTTTTTGCCACATATTTTTTATGGGTCTTGATCACTATATAGGGAAATTTGATTCAAATAAAAATCGATTTTCTTTGTTTGTATCACCGAGACACCCAAAGAACCGACCATATATACCTTGTCTCGAGAGATCCGATCCATTCAAATCGAAGTAGCATCTACGACTAAGGGGAATGGAATGTCACCCATATATAAGATGAGTGATCTCCTAATACGAAGATGAGTGACTGGTCAAGTCTGTTGGGAATGACTATGGGCCATTGGCCCATTACAAGCATAAAGCATAAAATGTCCCACATGGATAATTTTTGAAGTGGGAAGGGGGTTTATATGTGTAAGCATGTTAAGGGGCTTACAAAAAATGCATGGAGTGGTAATAAGATCTCTCCCCACACGCGCGCCGCCGCCGCTAGATTCTCTTCTGAGCAAGTTTTGTTGATTCCAAATCGTCCTCTAACCTATTCCGGATTATCCTTTTATAATTTGAAAGCAAATCGATGTCGATCAAATCCGGGAAGGTTCTTCCAAATCTGTCCAAGTTGGAGCCACTCGATGGAGCAAATTACCGTCGTTGGTCCTAGAAGTTGTTGATCTTCTTCGAGCAATTGGAGGTGGACTATATTCTGACCACAGAATATTCGTTGTTTGACCTGTTCGTCATTCAGAAATCTGCAAAGGTCATCTGTAGTTCTCTCAAATCCAGATATGGTGGGGATGATGCTGGCAGGAGAAAATACGTTGTCGGCAAGTGGTTGCAGTTTCAGATGATGGATGACAAACTAGTGATGGACCAGGTTCATGAGTATGAAAATCTGGTGGCCAATGTGCTGTCAGAAGGGATGAAAATGTGTGAAATCCTTCAGGCAAATGTTTTGCTTGAAAAATTTCCACCCTCCTGGAGTGATTATCGTAATCACCTAAAACACAAGAAGAAAGATTTGACTCTACAAGAATTGATCAGTCACATCCATACTTGAAGCCAACAGACAGAAAGATAAGATGAATTCTGATTTTTTAAACTCTGTTAATGCTAACTTGGTTGAATCTTTTGTTGCATCAAAAGACAGGTTTAAATACAAGGGAAAACAGGTTGCAAAAGAAAAATCATTGTAGAAAAAAGGGCATCAGTTTAAGGCTACTGGCGGACGAATTGAGAAGTCCAAACTGATATGCTACGTTTGTGGAAAATTGGGGCACAAATCATATCAGTGTAACCAGATGAAAGGAAGACTAGATCAAAATCCTGGACCTGTCATACCTGCTCCACAAGCCAACATTGTGGAAGATGAAATTATTGCTATTGTGATCGTAAAAGCAAATCTAGTGGAGAACAAGTCTGACTGGATCCTTGACACTGGAGCTTCAAGGCACTTTTGTTCAAACCGAGACCTATTTCATGACTTCCAAGATAATACTGATGGTGAATGTGTGTTCATGGGCAACTCAACCACTGCTGGAGTTCTTGGAAAAGGGAAGATTCTACTAAAACTTACTTCTGGAAAAACTTTATCTCTCAGTGATGTATTGTATGTTTCTTCATTGCGTAGGAATTTGGTGTCTGGGAGTTTGTTGAACAAACCTGGACTTAGGATTGTGTTTGAGGCTGACAAGGTCATTATCACCAAAAATGGTGACTTTGTGGGTAAGGGATATTTGGCTGATGGTTTGTTTGTTTTGAAAACTGTTTTTGTTCCTCCTGCAATGAATGAAAGTTCTTCTCGTTCTGCTTATATCGTTGAATCTATTGATGTATGGCATGGTAGACTAGGACATGTAAATATTGCATCTATTAAAAGGCTAAAGAACCTACATCTAATCAATGTTTCAGAATCACATGAAAATAATAGATGCTCAGCATGTGTAGAAGCAAAGTCTGCTAAAAAACCTTTTAAATCAATTATAGCCAGAAGTACTGAATTACTTGAATTAATTCACTCAGACTTAGCTGATTTTAGAAATATTCCAAGTAGGGGTAGTAAAAAATATTATATATCTTTTGTTGATGACTATTCTAGATATACAAAAATTTACATTCTAAAATCAAAGGATGAAGCTAGTGGTGCTTTTATAAAATTCAAGGCAGAAGTAGAAAATCAATTGGATAGAAAAATAAAAAGGTTAAGATCTGATAGAGGTGGTGAATATAATGATAACTCTCTCAAGGAATTTTGTGAGGTGAATGGTATAATTCATGAAAAGACTGCACCATATTCTCCTCAACAAAATGACATAGATGAGCGTAAAAATAGAAAATTAAAGGAAATGATGAATGCTATGTTGCTAAGTTCTGGACTTTCTGATAATATGTCGGGAGAAGCTGTACTTTCTGTTTGTTTTATTCTTAATAGAGTTCCCCATAAAAGACTGGATAAGACCCCATATGAGATGTGGAAAGGTTGCTCTCCTAACCTGAATTATCTAAGAGTGTGGGGGTGTTTAGCCAAAGTAGAATATCCAGAATTTAAGAAACCTACTGTTAGATCTAAAACATTTGATTGTGTCTTTATTGGTTATGCTAATAATAGTGCTGCTTATAGATTTTTGTGTCGAAGTGATAATTCAATTTGTGAATATAGAGACGCTGTATTTTTTTAACATACTTTCCCCATGGTGAAATCTGGTAATGAACTAGTAAACACTTCACATAATGATCAATTAGTTGTACACAATGATGTACCTGCATGTACACCATTCGCTGCTGATAGCATGCATGAATCTGAACCTAGAAGAAGTAAGAGACAAAAAATTAATAAGGATTTTGGACTCGACTTTCTTACTGTTTTTCTAGTTGAAAATTCATATAAAATAGATGATCAATTTGCTTGCATGTACCTGATAGATGAAGATCCGAAAACATATCAAGAGGCTTTAAGTTCAATAGACTCTAGCTTTTGGGAGGAAGCAATTAAGAGTGATATAGATTCCTTAATTATGAATCAAACATGGGACTTAGTGGATCTTCTTATAGGAAATAAGCCCATTAGGTGTAAATGGATCTTCAAAAGGAAAATTAAACCTGATGGCTCAATTGAAAATTTTAAAGCTAGATTAGTGGTTGTGGGGTATACACAAAAATATGAGATTGATTATTTCGATACATACTCCCTTGTAACTAAAATAGCTACTATTCGTGTGTTAATAGCTTGTGCAGCAATACGTGGTCTGTTAATACATCACATGGATGTAAAAACAACATTCTTCAATGGAGACTTAGAGAAGGAAATATATATGATACAACCTGAAGGGTTTACAGTCACTGGACAAGAGGACAAGGTATGTAGACTTAAAAAATCTCTTTATGGTCTTAAACAAGCTCCCAAACAATGGTACGAGAAATTTAATAGTACTTTGATAAGCAACAATTTTAAAGTAAATTGTTCTGATACATGTGTTTACTCAAAAATGTTTGGAGCTAAGTATGTGATTATTTGTTTGTATGCCGATGATATGCTTATTTTTGGTACAAACATAGAAGTGATTAATGATACTAAGTTATTTCTATCCTCACACTTTGAAATGAAAGATTTAGGTGAGGCTGATGTAATTCTTGGTGTTAAAATAAGAAAGACAGAAAATGGTTTCTCATTATGTCAATCACACTACATTGAAAAATTGCTAAAAAGATTTGATTGTTCTGATGATATTCCTGCAAGAACACCTTATGATGCTAGTATGAATCTTAAAAAGAATAAGGGAAATAGTGTTTCTCAATCAGAATATGCAAAAATAATAGGTAGTGTCATGTTTTTGATGAACTATACTAGACCTGACATTGCATATGCTGTAAGTAGATTAAGTAGACACACACAATCCTGACAAATATCACTGGATTGCTATTCGTCGATTATTGAGGTATCTTAAAGGTACTATGGGTTACTGTTTGCATTTTAATAGATTTCCTGCTGTGTTAGAAGGATATTGTGATCAAACTGGGTAACAGATAATGACGAAGTGAGCTCCACTAGTGGATATGTATTCATACTAGGTGGAGGAGCTATTTCCTGGAAATCAGCAAAGCAAACGTGCATTGCACATTCCACCATGGAGTCTGAGTTTATAGCTCTTGAGCTGGCAGGACAAGAGGCAGAATGACTGAGAAGCTTGCTAGGAGATGTACCATTGTGGGGGTCATCTGTGCCAGTCTCACTACATTGTGATTCACAAGTTGCCCTAGGTATTGCCAAGAATAATGTGTATAATGGCAAAAGAAGGCATATACGACTTAGACATGGAGCTATGAAACAGTTGCTGAAGAGTGGGATTATCTCCTTGGAATATGCGAGGTCTGAAAGGAATTTGGCAGATCCTCTCACTAACGGCCTGACAAGGAGAGTAATTCTAGAATCTTCAACAAGTGTGGGACTCAAACCCTTATAGTGGTTCCATAGCCATTATTTGGGTGGTCCAAATGTGGACTTGATGGACAATTGAGAAGTTTTTCATAGCCCAGTTATATTGGGTGGTCTTAATATAGACTTGATGGATAACTCTAAAGTCTTCATAGCTCAGATTTGAGTGGTTTGTCTTCGACAGACTTGATGAAGCAAAGAACGTGAGTGTGAAGGTGTGGCCGCCTTCTATGAAAGAGTTTAAAGGGTCCCTTTCTAGAGCTCTCACGATGACCCAAGGTTTTATGTGCATGACCATCAACAACACTTGAGTTTTACTTACCGCGGAATCAACATCAACATAAGGACCGAAACGTGTTGTGGGGGTCTCAACTATAACTATTGGAAGTTCAAGAGGTAACTCACTTTCTTTAATTAGGTTATTGCCTTACTTCACTATGTATCAATTCAAATCATAAGATATTGATACTTAAGTTTATTCTCCTTTATTTGCTCAGAATCTATTTCTCTTCTCTTTTTTTTTTCCTTTATCTTGATAGTCATTCGTGGGAGACTGTTGGGAATGACTATGGGCCATTGGCCCATTACAAGCATAAAGCATAAAACGTCCCACATGGATAGTTCTTGAAGTGGGAAGGGGGTTTATATGTGTAAGCATGTTAAGGGACTTACAAAGAATGCATGGAGTGGTAATAAGATCTCTCCCCCACACACTCACTTTAATTTTTACGGTTAAGGTATTTACTTATTCCAAAAAAAACGTCTTTCCATAAAAACAAAACGTTCAGATCTGGGGTTTTTTACAAATCCGCCGATCAATCTAAGTACGGATCATCTATTCTTCTTTTTCTCTCCTCTTTTCAGTTCTGAGCAAGTTTTGTTGATTCCAAATCGTCCTCTAACGAGTGCACGTTCGAGGTCGATGTTGTGTTAACCATGGGGAGCAACCGACAAACACGATTCGCACCAAGGTCGTGCCGAATTTGCTTTTAAGGCAGTGGTTACACGACACAACAACCTATTCCGGATTATCCTTTTACAAAGTCAGGAAACTTTTACATTTTGATTAGCATAGTTGTTGTAAGTGGATTGGAATTATGCATTTAAATTGTAATAATATTCCGTTGGGAAAAAACCCCACTACTATTGCATGAATAAACAAAAATAACTGAAAAATTAAAATAAAGCAACAAAATAAGAATTTACGTGGAAAAATTGCTAACCTAAAAAAAAACTCACAAACAGAAAGAAATTCTACTGTGTAAAAAATTGTTAAATCACACAGAATTTTCTCTCCGACCCCAATTACAAAAAACACTCTCCCAAAGCTTTATGTCATTCACACCCTTTTTGGAAATTTAACTAGAGCTAGTACACCAAATTTAAAGTGTTTCTAATTGGGGTGCTTTGAAATGAAAGTCATAAGCTCCTTTTATAGTATCATAACCCATCATTTCTTTGCACCTTTTCGATATGAGGCAATTTTCAGTTCTAATATATAGCTAAAAATCCTACGCGTCGTACGTACTTTATATAAGATTTGCCATTAATTATAACATTTAGCATAAAGACAAGATCAACAGGTCAATTCATTTGTTTCTTTTTCTTTCATAATTACGTTGAGCGAAGGGGAAAAAAGTTTTCAAATGACATATTGTAAAAGGTAGAACAACAATTATATAATATTTTGAATGGAGTAGCTCAAGAATAGAGATGTTTTTTTTTTCTTTTCCTTTTGTGAGTGCAAAGAATAGAGATGGTTGATGGCATGTTTTGTAGGGGGAAAATACAAAAAAAAAGAGGTGAAATTACATGGTTAGTTTTTATATTTTGAACTTAAGTTTCAATTTGTTAATATATGAACATTGCTTCAGTTGATAAGATTGGATGGACTTAAAAAACTATAGTTTCAAATTTGCATATGTTTTTAAAAAGGTTCATTATCATCCTTTATATCTTTGGATTAAAACTTACCTAACATCTCTACAATTAGTGAGAAATAACACAAACTTGGCATAACAAATTATTTGTAAATGTACTTTGACAGGAGTTACAAAAATCTAACCAGTATTATTTGTTGGACTTATTAGATTATATGAGATTTCATCTCAAAGCCAATTAACAATGAGAGAAGTAGCCTATATATCATATATATTGTGAGGTTACTTTCCACTTTTCCAATGTGCGATTCTCAACCGGACTCGTAAGCAAAATTAATAATGTTATATTGCTATTATTCTTTCCACTGTTCAATTATAATAATATAATACTATAATTTCTTATTAGAATTTCAATTCAAGCATAGTTTTATGATAAAACATCAATTATTATTTCAAAAGATCAATGGTTGGGTCATTTATAACCATGGTTGTTGAATAAAAAAAAACCTTAGTATTTATATTCATGTTTTTCAACAAATCTGACCTTATCAAATTTGACCCATGTAATTTAACAAAATGCATTTAATTGCAAATAAACTTGTCATCTTGAATTTTTTTTACTCTTCAACCATGACAAAAATATTGAGGGGTTATTTTGGGTGCTAAGTGAGTTATAATAGTATGTGAAATTATATAATATTGTTTAAAATATAGAGTTGTTTAGTCGGGATTATAATAATATGTGTTTGTGGTGCAGATTATGGGGTGTAGATTATTCCACCGGCTATTATAATCTATACTCCAAGCAACACCTTAATAAACTTCAATCAAAGCATAAACAACGGACGACGAAACCTTTAAAAATACAAAGATTAAACCAAAATCGACAACAAAATAGTAATTCAACCTAAAATAAAGAAAGAAGGAAGGAAGGAATAAGTCTTTTGAAAAAAAAAATAATAAAAAAGGTCAAAATGACAGCAATAATCACTCACCATTGAATTTAAATTTTCCTTGAAGAAAAGGGGTGAAAATGAAGTTTCATTAGGCACACAAGAAGAAGAGAGCACAATGAGAGATTCTCCAACAATATTTTATTTTTAATTAGAGATTTTGTAAAGCCAATGTCTTTATCAAACATTAACTTGTGTATGAGCTTCAGCTAACCCAAATCTTTGTATGAAATGTAAGTGGATATTATTTATTTATTTATTTATTTATTTACTTTATGTTTTGTCTTTTTGAGAGGGGAAAAAGAAAGCAATGACATATTATGGGTGATGTAACTTTGATTGGACACCTAACAAATAGGATTTTGTGGACAGAATAAATCCAAATAGTGACATACAAACTATCTTTATCCTACTTTTCTTTAATAATCCCTTTTTCTATTTTCTTTTGGTTTTTCTTTTGACTAACAAAAGTCCTTTTTTTTCATATATTCTATTTTTCTTCTATGACGTTTGTTTTAAGATTGATGTTTGTTCGTGTTTATCTAGATAAAATTTTATTTTAGTTGTTGAACTTTTATATTTATTTTGTTTTAATTTTTTTATTTTTAAATGATTTATTTTTGTGTCTAAATTTTAGATGGACCAATGTTCATTTTAGTTTTTGCGGCTAATTTTATGATTTTTTTTTTATAATTTAATAGGGAAACTTTTTTTTGGTACGGTTTAAATAGATTTCTACATAAAAAAAAAAGTTTATAAAGGTATGTGTTATATCTTTTAAAAGGTGTTCGGATTGAAGAGTTTGGGGAATGAAGTTGGAAAGAGTTAGGGCCTCTTTGGTAACAATTCGAAAACAGAAATTTGAAAACAAGAGATTCAATGAAAATAGAGTTGTATTTCATGTTTTGTAACAAATTTAGAAATTTGATTTCATTTTAAACAATAGTTTAAAGTGTGTTCTATATATATTTATATATCATAAAATTAGTTGGTAGTTGCAAAACTAAATATTAGGTTGAATATAAGACATTATTAATTAATTTATTAATATATTTTTTTATTAATTTTATATAATTATTATTCTATCATATAATATAATATAATATTTTATATTTTATAATATATTATATTATACCTGTTTTAATTTAACAAAAATAAATTAAGTTCATAAACATGAAATACTATATTTATTAAGATTTTTATCTTTGTTTAATATAATTATGCATTTTAAAATTTTAAATTCAAAATCTGGATACAATGAAAACATAAAAATGTTGTTCTCGGAATTTCTACTATTTGGTTCACAGAATCCAAAAACAGTTTTCAAAAATACTGTCAAACACGTATTCACTGAATTCAGTGAATCCGAAAATATAAAACATAATTTGGATTGCCTACCAAACATACCCTTAATAACTCTCTCCCAACTCGTTTGTTTTGTCCAATGATATTGTAATTCTTATTATAGGCCCCACAAACTTATTTACTCTTGATTGTGGGTTACAACTTTTCTATCTTTTTTCTTCACATCACATTATTCTTACCTCTCTCTTCTCCCTCTCACCTTTTTTCTCTCTATTTTTTAACATGTTTTTTTTTTAATTTCTTGATTTAAAAATTTTTCTTCATTTTTATATATATTTTCTCATAATTATAATTAATTAATAATTGATTAAAAATAGTCAAAGTGAGCTTGGTTCAACAATAATTGGAGAAGTTAGAGATACATCCTCTGCCCTAAATGTTGTTGAACTAAAAAAAATAGAAATTAAAAATTATTATTCAAAAATATTTTTTATTTTGATCCTATAATTTTAATAAAATTTTAATCAAAATATTCTTCTTTTTATTGTATAATTTATTTTTAAATATAAATTATATGTTTAAATTGAAATTCTTAATGTAAATTAGAGTACTAATTAACTTTTTTTTTAATTGATAAAAATCTCTCAATCTCACTTCCTTCACATGTCATCTATAATTTTTTTTTATTTTAATTTTAAACAAAAATTACTTATAATAAATAATAGTCTTGTATTTTTTTAGTTTTTTTAATTAATATCTAAAACATATATATAATTTTATGATTTGAAAATAAGAAAAAGATGTTTTTAACTAATCTATATTATAATTTAAAAAAATTAGTATTTTAAAAAAATTAACGTATTAAAAAGAATTCGATTTTCAAATTAATCATATTCAAAGTAAAATGATAAATAATTTCTCCTTCTAAACTTAATAAAATAAAATTGTTAAACGTAAATATTTAAAAAAATTATTGTACGACTTCTTTTATTTGAACTATCCAAGACAAATTAATGATTATTGAGAGAGACATTGACAAAAAGAATGGGAGGTATTTTGTTCAAATTTTTTTTTTCTTTAAAGAAAATTTTAAAAATATATGCAAATTAATAAAAACAAAAATTCCAATCTTAGAATTCATGGAAACAAACTCTTAATAATGAAATTATGAGAAATCGTAAAAAATAATTGTACAAAATATAAAAAAATTAAAATCAACTCAGACTTCAAAAGTCCATGTTTAACAAATCTGCATCCTAAACACAGATTTCTTGACTCCAGACTAAATAACTTTGCACCCAAAACACAAAATTTTAACTCTCCAGACTTCTTAATTCCCCAGACTTACTAACTTCTACTTCCTACAACTCACTGACCCAAGTCATAGTAATAAGATTAGGTTGTCATAAGCATGCAATAATTTATTTTCTTTATTAAATTCTTTTGTGTTGAAATGTTTGAGTTGTTATATGTTGCTTGTGCTTAGACTATTTTAAAGTTGTGGTTGTTGTGAGATGTATATTTGACTGTGGTAAGACTGGAAGTCTGGTCATAGTTAAGATTGTTAGGATAGTTACAAGGGCAGAGCGGGCTATCCTAGGAAAACCTTAGTTGTTTACGGAGATGTGTCTTGTAAAACTAGCACCATCGACCATGTGTCATCTTTGGGTGAGTCTGAACCTTTTGGTTGACAAAACTAGTGTCGACATTAGGGTTGTGTTCTCTTTTGCTAGAGTTAGTTTAGAGGGTGATTCCCCCACCGCGTTTGGTTGAGAGATGTCGTTCTTTCTTTGGCGCATTAGCTCAGGAGGCGAATTTCCAACGAGTGTGGGATGTTGGTTTCTTTCCTTCATCCAGTGTCCTAGCTTAAGGGTGATTCCTAATCGTTTAGAGCGTGAGAGTTGCTTTCCTTCATGGCTCCATGCTAGCGAGGTGTGCAGGCGTGAGAGTTACTTTCTTTCACTACCATTTGTCAACCTATGTTGCGGTGCGAAGAGTAGGATTAAAGACATTACCATAGGGACAAACCTGAGAGGATGAGTTGTAAATTATAGATGCCTGGATAGGGGTTATTGAGTTGTTCAGGAGCAGATGCATAATCAGAGCAACTTTACCTTTTGACTATGCTATTGAAGTTTTGACCCTAAATGGACTACTTATTGAGTATTTTTAATACTCACACTACTACTTATGTTTTTATTTGCATATAAGGTTAAACCGTGAGGTGGATGGCGACAACAACGACATGACGAGGATATACAGACTTTCTCTATCCCTAGGCTGAATTTATTTTGGACTTCCATTGAACTCTTGTATTTAGATTTCAACCATGTTGCTTTGCTTTACTTTATATTCCTTTCGAATATCAGCTTGTTCTAGGTTCTGTTTTTGGTAAACCTGTGACCTTTGTTTTATTCTTAGAAAACCTCTAGTGTGTTGTGTATATGTTCTGGTAATTTTGAAAGTTTAGAGCCCAACCTAATCTTTAGATGGATTTTGGTGGAGGTTAGGTATTCTTTGTGAATTAAAGAATGCTTTATTATGTTTTTCAGGTTTAGGAATTTTTGGACTGTTCCTAGTTATGTCGTTATGCTGCCGAAATTTTGAGCATAGACAGTGGACTTCGTAACCTCCTATATAGGGTCATTCCAATTTTAGGAGGTTGGGTTTCTTGTTGTTTAATGGAAAATTAATGATAAGAATCAAAATAGTATTCTATACCAAATTCTAAACACATGAAATTTGAATATTGAAAGACTAATTCAACATTTGAAAGTTTATTATGCTAAAAAATGAAAGCCTAAGTTATAAAAAATACCCTTGAACTTTGCCTATTGTTTAAAAAATGCTCCTATCTTTTTAAAAGTTGTAATATTACTTTGTCCTTTTATAAATGTTTCAAAACTACTATTGAAGTAAAAAATTGTTAGAATATTGGATGAGAAATCGATGTGGTGATGACCTTTGAACGATATGGGGGTGACTAGGATGCTTGCTAGATTAAGTCTAAAAGAAAACCATTAAGTTGTTGTTTGAGGCGCTGAGTGAGTTATAATAACAGGGGGTTATAATAGTCTGTGAGTTATTATAGTCTGTGAAACATATAATATTATTTAAAATGCAGAGTAGTATAGTCTTGGGTTATAACAGTTTGTGTTTATGGTGCAAAGTATTTCACAGGTTATTATAACACGGGTTATAATAGAAACGTCAACTTCTCATTCCAACATTCTAACGATTTTTCTACTCCAAGTGTAGTTTTGAAATATTTATGAAAAGTCAAACAATATAATATTACAACTTTTGAAAGAACATTGGTATTCTTGAAACAAAAGCCAAAATTTAGGGATATTTTTGTGTATATATAATTTAGCTAAAATGAAATAATTTTGTGAAAAGTTGGGATTGAAATATATTGGTTTAAACTTGTTTGTTATATATTAGTTTGAAAAGTAACACTTAACAAAAAGAAATAAACTCACACTGGAGATTTGGTAAGTATAATACCTAATTATGTCTAAATTCTTAGGCCCGTTTGATAACCATTTGGCTTTTGATTTTTTATTTTTAAGAATTAAGTCAAAAAATACTATTTCTACCCATGGATTTCTATGAATATTTTTTTATCTACTTTATATCTATGTTTTTAAAAACAAGTTAAGTTTTGAAAAAAAAAAGTAGTTTTCAAAAACTTATTTTTGTTTTGAAATTTGACTAGAAACTTAAATGGTACTGTAACACCCCTAAAAAAATCAACCATTATACTAGGGATGATACTCCAAGTTACACCGCTTGCGCCGAAAATTCGGCAGCATAACGACATAACTAGGACTGTTCCAAAAAAATTTCCTATCACCTGAACAAGAAAAAGCACTTCCAAAATACGTTGTCACGAGGGTACCCAACTTCCACAAAACTACAACAATCACACATGCTGGGCTCCAGTTCCCCGGAGTTCACAGTCAACCACAACCTAAAACATGTTTTCTAGATGGATTGTCAAATAGACATACATTCTCAATTAGAGCATACTTTCTTAACATGTACTACCAGAACAACACATATAAGTTAAACTTCCATGACTAACACAGTACGAAAATTACAAGCTAGGAAAAGAGCGCAGTGAAGCATACAAAAACATTCAACCCTCTAAACAAGAAAACAACCCTATCTAAGCCTAACACATCCTTCCATAGCCTTGCAGGAGCCTCGCCAAATCTAGTCATCTCAGTGTTTCACCTTACCTACAATCAAAACACACAAAACGAGGGGTGAGTATAAAATACTCAGTAAGTAGCCCACTTCGTCCAAGTAAAATAGTACAAAATGGTCAAGTCTTAGACCTAGCAAACACACAACACGCGCCCCGCCCCACAAGCTTCCTTCTGACCCTAACTTGTTCAAATTCTACCCCTGCCCTACTCTTGGCTTCTGGACTAAGTTGGTGTCAATAGCGGTGCTCCCGCCTACAAGCTCTCGACCACGGAGCTCTCCCGGGCCTCATCTAGGGTGAAGGAACGTCTCCAACCCCTCTGCAACTCTGGGAATCACTCCCTGAGCCTCAATCCAGGACGAGGAACGTATCTAGTGTTGGGGTGTATGTCCTAATCTCGTTTAGTTTGTAAATTTAACATTTGAAATTAATAAAAGTTATTTATTTCATCATTTTGTGTCTCACAATTCTTACAAACTTTGTCCAATAAACTAAGCTCCAGGGTCATTGAATTTATGAGAGAACTAGAACTTGAACAGTGTGTAGTGGACACACAGGGAGGATCACGTTCGAGTTAATGACCCGAACGGTCTACAGTATATAGATAGGGTTAGAGACCTAATCCTGGATACGCTGTGGATGCGATCCACTTTGTATTAAGATACAAACGAGGTGATCTGACTCGTTCATGTGGTTGACATGCGAGTGGGGCATCTGTATAATGAGATTGTACAAGACCCAGGACCGTGAATTATTAGACCTCACGATGTAACACCGTTAACAATATGGACTAATAACTTCGTAGATGACCATTAGTGACTCGACCGAATTACGGCGTGTTACGGACTCGCTCTACGGGTCCGTCCTTTGACTAGTACGCGGGTGAGGGTGGTCACGATTACTCGCCCAACATGCCTATCTTCTCGGGGGCGAGGACCAAGTAGGGGCTGGGGAACTTAACTACGCGAGATGAAATTCACTCGTTCCGCCTTTAGGGAAACTAGAGGGGTTGTTCCCTTGGTGTTGTCTCTGGGGTTGGACAACGGCGCTCACCCTCTCACCGCACGAGAGGGTGTGTGTATGGTTGGACCATTACAACGTTGTTGTTCATTAGAGAAGTAGTGAGGACTTAAGGAGCAAGAAGTAGACATAGGGGTAAAACGATAATTTGACTCAGCAGTGTCTACGAACAACCTGTGAAGGGTCGACTCATGGGCATTCGTTATATCGGTGGACACATCTTGTCTTACATCGACGGGGAGTGCGCTACGGGCTTTTAGTGGAGTGTTACCGTAGCTAATGAATATTGATTAACCAGGTCAAAGAGTTTGACAGATTAATCTCGGATCATTGGAGCTCGTCACTGTAGGTCCATAAGGTCCATCGGTTTGGCTCAAATTGGATTAATAGAAGATTTACATTTTTGGTGTGAATTTGAAGTGTTCAAGTTCTCTAAAGGGTAATTATGTCATTTATATGAGATATGAATGATATAGTATATACTTTAATGTGAATGAGATTCATAATAAACTATAGGTTAGCCTAATTGTTGAATTAGGACTAATTTGGAGAAATTAGATTGAGAAAAATTAAATTGAATGTGATCCAATTTATAAATCCACAATATTACAAATGTGATTTGTAAAATGGATATGAGATATCTTATTATATGTGGTTATGCAAATATGATTTGCATAACCTATGGTTGTGGTAAAATGGTAAATAGGTGGAGATTTCAACTCCACCTATCACCATTATATAAACCCCTTTGCAAGAAGGGTTCATGAGGCATTTGCTCATTTTTTGAATTCTCACCAAAAGAAGCAATAGAATTTCTCTCTCAAAGCTCTCTCACAAACTCTCCTCCCTAAACCAAAAGTAGAATCCCACCATTCTCCTTCTACCTAAGGTAGAACAACCGAGTAACCAAGTGGAGGTGTCTGGTTCGTTGTTCGTGTGAGGAGATCGAAATCGTTGAGAACGAGTACACGAAGAGTTCGTGATCGGAAGAAGGAAATTTGAAGACGGTGTTCAACAAGTAAGTAGCATTATCCTTGCTATTTTTGCATGTTTAACCTATACTATTAGATAGTTTAATTTTAAGAAATCAAATTGCATAACGATACCACAACGATTCGACCGTCTTCAGCTGCGCGGGGATTCTCATTCCCTTCATCCAGCGCCCCATGTATCTCGGGAATCTCTCCTTGAACCACGAACTAGGGCAAGGAATGTATCCATTACCCCCTGCACTCTGGGAATCACTCCTCGAGCCACTCAACTAGATGGAGGACAGACCCCACATCCCATGTCTAACTCGCCAACCTAGAGTCTTAGCCTGCTAAGGGTTACACAGGGATCTTGGCCTACGACATGACCGGTTTTGTTAACTACGTCTCTTAGACTACACAGTGCCTCCCCGGGCCATCACGGGACTAAGCACAGATCTACACAAGCCTATACTCGAGGGTACATACAAAAAATTCTCATGCTCAATACTTCGCCACGAGACCCACATCATACATAACAGTTAATTTCAAGTTCAGGCATGTAAGAATAAACAAGCAAGAACATACACTTTCACAGGGCCTAGAACAAACCACTTCTACGATCCGGACCTTCAACCACCGTAGTCACAATCATACACAAGCCACGAAATCTCTAGCATACATGTGCAGTGTCATCCCTAAGCCCTACACTTATGGGTGGGATAGTCCATTGACTACTTACCTCTATAAGTGACGCGGTGACTGATTATTCCATTCTAAAACTGGAATCAAGCTCGTCTGCGCGTACTAAGGGAACGTTTGGTTGTAGCAAAACTACACCTACAGGAAGAAATTGTTTATGACCTACTTCCAAAATTCAAACAAAAACAGAGCAACACAATTAAGGAGTTAAGGCTTACCAGAACGAAAAATGAACCCTTCAGGACCAACGAGTGTGTTTCCTCAGACCGCAACCAATCCAAATCACTTTGATTTCACAACCCTGTCCAAACCAAGAAGACCGAACGGTCAGACACTGTATTGAGAGAAAACAGTGAGGGAGAGACAAAAATAGAGGAATACCGAGAGTGAGAGGCAGAGAGAGAGAGAGAGATCGATTGAGACCGAGAGTGAGAGGCAGAGAGAGAGAGATTTACCGAGAGAGAGGGAGAGAGCGGCCGACGGAGAGAGAGCCCAATGGAGAGAGGAGCGGCATGGAGAGAGAGATGACTTGCGAAGAGGGAGAGCGACGCGGAGAGGGAGAGAGCGAATGAGAGAGGAGGCGAGTGAGAGAACAAGGGAGAGGCATTGGGGGAGAAAAATGAACGAAGGCTGAAGGAGAGGGTGAAACGGCGTCGCCGACCGAAACGACCGGCAACCGTTCTGTTTCCACGGCGTGCGAACAGGGGGGCTCGCCCTCCCGACTCCTCTGCTTTTTTTTAAAAAAAAACAAAAGAAAAAGATTTGCGTTGGGCCTTACAGGTACCTCGAGAAATATGACAACCATTGTAGAGAAGATGAAAAGAAATCGTGGAAAAACAAACACAAATTTTTAAAACGAAAAAAATTAAATAATTATCAAACGGAACTTTAGTAATTTTTATCAACATGAACATATCTTTAAATGACTTAAAATAGTACCTTTCATCTTGGTCGAGAACATGGAAAGGTATAGTAGTTCTTTTCTACCTACATTTTTACATTTCTCACACAAAGTTGAAAGTCAAGAATATGAAATAAGTTCAATTTGAGATCAGTTCAAGGACTGATATATGTTGATATTGTTGGATTTTATATAACAAAATTGTGAACGAAAGTGTTGATTGAAACATAAAATTCAATTGATGTTGATGTTACTTAACTTGAAATTCAAAAGTTTCAAAATGGTTTGAAACATCCAAATTTGTTGATGTTTCTTATACAAATTTATCTTAAAAAGTTAAGTTTGTGAGTTTTGTTTGAATTTCAACAAGTAACTACACAATTGAGTTACTTTTGATTTATGTTTCATTTTATTCCTATTAATTGGTTTTAGAGAGTTACTAAGTTGCTAGCCTATAAATATCAACTTGTTTCTTCCCATTTCTATTTGGAGTATCCTCATTCTAATTGAAGAGTTCCCCTCTTTTCTTTCTTCTCTTTAATCTTGAGTCAAGTTGAGAGCAAGTGATCAAGAGTTCTGTCAGATCCGAGTAGTTCAAGATTGTTGTTCTATCGGAGCCAATCATTGTATCCTGTTGAGACGATCGTTGTAGTCTGCTTGCAACCCTGCAGAGCGAATAATTGTCTTCACGACAATGCTTAGTAAGCGTGCCTCAACTATTTACCATCATTTGTTCTTGAGTTTTTATTTGTTGCTATATACAATATTTGCACAATTACTTACTATTGTAATAGCTTGTAGCCAGTTAAGTTGTAATCAATTTGCTAGTATTACTAGGGGTGACAAAAAAAAAAAGGTCGAAAACTGATCTGACCGACCAAAACCGACCGAATCGACCTCGATCGGTCAGTTTATTGAAGGTGTCGGTCGGGGTAGGTTTTGCCTTTTGGTAAAATCGACCGGTCGGTCGATCGATTTAGGGAAAAATCCCAAACGGACCGAACCGACTAAAATATAAAAATAATAATATATAATAATAATAATAAATAATAATAATAATAATAGAAAACTGTAAAGTAATAAAGAATGTAAACATTTTTACATATTTTTTAATTAAATAATTAAATAATTAAATAGTAAAAACAGTAAATAATTAAAAAAATTAAATAAACTGACCAAACCGACCGACCGAATCGACCGGTCGATCAGTTTGGGTCGGTTTAAGGCTAATTTTTTTTTTTACAAAAAAACGATCGAACCGACCGAATTTGGTCGGTTCGGGGTCGGTTGGGGTCGAAACCGACCCCGAGCGACCGATTATCACCCCTAAGTGTTACTCAGTTTAATGCACAACAAAGTAGCAATATTTTTCCAACAAATATATCTATAAATCGAAAGGTTTGTTGTTAAGAATTAATCTTCATAAATATCCATAAAACATAAAAAGATCATCTATTAAGCTACATGTGAATATATAAATACTAATATTAATCTCAATATGAATATAAATACTAATAATAAGTGTAACTTATTTTGAATGTATGAATAATTCAAGGTTAAACTATCATTTTGGTCCATGTACTTTGAACATTATTCCATTTTAGTCTCTGTACTTTTAAATTTCCAAATTTAGTCCATGTGTACTTTCAATAAAGCTTAAATTTGGTCCTACTATTAGTTTATTGTTAATTTTTCTTTTAAAAATTAATCTTTATTAGCTTTTTTTCTACAAATTTTGGAAGTATGTTGATATTGTGTCTTTTCTTGTATTAAAATTATTACTATTATTTAATCAATTTTGATAAAAATTAACTTCAAATTTATCATAGGAACCAATTTTAAGATTTATTGAAACTACAGAGATTAAAATTGGACATTTGAAAGTACATTAACCAAAATAGAACAACATGCTCAAAGTATAAGGACTAAAATGGTATTTTAACCCTAACTCAATTATTAATTTGAATAATTTTTATAAATTTTTTTATCTACAGAAATATTTGTCGATATCGATATTTTATCAATATATGGATAAAATTAAAATTTGATATCGATTTCAACACCAACAGTTATATTCATAGCCAAAGTTTAAAATGTCGATGTTGACATAAATGTTGAAGACTCAACTTTATGGAATATCGATCAAATGTCGATGTTGATGGATATTTCTAGAAAAATTTAAAAATAAAAAATAAAAATATTTAAATTAATAAATAAACATTTTACACTTTTAAATGAGTTAAAATACTTGTTACAAATATTTTAGATACATTAAGTTACATTTTCTTTTTTTTTAATAGTTCATCAGTTTTATAAGGTGTAGTGGTAATGTTTATTCTCCCTTATATCGATGTCGAATCTATGGACATGTAGAAAGATCGATGAAAATGCCAACATGTCGAAAATATTATTATTATTATTATTATTATTATTATTATTATTATTTCTATTGAAAACATTATAAATGTGTTAATAATGAATAAAAAGAGAAAGAAAAAAAGAAGATAGCATTGTATAACTTCAGTATGTTAGGATTAGGAATAGCTTTTGAAAAAGATGTTTTTTAATAAATTCAATCTTCTATAAACATCTTTGGAAAAATTAATAATTTAAAATCTTAAAGTGCTTGATATAACTTCTTGAGCAATTTTAAAATTATATATATTTTTTAAATAAAATCTTAATGAATAAAAACACTTTTAAAATATTAGATTAATTTAGAAATTATTTTTTAAAAAGATGAATCATTAAAAAATGACATTGAAGAGATTAACCGAAAATCTTCTAAATATGTAACAAGTATGATATTTAAAGTAATTGTATAAAAAAAAGTAAGATATATAAAAATATTTTTATTAAAAAAATATATTTAAAAGGTATTTAAACTAGAAGGTATTCCAAATACCTGTTTATTTCGTTGGATAGATTTTGAGCCAAATTTAGGTGGTAATCTAAGTCAACTATTATGGTATATCATTTTTTAAGAATAACAAAATGGTTATATATATATATATATAGTCCGTCAATAATAATAATAAAAATGTAGCTCATCACTATACTAATTGTTATGGGTAAAATTGGACCAGAAGGACCAATTACATAAACTGAAGAAATTGGGAGATAAAAAGGAAATTCCATTCAAGACAACCGAAGGAGCAGGCCCAGGACGACGACCCACCTTCGCGAACAAGGACAAAGAAGCAGGCCCAAGATCGTGGACTGAGCCAGATCGGTCAGACCCTAGTCGGCTCCGGCCTCGACCCAAACCTGGTTGGTCGAGGCCGAGGCCGACCAGGACACCACCAGGTCGAGCCTGGTCGGCCTCGGCTCGGCTCGGCCCAAACCTGGTCGGCCGAGGCCGAGGCCGACCAGGACACCATCACGAGTGGAGGTCGAGGTCGGGCTGCCAAGAGCCACCCCATATGGGCCTCAACCAAGGCCCAAGTCTGGTCGGCCTCAGCTAGCGATGAGGCCAAGGCCGACCAGGGCCCTTCTTCGACGACTTTCCCTCCTTCTCCTCCTAACCCAATTCGATCTATGAGGATCCAATTCCTATGAGGAATCCAAAAGAAACCCTAGAAGAAGACTATTTAAACTCTCCTCCAAGGAAGAGAGGGGTAAGTTCTCATTCCCTAGACAATTACAAAACACCTAAAACTCTCTTGCTGATTTAAGCATCGGAGCCTGTGTGGTAAGCACCACACCGGTGTGCAGGTTTCCATTCTTTTGTAGGTCACGTGTCTCCTCCCTAAATATAAATATTACGGTTAGAGTCACGTGAGGAACAGGTGAATTCCCTTGTCCAGATTTTGGCAACAACAGTTGGCGCCGTCTTTGGGGAGACATAAACATTTATTTGTGAAACTTGTATCCAAGTTTGAGAGAATGAGTAGTCAAACCAGCAAAAACCATCGAAATACTGATAGAGAAGATTCAGACGACGATCATCATCCACGAAGAACGAAGCCGACCAACCCAACTGGACCCCTCACTAATGATCACCAGTTTGAAGCCTTGAAAAGCGAGTGGACGACATGGACCAAAATCTCGCTAAGATTCTAGACATTCTAGAGAAACAGAATCCAACAACGAGAATTCAAAAAGACACCATAGTAAGAGACCCTGCCAAAGGAAAAGCTCCAATGGTGAATGAGGAAGTGGGAAAAACTAGTTCCCTTATCCTAAAACCAAATGATAAGCTGATCCTTGTCAACAACGGGTCAAGGAAGCCACAAAGCGACGAATGCACCAAGGCAAGCAAAGTACAGAAATCGAAGTTTGCAACCCAACTTCTGTCAAGGAACCATAGCCGAGGTCAACCGTTCGAGGAGTGGTACAAAGCGACCAGTTCTGATCTCCGGAGCTTTATTAGAGAAAGACAAAGATTGCGAGCGAGGGTTGAGGAAGAAGTCGAGGCCGAGGAGAGAGCCAACGTCGAGGCCGAGGAGGGAGCCAAAGCCGAAACCGAGGCCGAGGATGAGTCATATTTCGAAGCGACTAGCTCTGATCTCCGAAGCTTCATTAATGAAAGACGAAGATTGCGAGCCAGGGTTGCGACCGAAGTCAAAACCAAGGTAGCCAAGGTCGAGGCCGAGGCCAACTTAAAGGAAGAGACCGAGGCTAGTCTGAAGGCGGAGGGAAGAGTGTATTACGAAACTCCTCTTTGGAAGACCGAACTTTTGAAGATTCAAAAAGAATTGGGGGTTATTCAAGAAAATGCCCAAAAGCCTCGAGAAGCTGAAGGATTCGACTTAGAGTCCTTGATCGAACAGATAGATCCACCATTCACAGATCGAATCATGGAATATGAGGTACCTGAAAAGTTTAAAATTCCTACCATAACACCTTATGGTAAGAGTGATCCTGTAGAGCACCTAGATACATATCGATCATGGATGGAACTCCATAGAGGTTCAGATGCAATTCGGTGTCATACTTTTTCGTTTACTCTTACTGGACCAACAAAAGAATGATTTAGAAAATTGAAGAGGAAATCAATAACCTCTTTCAAAGATCTAGCCCGAGCTTTTGTTACACAGTTTTTGGGGGCTCGAGATCAACATAAGCCACAAATTCATCTACTGACTATAAAGCAAGGATCCAGAGAGAGCCTAAGAGAATACATAGCCAGATTCAATAATGAAGCTTACAAATCGAAGGATACACGGAAGAGGCAACCTTGATTGCCATCGCAGCTGGACTACAAGACGAAAGGCTTCTACGCTCTATAGGCAAGAAGGGACCTACCTCTTATGTAGAGTTCATAACGAGAGCGCAAAAGTATATAAACGCTGAGGAATTAATGAAATCAAGAGGGGTAACTACAGAAAGTCGATCAGCAGTAGATCGAGAAAGGTTGGGTGAAAGTTCACATTCACGATCAAAGAAAAGAGAAAAAGATGATCAAGATAGAGACCGAGATCGAGCCGACCCCAAAGTTAGCCACTTTGCAAAATTCGAGAAGTACACGCCTACCACCATTCCTCCCGAGCAGATTCTGATGGAAATTCGAAACTCATATTTGGTTAAGTATCCAAGGAAGATGAAAGCTGCAGCAGAAAGGAGAGACCCAATAAAATACTGTATTTTTCATCGAGACCATGGACATTCCACCCAAGATTGTTTTCAACTAAAAGATGAAATAGAAACTCTCATCAGAGAAGGATACCTAACAGAATATCTTCCGACCCTCCTTTTGGTCGAGGCCGAGGAGAGTTTGGTCGAGGTCGAGGAGAATATGGTTGAGGTTGAGGAGATTCCCCCTTTTTGGCCGAGGCCGATGAGAGGATTACCGAGGCTGAGAAGAGGATGGTCGAGGCCGAGGAGATTTATGATCATAAAAAGCCCAACAGAGAACAATCAATTGGTGACAAAGAAGACTGATATCTCTAGAAATTGATTTTTATCTTTCTGAGAGAGGATGACAAAGAAGTTGCTCTTGAGAAGTCGATCTTCATCCTTCTAAGACAAATAACCTTCTAGGGAATTGATTTTTATCTTCCCTAGGAAAATAAGTCCTATGGAAGACTGAGTTTAACCTCACGGGGTTAGACCTGCAAGTCTTGAGGCTGACTCGAATCGAGACTTTGGAAATATTTAGGGAATCGATTTTCATCTTCCCTCGGAGAATAAGTCATATGGAAGGCTGAGTTTAACCTCACGGGGTTAGACCTGCAAGTCTTAAGGTTGATTCGAAGCGAGACTTTGGAAATATTTAGGGATTCGATTTTCATCTTCCCTGGAAGAATAAGTCCTATGGAAGGTCGAATTTAACCTCACGGGGTTAGACCTGCAATTCCCAAGGATGATCTGAAACAAGACTTTGGAAATATTTAGTAACCTTCAGGGAATTGATTTTCATCTTCCTAGAAAGAGATATGTCAAGAAGCGTTACATTATACTCTCGAATTGGACCTCACATTGTGGGCTCATAAGCGTCAAGCCACACCCATGAACTCCAAATAGAGAGTGGGGGCTAATGTTATGGGTAAAATTGGACCAGAAAGACCAATTACATAAATTGAAGAAATTGGGAGATAAAAAGAAAATTTCATTCAAGACAACCGAAGGAGCAGACCCAGGATGACGACCCACCTTCGCGAACAAGGACAAAGAAGCAGGCCCAAGATCGTGGACCGAGCTAGATCGACCAGACCCTAGTCGGCTCCGGCCTCGGCTCACGCCGAGCCTGGTCGGCCTCGACCCAAACCTGATCGGTCGAGGCCGAGGCCGACCAGGACACCATCACGAGTGGAGGCCGAGGTCGGGCTGCCAAGAGCCACCCCATATGGGCCTCGACCAAAGCCCAAGTCTGGTCGACCTAAGCTAGGGATGAGGCCGAGGCCGACAAGGGCTCTTCTTCGGCGACTCTCCCGCCTTCTCCTCCTAGCCCAATCCGATCTATAAGGATCCAATTCCTATGAGGAATCCGAAAGAAACCCTAGAAGAAGACTATTTAAACTCTCCTCCAAGGAAGAGAGGGGTAAGTTCTCATTACCTAGACAATTACAAAACACCTAAAACTCTCTTGCTGACTTAAGCATCGGAACCTGTGTGCAGGTTTCCATTCTTTTTGTAGGTCACATATCTCCTCACTGAATACAAATATTACGGTTGCTGTCACGTGAAAGACATGTGAGTTCCCTTGTCCAGATTTTAGCAACAACACTAATATTACATAATAATGGAGTTGGAAATCTATTTACAAATAAATTAAGAAATAACACATTGATTAAGGTATTAGTAAACTCTTCTCGTTGTTCTTAAAAGGGGAGGAAAAAAACTCTTACAAGACGCTAGTGAATTGCACATAAATTTTTTTAAAGATATATATTATTTTAACTTTTAAATCTAAAAAACATATTATTTTTTTAATTCTAAAACTTCATTTGAACACAATTTTACATTCCCTTTTAAAAGTTATTTTCTTTAAATCTCAGCTAATTTTTAAAAATAAAATTATAAGATTATAAAACCATTTTTCAATTTTAAAATTGGTTTTTTTTTTTTTTTAAAAAAGATTAATGTGATTAATTGAAATTTTACAACATAAATATTGTTTTTGTAACGACCCTAGTTTTCAATCAAACTCCAACTAGGGGCGCCACTAGGTAGCACCCTCTACGCCAAAATTTCGACAGCATAACGGCGCTACCCGGACAATTCCAAAGTTTTACTTAACCTGTTTTAAACAAGAAGCACTTCAAATGCTTCCCACAATGCTCGACCTCCTCCCAACTACTAACATAGCGAGACCAGGCTCCTGCAGAACATAACACAACAAGCGCATTCACCACACAAAGCAGTTAAACGAGCATGCTAAGCCAGGAAACTAAAATGAATCAAATAATGCGTCCAACATCCACAAAGAGTACAAAAATCCATCAAAAGATCACCTAAAAGCACAAGATTCAACCCTAAGGTACAAAAGAATAGCCTAAGTATAAAAATGTTCCTCCAAGACGAATAAGTGGTCCCATAGTCTCGTCATGTCGCCACCGTCGCTCTCCATCTCACTGTTTGCCCTTACCTGCAACCAAAGACATTAAACTAGACGGGTGAGTATAAGAATACACAGTCAGTAGCCCACTCACGCCCAAGCTACAACTGCACACACAGGAATAGATCAAGGTTGCAACCAAAAGTAACTTAAGGACTCACGGTCCCCAAGTATTTTATGCATACCTTGCCCCAAGACTCACCGTCGATCCAGAAACCTAGGCGGCCACATACGGGGACGCACACCAATACGAAAGAGTGATCACTCTAACGCCCACACAGAAATGTAATAGAGTATCGACTCTAATGCCCACACAGATGGCTTACGGGCGACCCACCAAGTGCCACACAACTCGCAAAAGGGCATTCTTGACCTTAATGCCCACACAGAGATCACAAAGGGCGCTCGACCGTATGCCACACAGCTTGTAGTAGGATGCTCGACCCCACCACCTGTTGGGATTTATGCCCTAAACTTGTGTAATTTTGATCAATTAAATAAAGTATTATTTGTTTTGATAAGATTACACTCTTGTTTTTATAAATCCAATAAACTAAGCTCCAAGGTTATAACATTTATCTTGAAATCAGTGTAGTGGACACTATTTGGGTTGAGTTCAAGATTATAACCTAAATAGTCTATGGTATAAGAATAAGGTTGGAAACCTCATTCTGGTAACACCATGGATGCGATCCACTTTGTAATTAGTACAAATGAGGTAATCCAACTCATTCATGTAATTGACATGCGAGTGGGGGCATCCTGTATGAAGAGTTCATACAAGATCGGATCGCGAAATTATTAGTCTAACCAAAGATAACACCGCTTATGAGGATAAGACTAGTAATTTATAGATGGTCATTAGTGACTCGACACGAATCCTGAGCAAGTTAAGAATTCCTGCTTATAGAGGTTTGTCCTTAGACTAGTATGGGTGAGAGTGGTTTGTAGCCGACTCAATAAGCCTACCTTCTCAGAGACAGAACCTCGTAGGTAGTTGGGAACTTAACTGTGCAAGATGGAATTCACTCATTCCTCTATTGAGGAATTAGATAGGTTGTTCCCTTAAGAATCGATCGCAGGTCTTGAACAACGGGGCCCGCCTCTCATGAGGGTATGAGTCTAAGGTAGGACCTTAGACTTGTTGTTCATTAGAGGATCAGTGGTGCTTAAGGAACAAAGAGGTAATCATAGGGGTAAAACGGTAATTTGACCCAACTGTGATTACGAACAACCTGTGAAGGGTCGACTCATGAGTAATGACTATATCAGTGGACACAATAATATCTACAGTGAAGAGAGTGCAACTACAAGTCTATAGTGGAGTGACTTGTAGTTAATGAATATTGATTAACCGGATCAAAGAGTTTGATAAGTTAATCTCACATCATTAGAGCTCATGATCCAGTAGGTCCATTAGATCCTCTCGTTGGCTCAACATGGTAATATTGAGGGTATAAAGTTAGGAGTGAAATTGAAGTGTTCAATTTCATACATGAGGAGTTCTATCAATTATATATGATATAATTGATATAATATATAGTTTTAATGTGAATTAGATTCATATATAAACTATATACTAAAGAGAGATTAAAGGAGGGGTAGGATGATCATTTCCATCTGATTCCCCTATATATATGGTTGCATGAGATGCAATTAGGTTAAGACATTCTAAGTGAATCCTAGCCTTTTGTTGTTGTTGGAAAGGTTCCAAGACAACAAAGATCTCTCTCACAAAACACCTCACTATTCCTAAAGGGAACCCACCTTCCTCCCCCACCTAGAGAACAACGGAGAAGATTCGGTGGTGGTGTCGGTGTTCGTACGAGTTCGTGTTGCGTTGATCTTGATCGTGAAGAGAGGAGGAGCACTTGAAGAAAGGTTCTTCAAAGGTAATTTCTTGTTGTTCATTCTAATTTTATGCTTAATCTAGTTTTTCATGTTCTTGAATTAATCGTTGTAACTAAATCAAGAGCGCGCGATTCGCAATCGCTTCCGCTGCGGGGACTTCGATTTCCTTCAATTGGTATCAGAGCCCAATTGCATTCTTGATTGATGTTCTGGTTTTTTCAAGAGTAAGGTGGGATTTACTGTTTTTGCATGAGATGTATGAACGATTTTGCAAAATTAGATGTTTTCAATTTTGACACTTAGATTTACAATTTTCATTGAAATGTTCAATGTAAGGGCCCGGTGTTTTGGGAAAATTTAATTGTAAATCGAGTTTGTAAGTCCGTGTCGATCGAGGCAAGGCGGTTGCTGAGAAGATCGGAGCGAAAACGACCTAGATTTGGAGAAATCAAGTCTGCTGCGTGCGTAATGCGGCGTTGTAGCAGCTAACGCTTGCGGGAGAAGGCGCGCAGAGAGAAGGCGTTACGCGCAACGCGGCGAGAAGACGACAAACACACATAAGTTGCAACATCGCTATCGCGTTACCCAACGCCGTATACGTTTCACGCAAAGGTTCAACGGGCAGAAACCGAATTTTTATTATATATATTATTTATAAAAATGTTTTATTTTTAATATATTTAATTTTAATTAATATAATTAGATTATATTAATTAAAATCATTTCTAGGGTGCCAAAATTGGTCTAATTTTTGCTATTTTGATTATGCAATTGTTGTGTAATTATTGCCATGCATAATGTATGCTTGTATTTTAGAAATCTCACCTTAGGTTAAGCATTTTCATGCATCATTTATAATATAAAGAGTTATATTATATAGTTGGCATGATTAATTAATATAAGGTTGTTATATTAATTTTTGGACAACATTGACATGCATTATTTTTCATGAGATGAATATGCTATGAATGTCTTATCTCATGAATATGCTATGAATGTCTTATTATTCATGTGATGAATGATCAAACACTATAACATAGTATGCATGTCACTTAAGGTTATTTATTAGTTTTAAAATGTTTAGAACTTGGAAATAATAGACCTTAGGTTATCTAGTTCTAATTAGATTAGAATTAGGAACCAAGTAATTTATTAGCTATGATTAAAAGAGGAACTCTGTCTAAGAAAAGTTTTGTCTAGGTTGGGGTATTTAAGTGATTTTAAACTTAACACCCTACACAGGAATTGACTCAGGGAGTGAAATTTAATCGTAGTCTTATAAATTACAATGGCGTCAATGGTTTATTAAGGGGTTAATAAACTAGAAATCCTAGGTTTAATATAAGGAGTTATATTAACAAACTTAGGATAAAATCAATATAAGAGTTATATTCATTATCAATATAAGAGTTATGTTGATAGAGTTAGGTAAAACCATTAGTCGGGTTTTAGCCTAAGAAAGATTCCTATAGACTTAAAGTATTTAGTGGGAGGAAAAAGTGTATGAGATACATATTTTTCCACTTACGCTATCTCCGGGAAGTTCACACCGTAAGACTCATACTTGGCCTCGTGTCATGAGCGGAGCGTCCCCTTCGGATGGTGTTTGTATGAGTCAATACCAAGGTGAATGGAGAGGGTACTTATAGTGAGTGGTAGCAAGTTTAGTGAAAATAAAACCTACGGTCTCTTTTATCGGTTTACACCGTTAGACCACTATGGTCAGCCTGCTAGTTTGGCCTGGACCAGACAATCCCTTCGGAAGGTTTGATCATAGGGGATCTAACACAGTAGACACCCGAAAGGGATAAAGATTTCCTTAGACTATTTTCCAATCTAGTCCTCCCTTCCAGTGGATTTTATTGGATCGAGACTCTGGGATCTAAAGACAAAGGGTTACACTCACGGGGTACATAAGTTGTGTATGTATCCAGACCGAAAAATGGTAACTAAAACCTATAGGAATAAGAGTTATTCTGGTATTAGGTTTTGGTTAAGAGTGTCTTGATCTAGAGGAGGAGTATTTTTTATTACCCTTCGGTGTCATACATTCTAAACCTTTGGAGTATCATTGCAAATTATAAATGACCTAGGAATCATTTGATAATTAGCTAAAACATGATTGGATTAGAGTTATAGCAAGAAACTCATACAAGTTTGTTTGTAAAATTTTAGCAAAATGTCTAGCTCTATGATTTCCTTATTGGGTGCGAAAAAGTTAACCGGGGAGAACATAATGACTTGGAGGAATGGACTCAACATAATTTTGGATACACATGATCTTAAGTTCGTTCTCAATGAGGAATGTCCTCAATTTCCTGCTCAAAACGCATCTCAAGTTGTTGAGGATGCATATGACCGCTAGATCAGTGCCAACGAAAAGGCAAAAGCCTATATCCTGGCTAGCATACCTGATGTTTTAGCAAGGAGGTTGGAGGGCAAGGTCTCAGCTCGAGAGATCATGGATTTTGTGCTAAATTTGTCTAGACAACTGTCCAAACAAATTCGACATGAAGCCCTAAAATTCGTTTATAACGCACGTATGAAGGAAGGAACATCAGTGAGAGAACATGTTCTCAATCTGATTGCCCACTTCAATATAGCGGAATTAAACGGAGCGGTCATAGATGAGAAATGTCAGATTTTGTTCATCCTAGAATCTCTTCCGAAGAGTTTTCAGTGATTCCATAGCAATTCAGCGATGAACAACATAGAGTATGATCTGACTTCTCTGCTACATGAGCTGCAGAATTATCAGTTTCTTATGGATGATAAGAGACAACAAAATGGAGAGGCAAATTTGTTTGCTCATTCCAAAAGTTCTCAAGAGGATTCATCCTCTAGGACAAAGAACTGCAACCATACTTCTAGACTTAAGAAGATACAGAAGAAGAGGAAAAAGAGCAGATAAAGAGCAATCGCCTGGCAAAGAAAAGTTGTTATTTGATAACATGTAGCTTAAGGGTTTATTAGAAACCTTATTTCTTGCCTTAGCGAACATTGTACTTCTCTGTCTTTTCAATTGAATAAAGTGTTTATTTCATTAGAAAAGTATTGTACTATGTGTTGCTCTTCTTGAGAATTATTTGCAAATGGTTTAATTCAGTTAAAATAGTTTTAACAAGTGAATTTTACAAAATTGCAAGTACACGAACTAATTTCTCCTAAAGAAAATGCTCATCTTTGGCATCAAAGATTGGATCACATTAATCTCAATAGGATTGAGAGATTGATAAAGAAAGGATTTCTAAACGAGTTAGAAGAAAGTTCTTTGCCAGTATGTGAATCCTGCCTAGAAGATGACTAAAAGACCTTTTAGTGGAAAAGGTTATAGAGCCAAAGGCCTTCTGGAGCTTATACATTTAGACCTTTGTGGTCCGATGAATGTTAAAGCCAGGGGAGGATATGAATATTTCATGTCTTTTGTACATGATTATTCTAGATTTGGTCATATTTACCTAATGCACCACAAGTCTGAAGCACTTGAAAAGTTCAAGGAATTCAAGACTGAGGTTGAAAATTAATTAGGTAAAACGGTTAAAACACGATCGGATCGAGGTGGAGAGTACATGGATTTAAAATTCCAGAACTATATGATAGAACATGGAATTACATCCCAACTCTCAGCTCTCGGCACACCACAACAAAACGGTGTATCGGAAAGGAGAAATAGAACCTTGTTGGACATGGTTCGATCAATGATGAGTTATGCTCATCTCCCTAGTTCCTTTTGGGGTTACGCAGTGGAGACTGCAGTATACATTTTGAATAACGTGGGCTCCAAAAGTGTTTCTGAAACACTTTTTGAACTCTGGAAAGGACGTAAAGGTAGTTTATGTCACTTCAGAATATGGAGCTGTCCAACACATGTGCTTGTGACAAATCCAAAGAAGTTGGATTCACGTTCAAAGTTGTGCCTATTCGTAGGATACCCAAAAGAAACAAGAGGTTGTTTATTCTATGATCCTAAGGAAGATAAGGTTTTTGTGTCGACAAATGCCACTTTCTTGGAGGACCACATAAAGGACCACAAACCAACAAGTAAGGTAGTGTTGAGTGAGTTAGACGTAACAATAGCAAAGGTTGCTAATAAGAACACTAGTACGTCAACAAGAGTTGTTGATACTAGTTTGTCTAGTCAAGAGAATCCATCTCAAGAGTTGAGTATGCCTCGACGTAGTGGGAGGGTTGTGATACAGCCTGACCATTACATGGGTTTAGCTGAAACCCAAGTTGTTATACCTGATGACAACTGCGAGGATCCATTGACTTATAATCAAGCAATGGTTGACAAAGACAAAGACAAATGGGTCATAGCCATGAACCAAGAAATGGAGTCGATTTACTTCAATTCTGTTTGGGATCTTGTAGATAAGCCTGATGGGGTAAAACCTATAGGTTGTAAGTGGATCTACAAGAGAAAACGTGGTGTAGATGGGAAGGTGCAAACCTTTAAAGCTAGACTAGTAGCAAAGGGTTATACCCAGGTGAAGGGTTGACTATGAGGAGATTTTTTCACCTATTGTTATGGTAAAGTCTATCCGTATCCTTCTTGCTATTGTCGCATATTATGACTATGAGGTATGGCAAATGGATGTCAAGACAGCCTTTTTGAATGGCAATCTTGAGGAAACCATCTACATGGACCAATTCAAAGGGTTCATTAAACCAGGACAAGAGCAAAAGGTTTGCAGGCTTAAAAGGTTGATTTATGGACTGAAACAAGCCTTTAGGTCCTGGAATATAAGATTTGATGAGGCTATCGATCTTATGGTTTTGACTGTAATGATGATGAACCTTGTGTCTACAAGAAAATCATCAATAGTTCTGTCGCCTTCCTAATTCTCTATGTGGATGATATCCTACTCATTGGGAATGATGTAGGTTATCTTACTGACATCAAGGAATGGCTAGCTACGCAGTTCCAAATGAAAGATTTGGGTGATGCGCAGCTTTGTTCTTGGGATCCGCAGTTGTCCGAACCGCAAGAATAAAACACTAGCCTTGTCTCAAGCATCATACATAGACAAAGTGTTGTCAAGGTTTAAGATGCAAGATTCCAAAAAGGGCTTGTTGCCTTTTAGACATGGAATCCATTTGTCTGAGAACAAAGTGTCCTAAGACACCTCGAGGAGTTGAGGATATAAGACGGATTCTTACGCATCACCGTGTTGGGAGCCCGATGTACGCCATGTTGTGTACTAGGCCCGACATCCGCTTTTTGCGGTTGGGATGGTCGGTTGGTATCAATCCAATCCAGACTTGAACAACGGACAAATCTGGTTAAAACAATCCTTAAGTATCTTCTGAGAACAAGGAACTACATGCTTGTGTATGGGGCTAAGGATTTGATCCTTACAGATACACCGATTTTGACTTTCGATCGATAAAGATTCTCGTAAATCTACATCGTGGTCGATTTTCACTCTTAACGGAGGAGTTGTAGAATGGCGGCGTCAAGCAAGGATGCATCGTTGATTCCACCATGGAGGCGAATATGTAGCAGCTTGTGAAGCGGCCTAAAAAGCCCGTTTGGTTAAGGAAATTTATGATAAATTTGGAAGTTGTTCCAAATATGACTTTGCCCATCACAATCGTATAAGCGATAACAATGGTGCGATGGCAAATTCGAGGAACCCCAAAGTCACAAAAGGGAAAGCACATAGAGCGAAAAGTATCATCTCATCCGGGAAATCGTGCATAGAGAGACGTGATTGTCACGAAGATAGCCTCGAGCACAACATTGTTGATCCTTTTACAAAGGCTCTCACGGCTAAAGTATTTGAGAGTCACCTAGAAGGTCTAGGTTTACAAGTCTTCCCAACTAGGGCAAGTGGGAGTATTTTTGTACAAAGGGGGGTTTAAATGCCCTAGTTTATTGTATTTACATTATTGTAATGTTTAGTACTCCACAGTGCTTTAGGTCAAGTGGGAGATTGTTGGGATTTATGCCCTAAACTTGTGTAATTTTGATCAATTAAATAAAATGTTATTTGTTTTGATAAGATTATAGTCTTGTTTTTATAAATCCAATAAACTAAGCTCCAAGGTTATAACATTTATCTTGAAATCAGTATAGTGGACACTATTTGGGTTGAGTTCAAGATTATAACCTAAATAGTCTATGGTATAAGAATAAGGTTGGAAACCTCATTCTGGTAACATCATGGATGCGACCCACTTTGTAATTAGTACAAATGAGGTAGTCAAACTCATTCATGTAGTTGACATGCGAGTGGGGGCATCCTATATGAAGAGTTCATACAAGAGTGAATCGCAAATTATTAGTCTAACCAGTATAACACCGTTAACAGGATAAAACTAGTAATTTATAGATGGTCATTAGTGACTCGACCTGAATCCTGAGCAAGTTAAGAACTCCTTCTTATAGGGGTTTGTCCTTAGACTAGTATAGGTGAGAGTGACATGTAGCCGACTCAATAAGCCTACCTTCTCAGGGATAGAACCTCGTAGGTAGTTGGGGACTTAACTCTGCAAGATGGAATTCACTCATTCCTAGACTAAGGAATTATATAGGTTGTTCCCTTAAGAACTGAGTCCAGGTCTTGAACAACGGGCCTCACCCTCTAAACTAGCTTAAAAAAGTTTGAGTTTATGGTAGGACCATAGACTTGTTGCTCATTAGAGGATCAGTGGTACTTAAGGAACAAAAAGGTAATCACAGGGGTAAAACGCTAATTTGACCCAACTGTGATTACGAACAACCTTTGAAGGGTCGACTCATGGGTAATGATTATATCAATGGACACAATATAATTTACAGTGAGGAGAGTGCAACTACAAGTCTATAGTGGAGTGACTTGTAGTTAATGAATATTGATTAACCAGATCAAAGAGTTTGATCAGTTAATCTCACATCATTGGAGCTCATGAACTGTAGGTCCATTAGGTCCCTCCGTTGGCTCAACATGGTAATATTGATGGTACAAAGTTAGGAAGGAAATTGACGTGTTCAATTTCATATATGAGGTGTTATATCAATTATATGTGGTATAATTGATATAATATATAGTTTTAATGTGAATTAGATTCACAAATTAACTATATACTAATGAGAGAATGAAGGAGGGATAGGATGTTAATTTCCATCCTATTTCCCTATAAATAGTTGCATAAGATGCAACTTTGAGTAAGGATATTGTGTGCAGCCCTAGAGTTCCCACATTTGTGTTGTTGGAAAGAGTTCCAAACACACATCTCTCAAACCTCCACATCTCATCCTAAAGGAACCCACCTTCCTCCCTCACCTAGAGAACAACGAAGAAGATCTAGTGGTGAATCTTCACACGTGTCGGGTTCGCATTGCTGAGATCATGATCGTTGGAGAAGGAGCTCGTGAAGAAAGTGTTCTTCAAAGGTAAAATTCTTTTTGTCCTAAATTGTAATGCATGCTTAATTTTTAGTTATTTTGTTCTTGTTTTAGATCCATGTAACAAAATCACGAACACGCGATTCACAATCGCTTCCGCTGCGGGACTCGATCCCTTCACACACAACCCGAGCCAAGCAACCCTTGACCCAATCACACAGCTAACCAACCAAGCGCCTTGGCCTAACCAACCACACAGCTTAAACCACTCAACTTCTAGGAGTCGAACACACAACTCATACTACCACATAGGAATCCACGCTCAAGTCTCCCCACAAGTAACCAGTCACAGGTCATAAAATATCGCATTCACGACATGCATGAAAACCAATCTCAACGCAAAAGGCAAAGTACAAGATAATCAGGGTCTCATGAACTCTTCTCCTACCAAACCGTAACCAACAATCCACACAACAAGATACAAAGCCAACCATAAGCGACCCTACGCATAAACTCTATCGCTTAAGAGTTTGATACTTAAACCAAACGACTACTTACCTCAGATTAGGAGGGCAATGAGATAGTCCTTGCTCTTGCTAGCAGCTTAGTGCACCCACTGTTACAAGTCGAACGTGTTTTCAACTCAATCTTAGCCTCGAGGTTCCTCCAAAGATTTACTCCTTAGCCAAAGGATTTGTTCCTGTCCACCAAAACCAACACACATCAGAGAATGAGAGGGAGAAGAATCGGTTTGGGAAAGGGGAGAGAGACAGAGAGGGAGAGGGCTCGGGAAAAAAGGAGGAAAGAGGGAGAGGGAAGTCGGCGAGGGGCGACGGAGGAGAGAGAGGGAGATCGGAGGCAGTTAGCGTGCGACACAGGTCGACTCGGAAAGGAACTGAAGGAGAAAAAGGAGAGAGATCGAGAGGCGGTGACTAAAGAATTGCGCGCCTTTGCGATCACCGGGAGTTGCGCACGCCGGCTAGAGGCACCACGTTGAGGTGGCGGCTGGGCGACTTCGCAAGCGGTTAGTCGCGACGTCGAGCTCGGCGGCGTCAACGCCACCTGCTCGAGGAAGAAGTCGGAGAGACGGGGGGCGCGACTCCTCGTTCCTGTTTCCCTTATGTCGATGTTGAACTCATGGACATGTAAAAATGTCGATGGAAATGTCGACATATCGATAGAAATTTAATACCATGGTTATTCCCCTATAATTTTTAGGGGAATTATAATGGGTAGCATAAAATAGTAGCATATTTGCAAGCTTAGCTATAATTTTTTAGATTTGCAAATCTAGCAAATTTTTTTCAATCTGATTTTCATTTTTTTATTATTCCAGATTTACCCTCATTGGTGTAGCAGCAGGTATATCATTAGTATATCTAATATATTTTACATTTGGTATATCAGTAGTATATCTGATATACTTTATATTAGTATATCAAAAGTATATCTGATATACTTTATATTGGTATATCAGAAGTATATCTAATATACTTTATTTTTATATACCAATATATACCTAAAACGAAATATGTTAATAGTATATTATTGATATCCACACTAATACCCTTCTTTTAGGTATATCATTTAGAATGATATGCTTCCTATATATCCGTAGCAAATTAGAGATATTTTGCATATTAGTATATCACTAATGTACTTCATTTTAAATATGTTTATTTCACTAATATACCTAACATTTAATATATCATTAGTATTTCAAATGGATCGATATACTCTTAATTAACTTCATATACATATATCAAAAGAGTATATTAGTGATATACTCTATACAATAACACATTTCACACAATAAGACATAACAATCCAATTTGGTTTTAAATTATGAATTTACCTAAAATTTAAAAGCATAACTTGAAATTTACTCTACCTGAAATGTCGGACATTACAAATAGCTTTTGAGACCTCGTAGATATACTTAATATTACTGAATAAAGTATATCAACATAAATCATTATCAAGCATAAATCACTATTTGTGATATATCGTCGATATACTGAATAAAGTATTTTGGTAGTATATCACACTGATATATACTTAATATTAGTGAAATCAACAGTTATTAGTTATTTTTTGGTTAGATATATCATTGGTATATCTGATCTATTGTTAATAAACTACTGATTTTTTTTCAATATTGAAAAACACGGGAGGACATTTCCAAACCTAGCAATAGTTTTTTGAGATTCGTTGATATACTTAATATTACTGAATAAAATATATCAACATAAATCATTGTCAAGCATAAATCACTATTTGTGATATACCGTTGATATATTAAATAAAGTATATCATTAGTATATCACACTGATATATACTTAATATTAGTGAAATCAACAGATATCATATCATTCATGTAGTTACTTTTTGGTTGGATATATCATTGGTATATCAGATCTATTATTGATAAACTACTTATTTTCTCGATATTGAAAAACACAAGGAGGACATTTGTAAATCTAGCAATAGATTTTGAGATCCCATTGATATACCTAATATTACTGAATAAAGTATGTCAGCATAAATCACTATCAAGCATAAATCCCCTATTTGTGATATTGATATACTAAATAAAATATATATCAGTAGTATATCACATTGATATATACTTAATATTATTGAAATCAACAGAATCAGTAGTATATCACTTATGAGGTTAGTTTTTGGTTAGATATATCGTTGCTATATTAGATCTATTGTTGATAGACTACTGATTTTCTCGATATTGAACAACATGAATAAGGTATTTATAAATCTAGCAATAGTTTTTTAGATACAATAGTATATCAACAGTTTATCTGACATAATTTATATTTGGTATCTCAGTAGTATATCAATAGTATATTTCATTTTAGGTATATCAGTATATCAATAGTATATCATCAGTACATCATCAATATGTTTTTGATAGACTATTGATAGGCTATTAATATACTTCATATTGAAAAACGCGCGAGGTATTTTTTTTGACTTTGCACGCCATCCTTTTAAATGAGCCTTTTTTGTTGCTATTTTTGCAAATTGAATTAAGGAGTGACATGGGTGCAATATTTATATATTTTTTTGCTATTCATGGAAGTGCCCCTAATTTTTATAGGTTAAAAATCCAAGTCACAGGAAAGACTACAAGCTGATTTCATAAACTACTTGTTTTATAATTTACTAAAATTCTAACCAAATTTCGAAAAAGAAAAAGTAGTCATAAAAATATCTATTTTGCTTTTATATTTTGGCCAAGATTATTTAAAAAAAAAATTATTGTTTAAGCAAATTTAATTTAATGCTGAAAAAAAGATCATTATCACAGTTTGTAGGCTAAGTCAAATCCACTGAAAATTCTTGAATAGAAATTTTCTAAATCAAAGATATTTCCTTTTATTTTTCAAATGATCTGAACAATGAAATTATTATTATTATTATTTTAATATCCAAATCAGCTTTTTATACATTAAAAAAGGGAAAGAAAAAAAAAAAAACTTTCTATAAGATGTGATTGAATGAATGAATTTAATGGAAAAGACCCTTGCCTTTCAAAATTCAAAATGAATCGCTCTCATAATAATTGAAATCTCCATGTCAATCTTAAAGTTTTGATTTTGAAAATCCATGTCAATCCTAAAGTTTGATGGTAAATTTTTTATTTTTTATTTTTATTGCATGAAAACCAATCTTACTTTTTGCTTTCTAAGGTAGCTTCAGATTGGACAATTTTACTTAGTAATTGCTCTTTCTCTTAAAAAGGCCAAACCTAATTCTATCATACGTCCCTTTAAGAAAATTAAAGAGTAGCTTTCGAAACTTTCCATGGGTTGAAAATTCAAAGTTAAAAAAAAAAAAAGTTAACCTTTCAAATAATGAAACCCTAAATGTTAGACTGAAATAAATTTAGTGGGACAATGAATAAAAGTGTCTTATAAAAGGGACTTTTTTTTTATTATTATTATTAATAGGAGCTATTTGGGATGGGAGGAATGTCGAAGGCATTCTAAATTTATTATAAAAATATAGCATGTTTCAAATTATTTTAAAAATATTGTAATTTTTATTAGGTGGTCGTTGAGACGACCTTAGCATGTCATCTCTTCAAGAGACATGTTATCTATCGTAAATTTAAAGAAAATTACGCATAGATTGACGACCTACCCAAATTGTAATAACTCTCCCAAATGATATAGTGGAGGTTGTTGTCTTAATAAATTAGAAGGCATGAGTTTGAGCTTGTGCATTTAAATTTTTTATAAAGTAAACCAAAATTAATAAATTAAGAAGCATGAGTTTGAGCTTGTGCATTTAAATTTTTTATAAAGACTATAAAGAATTAAGTTTAAGAAATAATGGTCAATATATAAGTATTTTTATTTAACTTAATTTTTTCGTACTTTTATTTGATTTAATTAATTTATTTTCATTTGATTTAACTATTCTTCCCTAATAAGATTTCGAGAGAAAGATAACTTTATTTAGGTGATGTTTTAAATTTTTTTATAAAGTAAAACATATTATAAATAGGGAAGTTTAAGGAAAAAAGTCAATATATAACTATTTTCATTTGATTTAATTATTTTTGCGTAAAGAAGCCCAATTTGATTTAAGAAAATGGTTGACTACATGAATAGCCATATTTTAGTTTTCGCTTTTAAAAATAGCCACATTTTTAACTTTTTTAAAATGGCCAATTTATTTTTGAAAATTTAAAATAGAAATTAATAAAAGACCAAACTAGCCCTAACCAATTTATTAATTTAGATTCTTAGATTATAGGGTAATTATTTTTAATTTGATTTTAAAAATATAAAATAAATCACATCAAATATATAATCTAAACAAACAGATATCATGGAATTTAAAAATAAGATTTCAAAATAAAAATTAAAATAATTTAAATAAAAGAAATCTCGTACTAATTTAAACCAAATAAATACACAGAAATTAAAAGCTAATTTTGTAACAAAAATTAACAAAGAGAGAGAAAATAATAAACCAGTAGTTGAACATGCACATTATCTCTCTGCCCCGTAAAAGAGTAGAACAATTAAAAAAAAAACCCAAAATATTTTTACCTTTTACCGAAGATTCGAGGCTTTCGTCAGGGGTTCTTAGCAAGCGAGGGGTTCGGCGGAATCATTGATCTAAGTTTCTTCTCCCTTTGTTTCTTTGAACAAAAAGGAGCATTCAGAAGGATTCTCCCTCTTTTGAAAGAGTTGAAGTCGAGCTCAGGCTACTGCGATAAAAAAGGTAAGGAATACTATTTCTTTCTTACATTCATTAGTAAAATGGTATGCTACATCTAAAAGAAAAGTTCAAAATTGATTGTTGTCTACCATGAATGGTAGGAAAAACGCAGAAACAAAGGAAAAACGAAAAAAGTAGGGCTTCTCCGAGAGACAAAATCACCCGAATTTCAAGATAACTATATCGATTTGATTTCATATATAACCCGAGAATCTCGGGATATACAGTGTAACAAACATTTAAATATTGCGAAATAAGATTCTTTCTTCTATAGTTTAAATTATAAGTTTGATTTATATATGAAACTGAGATTTCCAAGATCTAAACAAAGAGATTTCCAAGATCTAAACAAACACTTGAAGGTATGGTTAAAGGCACGAGGTCAAGTAATCGTTTACAGTTCGAAAGAAGAAAAAAGACTTGGGGCCCATAACCGTAAATAGTGAAGAGGTAGTTAAATCTGATCATTTTCTTTTGCATTATTAACTTATTTTTCTATTTAGTCGTTTGAGTAACATGTGCAATTAAAAGCTAAAACTTGTGAATCATAAACCTTAACTTTTTGATAAATGTCATTGAATGAATACAAAACTTTTAGGAATCCTCGAGTTGCCAATCATAAATCCTAAATAACGTATACACGAATTACAATCTACTTCTGTAAATTCTGAATGTACACATGTAAATTACAACGTAACTAAACACCTAAACAACTAACTAAAAAAGTTACAACTTACTTCTGTAACTAAATTAAATGAAAATTACAAAGTAAATAAATAACTAACGATCTCGATACTAAAAAATAATGTAAGAACAAGTTGAAAAGTAATGGGATAGACTAAATACATAAAATATATAAAAACACTCTATATAAATTGGATATCAGTTCCAATGTATACAATCACAAGCGTTGAACTAATGCATCCAAAACTAGGACGCAATAAACAATATAACTACACCATAATTATATCAGTTCCAACATACACAATCACAAGCGCTGAACAAGTGATTTGATGGTCCTAAATTCAAAACTATTTTTCAATGCAAGGAAGTAAACAGTTTTCTTCAAATCATCTTTACTTTCAAATACATAATTTTCTTCGAGAGACAAATCAAACGAAAAAAGATCCATGTCAGTAAATTCGATAAAATTAAAATCAACATCCTTCTTGTTGATATGACCAATATTTGTACCTCCACTGTAATTAGATATAATATAGTGGAACAATCAAATTCAGGCACTTCTGAATAATCAACAACAACATAGACATTATTAGATACACCATCAGATATAGTAGAGACTACCCATATAACATCTCAATCACCAGTAATTCTAATTACACTATATTTATCAGAACAATCCTTGTACAGAGTCAGCCGAGTAATAATTTGATTATTTGAAAAGTGCAATTTGCTACAAATAGAATCGAAAAACTGGGAAAAACTAGAATCCAAAGGAATGAGAACAGACGACACTTTAAAATTGTTGTATCGGTTGGATTCATCCCAAATTCCATCATGCAATACACTTAGAGATAGCAACGACATTGTAACTTGTAAAAAAAAAAACTTACAGTCTTCAAAATCAAAAAAGAGGGAAAAGAAGACAAAATATCAATAAACAAGAGAAAAATAAAAAACAAACCAATCGAGATAGGAAGAATCAATTGAGATATGAACTATGGAACTACTCGTCGAGAAAGAAGAGAAAATCGAGATGGTAATTGAAAACCAACTAATAAAGAAATCAAAAATGCATAAATGAAACAAAAAAAAGAAGAGGGAAGAACATCAAAATCGATAAAGATCATGTTATGAACATAATCGAGAATATGGGATAGGAAGGTAATTCAAAAAATATGAAAAAAAAGATTCAAACAATAGAATCAGAATCAAATCTAAATGATTTTAAAAATTTAAAAAAAATAACTGCAAGGTAGATTTTTTAAAAAGATATTAGATACAGTTTAAAAAAGAAGGAGAGAGAACCATAATATTTAAAAACAAAAAAAAATTGAAAGGTCAAATCCAGAATTGAACGTGCACGCTGGAACATGTGCAAATCACGTTTTGGCCAAAATTAAAAACCCACAAAATATGACTATTTTTAACAATTATGAATATTTTTTGCTATTCCTAACATTTTCCCTCAAAGAAAGTTAATGTGTCTTGCCATCTGGTCGGCCTCGATCCTTTACATCTTGTAGGCCCATTTCTAGCCCAATTCAACCTTTCCTTTTCCATTTGATGATGTATATCCATGAAAATTTTAGGGAGGATGTATTTATGCTCTCTCTTCAGGGAGAGATGAGTAAGTTCATTCCAGGCACCAAAACACTCATCTTCTTTCCAATTCTCTCTGAAAAGTCATTTCTAGCCTAATTCAACATTTCCTTGTGTGGCCTGCACCACATTGGTGCTCAGGTTTTCCTTGTCTTGCAACCGTGTTCTTCTCCCAAAGAATACAAATTTACCGTCGTTGTCACGTGGAGGTTAGATGCATTCTCCTACCTAAAATTTGGCAACAACAAACATATGAATGTTTTTGTGGCTTAATTTTGTGTATGTTGGTTGAATTTGGTGTAATTTATTGGTTAGTTTGTGAGGAATTTTTTTAATTTAATTTTGATAAAGGAAATATTAATTTCGCAATGTTATTCAAATTTATGAATCAACGTGATTAAATTTTCATATACTTGTTGGATGGTGTTTTCTATTTTCTATTTTCTACTTTCTTTTAAAAGTTGTTTAATAATTATTATCTTTTATCTATTATACAATGATTATCATCTCCTCTTTCTCTTATCCTTCTTCTTTTATCCCTTATCGACCAACCTCTAATTGTCGTCTGTGTAACGCCCCATACTCAGAATTTGGATCGGTATTCGAAATTTCCGACATTCCCCTATGACCTGGCCACGTCACCATACCATCCATAGCATGGTTAAACTGCTTACGGGAGTGAAAACTTTCCCACAAACCAACACAGGTCATTTCAACATGTTTTGTCCTCACTCACATGCTCCCTAGGAAAATTCTCAGGAGGTAACCCAACATAAGATTGCTCCAAGCCAAGCACAGTTAACTTTGGAGTTCCTATGATTAAGTCACTGAAAAGGAAAGTACACCTTGTTGGTATAGGTAGTAGCTATCAATTCTTTTAAGCCTTTTTCAACTATACTTTCATATCCTCGTGATCACTCTCATTCAGATGTGGACTCAGTTAATTCATGTACCCCTCTTCTCGGACACCATACTTTCATATCCCTAAGATCTCTCTCATTCAAATGTGGACTTAGTTCATTCATGTACCCCTCTTCTTCGGGCGTCACATTGCTGGTTTGCGAAATTGGATGTTTTCGGTTTTGGCACTAGTTTTAGGTTTATTTATCACCATTATTTAATGTCTTTGTAAGAAGACTTTTGGAATGCTTGGTCTCATTTTTTTGGTTTTCTCACCAAATAAACACCAAGAGTTCTCTCAACTTACTTCTCTCATTCTCTCCTCCCCTTTCACCAAAGGAGTCCCACTACTCTCCTTCTACCTAAAAGAGAACAACCGAGAAGCCATTCGGAGCGTGTCCGGTTCGTTGGTTCATTCGAGGAGATCGAGTTCGTTGAAATCGTGATCACGAAGAGTTCGTGACTGTGGGAGAAATACGTGAAGAAAGTTTCTTCAACAAGTAAGTGTTTTTTTCTCTTCCTAAATGCATGTTTAATCTAGGATCTATGAGATAGTTTCAATTTTAAGAAAGTGTTTTTCACAACGATACCACGACGATTCGATCGCTCTTCCGCTGCGTGGGATTTTCATTCCCTTCAATTGGTATCAGAGCCAATTGTTGACTTTCTCGTTGTGCAAATTTTTTTCTTAAAATTAGGTGGGTATTACTTCAATTCATGAGATGTAATTGTGGTTTGCATAGTTGGATGTTTTCGGTTTTGACATTTTTTATTTTTAGGTTTATTTTCGTTGAATAAATCGAGTCTGTAAGTTCGGGTCTTTGGCGGCAAGAGTTGCTGTGAGGAAATCGGAGCAGAAACGGGCGAAAAACGACGAAGAACAGCAAAGGAGCTTGTTGTTCTGTCGACAGCGTTGAGACGCTGTTCTTCGACATCTCAACGTTGTCTGCGAAGGCGGAGACTGAGCTGCAGTGCAGCGTTGCAACGCTGGGTGTAGCGTTGCAACGCTGAGGCATTGGGCGCGCTGAAGACAACGTTGGACGCTGCAGCGTTGCAACGTTACCCACAGCGTTGCAACGCTGCGTGCGTTGAGGAGCAGTTTGCGAGGCGTGCACGCGAGACGTGGGATGTTTGCTTCGTGGGCAGTTTTTTTTGAATTATTTTTTGAATTAATTTTTGTAAAATGTATTTATATTTTATTTAAATTAAATTAATTAATTAATATTAATATTAAAGTTATATTAATGTTAATTAATTTATTTAATGTCCCCTAAGTGCCAAAACCGGTCTAATTTTTGCTATTTAATATTTTATGTATGAGATGTATGAAATATTTATTCTATGTGCATAATGTATGTCATATAGATTTAAAATCCCACCTTAGGAATTGAAGTGAATGAGAATCCCCGCGTTGCGAAAGACGATAGAATCGTCGTGGTATCGTTATGCAATTTGTTGTCTTAAAATCAAACTATCTAATAGTATAGGCTAAACATGCTTTTGAGAAGGAAAATCAGTAATTTAGAACCACGTACTTGTTGAAGAACGTCTTCAAGATTCCTTGCTCTGATCACGAACTCTTCGTGTTCTCCTTAACGATCTCGAACTTCTCGAACAAAACCAACGAACGGATACTTCCACTCGATTACTCGATTGTTCTACTTTAGGTAGAAGGAGAATGGTGAGATTCTCTTCTTTTGGTGTAGGGAGGAGAATTTGAGAGAGAGAGATTTGAGAGAGAATTGTTATTGCTTTTGGAGAGAAAATCCGAAAATGAGCAAGAAGCATTACCACCCTTTCTTGCAAAGGAGTTTATATAATGGTGATAAGTGGAGTTGAAATCTCCACCTATTTACCATTTTACCACAACCATAGATTATGCAAATCATATTTGCATAACCACATACAATAAGATATCTCTCATATCTCATTATACAAATCACATTTGTATAATTGTGGATTTTTAAATTGAATCACATTCAATTTAATTTCTCTCAATCTAATTTCTCCAAATTAGCCATAATTCAACAATTAGGCTAACATATAGTTTATTATGAATCTCATTCACATTAAAGTATATAATATATCATTCATATCTCATATAAATGACATAATTACCCTTTAGTGAACTTGAACACTTCAAATTCACACAAAAAATGTAAACCTTCTATTAATCCAGTTTGAGCCAACCGAGGGACCTACAGTGACGCGCTCCAATGATCCGAGACTAACCTGTCAAACTCTTTGACCCGGTTAATCAACATTCATTAGCTATGGTAATACTCCACTAAAGCCCGTAGCTGCACTCCCGTCAGTGTAAGACAAGATGTGTTCACTGATATAACCAATGCCCATGAGTCGACCCTTCACAGGTTGTTCGTGACACTGTTGGGTCAAATTACCGTTTTACCCCTGTGTCTACTTCTTGCTCCTTAAGTCCCCACTGCTCCTTTAATGAACAACAACGTTGTAATTGTCCAACCATACACAACACCCCTCTCGTGCCAATGAGAGGGTGGACGCCCGTTGTCCAAGCCCTGGAGACAACTCTTAAGGTAACAACCCCTCTAGTTTCCCTAAAGGCGGGAACGAGTGAATTCCATCTTGCGTAGTTAAGTTCCCAGCTCACTACTTGGTCCTATCCCTGAGAAGATAGGCATATTGGGCGAGTAACTGTGACCACCCTCACCCGTACTAAGTCAAGGGACGGACCCCGCAGACAGGAGTCCGTAACACGCTTAGGATTCGTGTCGAGTCACAAATGGTCATCTCACGGTTATTAGTCCATACCATTAACTGTTACATCGAGTAGGTCTAATAATTCACGGTCCGGTCTTGTACAATCTCATTGTACAGGATGCCCCCACTCGCATGTCAACCACATGAACAAGCCAGATCACCTCGTTTGTATCTTAATACAAAGCGGGTCGTATCCACAACGTATTCAGGATTAGGTCTCAAACTCTATCCATATACTGTAGACCGTTCGGGTCATTAACTCGAACGTGATCCTCCCTATGTGTCCACTACACACCATTCAAGTTCTAGTTCTCTCATATATTCAATGACGCTGGAGTTTAGTTTATTGGACAAAGTTTGTATAATTTGTGAGACACAAAATGATGAAATAAATAACTTTTATTAATTTCAAATGTTAAATTTACAAACTAAACGAGATTAGGACATCCATCCCAATAAACTCCCACTTGGACTAAGCTAGTGGAGCAAATACATTTCTCAAATATGAAGTAATACAATAAACTAGGGCATTGAATACCATTGAATACCCGTTTACAATTCTCCCACTTGCCCTAGTCAGGAAGCACTCGAAGACCTAGACTCTCTAGGTGACCCTCAAACACCTTAGCCGTGAGGGGCTTTGTAAATGGATTTGCAACGTTATGCTCTGATACTATCTATGTGGCTGTCACGTCGTCGCGGTGCACAATTTTTCGTATCAGGTGATACTTCCGCTCAATGTGTTTGCCTCTCTTATGGCTCTGAGGCTCTCTGGAGTTGGCTACTGCACCACTGTTGTCACAAAACAGTGTGATCGGCAAGTTCATATTTGGAACAACTTCTAAATCCGTCATGAACTTCCTAAGCCAAACAGCTTCGTTTGCAGTTTCACAAGCCGCAACGTACTCAGCTTCTATAGTGGAATCAGCGATGCATCCCTGCTTGATGTTTCGCCATACTACAACTCCTCCATTCATGATGAAGGTTGACCCCGAAGTGGATATCCTAGAATCTTTATCGGCCTGAAAGTCAAAATCTGTTTATCCCGTAAGGATCAAATCCCCACTGTCATACACTAAGCTGTAGTTTCTCGTTCTCCTAAGATACTTGAGGATTGCCTTTACTACTGTCCTGTGATCTAATCCTGGATTGGATTGATACCTACTAACAATCCCTACTACATAACAGATGTCGAGCCTAGTACACAGCATGACATACATCAGGCTCCCTACAGTTGAAGCATAGGGGACCTGTCTCATATCCTCAACCTCTTAAGGAGTTTTAGGACATTGATCCTTAGACAGGTGATCCCCTTGCCTAAAAGGCAGCAAGCCCTTCTTGGAGTTCTGCAGCTTGTATCTAGACAACATCTTGTCAATATAAGACGCTTGAGACATGGCCAACGTTCTATTCTTTCGGTTCCGGACAATCTGGATACCTAGAACATACTGAGCTTCTCCCAAATCTTTCATTTGGAATTGCGAAGCTAGCCATTTCTTTACGTCAGTAAGAAATCCTACCTCATTCCTAATGAGAAGGATATCATCCACATACAATATCAGAAATGCGACAATTTTGTCGACGATTTTCTTGTAAACACAAGGCTCGTCAACATTCTGATCAAAGCCATAAGATTTGATCGCCTCATTAAACCTTATATTCCAAGACCTCGAGGCTTATTTCAGTCCATAAATGGACCTATGAAGCCGACAAACCTTTTGCTCTTGGCCTTGGGTTATTTCGATTCTTGACTCTTTCCTCAAATTGGTTGCAAGCTAGCTTTTCTTAGTGAAACTGCTTACTTCAAGTATAGATTGAAGATCCCTGAGTGGACGAGAAAAGAAAGGAGATTTCTCGGAGTGAAGCTGCTTTCCCGATGAAAGAGGGGCAGGAGCTGGTGTTGCCCCAATCCAAGGAAGGGCTTTTGGTGAGGAGCATTGTTTTGAGGGAGGGAAAGCGTGGTTGACAAGCCACTTCAAGGACCGCGATTCGATAGAATCGAGGTCGGACCGGAGAAAGAAAGGAAAGAGACAAGGGCGGTCTTGCTTGGCGCGCCTGGTACTCGAACATTGGCTCGAGGTATTTTCTCAGGCAGCTTCCTCTCCCTCTCCGTCAATTCATTCGTTTAGTATCTTTCTTGATCCTCGATTTCTCTTTCAGCCAAGGGTCTTCGCGACTTTCCGCTTGGGAATTATACAACCACCGAACCTTCTTTATCATGATCCGACCCACACCTAAGACCCAAGATTGAGCACCAGATGGAGCTAAAAGGAAAAAAAGAGAATTGATTTCACAGCTCGAAAAATGAAGAAAGACTTGTCGAAAATCGCCGGTTGGGTTGGTCCAACCAAGAAAGGCATGGGAGTCTTTGGGCAAAGAGGAAATCAAGGATTGTCCACCATCAAGTATCAAGTTGCTGGGGACTGCCCGTGGTACTCATAAACTCCGATAAACTCCTATCTGTTTAGCCGTAGAGCCGTAATAGCAGTGAGTTAAAGAAAGTGACGAGCAATCCTACAACATTTCTCTCAACCTTCACTAAATGTTAATGAAAGCAAGCCCTTTCATCCTAATCTCATCTACTGAAAAGGGGGTCGGGCGTAGCGCGTTCTTTTTTGGGAGCGAAATGCGGCAAAAGGAAGGAAAATCCATGGACCGCCAAAGATGAGTCGATCGTTCGTTAGGGACGGTTTATAGATCATAAAATTACCAAACCCTTTGGGCTGGTCCATGTAGATGGTTTCGTCAAGGTTGTCATTCAGAAAAGCGGTCTTGACATCCATCTGCCATAGCTCGTAGTCATAATACGCGGCAATGGCCAGAAGGATCCTGATCGACTTTACCATGGCAACAGGTGAAAAGGTTTCCTCATAGTCAACCCCTTCAACCTGGGTAAAACCCTTTGCCACTAGTTGTGCTTTGAAGGTCTGCACCTTCCCATCTATGTCACGTTTACGCTTATAGATCCATTTACAACCTATAGGTTTTACCCCATCCGGTTGATCCACAAGCTCCCAGACATTATTGAAGTACATCGACTCCATTTCCTGGTCCATGGCTTTAATCCATTCGTCCTTGTCATCGTCTGCCATTGCCTGATCATAGGTCAATGGATCCTCACAGTCATCATCAGGAGTGACGACTTGGGTTTCAGTTGAACCCATGTAACGTTCAAGCTATCTCACAGCCCTCCAACTACGTCGAGTCATTCCCAACTCTTGGGAACGGACTTGACTAGACATGCTAAGATCAACAACACTTGTTGATGTACTAGCCCCATCAGCAACTCTTGCTGATGTACTGTCCATTTCGTTTAACACGATTTTGCTCCTAGGCAAATATGATCCCTGACGTGGTCTTCCTCAAGTAAAGTGGCGTTTGTCGACACAAGCGTCCTATTTTCTTTAGGATCGAAAAATAGATCACCCCTAGTCTCTTTTGGGTAACCTACAAATAGAGACAATTTTGAACGGGGTTCCAACTTCTTCGGGTTTGACATCAACACATGGGTCAGGCATCCACAAATTCTGAAATGGTGTAAACTACCTTTACGTCCATTCCAGAGTTCGAAAGATGTTTCACAAACACTCTTCGACGGAACGTTGTTCAAAATGTAGATCGCAGTCTCCACTGCCTAACCCCAAAAAGAATCAGGGAGACGAGCATAGCTCATCATCGACCGAACCATGTCCAATAGGCTTTTGTTTCTTCTTTCTAATACACCATTCTGCTGTGGCATACCAGGTGCTGAGAGTTGGGACGTAATTCCGTGTTCTATCAAATAGTCCTAGAATTCAGTGTTCATATACTCTCCACCTCAATCCGATCGAAGTGTTTTAATTGTTTTACCTAACAGGTTCTCAACCTCAGTCTTGTACTCCTTAAACTTTTCAAGAGTTTTAGACTTCCTATAGGTAAATATACCCATACCTTGAATAGTCATCTATAAAAGAACAAAGTATTCGTAACCTCCTCGTTCTTTAACACTCATCGGATCACAGAGGTCAGAATGTATAAGCTCGAGAGGCTCTTTGGCTCTATATCCTTTTCCACTAAAAGGACGTTTGGTCAATTTGCCTTCGAGGCATGACTCACACACCGGTAAAGAGTTTTCTTCCAACTCGATTAGAAGTCCACTCTTCACTAGTCTCTCAATCCTATTGAGATTGATGTGGCCTAACCGTAGATGCCAAAGATGGGCATTTTCTTTTGTAGAAACTTTTACTCTTTTAGTTCGTGTTTCTGCAGTTTTAAATAATTTAGTGTTCAAAACGCTTTTGACCGAATTTGGTTTTAAAACATACAAATTTGACTCAAGTGAAGCAGAACAAATGAAGTTTTCATTTCTAGAAATAAACGCTTTATTGCCATTGAATGAAACAAAAATATAATGTTCAAGAAGACAGGAAATAGAAACGAGGTTTCTAGTAAACTCTTGAACTATATACAAATTGTCTAACAATAAGTAATTCCTGCCAAAATAAAGCTTGACTTTGCCGATCGCTGCAGCAGAGACAATCTCCCCAGATCCAACCCGTAGAGTCACCTCACCCTCTCGCAGCTGTTGCCAAGAATCAATTCCCTGAAAAGAAGAACAAACGTGGTTAGTGGCGCCCAAATCTAAAATCCAGGCAGAGTCCCTACTCTCTACTAAACATATTTCAGTTACTAGTAAATCACATTTACCGTGATTCTTTCTCTCGGCAAGGAACTTGGGACAATTTCGCTTCCAGTGGCCGCCCCCATTGCAGTGGAAACACTTTCCTTTCTCTGCAACTTCCTTGACCTTCTTGCCCTTTTGGGCGGTAGTTCGGTCAACTTTACCTTTCTTTCGGGCGAGAAGAAGCAACAGATTTAGTCCTAGAGGTCGAACCCCTATGATAAGATCTGTAGGCAACATTTGCCTCAGCTTCCAGTGTCCTGATCCTCATCAAGGACTGAAAGTTCTGTAGCTCGTTCAGAAGGGTGGTCAGTGTGTAGCTAATCTTGTTCATAACAAATTGCTCTGAAAACCGAAAAGAAACTCTTCAGAAGAGTCTCCAAGATAAAGCTAACCTGGCTCGACTCATCGATCGAAGCCTCGTTCATCTCCGCCAAATTAAAGTGGGTCATCATGTCCAGAACATGTTCACGGACAGACGCCCCTTCTTTCATTCGGGTGTTGAAGACGTGTTTGAGCGAGTCGTTCCTGACCTGAAAGGACTGTTGTCCAAACATGTCCTGCAGAGACTCCATGATCTCCTTGGCAGTGATCATGAGCTCATGCTTTTTTGCCAAGACTTCAGATAAGCTGGCAATGATGTAGACCTTGACCTTTTCATTGGCCCTGATCCATCGATCGTATGCATCACGAACACTTCGTGATGCAGTCGAGGTCAGCAACTGAGGACACTCCTCAGTAAACACGAACTTAAGGTCGTCGGTTACAAGTATCGTGTTTATATTATTCTTCCACGTTTGGAAGTTATCTCCCACTAACTTATCCGAAGCGAGTAAAGCAATTATCGAGCTAGACATTTTTGCTGAAAAAAATCAAATTAAAACTTTATGTCAGTCTCGCAAAAAAAATTTTGAAATCCAATCGAGTTTTAGCAAAAATTAATCTTATGCTCCCTAGGTCATTTAAAATTTACAATGATATCCTAAAGGTTTAGAATGACCGCCACCGAATGGTGAACAGAAACACTCCTCCTCTAGGACGAGACTTTCTCGACTAGACCCTAATCCCAGAATAACTCTTATTCCATTAGGCGTCGAGTTACCATTATTTGGTCGAATCCATTAACTCTTAATGAACTCCGTGAGTGTCACCCTCAATCTTTAAGTTTTCAAGTATCCGTCCAAACAATAGCCACCGAATGGTGAACCAAGAAGGAAAACCAACAAGGAAACTGTATACCTTTCGGGAATTCACGGTATTCCGACTCCCATGATCAAGGCCCTCTGAAGGGATTGTCTGGTCCAAGCCAAAATAGCAGGCAGATCATAGGGGTCTCACGGTGTGAATCAAAAGAAGAGACCGTGGGTCCCGTTTTCACAAGTCCCGCTCCCACTCACTATAAGTACTATCTCCATCCACTATGATATTAGTTTTAAAATGTTTAGAACTTGAATAATTAGACTTAGGTTTAGTTCTAATAAGATTAGAATTAGGAAATCAAATATGACCTTTGAATGATGACTGATTAGTAGCTCTGTCTAAGGAAGGTTCTGTCTAAGGCTGGGGTATTTAAGCTGACGCTTTGCGGAACACTCCTACCTGGGAACCGACCTGGGAGTGAATTCGGTCCGGAGATTCTTAGGTTATATTATCGTGAGTGACATTAATTAAAAGTTGATTAATTTACTCACATAGACCTAAGTTAATAATGTGATTATAAACTTAGCTTAAATCAATATAAGAGTTATATTGGTAGACTTAGGTAAATATTAGCCGATTTATCTAGGTCAATCCTGAATAATATAAAGTGCTGAGTGGGAGGAAATAAAGTGTATAAGATACATTTGAATTTCCGACCACAAATCTCCGTTAAAGTCCGCACCGTGAGATCCATACTCGGCCTCGTGGCGCAAATGGGAGCGTCCCCCTTCGGATGGTATTTGTATGGATCAATATCATAGTGGATGGAAAGAGTACTAATAGTGAGTGGGAGCGGGACCTGTGAAAACGAGACCCACGGTCTCTTCTTTCAATTCACACTATGAGACCCCTATGATCTGCCTGCTAGTTTAGCCTGAACCAAACAATCCCTTCGGAGGGCCTTGATCATGGGAGTCGGAACACCGTGAATTCCCGAAAGGGATACAGTTTCCTTGTTGGTTTTCCTTCTTGGTTCACCCTTCGGTGGCTATTGTTTGGATGGATACTTAGAAACTTAAAGATTGAGGTGACACTCACGGGATTCATTAAGAGTTAATGGATTCTCGACCAAAAATGGTAATCGGACGCCTAATGGAATAAGAGTTATTCTAGGATTAGGTGCGGCGTGAGATAGTCTCGTCCTAGAGAAGGAATGTTTTTGTTCACCCTTCGGTGGCGGTCATTCTAAACCTCTGGGATATCATTGCAAATTTTTAATGACCTAGGGATCATAGGATAATTTTTGCTAAAACTTGATTGGATTTCAAAAAGTTTTGCGAGACTGACACAAAGTATTTTAGTTGTTTTTTCAGCAAAATGTCTAGCTCAATAATAGCATTACTAGCATTCGAAAAATTAGTGGGAGATAATTTCCAAACATGGAAAAACAATATAAACATGATTCTAGTAACTGGCGACCTTAAGTTCGTCCTCACTGAGAAGTGTTCTCAGTTGCCGAGCTCGACTACGTCACGAAGTGTTCGTGATGCATACGATCAATGGATCAGGGCCAATGAAAAGGCCAAGGTTTACATAATTGCCAGCTTATCTGAGGTATTGGCAAAGAAGCATGAGTTGATGATCACCGCCATGGAGATCATGGAGTCCTTGCAGGATATGTTTGGACAACAGTCCTTTTAAGTCCGACATGACTCACTTAAACACGTCTTCAACGCCCGGATGAAAGAAGGGACGTCTGTCCGAGAACACGTTCTAGACATGATGACCCACTTTAATTTGGCGGAGATGAACGGAGCTTCGATCGATGAGTCGAGTCAGGTCAGCTTTATACAGGAGACTCTTTTGAAGAGTTTCCTTCAGTTTCGTAGCAATGATGTTATGAACAAAATTAGCTACACTCTGACCACCCTTCTAAACGAGCTACAGAACTTCCAGTCCTTGATGAGGATCAGGACACCGGAAGCTGAGGCAAATGTTGCCTTCAGGTCTCTCTCACAGGGGTTCGACCTCTAGGACAAAATTTGTGGCTCATTCTCACCCGAAAGGGAAGAAGAAGAAGATGAAGAAGGGCAAAGTTGACCGCGCTGCTGCCCAAAAGGGCAAAAAGGTCAAGAAAGTTGCAAAAAAAGGAAAGTATTTCCACTGCAATGGGGACGATCACTGCAAGCGTAACTGTCCCAAGTTCCTTGCCGACAGGAAAAATACTGGTAAATGTGATTTACTAGTAACTGAAACCTGTTTAGTGGAGAGTAATGACTCTGCCTGGATATTGGATTCAGGCACCACTAACTATGTTTGTTCTTCTTTTCAGGAAATTAGTTCTTGGCAGCAGCTGCGAGAGGGTAAGGTGACTCTACGGATTGAATCCGAGGAGATTGTCTCTGTTGTTGCGATCGACACGGTGAAACTCTTTTTCGGCAGGAATTACTTATTATTAGATAATTTGTATATAGTTCCAGGGTTTACTAGAAACCTAGTTTCTATTTCCTGCCTGTTAGAACATTGTATTTCCGTTAATTTTTCTGGCAATAAAGTGTTCATTTTTAAAAATGAAAATTTATTGTGTTCTGCTTCACTTGTTTCTAATCTATACGTTTTGAAACCTAATTCGGTCAAAAGTGTTTTGAATACTGAATTATTTAAAACGGCAGAAACACGAACTAAGAGAGTGAAAGTTTCTTCTAAAGAAAATGCTCATCCTTGGCATCTACGGTCATGCCACATTAATCTCAATAGGATTGAGAGACTGGTGAAGAGTGGACTTCTAAGCGAGTTGGAAGAAAACTCTTTACCGGTATGTGAGTCATGCCTCGAAAGCAAAATGACCAAACTTTCTTTTAGTGGAAAATGATATAGAGCCAAAGAGCCCCTTGAGCTTATACATTCTGACCTCTATGGTTCGATGAGTATTTAAACACGAGGTGGTTACGAATACTTTGTATATTTCATAGATGACTATTCAAGATATGGGTATATTTACCTAATGCATAAGAAGTCTGAAACTCTTGAAAAGTTCAAGGAGTACAAGACTGAGGTTGAGAACCTATTAGGTAAAACGATAAAAACACTTCGATCGGATCGAGGTAGAGAGTATATGGACACTGAATTCCAGGACTATATGATAAAACATGAAATTACGTCCCAACTCTCAGCACCTGGTATGCCATAGCAGAAATGGTGTATCGGAGAGGAGAAACAAAACCCTGTTGGACATGGTTCAGTCGATGATGAGCTATGCTCGTCTCCCTGATTCTTTTTGGGGTTACGCAATGGAGACTGCGGTGTATATTTTAAACAACGTTCCGTCGAAGAGTGTTTGTGAAAAACCTTTCGAACTCTGGAATGGGCGTAAAGGTAGTTTACACCATTTCAGAATTTGGGGATGTTCGACCCACATGTTGGTGTCAAACCCGAAGAAGTTGGAACCCCGTTCAAAATTGTGCCTATTTGTAGGTTACTCAGATGAGACTAGGGTGGTCTATTTTTCGATCCTAAGGAAAATTGGGTGCTTGTGTCGACAAACGTCACTTTCCTTGAGGAAGACCACGTCAGGGATCATTTACCTAGAAGCAAAATCGTGTTAATCGAAATAGACAGTACATCAGCAAGAGTTGCTAATGAGGCTAGTACGTCAACAAGTGTTGTTGACCCTAGCACGTCTAGTCAAGTTCGTTCCCAAGAGTTAGGAATGTCTCAACGTAGTGGGAGGGTTGTGAGACAGCCTGAACGTTACATGGGTTTAGCTGAAACCCAAGTCGTCACCCCTGGTGATGACTGCAAGGATTCATTGACTTATGATCAGGCAATAGCAAACGTTGACAAAGACGAATGGATTAAAGCTATGGACTAGGAAATGGAGTCGATGTACTTCAATTCCGTCTGGGAGCTTGTGGATCAACCGGATGAGGTAAAACCTATAGGTTGCAAATGGATCTACAAGCGTGGCGTGGCGTGGCGATGGAAAGGTGCGCACCTTCAAAGCACGACTAGTGGCAAAGGTTTTACCCGTTTGAAGGGGTTGACTATGAGGAAACCTTTTCACCTGTTGCCATGGTAAAGTCGATCAGGATCCTTCTGGCCATTGCTGCATATTATGACTATAAGGTATGGTAGATGGATGTCAAGACCGCCTTTCTGAATGGCAACCTTGACGAGACCATCTACATGGACCAGCCCAAGGGGTTCATTGCCCAAGGCCAAAAGCAAAAGGTTTGTCGGCTTCATAGGTCCAATTATGGACTGAAACAAGCCTCGAGGTTTTGGAATATAAGGTTTGATGAGGCGATCAAATCTGATGGCTTTGATCAGAATGTTGACGAGCCTTGTATCTACAAGAAAATCGTCAACAAAACTGTCGCATTTCTTATATTGTACGTGGATAATATCCTTCTCATTGGGAATGAGGTAGGATTTCTTACTGACGTAAAGAAATGGTTGGCTTCGTAATTTCAAATGAAAGATTTGGGAGAAGCAAAGTATGTTCCAGGTATCCAGATAGTCCGAAACCGCAAGAACAAAACGTTGACCATGTCTCGGGCGTCTTATATTGACAAGATGTTGTCTAGATATAAGATGCAGAACTCCAAGAAGGGCTTGCTTCCTTTCAGGCATGGGGTTCACCTGTCTAAGGATCAATGCCCTAAGACTGCTCAAGAGGTTGAGGATATGAGACGAATCCCTTATGCTTCAGTTGTTGGGAGCCTCATGTATGCCATGTTGTGTACTAGGCCCGACATCTGTTATGCTGTTGGGATTGTCAGGAGGTATCAATCCAATCAAGGATTAGATCATTGGACAGCCGTAAAGACAATCCTTAAGTATCTTAGGAGAACGAGGAACTATAACCTAGTGTATATGAGTGTGGATTTGATCCTTGCGGGATACCCAGATTCTGACTTTCAGACCGATAAGGATTCTAGGAAATCCACTATGGAAGTTGTAGTATGGTGAAGCATCAAGCAGGGATGCATCGCTGATTCCACTATGGAAGCTTAGTACGTTGCGGCTGGTGAAGCTGCAAAGGAAGTTGTTTGGCTTAGGAAGTTCATGTTGGATTTGGAAGTTGTTCCAAATATGAACTTGTCGATCACGTTGTTTTGTGACAAGAGTTGTGTTGTAGCCAACTCTAGAGAGCCTCGGAGTCATAAGAGGGGCAAGCACATTGAGCGGAAGTATCACTTGATACGGGAGATTGTGCACCGCGGCGACGTGACGGTCACGCAGATAGCGTCGGAGCACAACGTTGTTGATCCATTTGCAAAACCCCTTACAGCTAAGGTGTTTAAGGGTCACCTAGAGAGTCTAGGTCTTCGAGTGCTTCCTGACTAGGGCAAGTAGGAGTATTGTTGGGATGTATGTCCTAATCTCGTTTTCTTTGTAATATTACCATTTGAAATAAATAAGAGTTATTTCTTTCATCACTTTGTGTCTCGCAATTTTACAAATTTTATCTAATAAACTAAGCTCCAGGGTCATTGAATTTATGAGAGAACTAGAACTTGAACGGTGTGTAGTGGACACAAAGGAAGAATCACGTTCGAGTTAATGACCCGAACGATCTACAATATATGGATAGGGTTGGAGACCTAATCCTGAATACACTGTGGATGCAACCTGGTTTGTATTAGATACAAACGAGGTGATCAGACTCATTCATGTGATTGACATGCGAGTGGGGCATCCTGTGCAATGAGATTGTACAATAGAATGTAGAGATGTAGAATATGAAATTTTTTTCATTAATTTATAATTGAGATGTTGAAAATAATAAAAAGTAACTTTATCATTTAGAATTAATAAAAACTTGATAATTCGTTTAATTTATTTATATATATAATTTATAATATATTAAAAAATCTTTAAAATCTTTTAATTTTTTTAATCATCAACAATACATAATTTATGTTAATTTAAAATATTACTCTAATATAACACAATACCAAAAAAAAAATAAAACTATTTAAAAACATCCCATTTAATTTAATTTGTTGTTTGAATTTTAAATATTTTATTCATAGAGATGTAACAATGGTGAAATTTTTATTCTATTTAATTATTTTCTAAACAATAGAATAATACTTAAATTATTTTTATTCAATGTAATGATACCTTTTCAATGGTATTGCAAACCATGATGCACGGTTACATATTTAAATTTTAAATTTTATTGTCATCATCAATTAAATAAAACAATTAAAAATTAAATTGTCTATGAAATTTTTACTATTAAAATTTCAACCATCTATCAACAAATGAAATATATAAATGTAATAGCATGAATTGAGAACTAATTATTGTAGAGTGAAAATAATAGAGAGGTTTACGCACAAGAATAGAGAAAGAGATCCATAATTATCTAAAGTTGCAATAAAATATAGAAGGTAAGACCATTATTTTGATAAATATTTTTTCTTTTATTTTTTTGATTTTAACGTCGTTTCGAAACTTTTATGTTTGTGTCTAATAAATCTCTAAATTTTAAATAGTGTTTAGTAGGTCTCTAAACTTTAAAAATATTAAATAAGCCTTTGAACTTTTAATTTTGTGTCTAATAGATTCCCATCCTATTCAATATTTTTCTTATAAATTATAATTTTGTGTTTAAAAGATTAATAACTTTTTTTAAAAAAAATGTTGACTAGATCATAAACCTATTAAATACCAAATTGAAAACTTCAAAAACTTATTAGGTAACCTTTAAAGTTCAGGCCCCTGTTTGGCATAATATGGAAATGCACAAACTAAATTTGTAATTTAACCAAACTATTTTCAAGGTACAAACTAAGAAAATCGAAGTTTAAGAAAATTGTGTGCCCGTTAAATTCTTCGATCATGGAGTATGGCAAATCGAACTCAAACTCATTTTAGTTCAATTACATCAAATGCCCTCAAACTACGAGAAAATTTTTAATACTACGAGAGTACCACACTCACTTTGTTCACACTATGTTTTAGCATTAGTGTATCTCATATAATTTTTTTAAAAAAATACTAATGTGACAAGTAATAAATAGAAATAGTAGAAAAAACACATTTGAATTATTGAATCAGTCAACGAACTATGGAAACAGGTTGAGTTGTGTGTTACTTACGAAGGATCAAGATTTTTCGCCAATGACCTAGAGTTGTTGATAGATACATTTCATCGTGTGAGTTCACTGGGACTTAGCGTAGGTTGTTCTTTCGAGTTAAAATAATGAACATTTTTGTTATCATATTTCATTTATGTGATTTTCAAGAGTTAGTGTTATGTTTTTTTAACGATTTGCTTAGAACGATATGCAATTTTAACTTATTAGTTAGTCAATGGAAGTTTGCTTAAGTTCATTTGCAATTATTTTTTATTTTGGTAAAATTTGTACTTATATAGTTTGGCAATCGTTGAGTTTCTAATTACATTGTTATCTAGTTTTATGTGAATTACATGTTGATAATGACTACCTTAATTAGAAAAATGTGAATTGATAGAGATGTTCATACAGATGCAGGTGGTAGAGGATGAGCGAATAGTACCCATTTTTTTAATTTTTTATACGTAATTATAGTTGACGACTAAAAAACGACATTAAAATCGGAAGAATTGACGGTTCAAAACTGTCAACATATATGTTATAGTCAAAAATGCAAAATGTCAAGTATAGTTATAGATGACAGCTAAAATACGTCAAGATATATTTATATTGACAGGCAAAAAGTGTCAATAAAAGGTGTATTATCGACGGTTAACTAAAAATGTTGACGGTTAAAAAATATCAACTATACATTATGTTGACGGCTCACAGATGTCAATAAAGTGGTTATTGTTGACGCTTTGGCCTAAATATTAACGACTAAGAACCATCAACTATACCCTATGTTGACGACACATAAGTGTTAATGAAAAGGTTTTTGTTGACGCTTTCAACTAAATATTGATGGCTAAAAACCATCAACTATACCCTATGTTGACGGTACATAAGTGTCAATAAATACTTGACGTTTAACGACCGTTAACTATTAACTTAAAATTGACGCTTAAATTTATTGACCTCACTTTTTATGACGGTAAAAAAATGTCAACTGAAGACCGTTTTTAGCTCTTAATAAACACCAATTTTGTAGTGAAATACTACCATTTTTTCCCTAAACCATAATTTGGTCGGCAAATAAAAAATATTAAGAATTGTATGCTCAAAAGAGAGGAGAGACAAGTAGCCGACCAAAAGTGGAGATTTGAATAGATTGGTTTAATTAATGTCCCATTGGCTCCTTTTTCAAAATTCCTATTTTTTTTCTCTCACTCTCTATCTCAAGTCAGCCATAATAATAAGCATAAAACTGAGAGAGAGAGAGAGAGAGAGAGAATGGTCCCAAAGAAAATGAATTTTGCTATATTATTATTACTCTTTTTTTATCTTCTGTTTTATTACTTTGGAGAGAGTTTAATTTCTGTCTCTGCAATTCAACGCTCTTGTTTCTTTGACTGTCTCCTTCATGGCTACACCCCAATAATATTTCATTTCCTTTTCTAACTTGGACGTCACAAATTTAATTAATAACCCCTTCTGCCTATCTTATTTAATGTCTTTATAAATGTGATGTGACTCTGTATAAATTTCATTTCAAACCCAAGTTGAATAGATTAGGTTTCAATTAGATAACGAATAAACATTATTTCTATATGTGACTTTTTTTTTAATTTTGTTATCTATTTTTTACCGATATTTTCAAAATCCAAACTCAAATTTGAAAACTAAAAAAAGTAATTTTTAAAAATTTGTTTTTGTTTTTGGAATTGAGTTAAGAATCCTAGATGGTGTTTGGAGCACCATTTTAGAATCAGAACCCTTGAAATCGAAACCCTGGGAGGGTTTATTTTGAAGGGTTTGTGTTAAAACGAAATCAGTAGATAAGCGAATAGTCACAAAAGAAAATCAACACACATAATTTACGTGGTTCACTAATGTTATGTTAGCTACATCCACAGGCAGAGGGAGAGAGTAACTTTATTAACCAAGGAAAAACAAGAGATCGAATAAAATTAAACATAAGCAGATTATTTTAGATAGGAGATTAGAGAGTTTATGTATGCACCCCTCCTAAACTCTAATGCAGAGTCGACCCAAGAGACTCCCTACTTGGTCATCGAATCACCAGATAACAGATTTAAGGCATCTTTACAATTAGAAATCCTAGAAATAAAAAAACAGTGTTTGGTTGGAGTGTTTGAATGAAACCTGAGAATTAGGAAAACAATACTTGAAGGGTACTGTTCAAAACCATGAGCTTGTGTTTTAAACCGTTGAGTTTTGAACACAGTGGCTCAAACGACATTTTGGGTTTATATTCTAAAACCATTCAAATCCAACACGGTGCTCCAAACACCCCCAAATGTTTTGTTTGAAGAGATAAAAATCATGGTAAGAAATAATAGAAAAACAAACACAACTTTCTAAATTTTGTTTGAATTTTAAAAATATTTGTAAAAATTAGTAAATAACATGACCATAATAGTAAGAAGTTGATGTAAGTATATATGTAGCTTAACTAGATTAAGATATTAGTGACTTCTTTTTTTTAAGTTATGGTCGTAGGTTTGAAATTTTCTTTCATTTTTGCTTTTTGAATCGTAGGTCAAAGAATATTAACAATGAACCCAAACTCTTAGGGGTTGTTTGGAGCGCAGGTTCAAGATCAGAATCCTGGGAATTAGAAGCCTGGAGGGTTTGTACTGAGGGGATCTGAAGCCTGAGAATCAGAAAACTGTGTTTGAGGTGCAGTGTTCGGAATCAAAAAACTATGTTTGGGGTGCAGTGTTTTTAAGCCTGGGAATCAGAGAGTTGTGTCTTAGGTGTAGTTTTTTGAACTCTAGGTTTGGTACAGTTTTGTTTCACGTTTTTTCTTTTAGCTATTTTCTTCCTTTCAAATTTTTGTAATTGATCTTATGTGAATTGTAAAAACTAATGTCTAACATAGATCAATTTTTTTAAGTAACTTTTCCATGAAACTTTCAATTTAGATTGTTGTTGAGGAATAAAAAAAGAGTTTTAAACCTTTAGAACAATGTTTAGTATTTAGACCCAACCCAACTATTCGAGTTGCAAATATCCAACCCTAATTAAGTGATGAATCCAAATCTAACCCAACCATGAAACATTTGGGTTGGGTTGGTTTAGGTTGATATATAATATAAATATACATATATATATATATATATATATATATTTTAATATTGAATTAAGATTAGAAACTCCATTTTAATTTATATTGTGAATTTTTACCTTCCAAAAGACTCAAAAACTTATTTTAAAAAGTTATTAAAGAATAAATCATCTAAAAATAATTATAAAATTAAATAAATATATGTACATATAGTTGTAATATAAGTAAAAAAATATTTTTCTAAAATTAATATGAAGTTTGGGTTGGTTCGATTTTAGGTTCAACCCAAACTAATTTTTTGTGAGCCCCACGAACCAACTTAACTCATAAAGTTATTTTTTTTAACCCAACTCAACCCAAACCGTAGAATTGGGTTGGGTTGATCGGGTTCTTCGGGTCATCGAATTTTTTGAACACCGCTACCACGAGTTTACACATACAGATACACCGTCCAAAAGTGTTGCAACTGACATGAAACAAAAGGACATAAAACGTCGTTGTGCGAAAGAAAAAAAATCATTTTTTCTAACTTTTAAAAAAGAAATTACAAAATTGAGTCATTTAATTTGAGTGTACATTAAAAAAAATTAAAAAAATACCAAGTTGTTTTTCTTTTTTTTTTAATAAAAATTTGATAAAGTTCAAAGGTTTTAAGAGTAGCATAAAAAATTGTTTAGTAGCCATTTTTTACTTTTATTTTAACCTTTTAAAAAACTGACTAGATTGTCAGATTGTTGGAGTGGTCGAGTTGATGAGGTGGTTGGATTGTCGAGGTGGTTATTGGATTCTTAGCTGTCGGTGGTCATCGGATCGTCAGAGTTGTTGTTCAAAAGGTCATTGAGGCAACCATCAGTGGTGGCGAGTCACCGGTGTGGTCCTCGGAGTTGTCGTTGTCTGTGGTCGTCGGATTTGTCACTTGAGTTGTTGTCGAAGTGGTGGTTAAAAAATGGAAACGACAAATGGAAGAGGAAATGGGAAACCAAGTGGTGTCGCAAGAGGTAGCCGTCAACGGTGGTTGAGTCCCTAGTGTGGTCGTTGTAGTTGTCGTTGTCGGTGGTCGTCAAAGTTATCATCAGAGTTATTGTCGAAGCGATCACCGACAATGAAAAACGACAAATTGAAGAGGAAATGGAAAATCAAGTGTTTGTCGGAGGCAGTCGTCAGCGATAGTCGAGTCACCGGTGTGGTCGTCGGAGTTGTCGTTGTCGGTGGTGTCGGGTGGTCGCCAGAGTTGTCACCGGAGTTTTTGCCAAAGTAGTCGTCGGTGTTGTCCTTGTCCGTAGTTGTTGAGTGGTCGTCGGAGTTGTCACCGGAGTTGTTGCTAAAGTGGTCGTCGAAGTTGTCGTTGTCGATGATCGTTGGGTGGTCGTCGGAGTTTTTATCGGAGTTTTCGTCGATGGTCGTCGGGTGGTCGCTGGAGTTTTTACCGGAGTTGTCGAAGTAGTTGACAAATGGATGAGAAAAACATTAAACAAATTTCATGGGATTGAGTTTCAAACCCAAAGATTTGAAACACCTTGCTCCAACACATGGGTTTGGATTTGGAATCCAAATCCATGTGCCAAACACACCCTTAGGACTAGGGTCGTAAGAATCAAAGAATTGTTTGAGGTATTGTGGGGACAATAATTTTAAGGATAGATTAGTGTAGACACATGGAACTTTTCTTTTATTTTTTTCTTTTTCTTTTTTGAGTTGAGAGACATTGAACTTTAAAAGTGTGTAATAAATTCTTAAACTTTCAATTTTATATCTAATCAACCCCACAAGTTTAAAAATCTCTAATAGGTAAAACTTTCAATTTTGTATCTAATATTAAAGTTCTATAAGTTTAAAAATGTTTAATATGTCCTTGAAATTTTAATTTTTTCTGATAATTCTCTCATCTATTAATCAACATTTAAAAATCACATACATATATTATACACCACAATATTGGAAGGTCAAGTTTCCTACACAAAATTCAATTTTTTGTCTAAAAGATTGATAAATTTAAAAAAATATTAGGTTAAATTATAGAAAATACACTCGAACTATGAGTCTCGTTTCAATAATGCTCCTCGATTTTCAAGAATTTCAAAAATACCCATAACCTTTAAAAAATGTTCAAAATTTCCCTCACTGCTTAATGTTAACTAGACCCATATGACATGGAAAAATAATGAAAACGTGGATGTTTAAGGGGGTAAAAAATTCTAAAAACCCTATGCTGATTGATTTAATTAAAAGAGGGAGAGCAATTAAAAAGGGGCATAATCGTATAAGGGGTTTCAGAGATTTGGTTTTGTTGAGTAAAAGAAATGAAGGATAGAAAGAAAAAAAAATATTGCAGAAGCAATAATCAAATCAAAGTCTCAATGTTTGTTGAACAAAGAGAGAAAATTAAAAAATGAGAGAGTGGAATTCAATAAATGAGTAGTCTTCTATTGAAATAGAAAGTATTGATGATGCATCTTTCACATGGAAGTTCGTCCTTTTATAGGTACAAGGAATTGACACTCATTTAATTTGCAACATTAAAAGCATTAGAAACTTACAAACTTAAAAAAAAAAAAAATTAAAAGACAAAAAACCGAAATGTGTTAAATCTAACTTTTAAAAGAAAAAAAACATAAACACATTAATTGAAAAACTTAACGTGATTAAAAAAGAAAAACTCATAACTCAACACTCCTCCTTGAGGTTTTTCTTTGTGACGCCCAACTTTTGGCGTAGAAATACAAACTTCCTATGTGGTAGAGCTTTTGTTAGAATGTCGGCAAATTGTTCTTCAGAACTACAAAAAAAGGAGTTTTATTTCGCTTTCTTTCTCTGCTTCTCTCAATAAATGAAATTTGATTTTGATGTGGTTTGTTCTACCATGTTGTACTGGATTGGAGGCAATAGCAATAGCAAACTTGTTATCACAGAACAAATTGGTAGGTTCTTCAGGTTCAAATCTCAAATCACTAAGCAATTTGCGAAGCCATATTGCTTGATTTATATGCTGATCTGCAAATTGAAATATATTCAAATTTCAAAGAAGAGATTGAGCCACTACTTCTTGTTTTCTTGAATTCCAAGAGAAAATTCCATTGCCAAGAGAAAAAACATAACTGAAAGTGCTTTTAGAATCATCAACACAACCAACCCAATCACTATCGGAATATCTAGTTAATTTCAAATTACCTGTAAATTCAAACCAAATTTCAAAATCAAGAGTACCCTTTAAGTATCTAAGGACTCTTTTAGCAATACCAAAATGAATTTCACTAGGTGAATTCATATATCTTGAGAGCAAACTTGCAGCAAATATCAAGTCCGGCCTGGATGTTGTCAAATACAAGAGACTTTCTACTAAACTTCTATAATTTGTAGGATTAGATAGCTTCTCACCATCATTTTTTGATACTTTCAAGTTTGTCGCTAAAGGAGTGGAAACAACTTTACATGTTTCCATTTTAAATTTCTTTAAAATTCCTTGAGCATACTTTCTTTGGGCAATAAAAATACCCTTATCTTCTTGAAGAATTTCCATACCTAGAAAATAATGCATGTAACCAAGATCTGACATCTCAAACATCTTTTTCATCTCGATTTTAAAATCTTGTAGTATTTGATAATCATTTCTGGTAACAAGCATATCACCAACATAAAGGGAAAGAATGAGTTGATTAGAGTTGTTACCAACCTTAACATAGAGAGTAGTTTCGCTCATACTCCTCTTGAAGCCTTGAAGAAGCAAGTATGAATCAACTTTACTATACCAAGCACGTGGTGCCTGCTTCAATCCATAGAGAGCTTTATTCAAACGATATACTTTGTCTTCTTGGCCTTCATCCACGAAACCTTCAGGTTGGTTCACATAAATCTCCTCCTCAAGATCATCATTCAAAAAAGTTGATTTGACATCTAGATGGAATATTTTCCACTCTAAATATGCAGCTAAAACAACAATTAATCGTATTGTGTCATGTCGTGCAACTGGAGCAAATATTTCTCCATAATCAACTCCAGGTTGTTGTGCATAACCTTTTACCACTAACCTTGCTTTATATTTTGTTGACCGAACCATCAGAATTATACTTCACTCTGAACACCCATTTCACACGCAAGGCGTTCTTTCCTCGTGGTTGCTCTACAAGCTCCCATGTATTATTTTTATTGATCATCTCCAATTCTTCTTTCATAGCAAAGAATCCATTGATGATCAGAAGCTTCATAATAGCTATTTGGTTCAACAATAACAATATTACAACTTTCATATACATCAGTAAGTGGTCTTACCTTGTAATTTGGATTATCACCAGTTGCATCAACAAGATCATCATCATTTGAAAGTGGATATTGGCTATCGATCATTAGAATCAATTGAATCAAAGGAATATTCATTTTGTTCTAAGATTTCAAAATTGGTGGATCAATCTCTCACAATTGTTTGCTTCTCAAAATTCCAATAAGAATCTTCATCAATAATGACATTACGACTCAAGATAATCTTTTTCGAGTTCAAATAAAAAATTTTGTACCCTTTTGAATCAACAACATAGCCAATAAATACTCCCTTAATTCCCTTCTCATCAAGTTTAGATCTTTTAATAGAAGGAACAAAAGAGTAACAAAAAGATCCAAAAATTTTCAAGTTCTTAGTTGAAGGTTTTCTACCTGACCAAGCATCATAAGAAGCCCTTGTAGGTAGTCTATTGAGCAAGTAAACAGCAGTACATACAACTTCTACCCAAAATTTCTTTGGTAATTTTTTTTCAAAGAGTAGACATCTTGCCATCTCCATTATAGTTCTGTTTTTTCTTTCTGATACACCATTATGTTGTGGTGTATAGACAATGGACAGTTGGTGTTGGATTCCCAAATCTTCACAAAACTTGTCATATTGCTTGGAAGTATATTCCTTCTCGTTATTTGTTCTCAAAGTTTTGAGCTTACAACCACTTTGAGTTTCAACCAAATTTACAAACATTTTGAAAATTTGAAAAACTTGAGTTCTCTCGACCAAAAAATATACCTAAGTCATCCTGGTAAGATCATCAATAAAAAGAATAAAATATTTATTATTCCCAATAGATGAATTTCGCATGGGACCGCAAACATCACTGTGCACTAATTCAAGCTTGTCTTTGGCTCTAAAGCTGCCACATTTGGGAAAAGGTAATCTATGCATCTTCACTTCTTGACAACTTTCACAAATCTGATCAAATGAGGTAAAATTGGAAAAATCCTCAATCATATTAGTAGATTGCAAAATTTTTAAAGCTTTGTTGTTTTAGTGACCAAAGCGATAATGCCACTTCTTGCTATCTTCTACTTTGACATTTAGTCCATGATGACATAAAGAGTCACCATAAAAAAGAAAGCATTTCCAACCATGTTGACCCTTGCAATCTCTACTCCTTGTGGGTCATAAATAACACAAACTTGGTCCTTGAAAACCACGAAAAAATTGTTATGCAACAATTGAGCAATACTGAGCAAGTTAATTTTGAGATAATCTTGGAAAATATAAGACATTAGATATTTTCTTTTCACCTTCCTTAGTATGCATAATGGCAGTACATTTACCTTCAGCTAGTATCGTCTCGCCATGTCCAAGGACCACCTTAGATTGTATGGATTTGTCAATTTGGCTAAAAAGATTGATATCTTTAGCCATGTGAGTAGTGCATCCACTATCAATAAGCCATGAGGTTGACTTGTTGTCATTGGTATGAGATGCCATAAACAAAAAATTTGTTTCATGATTATTGTGGGCACAATTCGCTTGTTCTTGAGCATGTTGGGTTTGGGTTTTCTTGGCATGGCAAGACTTCTCTGTATGACCATCCTTGTTGCAATATTAACAATGATAGACTTGCTTGTTTTTGGACCAACAATTTTTCTCAGTATGATTGATCTTTTTACAATAACGACAAGGAGGAAATTTACCTCTCTTTGATACTCCTCCTTTTCCCTTGCTCTCCTGATCTTTGGTCTCATGTCTACCATCTTCTGCAATAGGTTTCTTGCCTTTAGACTTGGCATGAATTGCACCCTCAACATGCTCTTCATTGCGCATTGTATCCCTTTGTTCTTGAGCTTGTAATTTGCTAATTAACTCAGCTGTAGACAGAGTAGTCAAATCAGAAGACTCCTATATGGCTAAGATCTTTGATTCAAATTTGTTGGGAACACTAACCATTATTTTTTCTACAACTCTTTGATCTGAAAAATTTTCACCATATAGTCTTATCTGGTTTACGACGGTCATCACTTTTGTTGTATAGTCCCTCACAGAATCTGAATCCTTCATTTTCAGCATCTCAAACTCTCTCTTGAGAGTCAATAATTTGACAGCCTTCACCCTCGCCCTTCCTTCAAATTCCTCATGCAATTTATCCCAAGCTTGTTTTGCTGTTTTACAATCAATGATCCTAGCAAAAATAGGATATGATAAAGTGGCATGAATAACGAATAAAGCTTTCGGCTTTTTCAATTTCTCCTCTTCGTGTAGTCTTATCTGATTCAACGTCGGATTTTCTCCTAATGGTTGAGGATCAACATTAGTTGAGACAGATTCCCAAAGGCCAAATGCCTGAGGTAGGTGTCGCCACGTACCTGCGACGCGGAGCGGCCGACGTCCTCATAAAAGGGATATTTAAAAGGAGTCGCCACCAATCTTTTTTATGGTGTGATTGAGCACCAAAAATAGAAAAAAATAACTTTTTTAAAAAAAAAGAAAAAATGGTATGCGAAAACCAGATTTGGATTCGGGAGTTGTTTGTGTATGGGGAAGGTGTTAGCACCCCACAACACCCGTTTAAAACGGCGGCCAAATTTAATCTTGAATTGCACAAATTTTAGAAGGACAAAAAAAACTTATTTAGGAAAATTATATTTTTAAAACAATGTCTTATTTTACCCCTCATTACTCCAATATTTGGAGTCATGATCCCATAAAATAAGTGGATGAAAATCCATTAATGTGGTTGCATTGAAATTATTTCCAAGATTTTGGAAATAATATCACCTCAAGAATATGAGAAAATTTTACAATTTCTCAAATCTATCATAGGATAACCTCTTATAAAATAAAGTTTTTTCAAAAAAAAGTTTTAATTAAATTTATTTTTTTCTTGAGACCAAAATCTCGGACTCCCAAAGATAATGATCCCTCACCTCAAGAATTCTAGAAAATTGGACTTCCAAATATTTCTAGATTCCGTCGTAGGAATTTAAAAAAAAACGACCTTAAAAGAAAAATCACATTTTAAGAAAAGGTTTTAAAACTTAGAAAATAAAATACTTTGGTTTTGAAAACAAACCTTTGTAAAACAAAAAGGGCAATTTAAAGAAATTGAGAAATGATATTACAAAAAATGAGAATAGAGTTTGTAAAAAAAAAAAAATAGAAACCACTAAGAAAAATCAAGAAAATCAAAGTTAAGCAAAACAAATAAATGCAATGACAAGATAAGTTGAGCATGCATGATAATTTATTCATAGCAAATAAGTGAACAAACATAATATACGAATATGATTAAATTTTCTAAAAAAACAACGTATTGGAGTTGATCTTGGACTTCCAAAGAATCAATTCCTCACTTCAAGAAAACTAGAAAATCGGACTCCCAAATATTTCTAGATTTCGTCGTTGGCATATTTTTTTATAACAAGAAATATAAATTTAAAGAAAAAAAAACAATCACATGAAATTAACAACATGGTGAAAATACTAAGAACAAAATGATAAATAAATAGATAAGATATATGACTTGCAAATAAAGTATGTAAATAAATGTAAAAATCAAATTTTGGAGAAAGAGAAAAAATAAAAAAAAAATAACAATAATAAAAAAAATAAATGAAAGAAAGAGGAAATAAATGAAAAAAAAAAGTATTAGTAACAAATATCCATGATTTGGCCATACACAAATTTTAGCACTCATGAGTAGATGTACAAAAAAAAATCAAAACTAAACTTTTTAAACAAAAATTTTATTAGCCATTTACTTTTTTCATTTTTTTTTTATTTTTCAATTTCTTTTTTTCACTCCCTCATATTATTCCTTTGATCACCTTTTTCAACTTTTTTGTCTTTTTCAACTTGTTGGTTTTTTTCTCAAATGAAAAACAAAAGCTCTCTAAGGCAACAACACTTTTGTTTTTTTAGAAACAAAACTCTATTCACACATACTCAACTAATCTAAACATAACCATTTTTTTAAATTTCACAACACTTTGCTTCTTTTTTCTCTTGTTCTTTTTCTCACTCTCTCTCTTTTAGTGCAATGAACTCTAGAGCCAAGAAGAAAAAATATGGAAAAAAGAAAATGATAGATAAGTAGGGGAAGTAAACCATAAAATAAAGTTAGTAAAATCAACATAACAAAAGATCTTGGACATTAATGCAAACAAAAAAAAGGGCAAAGATTCACATTATAATAAAAGTAAAAAGAGAGGTAATAAACAACAAAAATGAAAACAAAACTCATAAAACCCTTACTCAACTATTGTTTTTCAGGGATATTTAGAGATGGAGTTAAAGATAAAGTTAGTAGCAAAACATAACAATAAAATAGACAATGATTCACATTGTAATAAAAGTAAAGAAGAAATGTAATGAACAACAAAAATGAAAGAAAAGCTCACAAAACCCTTACTCAACTATTGTTTTTCGGGGACATTTCGAAATGAAGATGAAGATCAAGAAGTTGGTGTCAAGAACAAACCAACTAGCTTGTTGTTTGAGGTGTGGATCCTTGGAACAAAATCCTACCAAATGCAACCTCCAACTAAGCTAGGGTTATTTTTGTGATATGCGATTTTGGAGTATTTTTGTTTACAAAAAAAACTCTCCATCTTTATGGTTGTGAAGGTATTTGGCTATGGAGTTTTGTAGAGTTGAGAATGGATGAGAATGATGTGTGGGAGTGTAGAAGAAGTAGGGTTTTTTGTGAGTTGTGTTTGAAGAAGAGAATGAGATGTATATAAAGACCAAAACCATTACTCTTTTGTGCATAAAACCAAAACCACAATTTGTTGCAATTTGAAAACCTATGCCAAAAAGAACTTACACCTAAAAAAGACCAACAACATTTTGGTCAATCAAATTAAAAAGCAAAACATACTTAAACAAAATTTTGTCTTTTCTTCTTCTTCTTAAAAAAAAAAGATTCCCCCAACATTTTAAAAAAAACACATGGTAAAATTAACAAATAACAAATCAACACATAAAAAAAATGAGCAAATAAAAAAAATACAAAAAAAACATAAATAATGATAATCTAACAATTAATTAAAAATGAGCCGGACAAAAATAGGTGGCTACATTGCATTTTAACAACCCGGTAGTTTTCACCATTAAAATGTAGAGGAGAGGTTACACCAAAATTAGAAGACATTTTTCAAATACAAAAATTGAACTTCTCACTCTCAAATAAAAACACAACCCTTTGAATCTAAGGGATACCACGTTGGGTAAAAAAAATGAAGGATAGAAAGAAAAAAAAATATTGCGAAAGCAATAATCAAATCAAAGTCTCAATATTTGTTGAACAAAGAGAGAAAATTAAAAAATGAGAGAGTGAAATTCAATAAATGAATAGTTTTCTATTGAAATAGAAAGTATTGGTGATGCATCCTTCACATGGAAGTTCATCCTTTTATAGGTACAAGGAATTCATACCCATTAAATTTGCAACATTAAAAGCATTAGAAACTTACAAACTTAAAAAAACAAAATTTAAAAGACAAAAAATCGAAATGTGTTAAATCTAAGTTTTAAAAGAAAAAAAAATATAAACACATTAATTGAAAAACTTAACGTAATTAAAAAGGAAAAACTCATAACTCAACCGGTTTTACAATAGAAGGAGATGGAAATTAAGCACCAAAATCCCATATTCAACTTTTTCATCCTCCCAAACAATCACTGGACTAAAAACCGTACATGTGGGTTCTAAAGAAGAATTTTTTGAAACAATTTGCAAAAACCAAATCATTATATTTGTGGGTTAGTAGCAAATATCCAAGTTATTTTTAAATTATTCCACAACTTGGAATTGGTCTTTGTCCATTTTTTCATATAAATCTTTTGAAAAAAAAACAAAGAAACAAACTATGCGATTCAAAATTATGCCCATAGGATTTTGAGATGGAACATCGGACTTTAATTCCGTTGAATATGTGGTGAGTGAACGATTTCGTTACGTACGTTGCTGAAGTGGGTGAACAATTTTATCTACTCATTTGGATCCCTACAGTGAAACGTTATGTTTTGTTATCCCAAACCCTAATTGTGCTAACAGTCCATTTCGATCGTGGCTGTGTTGTGCTTTCAAAGTTGCCCTCATGTCTAGAAAAATGACCTAGACCAGAGAACTCGATTCTGGAGAAGAGAATTTTGTTGTTAGTTATTGTTGTAACTTTCTTCTACATTCCAAACCCTGAACTCTCCTTCAATCCCATCTTAATCAAAGTTGATGGTGGTTAAGAACAATTATTTTCTTCGATTGAGCTAAGAGCAAGAAGGTTTAGTGTAATTGTGTTTCTATTCAATTTCTTCAACTGTTTGTAATTTCACTTCTGTTATTAGACCTTTAAAGTTAGCTACTATTTGTATATTTTCCCTTTTTGCATCTTATTAAAGTTGGAATTTCTTTTTTTATTTTGAATCCAAACAACTTTTGGCAAAGTAGTTTTTTATATAAGCTTGATTTGTAAGTGATTTTTTTGGGTTATCTTCCATTCTTTTCTGTATCAATAAAGTCCTTCATCAATTTAAATATACTGTTTTTTGTTATTTCATTATGAAGAATTGAATTACTTGAGGGGACCCAAGTTCATAAATGCCTAAATGTAAGATGTAAGGCTTGATAACAAAAGTAATCTAGCTAACACTTAAACTTTGTTTTTGGTCAGTTCAATGTTGGGTAAACCTAATCGACCAATCAGGTGTTGCTTGTCAAGCTTGGACTTAATACCAAAAAGGATAAAGAGAATCAGATGTCACAAAATCAATGGAAGAAGAGGCTTAGAAATAAGTCTTGAACATCGACCCTAGACATAGGGCGAGACTCCAAAACCACTAGAGTTGTGCACTAAAATATCTAAGTTAGATTAGCCATAGAAATATAAGTCTGATCACTTAGGCTCATGAAGTTTTTGAAAGCAAAATTGAATGAGAGTTGAATTTATTGAGTTTTTTTGTGTTAGCTATGATTGCAGTTGTTTTTTAGTTGCTTTTTGTTTCCAAAGGGGTATGAGCAACTTGAATCACTTTCTCATTTCTATTGATTTTTCAAACCATTTTTCTTTTAGTCAAAACACCTCACAAATTTTTTTGTGTCATCTTATTAAATTTTATTAAAACCCCCCTGTTAGTCTGGAGTACTTTCGTTTCTTACTGCTTCCATCACGTGCGCTTGCATGTATCACCGATCGCTGAAATTACTTTTATGTCATCTTTTTTTATATTTGTTAAATTATACATATTTTTAACAACTTTTACCTAAATTTAATAGCCTATTGTAAAACATACATTTCACCTAATTTAATAACAAGATATTTCTTTTATTTAGAAAATTTTGAAAATTTTTTTAGAAGTTATTGAGTTTATTTTAGTCATTGGTACGATTTATATGAGTTTTTCAAAAAACGAATTTGCGGAATTCAATTACCCAATCGTAAATCCATTGATGCAATCCTCTTGATTCAAATAAATTGGTAAGATTTATTTTTTTTAAAAAAATACGATTCGTTAAATAAAAATCTTTAAAATAATGTATTTTTGCTTTTAGCATTAAAATGAACTAATAAATCTTAAATTGTTGTAAAAATTGGATGAAAACTGGGTATAATTTTATCAATACTAAAATACTAATATAATAATGATAATAATATGATTAGGATAATAATAATGATAGTAATAATAATATAAATAGAATAATAAAAGACAATGGAAATGGAAATAAAAGTGGGATATATATATATATATATATAATACTAAGATAGTGGAAAATTATGGCATAAGGAAAAGTGGGAAAGAATGAAGAAGATTGGGGAAAAATCCACCAAATGAATGTTTCTCTTAAATTCTCTAAAAATGGATGATCATTTCAAGAGCCATTACAACCACTATTTATAGGCAAATGGAGAGCATGGTGTGGCTCATTTTGGACACTAACCAATGGTGTTTAGATGACACATGGGGGACACATTGGTTATGTGGAGTTTGCCACTTACCAATGCTAAATTTGGACATATGGATAACAGATGACATGGGCATCTATTTCCTTAATTTCCATAATATAAATAATAATTTATGCAAAATAAAAAATTGAAGCCTGGCTGAAATTCTGACCGATTCATGCAACTGTCACGATTCTGAATTCCAGCTGGCTTCATTTTTTTTTTATTTGGTATATAATAAGTAAAATTAAGATAGTGTAAATAAATTTATATTTTTATTAATAATGGGTGTGGTATAATCTTTGATATTTATTATATGATTTATTTGTTTGAGAGCTTTGCAGTTTGTTTTTGAGGTTGAAGAACTTTTGGGAGTATTTGACACTTGGACATCAAAATTCTGGAGAGTTTGATTTTTTAATCTCTTGGACGGGAGCTCTTCCATTTATAGAGCTTTTCTATGGGTTTGTGGGCTTGGATCATAATGTCTTTGGTCGAACCATCTCAATTTGGACTTTGTTGACTTTAAGGCAACTGGAAAAATGTCTAAATCTAACCTATCTAAAATGAAAATTTTCTAAATTAGTTTTAATTTGTAAAAATGTCTAAAGTGATTTTTCCATGAAATATAATAAAAGTCTTGGAACGAAAAATACCCCTACCTACAAGAATGACTAACAATTAGGAATGAATCAAGGATGTTTAGGAATGAATCAAGGATGTGTACTATATTTTGAGATAATAAAGGCTACTAAAACTATTTTCTACTCATAAATTAACAAAAATATAAAAATAAAGGATTCAAGGGCAGTGAGAAATATTAATTAACAAAATATAACAAACCTAAATAAAATCTAAACTATTAAGTTAACATTATTTAAAAAAGAAAATAATGCATGATCAAAATGATTTAAATGACTAGTTATTGGATTCATAGCATATATTAAACATACATTTATATTGATTAATGAAATGGAAATGCATAATTATCCATTAAGCAAGCAAAAATTAAACTTAATATAAAAATTGATACCTCATACATGTTGAATCCCCTATGTCTCCTTTGTTGTTTATATCGTATAACTATTGGACCATTAGGTATTTCTTTTTATTTACGAGTTTCTCTCGATGACTCAAAGTATACATAATGACTTCTCTTGTTGGTATTTTGACCATGATATACACAAGGATCTCTTATTAATATTTTCTATTGTTTGTTGATTTCTTTAGGCTTCTATGTCCTTGTGTATATTAGTATCTACAACGCGCCTTCGTTGCTTATATTGTTTGACCATTAGGCATTTTCTTTTATTTACTGGTTCCACTCGATGACTTACAGTATACACAAAATCTCTCTTGTTGTATTTTCTCTTGTTTCTTAGTTTCTTTAGCTAGTATCTATATGTTAATTTTGAGGTATATATTTCTATCTACTGTCATTTCTGTTTTCGAAAATTGAATATTGAATGTGTTTGTTCAATTTTTTCATTCCTGCAACTTGTTCTTTTGGTGATGACACACACGGTATATACAAAAACTTCTCTTGTTGTTATTTCCTCTGGCGTTAGGTATATATTTCTATCTACTATCGTTTCTACCTTCAAAAATTGAATCGACTCTTTCATTCTGCAGCTTGTTTTCTAGGTTTCTTTTCCTTCCATCTACCCAAGGCTTCTAGTTTCTTTAGGCTTGTCCCATTTGAAGTATATATGTCTATCTATTGTTGTTTATACCTTCGAAAAATTAAATATGTTTGATCGACTCTTTCATTATGCAGCTTCTTTTTTGGGTTCTTTTCTGGGTTTCTTTTCCTTCCATTTATCCAAGAACAATTTTTATTTGTAGCTACATCTCAGAAAACTAAAGAAACGACGAAAAATGTTCTTCATCTTTCCCGTCAACCATTTCATTTGAATCTCTCATGTCCATTCAGATCTTCAATATTGTTTCATCTCCCCTTGGTCTCCTTTAATATTGTTTCATCTCTCATTGGCCTCTCGTAAACCATCAATGAGAGAATGTACCTTCGTGCAACCTCCATGAGAGAACCTACAACACAGTGAACAACCAACAACAAAATCAAATATTAGGAGAAATCGGTTATAACAAATTTAGGATGAATTTGGTTTGACTGTAAATATAATTATATAACAGGGGCAAAATGGGCATACAATTTTCTTCATACTCATCCCTGAAAAATAGTTAGACAAAATTGCAATATAAAACCTTTTTAGACATTTTTCATTGTAGATTATTTATTTTAGATATTAATCACAATTTTCCTTCAGTTTACTCATTTGAATTTAAATTTTATTTAACTTTAACTCAAATTTCATATGACCCAATTTTGGCTAAGTTAAATTTCATTATTTAGGCAAACGAAAATATGTGACCTTTTAATTTTAAAATTTGTCTCAATTAAGAAAATTGACACATATCAATTAAGAAAATTAGAGATTGACCAAAATTTCTCGAAAAAACTCTGAAATCTCTAACAACTATCTTATAAAAATAGGGTGGTTTTTTTATCTTATTGGATAGAGACGTAGTGCTCCATTCACGAAAGGCTTTGTTAACAAAAATTAATAACAAAAAATAATAAAATCTTAACTAACCATCCAATCAAATAAAAATACAAATACTGATTAACTCATCATTTTTTCTTTTCATTTTTTAAAATATCAATAATTGTAGTATCATTTTATTAATCATAATCCTAGTTTATCTCTCCTTAACCAAATATTACTTTTTTTTGTTAATTTAGATAAAATATATCTAAACAATTTTGTTACGACCCTAAAAAAATTGAGACGAATCTACACTAGGGAAGTTACTCCGCTACACCGTTCGCACCAAAATTTCGGCAGCATAACGACATAGGAAGGAGAAAACCAAAATTTTTCTTGGAACCTAATAAACAGGAAACACTTCAAAAGAAACAACAATGCCCAACCCCCCACCAAACTTCAATCTGAAAATGGGTTGGGCTACAACCAGAGTTCCAAAGCACGATCTCCTAGATAAAACATACACGAGCGGAAAGAAAACTCAATAACTAAGAAGTACAAGTGAAAAACAAAGTGTCGCGCAACCAGACACATAAAATAGAAACTAAAACAGGACAGTGACAAATGAACACTCTAAGCCAAAGAAAACAGGAAGGAAACAGTGTCCCACAGCCTCGACGGGTCGTCATCATCGTCAACCGCCTCAAGGTTTCTTACCTGCAACCAAAAACACCAAAGTAGACGGGTGAGTATAAAAATACTCAGTAAGTTGCCCACTCACGTCCAACCAAGCAAACAAGCAACCAAACAAGACTCAACTTCTCACTCACCCAACCCCAAACAGGTCTAACAAAAGCACACTTCACCCTGAGCCCCTCTGTGGTAATAACTCGAGCTCTGTCTTCGGTCTTGGAACTTTGATTGACGATGCAATGAGAGAAGGCAACTCTCACGCCACACGTTGGCATAGAGCAGAGCAGGTACGTATCCTACACGCCCTATGTGGAATCACCCCTAAGCCAGCCTAGGGATCATGGAAAGCAACCACTCCCTAGCGGGGACGCACCCCAGGCTCTCATAATACACTAGCATGGTGCAGTGCGGTACATAACCAACACGTCCATTGGGGAATCGCCCCTAGGCTAGTGCGGGATAATGGAAAGCAACCACTCCCGATCTCAATGGGGACGCACCCCAATCTCACGAGCCCATCATATATCGTCAACCTAGAGGTTCTGACTCGCTCAGGCATAACTCAGGGTTTAGTAAGTGTTGGGTTTTGCGCTTTAAAAGGTTACTTAGGGTTCTATCTAGGCATTTCTAATATCCTCAACCCATTCTCAGGGGTCTCGACTTCAGCTAGGTTCTCTCTTTTAGCCAACACCTCAAACTACCCAAATTCACTATCAAACCAAACTCAGTTAGACGTCCGACCTAGCCGTACCCCAAGCCCACACACAGTTTGCTCGACTTTCTTGCTTTACGCCAGAACGTCTCCTAACTAGCATTCGGACATAGCTCAGACCCGCCCCGCAGGACGCTCGTAAGCAATGTCCCACTCCGAGTCTGTTGCCACCCTCATAGTGACTCACCCCGAAACATTCTCGTCTTTGGTCTGTTGCCATGACTACTATGGCTCACCACAAGACATCACCACCCCTGTCTATTGCCAAACACATTGTGACTCACCACGAGACATCGTCATACACGTATTCCATGCTAGTTCCTCACCACACAAAGTCGTAGGATGACATCACCTAATCAAGGAGTAAGGTAGGGACTTCCAGACTGAGGGGTTACAAGACCCAACTCTCCTGTCTGATACTAAAACCATACTCGAAAATACGTTCTAACAACTATGCGAGCAATACACACTACATAACGATCATGATCCTCAACCACACATACGCAAACTTGATCACTATTGGGACCAACCCCTTTTTAACATACTTGACAACCTAAGGTTTCAACCACAACTATGCAAGCAAGCTCCCTCACTTCTGAGCCCGCTTTCTGGATTAAGTTGGGTATACCAATCCCAGAACTTAAGCACAAGCCAAAACTTAAGACGTTGAACTCAACAGACACACTTGGCCCAAACCTCAGTAACCAAACATTAGTTCATAACCTCAAGCCCTTTTAAGAACCATTTCACGCTTAAAACGATCTTAAGCCCAACACAATAATCCTCTAATTGGTTTGGTCAACTACACCTTGTTGCACTCGCCCATCTAAGGTCTACTTGAGGCTTACGAATTCCAACTACCAATCTCGAGTTAGGACTCGAGCATAGAGTCACCTTTCAACTACGTCAAGCTCGGGCTCACAACCATCTCTCTTAGCTCAATACGATCAAAGGCTCAAAGTCTCACTCTTAACTTGAAGCCTTAGCCTCTAATCCTACATTACCTACATTCTCAATCCATTAGTGGTACAAGCAACACCAACACCAAATCAATCTTAACCATAGACATCATAACATGATTTTCATGTATTACGCACAATTCATAGTTTACCACATTCAAACACAAGAATTGAATATTTACTTTAAAGGGCTTAATCCAAATGACTACTTACTTGGATATTGGAGGTTTGATAGCTCGGTCTCGAGCTCCACACACTTCCTTAATGCGTTCGAGTCTCTAATTAACCAACAAATAATTAAAAACACGTTCCTAACATCCAACACCGAACTAATTTGACTAAAATAACCAAAGTAATGCATGGAGACTTAAAACGGAAACGAGAAAACGAAATCGATCATTTATACCTATCCGGCGGCGGCGGCGACGAGTTTTTCGGCGAGTGGCGGCGCGTGGGGCATAGATCCGGAATGCCTAAGACCCGATCTATTCAAAGCCAACATCCAAACGATGAGAACCAAACATTAAATGCTCGGGCCGATTGAACCAAAACCATAGGTCTCCTTGAAAACGAAACTCACCGGCGAGCACACCCTTCTAACGGCGGCGGCTGGGTGACGAGTTGGAGGGTGAGAGGGCGAAGCGGCGCGGGCGTGGGCTTGGGCGGCGGAGGCGCGTGGACTGTCAGGCGTGGGGCGAGAAATGTCAAGCGGTGGAGGTTGGGGGAAGAAGAAGAAGAAAAAGGAGGGGGGTCTTCTGCGAAGGAGAAAGAAAAAAAAAAGAATAATAATAATAATAATAATAAATTTTAAGCTTATGTTTCCTTATTAAAACTATTTACTTTTCTTTTCCTTTCTTTAATTATTTTTGCAAAGTAAAACTTAACCAAATTTATTTTAAACTTAACCCCAAAATACGAAATAAAGCCAATTTAAAACTCGAACATTTTAGAAAAAAATAACTGAAAATTTTCGGGCGTCACAAATTTATTTCGTAGGATGAATAAGATATCCTTTAATTTTCTAAAAAATACTTTCACATAAAAGAAAGGTTTTGTTATTTTCTAAAAAAATACTTTAAACATAAAAGAAAGGTTTTGTTATTATTTTGTTGTTAAGTTTTTGTTGTAGAGACGCATTCCAATAAAGCCAAAAAATCTGTAGTTTTTTAAACGACTTTTTTTTATAATATGTTTAAAAAATTACCATAGTTCTACCATTCATCGGTATTTGGGGTGTGATTTGAAGTGAGATTAAGTTCAAGAGGAAAAATGCAACAAAATCGTCAACCTCGTGAAGATGTTGGTCGCCTATGCAATGCGGGTGAAACGAGAAAGAAGAAGGTTGGTTCAAAACGTAAATAAATTTTTATTTTACTCACTTTTAGTTTTACATACTAAAGGGCATAAACGACTTTTCACATTCTTTACAGACTAGAATTCCATCTATTTTAAAAATAGGTCCGTCTCTAAAAAGTGAAACATTTTTTCATTTTTTAGAATCGGGCAACATGAAGAATATCTAAATCTAACCCACCCAATTTGAAAAATGTGTTTCAATTGCCAATAAGAGCGTAGCTGTAACGCCCCAGAACTCCAAGTACCATTTATTCTGAATTATGGGCTAATTTAATGCAAATTAAATTAATCGAACCTGTGAGTTTCTTGTTTTATTTTCTCAGTTTTGAAGATTTTAGGAGATTACATGTGGGTGTTACTAATTATAAGTTAAATTGGATTATTTAGTTATGGCTAAGGGCATTTTGAAGCATTTAAATAGGATTAAGGGCATTTTTGTAGTTAGAAGTTAAAAGGAGGGCATTTTGGTAATTTTAGTTTGAAAGAGGAATCTAGGGTTTCCATCTCCTCTTTTGTCCTATTATTGCACAACTCCCAAGAGCCATCTTCTTCCCTCCCTTCAACTCACGGCAACCGAGCCCCATGTCACCGACGATGGCTTCTCACCGTCCTAGCCAATCCCACACTCAACGACGTGGAACTCGAGCTCGCCGGACTGTGTCGCACGTTGAAGCCGACCGTGAAGCCCTCCGTCTATAGTTGCTTCCCGTCGCAGGTCCTCGCCGGAAACGAGTAGCAGCTGATCGTCTCTGCCGGTGAAGTCGACCGCCTGCGTCACGCACCGTCTTGCCGAGCCGCGAGCCCTCTGTCGCACGCACGAGTCTCCAAGCTGCAAGGATGCTTGATCGGACGTCGGGCGGCGTGTGAACCGTAGTACTTAGTTGCGAGAAGGCCGCCGTTCGGCGAGAAGAAGAAGAAGAAGGTTGGGCTTCCTTGGTTCGATCGGTTCACGGTCTTCCCGCTCGGTTTTCATTAAACCAACATCGGTTTTGGATAGATCGGCTCACGAGCTTCGCGAGATCCGCCTCTACGCTCGGCAGGGCGCCGACGCCGCGCCGCCCGCCTCCACTGCACGCGCCGTCGGCGCCACGCCGCCGCCGCTTTCACGGAGCTGTTTCTGGTCCACCTGTTTTGATTTCCCGAGTTCGTCTCAACCCTCCATTAGTGGTAATCCGACCTACCTATTGTCGAATTTCGAATATAAGCTTCTTTTAGTAAGAATTGATTATGAATCTTGTTTATGATATAGGGGGTTTGGAAATGAAAGTGTCGAGTTGAACGTGAATCTAAAAACAAGATTTTAGGAGCTTTGGAGATCTTGGATTGAAACCCAAGGTAAGGGATTTTCTACAAATGATTTCGAAAAGAGGAGTAAACACGGTTTCTGAAACATTTAATTTAAAGAGTTGAAATTCAAGGATTTATTCCAAAGGGTGAATTTCCAAGACTCAGGCTTAAGGCTTGAATTTAGGAAACGAATTTTTCAAAGGGTTTTTCGAGAATCTTGAGTGAATGATTTTCAAAAGATTTAGAAAGGAACTTGATGATTTAAGGGTTGAGAGGACCCGAGCCGAAATGATTTCAAAGTATTTAAAAATAAGTCTTGACACAGTTATGTATAGTTCTGCACATTGAGATTTTCAGTTATGTCATTGTGCTAGTTATGCACCTTAAATTATAAACGTATTTATTACTGATGATTGATTGACTCTAGTTAAAGTTATGAAAGTTATGTCATGATCTTAAGTTTTATGTGATTGTTGCATCATTCCTGAATGTATATGTATATGAGTTTAAAGAATGGGACCTCATGCATATTGTATGTATATGAACATGTCATGTAAATAGTCGTGGCAATTGGTCTCTCGAGAATTTATGCATGGTAAAACATGCATCGAGAGACCCTATGGGTCAAACTTATAGAGTCTCAGGAGGACTCAAACTTATAGGGTCCATGAGGGACTCAAACCTATAGGGTGCATGAGGGACTCAAAATGAAAAGACTCAGTAGACTCAATTGATCACGCATAGCCAAAGAGAAAAAGTCATGATTTTATGAAAGAAAGTTTTAGGTCCCATTACAGAAAGCTTTATGATTTTAAAAGTCATGAATAATAGTCATGTTTAAAAGTCAGGTTTGAAGGAAAATCATATGCATGTGTTTGCATTTCCCGACCCCCACTTACTGGGTATTTTATAATACTCACCCCTTTACCTTTGTCGTGTTTTCTCTGTTTTAAAATGTTTTTAGGTAAAGGCGAGAGCATACCAGGCGAGTGGCAGGGATGCACTACAGAAGCTATGGGAACCGAGTCATGAATTCCGCATCCATGATTTAGAAAGAATTTTTAAATGATTATTGTCTTCCGCTTATGTAACCTAGAGTTTTGAAACTAGAGGCCGAACTTAGTTATGTTCCTTGTAAACGTTTTGTATTTCTATGGGATCCCAAATTAGATTGATTTTTTTTATTTATCAACTTTTACTTAAATAAAGTTCAGTTAGGGTCCCGAATGCATGCATGAGTAGTAATGTCTCTAGGAATGTATGTTATAAAAGTAGGGGCGTTACAGTAGCTCAACTGGCATCAAGTAACACTTGTGACCAATAGGTCATGGGTTCGAATTCCCCCACCACCAAATGTTGATGTACTCAAAAAAAAAAAGTGTTTCAATTTGTAAAAATGACTTTGTAAGGGGAGAGATAAATATTAGTTAACAAAATATAACAAATTTCAATCAAATCCAAACTATTAATTAACATTGTCTACATAAAAAAAATAATGCATTGGTTACATAAATGAACAAAGCGATTTAAATAGCTTCAGCTTGGACCATTAGGTATTTTCTTTATTTACCGGCTCCTCTTGACGACCCACGTTATACACGCAGACCTCTTTCATGGTTTCTTTAGGCTTGCTTAGTAAATTGAATGTGTTTGTTCGATTTTTTTTCATTCTTACAACTTCTTCTTTGGAGGACAACACACGGTATATACAGAGACTTCTCCTGTTGGTATTTCCTCTTCCGACTCTTTTATTCTACAACTTATTTTCTGTGGTTTCATTTCCTTCCATTTACCCAAGAACAATTTTTATTTGTGAATGCTAGATCTTAGGAAATTAAAGAAATGAAGAAAAAATGTACTTCATCTTCCCCGACAACCATTTCATTTGAAATTTTCATATTCATTCAATTTTCTTCAATCTTCAATATTGTTTCATCTCCCCCTTGACCTCTATGAACTGTGTCAACAATACATCATCATCTCCCCTTGCCCTCTTGAAAACAATCAATGAGAGAGAATCTACTTTCGTACAACCTACAACACAGTGAATAACCATTTACAACAAAATCGGTCAATGGAAACTGCCAAAAATTGGTTGGTGAATTGAATATTAGGAAAAATCGGTTAGAATAAATTTAGGATAAATTTGGTTTGACAGTAAATATAGTTATATACCAGGGGCAAAATGGACATACAATTTTCTTCACACTCCTTCCTGAAAAATAGGTAGACAAAATTGCAATATGAAACCTTTTTAAACACTTTTCATTATAGATTATTTATTTTAGAGATTTGTCACAATTTCCCTATGGGGAATTATCTTACCTATTCTGAAAGTTCAAACATTTTTTAAATAAAATTAAAAATTTATGGACTTATAAATTCAAAAATTAAAACTTATAATTTAACCTAATTATATTAAAAAAACCTTATTTTAAATTCATTGCTACTGTTTCATGAATATACTAGGAGGGTGTTGAAATAAAAAATTTGACTTTTTTTTTTTAAAAAAATAGTATCACATTAGATATTTGTTGATAGTCAAAATATATTTGGGTTGTCATATTCTTAGGTCTCCTATGTTTAGTCAATCTGTTTATCATTTGTAGGCTAAATCTTCTACTTTCTGGTTTCTTCCCCTGTATAAATATGTATCATTCCCCCTTGTATCAGAGTGAACACATCAAGAATACTCCAAATATTACACAAAAAGTTTCATGGTATCAGAGCCCAACTAACCTCTTGTTGTTTTCCTCTCTCCGTCGATCCCATGAAGTCTAAAGCTCTCCGTCGACCTCGTGAGACCAGCTGCAGAACCCGTCGACCTCGTGATCCACCAGCGAGCACATCAGAACTCGTCGCCTAACCCGTGTTCTCCGTCGACCTCGTGAGATTCTCCCCGTCGACCCCGCCCAACCTCGTCTTTCCGTGAAACCTTCGTCGATCCCTCTGCAGAAGTCGTCTCCTCCACGTGATCAGTCTTCGTTCCCAAAAGAGACCTGATTATTAGCCCTAACCAACCTTTTTTTGAAGCCCCTGTTTTCAAGAGACCTAAGCCCAATGTGCCTCTCTCTCTTTTTTTTTCCTAAAAACAACCAGTTCTCCCCCTCACTTCCCAAAGCTCAACCCAATTCGCTCCAACCCTCAATTTGCCCAATATCTGTTCTTTAATTCCCGAATTTTAACCTCTCTTCCTTATCTAATGGAAAGAATGATGTTTTTCGCCCCATCAGTACTATTCTTAATAAACTACATTACTTGGGCACATCAAATGAAGAGTTTTTTTATAGGTCGAAAATTGTGGTGAATTGTCACTAGTGAGATCTCCAAACCTGAACCAACTGGGGACACAACTGAGGAAGATGCTAGATACATCAAACGACTAGAAGATTTGGATAGCAAGAATCACCAAATAATGACCTGGATTGGTAACTCTTCTATCCCTGCCATTCACGTTCAATTTGATGTCTTTAAAACTGCAAAAGAATTGTGGGACTTTTTATCTACACGGTTTGAAACTGTTGGACTTGCCCATTATTACCAATTACACAACACCCTTGTTAATCTTAGTCAAGATGTTGGTCAGTCTGTAACAGAGTACCTTTCTGTTCTTCAACCTATTTGGACCCAGCTTGACAAAGCTAAAATTAGCCCTGAGCATGAGTCGGTTCGCGCTGCGTTACTCCATCGCAACCCGTTTAATCCTTGGACGCAACCATCCAGAAAATTCTGTTTGAGGAAACATGACTAAGTCTAGTGCCCTCGTTGTCACCTGATACTACTCCAACAACTACTCACCCACGAGCTACTTCTGAATCACCCTTTTGCAGATATTGTAAATTGCAGGGTCATAAATTACCTGATTGTCCTAAAATTGAGTGCAGGTACTGCCACAAGCGTGGCCACATCCTTGACAACTGCCCCACTCGTCCACCTCGCCCCTCGGTTCATTGTGACAACCGCAACGCCATCCAGATTGCTCACAACAATGTCTTTCATGAACATACCAAACACATAGAAAATGACTGTCACTTTGTATGTCACCACCTCCAGAGTAACACTATTCTATTACGCCCTATCTCTACTACAGATCAACCTGTAGATATCTTCACTAAAGCTTTGTCTCTTGGTCCATACACCAAATTGCATCACAAACTCAAGTTGGTTGCCACTTTATCTCCTTGAATTTGAGGGAGGGTGTTGATATTCAAAATCTGTTTGGGTTGTCCTATTCTTAAGCCTCCTATGTTTAATCAATTTGTTTAACATTTGTAGGCTAAATCTTCTACTTTCTGGTTTCTTCCCTTGTATAAATATGTACCATTCCTCCTCCTATTAGAGTGAACACATTAAGAATACTCCAAATATTACACCAAAAGCTTCAATATTTTCTAGATTACTTAGTAATAAAAGTCAAATCAAGTAAAAACTGCTAATTTTAGACAAGTAGAATGTATTCTCATATTGTGTTCTTTCACTCTAATTGGAATGAGCTCCACAAAAGTTTTTCATCAAAGATTTTACTTATAAGCAATTCTAGAATGAGCTAAAACAACTCAAAAAAAGAGGCAAAAGGCAAGGTTAAACTATATGCATGAAAGCAGCTGGCAAGGTTAACCCTTTGTCATCTTCCCCATCTGCTCCTTTTTCAATATCAGAAAAAATCTGCCTTTAGACCCTTCACCCGAGATTTTAACCATCAATCCCCCAGATATATATATCCTCCAAACCAACCAATGCCTCAAGCTCTTTTGGTTGAATATATAAAGATTAGACCACCAAACAACAAAGCGGCTGTAAAATGTGAGCATTGGGTGAAGGCTATGAAAGAGAAACTATAATCCGTTGTTGGCTAATGAGACATGGTCCTTGGTGCCCCTCTTTCAAATAAGAAAGTGATTGGTTGCAAATGGGTGTTTAAAATAAAGAGAAACTGATCATATGGCTCTATTGTCATATACAAAGCAAGACAAGTGGTTCAAGGATTTCATCAGGAAGTTGACTTTGACTACACAAAGACATTTAGTCCTGTTGTCAAACAAACAATCATTTGGGTACTATTCATGCTTGTACTAGCGAATGGATGGTCACTGAGGTAGGTAGACATCAATAATGTCTTTCTCCCTGATAGATTGAATGAAGAAGTTTTTATGCGTCAGCCACCTAGTACGGTTGTCTCAGATAAAAAGAATATGGTTTGTAGATTAAATTAGAAGTTTTTGTATGGCCTAAACCAGGCTCCTCGTGCGTGATTTGAAAGGTTGAGTAAGTTTCTAAACTCTCTTGGTTTCATTAACTCGAAAGCTTAATCTTCATTATTTGTATGTCATAAGGACGAGTATTGTTGCTATGTGTACTAGTATATGTATATGATATAGTCATCACAAGGAGTTCTAAGGTGGAGATCAATAAGTTGATTCAGGCTTTACATGAGAAATTTTCTATTAAAAACCTTGGGAAATAGAGCTATTTTTGGGAGTTGAAAGTCTCATACCCTCCTGCTAACAGTTATTTTTGTCCCAAAAGAAATATCTTTTATTTACACTATATAAAATATAGATGCATCAGGCCCAATGTTATATCTACTCCTATGGTGAATGGAGTTGGACTTTTAGCATTCAAAGGTGAATTTTTTTTTATGTTAAGTTGTATAGAAGCACAGTCGGACCACTGCATATAATTAAGTGATAAGTGCTCATAGCTAGATACTTTCACCAAAAAGTGTTAGTAAGCTAGAATGAATGCACAAATGACAAAAAGATCCCCTTTTGAAAAAAACAAAGAAAAAAAAGGAAGAAGAAAAAGAATCATCCTAGGAGTGAAAAACAAGTTTGGAGGTCATTGTTAGTTGAGAAACGTGTGTAAAATAACTTGTTTAGCAGCTAAGTGAAATTTGACCAAGGGAGGTAGTATGAATTCAAGGTGAGGTTATGAGAGGAAGGTATTTTGTTTAGACAAGAAAAGCATCGAAGTTCCATGTAGTGGAAACATTCATGTAAAGTTAAAGTGTTATGAGCATGAGACCTCTCCTGAGAGGCGTATTATTCAAAAGAACTATTCTTAGAATCGATTTTGGCTTGTGTTTATTGCTTCAGAACAAACAATAACTCAAGTTTGGGGGTGTGATAATTCTTATTTATGAGAATTATTTTGCCTTTAAGTTTAGTTATACTTGTATGTTTTCTTCATTTTTTTAGGTAAAAAGAGGATAAAGTGGAGTCAACTGCATATAATTAAGGAAGAGTAAAAGCTTCTTGAAGTATGAGGGAAAATAAGTAAACATGAAAACAAAATCTCATATTTTTCGATTTTTAATGCAGAATGCAAATGGAACGCAACTGCTATGCAAGTGCATAGCAGTTGCATACTTACGCCAAACTTATAACTTAATATAACAACATCAATCACAGATTAAAGAGCTGGAAGCGCTACGTGGAGCTAAAGTTGAAGTGCGGTATGAAAATCCTAATTTTGGGCAGAGTGCAAATGCTATGCAGTTGCAATTCTGAAAAATCTGAAAACACTGAAAGTTCGAGAATTCCGTGATTTTTGGGGATTTTATGCCAAATTTCTCTAAAAATCCAGCAAGGCAAGTTGATCCATGAAGAGAGAAGCCCTAGAATGTAATCCCTATATATTTTGGAGGAAGAAGTCGTCAAAAGGGAGCTCGTCTTCATAGGAGAATTTCATTTTTCAGTTTTGGATTTTTTTCAAGTTCTGTAATTTTTCTTTTTAGTTGTTGTTGTAGTTTCTTTTACTTCTCAACCCGATTCTCTTCTTCAATCCCATCATAACGAGAGTTAGAGGTGGTATTGAACGAAAAGCTCGATTTCGGTGAAGGAGTTCATTGTAGTTTTTGGGTTTCTTTCCTTCAGTGTTCATCTTTGCTTTTTTTTTCTTATTCTTACGAATACATTAGCGTACTGTCATGGAGTTTTGAGGTTTTCTTTAGTCTTTGGTTATTCTTGAATTTTCTATTCCTATTCCAATCCAACACTTTTAGTTTGTTTTAAGTTGTCTTATTTTGTTTCATCAAGTAAAAATTCAGATTCTTTTGCTATTCATTCATCTTTGTCATTCAACATCAATTATTTCTCCAAATAGAATCAGTCTTTGCAGTATTGTTGTAACACCGAGGGTGGCATTCACTTGGTTGGACGTGTAGGATTGAATTGTATCTTATGCCTTATTTCTCCAATAACTTTACTGTTTTTTTTTAATTTAATCATGAGGAGCTAAGTTTTCTTAGGGATTCAAGATGTGAATGCCCTAGAGGAAAGACATAAAGCTCCATAGCAAAAACAATTCAACTAATTTTTAAACTAAGTTTGCTTTTGTTGATTTAATTGTTGAACAACCCTAGTTGGCCATCTAGTGTTGTTTGTGGAGCTTAAGCTTAATACCGAAAGGGTTAGGTAAAGTAGATGCCACAAAAGTAATAGAGAAAAAGACAATAAGGTTGTTTGGCCCATTGGTATGAGTTGGGTTGAGCTGGTTTAAAAAACCAACTCAGTGTTTGGGCCATTAAGTTGGGTTAAGTTCCCAACTCCCCACTTCCCCAAATATCTCCCTCAATTTTCTCAACTTACATCTCCCCACAAAATCAATTCACACACCTCTCCACCAATTTTTCTAAACATTGATTCCCTTCCGGAGGTCTGGCGGTGGTCCGACGACTTTCCGACGGTGGTCCGATGACTTCCCGGGGTGGTCTGACGACTTTCCAGTGGTGGTCCAGTGACTTTCCGGTAGTGGTCCGATAAATTTTTGGCGAAACTCTGTGCACTGGTCCGACGGGATGAAGAGTGAGATGAAAAGAAAAGAATGAGAAGAAGATGAAAGTTTTGAAATGCAGTTGAAATTACTCTAGTTTAAATAGGTAGCAAAAAGTCATAATCCTTTTTAGAACAAGAAATTCTATTTTTTAAAAAAGGAAATCCTAATCCTCTTTTTTTAAAAAAAGAAAATATTAATCCTCTTTTTTAAAAAAAGAAATCTTAATCCCCTTTTTTTAAAACATAAATCCTAATCATTTTTAAAGTTTGAAACACCATTTCCTAAAAAATCTCTAGATTCATAATCCTTATCCGATTATCTAAAAATTCAAATTTAAATCAAATACAATTAATGCATTTGATTTTACGAGGTGTTACAGAAAAAGATGAGGGTTTAAGTTGAATTATTCATAAGTTCCGTTGTTGAAACGAAAAGAAAAGTTACAAGGGAGTGATTAAGAAAAGAAAAATATGAAATGGAATCCTCTAGACGTAAAGATGTTGTAGACCAACTATATGCAATAGAAGGGTTAACCAAGGATGATCCTCTTAGTCGCAGACATCCAGAAGACGGACTACTTCTTCCAAGTCCCACCACAATCCAAGAAGAGATATTGCTTGCATCTTCTTGGTAGGACTGGTTGAACACCTACTCCACCCATCTTTTACTAAACCAAGATGACCCAAATACTTCATGTTTATTTCGTTAGATATATTTTGTGAATGATAATATTTTTGTATACTTTAATTTTTTGGGGGCATGCGAGATAGGATTTGATAGCATGCCATTAATTCATTTGTCATGAATGAATGTTCGTCAATTATGGGAAATAGTAAACACTCTTTTGACAATCCTTCATGAAGTTTGTTTTAGACATTGATTGTAAGTTATCTGCCCAATTGCATTGTTTTTTTTTCTGTAAACCTTACAAATATTCAATTGATTCCGATTAATTACATATTAATTGGAGAATTCAATTGATAAGGAAAAAACAACAAAACTTGATAACAAACCATCATGTTCAATAATTATCCAAGTCAATATTATACACATTCATTACATTGAAGTTATCATACAACACAAGTTCGACGTTCACACCTGAATTCAATGTTGGAACTTGGTGGTATTGTGTTTTGAAGATAAATGTTTCAGATAGAATATCTAAAAACCATCAATAAGATAGAAATTTACCATTTGATCTTAAAAAAAAAATGCACCAGATACCCATGCACAACTCAACTCAACTCTGCACCCCAAACACAGACTTCCTGCATTCAACTCAACTCAACTATGCACCCTAAACACAGACTTCTTGCACTCAACTCAACTCAACTCTGCACAACTCAACCCAACTCTGCCCAGCTTAACTCAACTCTGTGCGTCAAACGCCCCATGAGACATAAGTCCTAAAACTTCGACCTTAGACATAGGGCGAGACTCCAAAACCTTAGAGTTGTATTCCAATTCACCTGAGTTAGATTAGCCATAGACATATAGGTTTAATCACTCAGTTTCCTAAAAATATTGCAGAGAAGGTCAAATAGGAGTAAAACTCGGTTTACTCAGTTTGAAGTTGGTGAGAATCACAAGTGTACTGCAATTGTGTTGCAGTTGCAGTCTATGCAATTGCATTGTAGTTACATTCCTTGCAATTGCGTTAGAGTTGCACTGTTTTTCCAAAAGGGGCATGAGCATTCTTTTCCACTGTTTTCATTCATTTTTTACTTTAGTTAAAATCACCCAAAAATCATCTTTTTACACTCACGGTTACCTTTCAATTGCAATTTGTCAACAATTTGTGACATCTCAATAAGTTTTATTAAAACTGTTCTCTTGGGTACGATACTCTGGAATACTCCAGTTTCTTATTACTTTGATCACGTGCACTTGCGTGTAGTGTTATCAATTATTGAGGTACTTAAGAGGCACTTTTGATCATGGGATGATATTTAGATGGCCAAAAGAACTTCTATTACAAGGATTTGCAGATGCAGATTAGGCATCTAACACCCTAATGATAGGAAATCAACATCTGATTTTTGTGTTTACTTTGGTGGAAATCTAATTCAATGGGCATCGAAAAAACAAAGCATCATCTCAAAGTCCAACATTGAAGCAGAATAAAGGAGTATAACTCATGTGTACTCCTAAGAACTCATATAGTTGCAGTCGCTGTTTCAAGATCTTTGCATAAGTTTACTTAGGCCTCCAACACTGTGGCGTGATAATCTAAATGTCGTACACCTCAGTAACAATCCCATTTTACACTCTCAAACAAAGCATGTGAAAATAGACTTATACTTTGTTAGAGACCTTGTTGTGCAGAAAAAGTTGTTGGTTTGTCATCTACCTTCAAATGACCAAGTTGCTGACATTTGGACAAAGTCGCTACGAACATCAAGATTTTTAGCACACAAAAGCAAACTCAATGTATTGTCTTCTCTATCCATTGGTTTGAGGAGGAGGGGGGAGAGGGGGAGGAAGGGTGTAAAGACAACCCATTGAATTAATGTGTAAAATCTGGCGAGAGAGTTATTAGTTATAACGAAATACAGTTGGAAAGTTTGACAAACTATTTTGTATTCATAGTGTGTTTATAAATAGAGCCACTATTTTTTTTTTATCATTATCAATGAAATGCAAAATGCAATCTCCTTATGATCATTCCTCTGTTGTTAAATTTCTTCTATCTCAAATTCTTTGAGAGATGACCCCTAATTAAACACGAATTAGTAGTGTGATGTCTTATATATCAAGCATTCAAAACTAAGTTGTCAAGTTGATCAATATACTAAGAGGGTTAGAAAAAACGATTGAACTAGATAAGAAACATAAAATTCCATTGATAGAAATAATATTTTTAGACTTAATTTTCAAAAACTAAAAAACAAAAACTAATTAGTTATCAAGTGACCTAATTTTAAGAATATCTTATTTTAAAATTTATTACTACTAGTTGATCAATATACTAATAGGGTTAGAACAAACGATTGAAATAATAAATTTAAAGTCAGAAACATCCAAAAAAACACTCACATTAAATTGAAAAATAGTATCACTTTAGATATATTTTATAGGTTAAATGGTAAACTTCATCCCTATAGTTTGAAGAAAGAATTTAATCCCTAATGATTTTAAAAGTTAGAATTTCATCATTTTGAGAGTTTTTATGAGGATTTTATTTTATCAAATCATAGAAACTAATTATAACATTTAAAATTCATAAAATTTACAATTTAAATATTTTTATATTTAATAAAAATTTAAATCAGGTAAGAACTTGCTTGGTTTAGTAGCTGAAATAATGTGGATTATAGAAACAATCCCTTCCAACGGAGCTTCCTTATTCTAATGAAGTAAGTATTGTAAACATTATCAAGTAAATGTCTATTTCCACATGCCCTTTTGACTCCCATGTCATGTGGCAAATTATCCCTAGCCCAAAGCGTCTCCCATGTGTCCAACAAAAGTTATAGATTGGTGTCCAAATGAACCACATCATGCTCTCCATTTTGCCTATAAATAGTGGTTTTTGGTGGATGAATAAAAATAGAATATTTGGGTGAATTTATGACCAATTCTCTCCATCATTTCCTACTTTCTTATTTTCTATTAGATATATATATATATATATATCAATTTCTATTTTCCTCCTAATTTATTTTGTATTATTATTATTATTATTATTATTATTATTATTATTATTATTATTATATGATTTTGTAAAGTTTTTGGTGCTTGATTTTTTCCTCATTTCACAACACGTTATCAGCACGAGGCTCTGCCATTTCTCCCGCCGAAGGTAAGTCCTACAGGTATGTCATTTTTTTTAATAAATTAAATGATATTTTACATGTTCGGTATATATTAAATTTCTAATATCAATACAATGTTTGATTTGTGAAGTATTACTATGAAAAACCTTACAAAATTAGAATTCACATCTCTTGACAATGATGATAAAGATTATTGGTTATGTCTCGAATATGCTCCTGCAATAGCAGTATCGAAATAGATGGTTTAAAAATATTTTGAACTCATAAATCTTGGCAAACTGGAGCAACGTTATTCCCTGAAGTGAATGCTATGAATTTTAACAATCGTGGTGGTCATTATAATCATTGAAATGTCAAGAGAACCATACAAAATGATAATTATAAAGGAAAAACTCCACAAAATAAGAGTTCAAAAGATGATGAACATAAATGCTTCCAAAGTGAAATGACTAAACATTAGTTACTTACCTGTTGTACGTCCAAACACTATGTCGATCTCTATTAAACTTCCCTGAAGGAACAAGGAAATATGTAGAAGCAAATCTTGTTTATCAAAATAATGATATATTCAACCCATCCCATATGAAAATTGGGAGAGACTCATTTGTATCTCCTAAAGAGAATATCATCATAATTAATGAAATAACAAATGTTTCTTTTGATTTTAAGAATATATAACTAATGTTTTTTCTATTTTTCCATTCTTTCACTTTTAATTTTTATATTATGAGTTATGTTTCTCTAATTGTAATTATTTTTGTTTAATGAAGAAATATGAACAGTTTTCATATGTTGAATGACTAAAAAATGAACAATGAAGATCTATATCTAGCAGACTGTGCAACTACGCACACAATACTTATAAACAGAAAGTATTTTTCTAAATTGACAATGCTGGAAGCAAAAATCAATACTATATTAGGTTATGTAGACTTTGATTGAAGGTTTTGGAAAAACAAGTTTTATCTTGCCTAGAGGAACAAAATTTACAATTAATAATGCTTTATTCTCTAGCAAATCACATGAGAAATTTATTGAGTTTCAAAGACATACGTAACAATGGTTATCATGTTGAAACTGATCGTAAAAATAATATAGAGTGTCTCTATATCACATCTATTGTTTCACATGAAAAACGTATATTTGAAATACTGTCTGCTTTTTCTTCTGGATTATATTATACTCATATACGAGTAATCGAAAGCTATGCAACAATGAACCAGAAGTTCATGAATCCAGAAATATTCAGTGTTTGGCATGACCGACTGGGTCATCCAGGATCGATAATGATGAGGAAAATTATTGAGAATTCACATGGACATCCTTTAAACGACCTGAAGATTCTTCAATCCAATGAGTTGTTATGTGATGCTTGCTCTCAAGGGAAATTAATTATTAGACAATCACCAGCTAAAGTGGGGATTGAATCACCTGCATTTTTAGAGCGAATTCAAGGTGATATTTGTAAACCTATTAACCCACCAAGTGGTTCATTTAGATTTTTTATGGTATTAATTGGCGCATCCAGCAGATGGTCACATGTATGCTTATTATCAAGTCAAAATCTTGCATTTGCAAGATTACTTGCTCAAATAATTAAGTTAAGAGCACAATTTCCTAATTATACAATTAAGACCATTCGACTTGATAATGCTGATGAATTTACATCCAAAACTTTTAATAATTATTGTATGTTAATTGAGATAAGTGTTGAACATCTTGTAGCTCATGTTCATACACAAAATGGTCTAGCAGAATCATTTATAAAACGTCTGCAACTAATTGCAAGACCATTGCTTATGAGAGCTAAGCTTCCTACATTAGTCTGGGGTCATGCTATTTTACACGTTGCATCATTATTACGTATTAGGCCAGTAGCCTATAATAAATATTCTCCTATGCAATTAGCTTATGGCCAGCAACCAAATATATCCCATCTGAGAATTTTTGGATGTGCAGTATATGTTCCAATTGCTCCACCACAATGTACTAAGATGGGTCCTCAAAGGAGGTTAGGAATATATGTTGGATATGATTCCCCATCGATTATTAAATATCTTGAACCCCTGATGGGTGATGTATTTACTGCACGATTTGCTGATTGTCATTTCAATGAAACAAATTTTCCAACATTAGGGGGAGAAATTAAGAAGTTGGAAAAATAAATTACATGGAATACATCATTATTATCTCATTTAGATTCTCGTAGAGATCAATGTGAACTTGAAGTTAAAAAGATAATTCATTTGCAAAATATAGCAAATCAATTACCATTCACAAATGCTAAAAGAGTGACTAAATCATATATACCAGCAGCAAACGCTCCATCAAAAATTGATATCCCAAAGTAACAAGTTGTCAATAATGAGTCTGGAACATGCCAGAAGCGTGCTAGACCTATGGGTTCCAAAGATAAAAATCCTCGAAAAAGAAAAGTAGTTGAAAATCAAAATGATTCAATAAAAGGTATGGATGTTCCAGAAGAAATCCAAAATACAACTACTCAAAAGAGTATTGATAAAAATCAAACGTTTGAGGATAATAATGAAATTTCTATAAACTATATTACGACAGGAAAGAGATGGAACCGAAATGATATCATTGTTGACAACATTTTTGCTTATAATGTTGCTCACGATATTATTCATGAAAGTGACGATTTTGATCCAAAAACTATCGAAGAATATCAACGTAGAAAGGATTGACCGAAGTGGAAAGAAGCAATTCAAGCAGAGTTGAACTCACTTTCAAAACGTGAGCTTTTTGGACCAGTAGTCCTAACACCAGAAAGGTGTCAAACCTGTAGGATACAAATGAGTATTTGTAAGGAAAAGAAATGAAAAGAATGAAGTCACAAGATATAAAGCGAGACTTGTTGCACAAGGATTCTCGCAAAGGCCTGGTATTGATTATTATTATTATTATTATTATTATTATTATATGATTTGGTAAAGTTTTTTGTGCCCGATTTTTCCCTCATTTCACAACAACTAGAAACTTTTCCGGAAGAATTTTATTTATAAATTATAAGGTATCTTACTATGAGCCAATGCACGAGTTGTCATGAGAGGACCCTAATTAGACATGGATCAGTAGTAGTGATTAGAGATGTCCACAGGACAGAGCGGAGCTGGGGAATGACTTCTCCATCCCCGTCCCCACTCCCTTTTCATTTTCCGTCCCGGCAAAATTTTCCATTTAATTTCGCGGGGAACGGGGCGAGGATTCCCCGCGAAGAATTCACGGGGATCGAGTTCCTGCAATCCGTTTATAATTTTATTTTTCTAAATTTTATTAACTAATTTTTTTTTTAAAAAAAAGTTTGTATTTAAATAGTTAATTCTTCATAGAGATTTCTAGTTAAGAGGCTTTTTTTCAATTTTCTTAGAAAAATAAAATGATATTTAATAAAAATTTAGAATTATGACTTATTAGATATATACAAATATATATATTTAAAAATAAATAAATAAATTGGGCAGAGACGGGGAGTGGGGCGAGGACGGGGTCCAAGTGGTCGAGGAATGGAGAAAATTTTGTCCCCACTTTCTCCCCATTCTCTACCTAAATGAGAATTTCCCGCCCTCGCGGAAAAAATAATGATATGCCTTATCAAAGCTAAACAGATCGATCAATCATGAACAATTGTACTTCATCATGAGTTGTTGTGTCGTATGGTTTGCTGAGAATTTATCCTACACATTATACATAGAATTAAAGAGACAATATAACATTAGTTGATAAAGGCCGCAAATGATTAAATAAAGATGATAAAGGCCGTACATGGGTGGGTTGGATTGGGTTAGGTTGAAGATTTTTTTTGAGGCAAACTCAAAAATACGGATTGGTTGGATTGGCTATGTACCCAAATGACCGATTTCATTCCAACCCAACACTATATTTTCGAGTTGGGTCGTTGGGTTTATTTTTTATTTTTATTTTATAATTTTTTAATTATTTAAAATATTTTTTTTTCTTGAATTAATTACTAAAATTCAAATATCAAACATTAAAGTTCATAACATATTAATCTTTGATATATATATATAACATAAATTTTGAGTTGAGTTGAGTCAACACGAGTTTAAAAGGCCTAATTTGAAAATTAATCTGAAATTTCGATTCTCCAAAATTTTAACACAATTCAAACAAAAAAAAAAAAACCTAACCTAACCCAACTCATTGATATGCATTGAATTAATATGATTGTGAAAATTTTAACGTAGAAGGATCATATTCTCATCGCTCTAATCCAAATAGAACAATCAATAAAATACATTAAGTTGATTTTAATAAGTGGTGTTAGTTTGACTATAAACTATAGGGACAATTGGGCATATAGCAAAATGAAGGTAAAAAATAGCACACATAGCAAAATGTAAAAAGATATTGCAAATATAGTAAAATTGGTTGCTCAACCCATTTAAATTACAAAAAAACTCATAACCCATATCAATGATATAAGTCTATCGACTTCTTGGTTGGATTGTTTATCTATTTTGATTGAAATCTATCAATAATAGAAGTCTATTACTATCATTATCACTATCATTGATAGACTTCTTGTATGTAATTTTTTATCTGTTCAGATTGAGTTTATCAGTGATAGAAATTTATCACTATCACTAATAGACTTTTTCGTTGGGATTTTTGTCTTTTCTGATAGAAGTCTATCACTATCACTGATAGACTTATTATTTGAGATTTTTATCTATTCTGATTAAAGTCTACAATGATAGAAGTCTATCACTATCGCCGATAGATTTCTATTTGTGTTGTTATATCTCTTCTGATTGGAGTCTATCGGTAATAAAAGTTTATCACTATCACCAATAGAGTTTTATATGTGTTGTTTTATCTGTTCTGATTGGAATCAATCAGTGATAGAAATCTATCACTATCATCGATAGACTTTTATTTGTGTTATTTTTATCTCTTCTTATTAGAGTCTATCAATGATAGGAGTATATCACTATCACTAATAGACTTATAAGTTATATATGTGTTGTTTATCTGTTTTGATTGGAGTCTATCAGTGATAGAAGTCTATCACTATCACCAATAGACTTTTATTAATATTATTTATTTCTTCTGATTGAAGTCCATCTGTGATAGAAGTCTATCACTATCGCTGCTAGACTTCATGTTTGATATTGTTTATCTGTGTTGATTGAAGTTTATTAGTGATAGAAGTTTATCACTATCACTGATAGACTTCTTAATTGGTATTGTCTATCTATGTTGATTGAAGTCTATCTCTCTCATTAATAGACTTCTTATTTGGTGATTGATAGATTTCTTGCTTGGTGTTCTTTATCAATGTTCAATGTTGATTGAAGTCTATCACTGATAGAAATCTATGATATAAACCTATCACTATCACTGATAGATTTCTTGTTTGGTATTGCTTATTTGTGTTGATTGAAATCTATCAATGATATAAGGATCTCACTATCATTATCACTGGTAGGCTTCTTGTCTGTTGTTATGTATCTGTGTTTATTGAATTCTATCAGTGATAGAAGTCTATTACTTTCACTTATAGACTTCTTGTTTGGTATTGTTTATCTGTGATGATTGAAGTTTATCAGTAATAGAAGGCTATCACTATAAGTGATAAACTTCTTGTTTGGTGTTGTTTATCAGTGTTGATTGAAGTCTATCATTAGCACTGATAGACCTCTTGTTTGTTCTTTGTTTATTGGTATTATTGAAGTTTATCCTTATCACTAATAGACTTCTTGCTTGGTGTATTTTATCAATATTGATTGAAATCTATCAGTGATAAAAGTCTATCATTATCACTGATAGACTTCTTGTTTGTTGTTGTTTATTTGTGTTTGTTGAAGTCTATCACTATCATTGATAGAGTTCTTGTGTATAACACCCCACGTTTTCAGATTCGACTAATTTCATCTATTTGGAGTGTTTTTAGAATTAAATGACTAAATTGAGATAGATGAATTTTTTGATTATCGGACGAAACTGTAACATCCGTGTTTTTTTTTCCTTTTTTCAAGCCTTTTTCTAATTTTTCAGAAATTATTTTTTTGGTAAAAAGAATTTACCTTTAGAAAAGGCTTTACCCAAAAAAAAAAAAAAAAAAAAGGGTTTTCGAAGGAGCAGCTCATCGCCGCCCCCCTCCCCCCTCTCTTCTTCCTCTTCTCCTTCTTTTTCTTCTCCGTCCGACGGCCAACCCATCCTCGATCACCCCTCCTTCAAGCCGACCTCTCGACTCCATCAGGCGCGCGATATCTCTCCGGCGAGTGCAGCAACCGCAACTTCTTCTTCGTCGCTCGCGGGTCGCCAGTCGGTTGCAGACGTCGCCGCGCCTCCTCGACTTCGACCTCGCCATCGTTCTCTTGCCGCCGGAATCCCTTACGCACGCTGCCGCTCACCCATGCTTCGTCGGAGAACTACACGCTGCAAAATCGCCGATTTGGAGCCCTTTGAAGCCGCGAGGGGTGGTTCGACTGGTTTGACTTGTTCCTTGCCGGTTCCCGAGGGTTGGAGGTTGGTTCCGAATAGATCAGGCTGCGGGCATCCCAGATCTACACTCCACGCGCCGCCACTCGCCGAAAAATGTTGTCGCTCGCCGGAAACCGCTGTCGCCGCCGCCGCCGGTCAGGTGCAGGTAGTCGCTCTCGTTTTCTCGATCCCGTTTTAAGTCTGTATGCATTGGTTTTGTCATTAAGTCAAATTATACTGATTTTGGATGTTAGAAACGTGTTTTTAAGGTCCTTTGTTTATCGATTAGGGGTTCGTGCGTGTTAAGGAAGTGTGTGAAACTCGGGATCGAACTCCCGAACCTTGGTTGTCGAGGTAAGTAGTTAGTTGGATTAAGCCCTTAAAGTTATCATTTGGTGCGTTTGACTATTGGTAACTCGTAAATTTTGAGTTGCGCTGAAATTTGTGGTATGATGCATACATTTGATTTTGAGGTCGTGCTAGCATTGTATGAACTAGGAATGGACTAGGGTGGTATTGTTATGGAGATAGGGGCTTAGGGCTACAAGTCAAGGGTGAGACTTAAAGCCTTTGATTGTAATGGGTTGAGAACGAACATTGTGGGTTTGAGACGGATGTAGTTGAAAGGTGGTTCTGCGCTCGGGTTACACCTCAGGGCTGTAGTTGGAGCTTGTGAGTCACGAGTAAACCTTAAATGGGCAAGTGCGGCAAAGTGTAGTCGATCAAACCCATTAGAGGATTACTGTGTTGGGCTTAAGGTCGCCTAAGTTTGAGACTGTTCTTGAAACGGGTTCGAGGTTGAGAACTAATGTTTGGGTTACTGTGGTTTGGGGCAAATATGATCGTTGGGTGCAATGCCTTAAGTTTCGATTCGTGTTTAAGTTGTTTGGATCGCTTCAACTAACTTGTTAGGTGTTAAAGGTGAGCCCTAGGCCACACTAGTGACCAACTTTTCCTTGGAAATGTTTCAGACGGGCTCGTGTTTGACTTTTGAAGGAAATGGTTCTTTCTTGGATCCTCGAACCGATATTTGTAGCCAACTTGATCCAGTAAGCGAGTTCATAAGTAAGAGGGTTTGCTTGCTTAGCTTGTGGATTGGAACCTTGTGTTCTCGTGATGGTTAAAGGGGTTGGTTCCGACCGTGAATGAGTTCGTGCATGTGTGGTTGAGGATTGTCAACGTTACGTCACTTGTATTGTTCGCATGATTGTTAGTATGTATCTTCGATTACGGCTTAGTACCAAGTCAAGAGTAAAGTGTCATGGAGCCCCTCAGGCTAGTAGTCTCTTACCTTTCTCTTTATTTAGGTGACGTCATCCCACGACTTTGTGTGGCGAGGAACTAGCATGGAATACGTGTTTGACGATGTCCCGTGGTGAGTCACAGTATGTGTGGAAATAGACAGGGGCAGTGATGTCTTGTGGTGAGCCATAGTAGTCATGGCAATAGACCAAAGACGAGAATGCTTCGAGGTGAGTCATTATGAGGGTGGCAACAGACTCAGAGTGGGACATCGCTTACGAGCGTCCTGCGGGCGGGTCTGGGCTATGTCTGAATGCTAGTTAGGGAGACGTTTACCGACGTGAAGCTAGGAGCTGAGCATTTCTGTGTAGGCTTGGGGTAAGGCTAAGTCGGACGTCGAGCTAAGTGTGGTCTGAAAGTGAAACTTGGGCACTTTGAGGTGTTAGCTAAAGGTGAAAAACCTGGTTGAATTTGGGACCCTTGAGAATGGGTCGGGGAGGGGATTCTATGAATGTTTTGTTAGAATCCTAAATAACCTTATGAAGTGCAAAACCCAGCACTTACTAAACCCTGAGTTACGCCTGAGCGAGTCGGAACCTCTAGGTTGACGATATATGATAGGCTCGTGAGACTGGGGTGCATCCCCGATGAGATTCGGGAGTGGTTGCTTTCCATTATCCCGTGCTAGCTTAGGGGCGATTCCCCATAGGGCGTGTTGGTTACGTACCTCACTGCACTATGCTGCGTGTTGCGTTGTGAGAGTGCAGGGTGCGTCCCCGTCGAGTGAGTGGTTGCTTTCCATTATCCGTCTTTGGGCAGGGCGATTCCCATGGGGCGTGTAGGATACGTGCCTACTCGCTCTATGCCAGTGTGTAGTGGCGTGAGAGTTGTTTTCTCTCATTGCATCGTCAATCAAAGTTCCAAGACCGAAGGTAGAGCTCGAGTTATTACCGCAGGGGGGGCTCAGGGTGAAGTGTGCTAAGTGTGAGACCTGTTGGGGTTGAGTGAGTTTAGAAGGCGAGTTTGGTTTGGTTGCATGTTAGTTTGTTTGGACGTGAGTGGGCTGCTTACTGAGTATTTTTATACTCACCCATCTACTTTGTTGTTTTTGGTTGCAGGTAAGAAACCTTGAGGCGGCTGACGACGACGACGATCCGACGAGGCTGTGGGACCCTGTTTCCTTTTTGTATTCTTTTTTTAGAATGTTCGCTTGACTCTGTCATGTTTTAGTTTCGGTTTATTCTCTTTTGGTCGCGCGACCCTCTATCTTCTCTTGTACTCCTTAGTTATTGGATTTTCATTCTGGTTAAGTTTTCTTTTCGCTGTGTGTTTGTTTTATCTAAGAGATCGTGCTTAGGAACCCTGGTTGTGGTCCAACCCGTTTTCTGATTGAAGTTTGTAGGGGTTGGGCATTCTTGCTGTCTATTAGAAGTGTTTTCTGCTTGTCAGGTCCCAGGAAAATTTGTGGTTTTCTCTTTGATATGCCGTTATGCTGCCAAAATTTCGGCGTGAATGGTGTGACGGAGTAGCTACCCTAACATAGGTTCGTCTCGATTTTTTTTAGGGTCGTTACAGAAACTTATTTCAAAGTCCCAAATTCAATAATTTAGAAACTTGGCAAGTGTTAAATTGAAGATTTAAAAATTAAACCCAAAAGTTTTTCATTAAAGATTAATCATTTATATAGAACTTTGTTCAAATGTAAAAGTGTTTTTTAATTACACATTCTATCGAATTATATTTTTCAGTTAATATTTCATCCTTTTATTTCGTTTTTTTCTCTATCGCCATTTGATATTTTTTTATTAATATATAAGCGACAAAATTGTTATAGGTTTTAATCTCTCGCGATCTATAGCATCTAGTACAATAATTCTTTTTTGTTAATTGCAATTTTCAAGAAGATTTAAGTAATGTTATGATCATAAAATTTCTAAACTGCAAAAAAAGTTAGAATGGAAAAATATGTGTATGAAGGAAATGCAGAAAGTCATATGTGGAAAGAGGAGGCGAAGAAGAAGAAGGCAAAGAAAATTAAAAGAAAAAAATTGTAAAAAAAAATCTCATGCGAGAGTGTTTGGAGACATTAAAAAAATCACATCCTTTGGGTGATTATTTTTTCACTCTCATATACAACTATAAGGGTAAAAAGGGAACAACAAAGCTTTATTTAAAAGATTTGCTATATTTGCAAATCTTTTTAAAAGTTGTTATATTTGTAAATAATTTACTCTAATTTGCTACCCAATACAATTACCCTAAACTATATTCTGTGGTATGATATGGGTGAAAAATATTATGCATACAGAATTTTTTTTAGAATGATGATAAAAGTTGGAGCAATTTTCTTTTTAATCAGAGCAGGTGTCGTCGGGTACCTACACAATGCGTAGTGGCCAACTCCTCAAGAAGGGATGTTTAAAAAGATGAAAAATATGCAAAAAGAAAATCAGATTTGGGCAAGGAAGTTATTTGTATATAGAAAACGTGTTAGCACCCCACGACACATGTTTAAAATAGATCAAATTTTGAATTGCCAAAAAAAATTAGAAGAAAAAAACTTATTTAGAAAAATTGAGATTTATAAAACAATATCTTGTCTTACCTTTTATTTCTCTAATATTTGGAGTCATAATCTTTTAAAATAAGTGCAAAAGATAAATTAATTTAGCTATATTGAAATTATTTCTAATAGCTTAGAAAAAAAAATTACTTCAAGAATATGAGAAAATTTTACAATTTTTCAACTCTGTCATAGAATAGCCTTTTATAAAAGAAAGTTCTTATTTTTTAAAAAATTATTTTTTTTAATTAAATTATTTTTTCTTGAGACTAAAACCTTAGACTCCCAACATTATGATTCTGTATGAATTTTTAAGGAAAAAGAAGAAAAAAAATCACTTTTAAGAAAGAGATTACAAAAAAACCTTTGGAAATAGCACTTTAGTTATAAAACCTTTAAAAGCTCAAATAAAAAAAGATAGCAATTTTAAAGATTTGAAAATAAAATTACAAGAAAAAAGTTAAAACAGATTGAAAAAACATTAACAATAATCAAGCAAATCAAAATTAAACATAATAAGTGAGTTGAATGCAAAGATGAATTAAATATTGCATAATAATTTATTGAGAGCAAATAAGCGAACAAAGTATATTAAAATTTTAAGACAACATATTAGAGTTAATCTTAGACTTCCAAAAAAATCAATTTCTCACTTTAGAAAAACTAGAAAATCAGACAAATATTTTTAGATTGTGTCAGCAATTTTTTTTTCTTTTTTGTAAAGAGGTAAAAATTAGATTTGATTAGCACAACTGTATTTTTTAAAACATAACTAGAGCGAATAAGGACGAAGTCTCACGATTAAATCAATACAAGAACAAAACTTCGACATGCTATAAAAAAGAAAAAAATATGAAACTTAAATGCAATGTTTAGAATAAAGTAGATAAGATATGCAAATGGAAGACTTGAAAGGAAAAAAAATAGACAAACATAAATCACTAACATATTGTGACAAAATAATAATAATAATAATTAAAGAATAGTAAAATATATATATATATATAGGAAGGAGCTCCCCACATTGCCCAATGCATGTGTATAAACATAATAATAGTAATAGAAAAATACTTGGCTGCAGCATCTAGATGCAGCCCACGGAAGAGCCACAAAAAAATTGGTTTTGTTTTAAAAATTTTTATAAAAGAAATTTTGTGGTTGGAAAATGGGTTGCACCCAAGTACAATTGACAGTAATAATAATACAACACATAGGCAAGTGCTTCTCGCATTATCCAATACATGTATATAAACATAATAATAAAATACTTCAGGTAAACACCAACATATTATAAATAATAATAAAAAAACAATAAACTCTACTTTTTATTCTACCAAAACACAAACTTCATTTTCTTTCATTTTTACCCCTCAATTTTTTCTTCTTCTCTCTGTCAAACTCATCTTTCTTCTCTTTCAACAAAATTGACCTTCTCCCTCTTTTCTTTAGCTCCTCACCTCCAACAATATTAATTTTTTTTTAAAAAAAAAAAACAAAAACAAAGTTTCTTTCTCTCTAACTAAGGTATATATTACATACTCTTTTTTTAGATGTTTTTCGGTTACATCTCTCTCCTTCACTTCTTTTTATTCTTCTTTTTTTTTTCCTTTTTTTGAATATAAAGAATTCAAGAGCCGAAAAGAAGAATATGGAGAAAAATGGTAGATAATTAGGGAAGATATGCCATAAAACAAAGTTAGTATCATCAACATAACAAATGATCTAGTACATAATGCAATCAAAAATAGGGAAAGATTCACATTATAATAAAAGTAAAAAGAGATGTAATAAACAACAAAAATGAAAGAAAAACTCATAAAACCCTTACTCAACTACGATTTTTTAAGAACATTTTGAGATAGAGATAAAAATCTAGAAGTTGGTATCAATAACAACCAACTAGCTTGTCATTTGAGGTGCGAATTCTTGAGACAAAACACTACCAAATGCAACCTCCAACTAAGCCAAAAATATTTTTTGTGTTATTAAAATTTAGGTTCTTTCATACCACCTTTTGGGCTAACACTTCTAAAGTACAGACCTGCTATGTAACTCTTTTTTTTTTGTGAGTGTATGTGTGGTTGGAAGTGAGGTTGTGGTTGAGTATGGTTGAAAATAATGTGTTGGAGTGTAGATGGATGTAAGGTTTTGTGAGCGTTCATCTCTTCTTTGAAGAATGGAAAGAAAGGCATAAAAAAACCCAAATTACTTTATTTTTTTGTATAATTAAATGACTACATTTTTGCAATTTGAAAATATGCCCAAAGAGGTTAACACCAAAAAGATTAACAACTTTTGGTGAAGCAAACAAAATACAAAACTTACTCATTTGAGAGTTGTCTTTTCTCTTAATAAAAGCCTAGAAATAAAATCGCAAATAACAAACAAATATTAAAGTAAGAAATTGTAAATACCAACATAAAAATGCATAGTTATTGCTAATCTAGCCATTTAAATAAAAATAAAACAGACAAAAATATGTGGTTACAGCCAGGGTCAATTATGTAATTTTTTATTGCGGAAAAATTAACACAAATCGTTGAAATTTCTCAAATTCCAAAAACAAACAAATATCTCAACGCAATAATGGCTTGCTTAATAAACTGAAAAAGGTGAACTAAATGAAGTATTAAAAATAAAAACTGGTCACCATTTGGATTAGTATAATTTGACAGTAACACAATATTCCTGCAAAAATATCACAATTTAACTTCATTAAATGAAGATTAATTCTTGAGTGATGTTGTGGTTTGTTGTTTAGTAAAAGGAAAAATACTTTTAATAATTATTTCCTTGTTTCTTGCTAATTCTGCCAAATTTTTGCCTCACTAACTCTTAATTATGAAGAAAATTTGGCTCAACAAAAAATGATCCTATGTACTTTTGATTAAGAGCTCAAGTTTAAATCCCCAAAAAACTCTTATGTACTTTATGTATCTATATGGATTTAATCATTACTTGGAACGCAAATATATTAGACAGGACTAAAAATTATGATATGAAGATAAAGACTATTGCACATATTTTAATTTCATAAAAGATTAATTTGGTATAAATAACAATTTAGTTCTCCTTTCAAACTTTAGTATTTGTATGTAACAATTTAGTCATAATTTTTAAACTTGCAAAAATTTAGTCTCTATTATAAAAAAAAAAGTTCTTGGGCAAGATGCACTTTTAGTCCTTCAGGTTTAGAGTTAATGTCTATTTGGTTCTTGAAATTTCAAAACATACATTTTAGTCCCTCAGGTTTGTAAAACTATTCCAAGTGGTCTTTGACTTAACTTTAACCTAACTAGACTGTTATGTGATGATGTTGATAGGATGACAAATCTATATTTATTAATGTGGATGAAATGATGATTTTACTTCATTTGATTATTAGACAAATTAATTAAAAATATTAAATTATTAAGTTAATTTAAAAAAGATTTAGAATATTTAAATTACCCCATTTTATGGACTTTTCTTCTTCTCTCACCATCGCCATTGCAACAGAGCTGCTTTTGGCATTTAAACATAAACAGACCATAACATTGTTTGATTTTTATGGTGTATGACAGTATAATTTTGCATATTTATATTGGCAGATGAATCTCACAGGAAAAGTGGTATAACGTACACATGGATTACCCCAATTTGATGACATCTATTGACAAAGAACTTCGATAGTCGAAGTCCTAGTCGGGTTGTAGTGGCGATGGGTTGAGGCTACAATGGTGATGAGTTACGACGGGGAGGGAAGAAGAAAAGTTGACAAAATACGAAAGAAGAATAGTCCAAAAGTAGGACAATTGAAATATTCTAAACCTTTTTAAAATTAACTTAATAATTTAATATTTATTTTTTTAATTTAATTTGCCAAGTAATCAATGGTGACTAAAATGTATATCTTAGATATCAACTTCACGAGGAAATTGCATGGAAGACCCCTTTTTACGTGCATTGATGTGATTTGACCCATGCTCAAATTAATGACATATGACCTTTTTGATCACATGATTCGTCCAAATTACAGTAAGGACATCATACTCGACTTCTAGCTTTCTCGCTCTCGCTCAAGTCTCGTTCTCGCTCATGATAGTAATGAAGTTGTCAAAATTTTGGAGAAAAGAAAAAAAAAACAACAAAAATCGCACTATAGTTGACTCGCTCTCGCTGACTCTCTCGCTCTCGTTGACTCGCTCTCGATCTATCTTTGCTACTTCAGCTCTTCTCTAACTATTTTCTTTGTCATTTTTTTTTATATTTTCGACCATTCATTTGAGCGAGACAACGGGAGGGAGAGTGTTTCCTCGTACGAGAGCGTGAACAAGAAAGACCGCTTCATATTACCCTTATGAGTCATTTTGTGCGTATTGCCACGTCAGGTCATATTATATTATTTTGAAATGTCAGGTCAAATGTTATTAATACCTGAAAAAATGGATTATCAGTACGAAAACCCCTTCAAACATGGACACTAAAAAGTGCATTTGGTCAAAAATCCTATTAGGGGTTAATTTTCATTATGTAAGACAATTATTAAAAAAAAAGTGGGGTATTCGTACGGATAACTCATTTTCCAATGCGACAATGGCGTTTGCACCGACATTTCAAAATAATGAAATATGACCCATTCGACGTGATGCGAATGCGCGCAAAATGACTTATAAGGGTAATATGAAGCGGCTTTTCTTGTTCACGCCCCAAGACGCTGTTCACGCCTCGCTCCATTGCCTCTCTCTCGTTGTCTCGCTCTCGCTCTCGCTCAAATGAATGGAAAAAAATATAAAGAAAAATGACAAAAAAAGACAGAGAAGAACTAGAGTAGGAGAGAGAGAGCGAGTCAGCGAGAGCGATCTAGCGAGAGCGTGAGCGAATCAACTATAGTGCGATTTTTATTTTTTTTTATTTTCTCCAGAATTTTGACAACTTAATTACTATCCTAAGCGAGAGCGAGAGCGAGAACGTGACTTGAGCGAGAGTGAGAGAGTTAGAGTCAGTATGATGCCCTTACGATAATTTGAATGGAATGCACAGTACAAAAAGGGTCAAATGTCTAAATCATCTTATTGCAGGTGAAAATGAGTTTTCTAGGCAAATTTCTCAAAAAAATTCAAATGCAAATAAGATACCATAATAGAGGCACGCCTAACAGAAAGTTGTGGAAGCCACCGGAAATTGAACGCCGATGGTGGGCGGTCGCAAATCCATCCATCTTTCTTGGCCTGTGAAAATCCTCGATCATAGAAGGGTTGAAAGAAGTCGAAAGGAAATGGAAAGGGAAATCAAATCTGAGTCACAGCAAGTCATCAAGCTCCTTAATCGGGAAGACACTGACTTGACGGAAGCAAATTTGTTGGTGGAAGAAGCTTTAGCTCTTGCTAGATCTGTTAATGTTGGGAAATTTTATTGCTATCTTTCTTGCAAGAAGAGGAGTAATGGTAATTGTTGGTTGGGGCTGTTGAAAGACTTATTGCTTCACAGTCTTAAAGTCATCCCATGGGGTTTTCAGCCAGTCAACATTCCATACCCTGTCAATGTCGAATTGAATTTTCCATTGAAATCTGGAGACAAGCTCGACAGAGGTTAAAGATTCCACAGCAGAAAAAACCGCCATAAATGAGAGGAGAAGAGAGAAACACGCTTCCCTGACGAAAGGGTTTCACGTTTCTGTCTGAAACTTGGCTAGCTCTGTTTGTCTTGTCATGAAGAGGTTTTCGTTTTAGCGTTCGCTCATGGCTTCTTCAATCGTCTCCATGTTTTGCTCCGCTTCTCTTCTTCTCCTTGAGGCTTTGATTTCTCCAGGTTTCCACCAAATAATGGGTAATTTCCTTTAATTTCTCTGTTTTCGATTGATTGTCCATTGGGTCAATTTTTCTAGGGTTTTAATCGCAGGATCAAAGTGGGGAAATATGGCGATGGCGATTGAAGATGAAGATTATTCCTCCATGGCTCTTTTACCCTTTGGATCTGCCTCTGGCATTGGCAGCTTCATTCGTCTTCCTCAATGCGGTGGCCCTCGCCCAACAGGCACTCTTTCCCAATTCCCATCACTTTATGTTCAATTTTGAGCTTAACCCATGCCATGAATTTGATTGTTTTAAACGTTTCTCATACTCAAATACTGTTGTATTTTCCCTTTCTTCCATTATTGTTGACTTCATGGTCTGAGTTGCTCTTTGCATTGAATCATACCTGATTGTGTATATTACTTTTGTTTGAGCATTCATATGGTTGCAATTGCAGAATCCATTGGTGTTTGCTATTCAAACTTTGGCAACAATTTACCTGATGCCAGAGAAGTAATACAACTCTACAAAAGCAATGCCATCGAAAAGATGAGGATCTATAATCCTGACTCAGCTATATTAAATGCTCTTCGAGGATCAAACATTGAAGTCATTGTAGGCATCCCGAATACCGACCTCGAACACATGGTTAATCTTTCTTCTGCAGCGAACTGGGTCCAAAGGAACATTCAATCCTATGTGCCAGACGTCAAATTTCGATACATTGCCGTTGGGGACGAAGTGCAGCCATCCGATCCGGTTGCTCAATATGTTTTCCCAGCCATGAGCAGCATTCATAGTGCAATTTCTGCAGCCAATTTGCAGGATCAAATAAAGGTTTCCACAGTAATATCCATCAGCTTGTTGTCAAACTCCTCCTTTCCTCCCTCTAATAGCTCATTTAGCTCAGAGGCTGGTGGATTTACAGAACCAATTGTTCACTTTCTGGCTAAGAACGGTTCACCACTTCTTGCTAATGTGTATCCCTACTTCACTTATACCGATATCACTCGAACGATCAGCCTTGACTATGCTCTGTTCATGCAATCGCCAGTTCTTGCGATAAGAGATGGCAATTTTGAATACAACAGTCTTTTTGAATCAATGGTCGATGCTCTTTATGTAGCTCTTGAGAAGTCGGGTGGAGGCGGAGTGTCGATCGTGATATCGGAGAGCGGTTGGCCATCAAGTGGAGGCACAGCTGCAACTATTGAGAATGCAGGTATGTACTATAGAAATTTGATTAGCTTTGTTCGAAGTGGGACGCCGAGAAGGCCTAGAAGAGCTATTGAAACGTATTTGTTTGCTATGTTTGATGAAAATTTGAAGTCTCTTGAGATGGAGAAACATTTTGGTTTGTTCACACCTGACAAGAAACCAAAGTATCAACTTAGTTTTAGTTAAGAGAAAAAGGTCGATTAGCCGACCGTGTAATGTAACATTGTAATGTGTATTTGTATTTATATACAATAATATATACTTTACAACAAGAAATGCGGCTTAGAAAATGCTTTTGTACTTGGTTACTTAATTTGGGATCCAAGTTAATAGTTTATTTGTGATTGGTGATTGATTTAGGTCGTGGCTTTAGTAAGTTCTCTTACTTGATCATTGAAAAATCAAAATGTGGATAATTGTTGGGATGATTTAGTGTTGAAAGAGTTTATAAACACTTGAAAAGCCATTCCAAACCGATAAACTTCTATTTTTGATTTATAAGTTAAGATTGAGTCAAATTGTATCGTCGCCAATAAGAACAAAAACGTATTCAAATTAGATGACTTGTTATTATTATTATTTTTTTTTTGTTTATAAAAACTACTCCTAAATTTTGGGGTTTGTTCTAATCACAACTCTAAACTTTTAATTTGATCCATCAACCACTTGGACTTTGTTAAGTGTAACAATTACACTCTTGAACTTTTAATTTGATAGTCAGTCACTTGTATTTTGTTAAGTATTACAATTAGCTCTTTGTACTTCTTTTTCTTTCTTTTTTGTCTTCAGATTTTTCAATAGTAAGCTTGCTCTTCCCTACTAACGTGCAACACATATGTGAATTCAAATTAATTGGTAATTTAACATCAACTCATTGAAAGTAACGATTGCACCACTTGACAAAGTACATGAGATTGATTGATCAAATTAAGAGTTCAAGAATGTGATTGCAACACTTCAAAAGTTCTTAAGCAAATTAAAAATTCAAAGATGTCATGGTTCATCGGTGATTTGTGCAATTTTTTCCAAAAAAAAAAAAAAAGATCGACTTGTTATTTTTTGGTTTTATTGATATGTGGACAAGGATAGTTCAAACTAGTTTTCATTGTTTGACTTTATATAAATTTCCCCTCAACTACATGACAAACGTTTTTATGTTATAAATAATACACTATTGTATATAGTAGATATCTATTGGATTACTTGGAGTCTACTCACTTGGAACACTTTAAATATGTGTAGTCTGAAACTTTTAGTGATGTATCCAAAAAAGTAATTCGTTTGGCCAATAAGAACTCTATCCACTTTGCTCTCTTTTCTCTATTGTGTTATTTGTATTCTTAAATTGTTCTTGTTCACAACATTTTAAAAGTTAATTTTTTTTTTTTTGTAGTTAATAATGATTTCTTGTTAAAAATATTGTACTATTTTAAACAACCTAATATATTATCAAATTTTGTCCATAGAAATCTTACTTGGCATTCATGTGCTTATTTAAAAACGTAGCAAGCTAAGAGTTTGAGTGAGGCTTGAGTTACCTTTTACGGAATTATAATAAGGTATTTTTTGGATCCTTTGACCTATATTTTTTATATTCCTTTTAAGATAAGGATTCAAAAAGGTTTCTATCTTGAAGTTTTATTCGAAAAGATTAATCTTAGCTGGTAAGATTCCGACTTTTATTTAATTTTGAGATATTTGATTAAGACTAAATTTCACCAATACCCATCCTCAAGTTTGGATTCATTGTTTAGCTTTTCATGGACTTTTGAAGACCAATTTGGGAGTAAACTGTTGTGTCAATTCTCTTATAATGCATGAATTTTAGCACCTCATCATCAGGTTGGTCCTAGATCTTTTAGCTTTTTACTTGGAATGATCCATCAAGCCTATTGGTTTTAAAAGGCTTTGGGATAGGCCCTAGGTTCTTATCTTGCAATGATCAATCAAGTCCAATAAGTTGATTTTTTTGGTTTAATCTTTTATTCAATGAGAATTTTTGCTTGTGGTTGGTCTTATATAAACAAATTTGCACATTTTAAATATCCAAAGTCCCATCATGATAGTCATCTCACAATTTTATCAATTAACCAAGGCTCTTTTGCGACCCAATTAATCTTCCAGATTTGTGTCTTCCATACCTAAGTAGAGTTTTGCATTCATCATGATTTGCTCAACTTTAATAAATTTGCTTCGTCATGCTTAATCGACAATCTACTGTGGGATTTTTCTTAGATTTTTGAGTTGGCATGATCAATCAACCAAACATTTTTGGGTTCAATCAATCTTGCTTCCTTTGTACCTAAATGCCTTAGCGTTTGGTGTGTTTTGTGCTTTGTTTGCACAACATAATCTGTCACATTTAGAATAGGCTCCGAATTTTGGCTTCAATCTATCACTACTACAATTTTGACATTCTATGACACCGTGACAAACCAAATGAAGGGAAGAAAAGAAAAAAAATAAATAGAGATTTTTCGTACTTTCGAAAATTTATGACAGTTTTTTTAAGTCATAAATATATGACAAATTTTTAACATCATACATTTATGACTTTGATTAATTGTCATTGATTAGAAATAAGTTCTTTTTATTTATAAGTATTTTTCAACCGGGAAAAAAATTAAAATAAGCAACAATGTGCTACAATTTAAAGCTCGGGGCTAAAAATATCACAACGAGTGCAATCTCTTCACAAGCATCAACCTTAGTAGTTAAGACCATAAGAGTTCACAAACAATGGCAACCCACATGAAACACTATCCATGTAATTGCGTTATAAAATTAACTTATTTAACAAGACTTAGTCGTTAAAGTCTAATTCGGAAAACATTAGAATTTTAATTTAATCCTTGAACTTAGGTAAACTAAATTTAATTTAATCCAGAGCATAAAACCCATAACTCAAAACCTTGGATTAAACCAACAATTGAAATACATAACCAAATACTTTCAAGTTGGAGATGAGTTTCTCTCTTTACTTGACTATAGCAACAGACATTGAATCCGAAAAACAACAAAATATTACATTGATTAATAGAATCTGTAACTTCGTTCTCCAATCGATTTAAATCCTTTCATATTTTTAAGAAAAGACTATCGTTAAAATTTAAGTTTTGCACTTGAATCGGATTAGAATTTCAAACATGTATCAAATTACACCAGGCGGGTGAAGATGAAAACAAACGAAAAAGTTGAAATGAAAAACAAAGAAAAACCAAATTGAATACCCGCGAGCAATTTTGTTTCTTTTAAAAAACGGCTTCAAAATCCAACTCCCTTCTCCACTCTTATTCTACCCTTTTATAGGCCTTCATTATTGTTTAACTATGCCCAAATTTCATGCTCAAAATCCCCCAATTCATGCATTAATCGAGGAATTTCGAAATTTGGGCAACAAGAGTATAACTCAACTGGCATCAAGTATGACTCATGACCAAGAGGTTATGAGATAAAATTTAGAATGTGCCCAAAATTGACTTAAAGAATTTGGATCTAGTCAAATTCTGATTTGTGATAAAATTTGGATTATGCCCAAATTTTGATTTTGATTTGATGTAAAATTGAAATTCTACATTGATCTTAACTTTAGATAGAATTTAAATTTTACCTGGGTTGAATTCGGGGTAAAATTTGAATTTGTATCTTACCCAATTTTGATGTTAGTTAAGGTTAAAATTCTATCATGATTTTGACTTCGGATAGTATTCACATTTTACTTGACTTGAATTTGGGATAAATTTTGAATTTTTGATCTTACCCAAATTGTGATTTTAGAAAAAAATTGGATTATGCCCAAATTATATGAGTAAAATTGTAACGCCCCGTAAAAAAGAACACTTCCTACTCGAGACATTACTTCCAAGGTGCACCGCTCGCGCCGAAAATCCGGCAGCATAACGGCACAACCTGGACAAACCAAAAAAATTAAAGGGAACCTGGACCTATACAAGGCACTTCAAAAAACTCACGAGGGTACCCAGCCTCCACCAAACTACACAGAAAACAATAGGCTGGGCTCCAGTCCCTCGGAGTTAACAGAAATCACAAGACAGCAGAAGCATGCTTTGAATAAGAAAGAAACACATCAGAACATGTTTTGATTCAAACGAATAAAGAACGATACAAACTAGATTTCAAACATGAACCAAAGAAACATAACGCAACAAAAGAAAAGAAATGAAAGGAACAACTCCTAACGAAACTTCTAAGTCCTACAAGTCTTCCATAGCCTCGCAGGGGTCTCGTCGTCGATGGTCACCTCACTGGTTTGCCTTACCTGCAAAAGAAGAAATAAAGAAGGGATGAGTATAAAAATACTCGATGCAGTTCCCACTTCCGTCCAAGAAATAAAGAACTTAAAGAATGGCCTTAGACTTAGCTAAACACGACACCTAGCCCGCCAAACAACCTCAACAAGCATCATGACCCTACTTCTTACTCAGGTTTCCTAGTTCTGTCCTACCCTTAGCTCCTAGATTGGGTTGGCAGCACGTGGCCACGAGACTCAACCCCGGGCCTGCACTAGGGCGAAAAACTCTATCCAACCCCTCTGACTCTAAGGAACACACCCCGAGTCGCACAACTAGATGAGGGCGGACCACCACATCCCACAGAGCATCAAAGCGGTGTTACCGCGCACAATCGACCACGAGCTCATTCCCGGGTTTGTACTAGGGCGAATGACTCTATCCAACCCCTCTGACTCCATGGATCATACCCCGAGTCACACAACTGGATGGAGGGCGAACCATCCCATCCCATAACATCATCGTCATCTCGTCAACCTCGAGTCTCAGCCTACTAAGGGTTACACAGATACTTGGGACTTGGGCCTGCACCAGGGCTAGTTATGCTAACTACAATCCTAAGGCTCAACGGCACCTCCCGAGTTACCTCAAAACTAAGCACGAGACTAACAGGCTCGAGACAGTCAAACATATAACTCTAGCATACTCAAGATTCTCAGCACGTCATACAATTCTAGCATATTCATCATTCTCAGCACGACATGTAACTCTAGCATATTCATCATTCTCAGCACAAGTTTAGGGCAGCTCTCCCTACAAGGTCACATCTAAACACGAAGAGATAACAACCATAGCACGAAAGGATAACAACCATAACACATTAACATACATTTGACCTATCAGATATTTCATCGCATTCATAACAAACAGGGACAGACAACTTAGGACCAAGTATTGTCTACCACAACCTAGCATGCTACTACAAGTCCAGTACGTTACACATTCTAAAACATTCCGTTCCGAAATAGTATAGCATGCAATGATGCCCCTAAGCCCTACACTTAGGGGTGATTCAGTCCAAATGACTACTTACAGAAAGCCAACGACAATGAGCGATTCGAGTAACGCGGCGTTCTAAACGTGCTTCAACTCCCAGGCTCCTAACGAAAACACGTACAAATTAATAAACCGCAACACAATGAACCTAACACAACGAATCTAATTAAGAGGAGCGAAACTCACCCATGGAGTGCCAAAACGGACTAAGGAACGGACCGAGGCGATCGGATGGAAGGGAACAACTGGCGGCTCTGCAGGCGGCGGCGCGTGGAAGTGACGGCGGTGGCGCGTGGGTGGCAGATCTGGAATCCTCACAGCCCGATCTATCCAGAATCGGTCTCCGTTCCTCGAAAACTGGTCGAAAAGAGCTCGAATCGGCTGAACCAAAACAGTGGGTCTCGCGTGAACCGGTGGCAGATACTTTCTTCTCCGGCGACGGCCTGGCTGCAAGAACGTGTTGACGGCGCCGGTCTACGTTGCGGCATGGTGGTCTGAGAAACGAGAGAGAGAGACTGCGTGAGAGAGAAAGCGAGAGAGACGGTGAGACAGAGAGAAGAGCGATGGTGAGGGAGAGGGAGAGGGCTTCGAGCGAGAGAGAGAGACTGAGAGAGGGAGACTGAGAGAGGGACTGAGAGAGACTGAGACAGAGAGGAGAGCGGGAGAGGGAGAAAGAGGAGGGGGAGATGAGGCATTGGTCGCCGGGCGCTTTTCTTGCATGTGCGAGAGAGAGAGGAGGGAGGCGAAGCCTCTCCGATTTTCGTTTCATAAAACGATTTTTTTTTTAGCGATCTCATTACAAAAAATTATAGTTAATTGTGTTTTTTTTTTTTGTTAATGGACAAGTCTTCTTATAGGATTGATAATAATGATATCAATAACTCTTCAGATATAGTGACACTAAAGAATTTGACCATTTAGTAGAAATTGAATGTACAATGGTTGTGAGTCATTTCAAAACATATGTTCATAAAGAGGAACCATGCAGGACTTAGTTTCACACATGTTTCAAGCTTGTTAGAGATGTTCTAAATGGGCATGATGTTAGGTGTCATTAAAAATTTAGGATAGAAAAGTACGCGTTTACTCAATTATTGATACATTTAATCAAAATTATGACCTCAAAAGTTCATATATGCCAATGTAAGAGGTTTTAGCCATGTTTCTTATCACTCTAGGGCTTAGATTTACTAATAAAATAATTCAAGAAAAGTTACAACACTCAGGTGAAATCGTTTCTAGATGGTTTAGTTTTGCATTAGAGGTTGTTTGTCGTTTAACTGTTGACATCATTAAACTAAGTGATCTGTAATTTAAAGTAACCCCAAGTAAAATTAAAAGTGATGATCAATATTAGTCATACTTTAAAAATTGCATAGGAGCAATGGGTGACATACATATATCGGTTATTGCTCCTAAAGATAAGCAAATACCATATATAGGTAGAAAATGTATTACTACGTACCCAAAATGTTAGGGTCGTATGCGATTATAATATGTGCTTCACTTTTACTTAGGTTGGTTTGGAAGCTTTACGAAGACTTCATTTACATTTTCCACATCTACCTAAAGATTTGTTTTGAAAATTTTAATATCAAACTTTGCACGGTTTATAATAATTTTAAACATTTTTTATTATGCATTTTACAAGTAAATATTATCTTGTTGTTGCTGGATATTCACAAATGAAAGGGTGTCTAGGTCCTTATAAAGGCGAAAGATATCATCTTTTCAATTTTCATCGTGGGAGCCAACCAAGAGGTAAGAAGAAAATATTTAACCATAAGCATTCATCTTTAAGGTGTACAATTGAAATAATATTTGGTGTTTGAAAAAAAATAGATGTTGAATAATACGTCATATGCATCGTTTTCCTTTTGGAAAACAAACGAAGATTGTTGTTACATCAATGACACTTCATAATTTTATAAAACTCATTCTACAACTGACTTTGAGTTCAAGCCTTATGACGATGATGAAAATTTACTCCTCTCAAGTGATGAAAGAAACGAGTTGAGTATTACCGAAGAAACTAAGACTTCTTGTCATGGAAGGAAGATGTATAATGAGCTGAGAAAATTGCAAAGCTTCTTATGTTTCGTTAATGTCTTTATTATATAATTTATGTTTCAATTGATAATATATGGTTTTAAATATTTGTAATAATACAAACATTTATAGATGGAATGAGATATATGGATTTTGAATTTTCTTTTGACTTTATTATATATATTTTTCTTTCCTAACATGTTAATCATGCATATAAAAATTTAACTATAAAATAAATGAAAAAATAAATTAATAAAAATAGATAGTTACCATAATTGTTTAGTTAGATAATTTCTTAAATAGAAAATGTCATTGTTTTTAGTGATTTAGTCCTTTTAAACCACTTTTTAAAACCAAACAATTATGGTAACCAAAATTACTTTTGACATGTCTATTTTTATTTTTACTTAACTATCTATTTTTATTTAAGAAATCACATTTAAAACCAAACTAAACAATCTTAGTGATTTAGTCATATTTGGGAGTGATTTTGGAGTGACCAAAATCACTTTTGACATGTCTAAAATCACTTTCCTACCAAAAATGTGATGCTTGACAATATTAAGCAAGTGATTTTTTAAAATCCAAAATCACTTGAAGTGATTCATGGTCAATCATTTGAGAGGTGATTTCCAAGTGATTTTTGTCAAGTGATTGTAATTTAAAATGACTATTATTTCATTTTTTGAAATATTATACTTTTAATGACGAGTAAAACCCGTCATCTTTTGTCAACATTCATAAATTTCCATAAAAAAAGTGAATTTTCTCCAAATCAACAATTTTTTCTCTCTAAAGCTTTTATAATATGTATCTTATTTTATTTCTTTTTGTCTTTTTATTCATATTTTTCACTTTCCTTACTAGTTTTAACTCTCTTTGAATTTTTTTTATTTCTATTTTTTTTTTTGTTCCTCCCTATAATTTTCGCATCTTTTTAAATTTTTTTCTATAATGTTTTTTTATTTGTTGCTCTACTTGCCCTAACTCTTAACTTTTTTCTCCTCATTTTAATTTTTCTTCCTAAGCCTTTTTTTTTTTGTTTATCTCTCTATCTTTGAATTTTACTCTGTTTATTAAAATTCTCTCTCTGAATTTTTTGTCTCTTCCTTTAAAATTTTATCCCTCCATATTTCTAATTTTTATCCATCCAAATATTAGAATAATTTATAACTAAATACTTTTTAAACATATTAATTATAATTAAATCACTTAGCTTAAAACACTTTATATTAAAGTTGTTTTCCAAATATGTCTTTTAATAATTTCTTAATTGTATGAAAATCACTAATAAAAGTGTAGAACAAAACATGAAAATGATAACATGGAAATCACTTTTAATAAATCAATTATAGACAAATCAATTACATTAAAATCAATATTTCTAAAATCATTCCCAAACATGCACATAATAATTCAAAACCACTCTAAAATTTATAATAATCACTTTTAAAAGTTTGAAACCAAACATCAATATGATTATATGAAAATCAATTTATAAAATCAATTACAGCTAAATCTCTTAACACATTGTAATAAAGATAAATTAACTATGAATGTTGTTCAACTAATTTTTGTTAAGGAAATGGTTTTTTTTTTTTTTTTTTTTGGCTAAATACAAATCAAGTCTCTCCAAGTTTTATTTATTTAGTTTCTAAACGTTCAAAATTACAAAATTGGTTTCTGAACTTTTGATTTTTTTTTTAAATTTCGATCTACCAAACACAAAATTAAAATACTACTAAACATAAATTTTAAATTTATATCTAATGGATGAATTAATTTTTAAAAATTTTGAATTTATTAAAAATTATTAGACACAAATTAAAAAATTTAAAGCTTGGGTTTTTTTTCCTTTTTGAAAAATACTCTACTAATATGAAATTTTCGTACGGATAGCCCATTTTCACACGCTTGAATGACCGATGGCCTGGATTTTGAAAATAATGAAATATGACCCATTTTGACGTGACAACGCGTGCAAATTACCTATGAGTGTAGTATGAGGGGCATTGTTTGTTCAAGCTCTTGTATGTGGAAACACTCTCGTTCTCGTGGAATCACTCTCGCTCACACTCATGATACCACTTTTGCAAATGATCACTCGCTCTGTTGACTGCCTCTCATGGACCTCTCACTCTCGCTCTCGTAGGCTCGGTCGCACTCTCGCTCACGACTTTTGCAAATGATCACTCACTCATGTTGACTCTCTCTCATAGACTTCCAACTCTCACTCTCATAGGCTCATTCTCGCTCATGATTTCGACCCCTCATTACTATCACGAGAGAAAGCAAGATTGATGACGAGAATTAGAGAGCATCATATCCTCTTGATAATTTGGATGAAATGCACCATACAAAATCATATGTCATTTTAGAATACGAAACAAAACGTGAAAAGCGCGGGTAAAAAAGGTTTTCTTAATATCCCGATTTGCCCATAGAGCGAAGGTCTTCGACAACTCAGGCTTGACTGCCGTGTGGAGCTTCCATGGAAGTCTGGGGAGTGGGGACAAGCTCAGCAAAAGTCAAGTTTTGTCAACACCAGAAGCGATGTATCATCGTTTCCAATTCCATTCATAAAGCTTCAAAGAAATCACCCTAAAGTGATGGAAAACAGAGAATCTATTGGTTTCTGAATCCGTTGAGCCCTAATGGCTTCATCATCAATCTTCTTCACGTTTTGTTCTGTTTCTGTACTCCTCCTCCTTGGAGCTCTGATTTCTCCAGGTTTCACCCAAATCATAGGTAATTTCCTTCAATCAATTGAAGAACCGATTATGAATATTGGCTCAATTTTTCTAGGGTTTTAATCGCAGGATCAAATTGGAGAAATATGGCGATGGCGATTGCGATTGCGATTGAAGATGAAGATTATTCCTCCATGGCTCTTTTACCCTTTGGATCTGCTTCTGGCATTGGCAGCTTCGTTCGTCTTCCTCAATGCGGTGGCCCTCCCCAGCCAAGTACTCTTTCCCATAACTTACTCTGTTTTTCTGTTCTTGTTAATCCATTTCTAGTATTTTACTTATGTTCAATTTTGAACTTGTGGCTTCTGAATGGCATTCCTCAACTAAGGTTTTAGCTAAAACTCAACTGGATTTTGAAATCTTCCTGATATTTCAGATTCATGGTGAATTGAATTCATTCCATATTTGAGTTCTTTCATCTTTTCTTCCATAACAAACATACATACCTCCTTCAATTTTCAGGTTTATTGGTCATACATTATTAAATATGAGTTTTAGGCATACAACTGGGCAGATAGGCATTTTTCAAAAGTTGAGGTTTCTAAGACTTTGTTTGGTTATTGTAATGGTTTATTTTCCTTCTTATTATTGTTAGGTTTGTCTAGAGGCACATGTGAATACTCATTGAGATTAACCTAATTTTGTTGTAGGTGTATCAAGTGCGCAAATTGGTGTTTGCTATGGGCAAATGGGAAACAACCTTCCACCCCAAAGGGAAGTGGTGACTCTCTTCAACCAAAACAACATCAGAAAAATGAGACTCTACAATCCCAATAGAGGTTCCCTTAACGCTCTTAGAGGCTCAAATATTGAGCTCATGCTTGGCCTTCCCAACCTTGACCTCCAAAGAGTCGCCTCGAGCCAGACCGAAGCCAATGCATGGGTTCAAAACAATGTCACAAGCTTCCCCAATGTTAGATTCAAATACATCGTTGTCGGGAATGAAGTACAACCCTCCAGCCCTATCGCCATGTTCGTCGTCCCGGCCATGCGAAACATCCAAAATGCACTTTCTAGTGTTGGCTTGGCAAATGAAATCAAAGTCTCCACTGCCATCGACACCGGCGTCATCGGTGCGTCATTCCCTCCTTCCTCTGGCTCGTTTAGAAACGAGTCCATGTCGCTACTCAACCCCATTATTCGTTTTCTCAAGGACAATCGCTCGCCATTGCTGGTGAACTTGTACCCTTACTTCAGCTACTTTAGCAACCCCAATGCCATTGGTTTGGACTATGTCCTCTTCACGGCACCATCCGTGGTAGTCACAGATGGCCAGTTTCATTATCGAAATCTATTCGATGCAATGCTTGATGCAATTTACGCAGCGTTGGAGAAGGTTGGAGGAGGGAATTTGGAGATTGTGATATCGGAGACTGGGTGGCCATCGGCCGGAGGTACAGCAGCGTCGATTGATAATGCAAGAACTTACAACAACAATTTGATTCAACATGTTAAGGGAGGAACTCCTAAGCGTCCTAGAAAGCCAATTGAGACGTATATTTTTGCCATGTTTGATGAGAATCAACAGATTCCTGAATTCCAACAGCATTTTGGTCTCTTCTCTCCAGACAAGCAACTTAAATATCCAGTCAACTTCAATTAAGAGAGAGTAGCGATAGTAGTTGATAATTTTTTGACAATGGAAATGTTTGAAATTAATTATCTTTTTAATAAATGCAACTACTAACATAACTCCTTTGACCTATATTTAGGGGGTAGATTATTGTTGTAGAAATCATCCCATACAGCATGTGAAATTGAGGTGGGGTCTATACCCTTTTTATTAATAATAATAATAATAATATTATGTGGCCTCTATTCTTTCTTTTCATTTTTAAATAACTTATATATATTAAAGCTCTTTTTAAAAGGTTAATAACTTGTATGGAAAAATTTAAGGATAAAATATCATTTTATTCCTTTATTCTATTTGGTCAATGTACTTTTAAATATCTACGTAATTTTAATAAAACTTAAAATTGGTTTTTATGATTAGAGACGTCTATTTTCCTTGCAGGGACCTGCCTCTAACAAGGTGGGACAACTAACCTTGTCCCTGCCCGATCTGTTTTTTAAATATATATATATATATATATATATATATATATATATATATATTTTAATTTGTATATATATAATAAACCATAATTCTAAACGTTTATTAAATATCATTTTATTTTTCTAAGAAAATTAAAAAAAAAAGTCTCTTAAATAGAAATCTCTTATTAAGAAGTAACCATTTAAATAGAAATTTCAAAAAAAAAATTATTTAATCAAATTTAGAAAAATAAGAATCATAAACGAGGAATTATTCTCTACGGAGAATTTAATCTTCTAGAATTCCTCGCAGGAAATCATCGCCCCGTTCCTACCAAATTAAAATTTCACGGGAACGGGAAAACCATTCTCCGACCCCACGCTATGGACATCTCTACCTACGATAAGTTTAAAGTTAATTTTTCTTTTAAAAAATTAGTCTAAATTCATTTTTCGTCGGTAAATTTTGAAAGTATGTTCACAATGGATCTTTCCTTATATTGAAATTATTATTATTATTTAACCAATTTTGATAAAAATGAACTTCAAACTTATCATTGGGACCAATTTTAAGTTTTATTGAAAGTGAAAGGACTCAAATTAAACATTTGAAAGTATAGGACTAAAATGAAACAAACTTCAAAGTACAAGACCCAAATAGTATTTTAATCAAAATTTAATTTTCATCTCTGCAACTTGCACGTTTTTTATCAATTTTAATTATTGCAATTTTAGCTCTGTTCAATTTTTGGTAATGATTCACCTACTAATTTTAACGAAAAGAAACATAAAACTCTTTATAAAATTACTAATGCCAATAATATCAAGTTTTAAACAAATTTAAATTTGATAATGCACAAATTAATCCATGAATGACTTTTCAAAAACTCACAAATTTTAACAAAAATGTAGTCCTAAATCCTAATGTTGTTTTTTTTTTAAAAAAAAAAATTGTATCAATTTTGTACTATACATATCTTCATTCAAAACATATGATAATATATTTTTTTATTTATAATTCTTTAAACTAATATTTTTGTTTTTTCGGGTAAAAAATACTTGGTCTCTGAAATTTAAATTAGTTACTTAATTTGATTCCTAGATTTTAGAAATTAACACTTTTGGTTCTTAATATTTGAAATTAGTTTATATTTAGTTTCGGTGAGGTTTCAAAAACGACATATTAGTCTCGAAAGTTTGAATTTGATTTTTAATCGAGAAGTTTGAAAAATGATTTCTAAAATATTCTCAAGTAGAGATGACTGTAAGTTAATATAATGATGTTGTTGGCTTCCAAAACATTATCGAAATTTAGGCCCTCTCACCAAATATATTTACTGATTCTGCCCTTGCCTAGCGGTATTGTTTTGAAAAATATATATCATTAGAGCTAGTTTGATATCTAGATAACGTATGTAAAATTTATTTTCATCTTAAAAGATTAGGGGAAAATACATTTTTGATCTCTCAATTTTGCATTTGGCTAGCTCACAAATTTATCGTCAAGTTTTGCACTTAGTTACAATGTCCACACAGAATTGCCAGCCTAGAGGTTCGGTCTCGCCCGAGGTCACTCAATAGGTTTGGTGATGCTAGTCTAGAAGGGTCAGACTCTCTTGCCACTTCTAAGTCTTCCCCTAAACTCATATCGTTGTCGCCTTAGGTGCCTTCCTCGAGAGTTCTTAACCACCAATCCAACCTAATCAACCACACACCCCAAGCCAAGCAACCCTTGGCCCAACCACACAACTATAAACCAAGCACCCTTGGCCTAACCAACCACACAACTTAAACCATACAACTTCCAGGGCACAAACACACATCTCATACTACCACGTAGGAACTCACACTCAAGTCTCCCCACAAGCAATCAGTCACAAGTCATAAAACATCACATTCACGACATGCAGGAAAACCAATTTCAACACAAAAGACAATGTATAAGATATTCAGGGTCTCATGAACTCGTCTTCTACCACAACAGTAACTAGAAATCCATACAACAAGATACAAAGCAACCCATAAGCGACCTTGTGCACAAAACTCTATCACTTAAGAGTTTGGTTCCTAAACCAAACAACTACTTACCTCATATTAGGAGTGTAATGGGATAGTCCTTCCTCTTCCTAGCATCCTAGTGCACCCACAACTACAAGTCTGAGGTCCTGATGCGAAACGACTAACAATTCGAGCGAACACCTCAAGAATGACCCTTTCGTCGCGCTCACAAACCTCAAATCCTTTTTCCAGCACAGTCGATATGAAAAGCAAGGGAGCTGACATCCCAATTTAAAGGTGAGACTTAATTATTTGGGTCTCTGCAAGATTCAATAATTAACCTCTTGGCCCAAAATTTCAAAAAACAACGAAACGAACCTGAAATTAACTTTCACAAAACAATAAATTACCTGAAATTACCGAGCGTCACATGAATGTTCAAGACATGAATTGCAAAGGAATCAAGAAACTTCTAACTAAACTTGACAGAAAAAACTCAAACGCTTCAAATTTCATTAATCCAAACATTCTTATGTACAACCAAGCTTTAAATAGCTTCCCAACCCTTAAATGTCACATCATTGATCATAATAAATAACAAAAATACCCCTACTTAAAATATCATAAAACGGATAAAATTGGAAATTAATAAAATTACATCAAAACTATTAATTAAAATACTAATAATAAATTAATGCTATTGGCAGTAGGGGTGTACATAAAACGGGTTGGGTTGGGTTGGGGGAATTTTTTGAACCAACCAAAAAATTCGGGTTGGTCATTACTTCAACCCAACCAACCCTATTTATAAGAGTAACACAACCCAACCCAACCCAATATTTTCAGGTTGGGTTGGGTAGCCAGATTAATTTTTTATAATTTGTTTAATTATTTAAAATATTTTTTCCTGAATTAATAATTAAAATCATATAAAATTCAAATATCAAACTTTAACATCTTAATATTTGTGAGAGGTCTAAAGGAAAAACATCAAAATTTGACAAATAATTCATTTATAAGTACATATATAATTAAATTAAAATAAAAAAAATATAAACTCTTAGTTGGGTTGGGTTGAGTTGGGGCAACCCGCCCGAGAACCAACTCAAACTTTTCGGTTTTCTAAATTTCTAATCTAATCCAAACCAAAAAATACTATAACCCAATAGGTTGTTCGAGTTATCTAGTTATCGGGTTATTTGTATACCGTTAATGGGAGTTCAAATCAAATTTGGCAGAGATTAAGATTCAAATAGGGTGGAGGATGGGATGGCGCCCCTGAACATCTCTAGTCTTCAACCAGTCAACCTGTTGTACAAATTTAAGCATCACAGAAGTCAATATGCGTCGACAGATGTAGAAGATAAAGATGTATTATTTCGATCAGTAAGATTCAAAGAAATGGCCATAAATTAGTTGGGATTTCTGTACAACTTTATGTTATGGCTTCATCATCAATCTTCTCCACCTTCTGCTCTGTTTCTGTACTCCTTCTCCTTGGAGCTCTGATTTCTCCAGGTTTCAACCAAATCATAGTTCATTTCCTTTAATCCATTGAAGAATCGATTATGAACTGCCTCAATTTTTCTAAGGTTTTAATCGCAGGATCAAAATGGGGAAATATGGTGATGGCGATTGAAGATGAAGATTTTGCTCTTTTACCCTTTGGATCTGACTCTGCCATTGACAACTTCATTCGTCTTCCTCAATGCGGTGGCCCTCCCCAGACTCACACAAGTACTTTCCCCCCTTCACTTGTTTCATTTCTACTCTGTTTTCGTGTTCTTGTTGATCCATTTCTCTGATTTTTCATCTTTTTTTACTTGTGCGTTTATTTATATGTTCAATATTTTTTTAGCTTGTTGCTTCTCAATGGCATCCCTAAATTCTGTTTGGTTTGGTTTTCTCGGTTTATTTCTCAAACACTAAACCTTGCTTGATTCTTTGATGGATCGAGGAGTTGGGGGTAGGAGTAAAGAAGTGGGGCCTACAAAAAGAAGTTAAAAATCTATGAGACTCATAAGGAGTTGGAGAAAGTGTTAATAAAATTGTGGAACCTACAAGGAGGAGTTAATAACTCATTGGGCCAACCAAGGAGTTCGAGGGAGTTATTAACTCCACTCCCCCAACTCCTCAATCCAAACGACCCTTAGGGGTTGTTTGACCCATGGAGTTGCAGAGACTATAAAGTCTGGGAGTAAAGAAATCTGAGGAGTTCTGAACTCTGTCTTCTTTGGGGGTCCAAGAGTTATTTATTGTGGAATTTTGAGAAACTATGTTTGAGACAAAGAGTTACAAAAAAATAGGAGTTCTAAAGTATGTGTTTAGGTGCATATTTATTAAATTGGAGTTCTTGTGTCAAATTCTCAAATTCTTTCTACAATCTCAATTTTTCATTCATTACTTAACACCATTTATAAATAGTCTAGAACTCATGACATAGCTTATTATATCATTTAGTTAAGAAATTATTCCGTTAGACCACCATAATATGACAATAGTTTCATACAGCTAAATGTGTGAGATAAAAATTGTAAAAATACTTTGTTTTTGTATCTAATAGACGGTAGATATATTTTTTATTTTTTAAATTTTGCTGTCATTTTTGCACCCAAACACATAGCTCAATCACAGAAGTCTACATGTCAAAACATTTTTTTTTTTTTTTGTATGTGAGGAATATATATTTCATATTTCAAAATTTTCTAATCAACCAACATAGCATTGTTCTCTCCTATAAAAAACACATTTTCTCTTTACAAAATCTTTAATAATATCATTTGCATTTATTTATTTATTTTCTCTTCTCATCCACACAATACTGTGTATTTTCTATTAATCAATTAAAATTTGAAGGTTTAAAATGATAACCTAAACAAAATGACCACTAGAGAAGAAAAGTGAGTTCCATATTTTAGTAAAAAAAATAATAATAATAAATGGCAACTAATTAAATTATAAATAAACATTCAACAAAACGTTATTAATGTTCTAAATTTTCAATCTTCATATTCTTGGTTGAATTTTTTATTACCAAATGCTAAAGTTTGACTTAAAAAAATAGAACTCGTGTTTTTTTCCACGCTAGCTGTCGTTTCTTTTATTTTGATCAGTCTTTGTTTTCCCATGAATCAATTTGCCCATTTTTCTTTCCAATTATAACGTGTCAGTTCCTTAGAGGTCGATGAAGTTAGTTTCCAACACGGCAAGCTCACCTCCAATTTGACTTTGCTTCAAACATTTACCAATAAATACCATATGGTGTAGTGGATCTCTCTTTTCATTCATATAACACATCATCAATTTGCAAAAGCTTATGCAAATTGAAGTTGAAGTTCATGTCCAATTTAATGGTGGACCAAGTAGTCTTTGTAGCATTATTTTCTTTTTTCTCCTTCATTTTGGAGAACAATCCAACAAGACATAAATAGTATATTTCCCCTTCTATAGGCATAGCAAATTAAGTTAATAATAAACACAAAGCAAAGAAGATAGTGAAAGGGAAAAATAACACTAGAAATATATTTATTCTTCTCAAAATTAAGACTATGTTCAGTCTTCTACAACTGCAGGTTCTACTATGATGGAGATTACAAAAGTCCCTCACACTCATGCTAAGCATCATAGTCAAGAAACCACAACAATGGTTATCTTGACTTCTAAGCACCCCAACAATAGCTTAGGATAACACAATGAAACAAACTCTCAAGCTCTCACTCACAAATTACAGTCGCACAACATACCAAAAAAAAGTCTCTTACAAAATAACATAGCCAAACACAAGTAATTTAAGGAAGATGATACAATATCACTTGCCACGATAAGTAACATGTGAATGAGGGTATTTTATACCATGCGTTTGCATAAGACTGGACCACAAAATATTTAATCCCTCTTTACAAATTCGTTAATTGAGAAGATTAATATTTCATCATGATGATCATATATGACTTGATCTTAATCCTAAGTGAGTTATGAACTCCTGCTTGTGTGGGTTTGTTTTTTGATTTGCATGGGTGAGGGTGGCTTTTGCAATTGATTCAATAAGCCTACCATTTTGGAGACCTGACCAAATAGGGATATGGGAACATAATCTTACAATATGGAATTTACTCTCATATAAGGTAAGTAGACGAATAGTTCCCTTAAGTGTTGACTTAAGGTCTTGAACAATGGGGTCTACTCTCTTCACCAGCTCAAGAGAGACTTAGTTTATGATTGGATCATAAACTTGTCCATTAGAGGATCGGTTGTCCTTAAGGTGCAAGATGTAATTACAAGAGTAAAACGGGCTTTTGACCCAACTGTAATTACAAACAACTCATGAAACATCGACTTGCATGTAATGGTTATATACACTGATACAACTTGTTTTACAACACATAAGAGAACAATTCTTGGTCTATAGTGGAGACTTAAAGTTAATGAATGAAAATTGATTAATAAAGAGCTTAATTAATTATTTGTGTATCATTGAAACTTATAATTTGTAAGTCCATAAGGTCTCGTTGCTAGCTCAACACTAGGGGATGTTTGGCGTACAAAGTTAAGTTCGACAGAACTGAGTTGAGTGGAGCAGAGTTAGTTTATCAATGATTTCAGAAGCCTATGTTTGGGGTGCAGAGTTAAGTTGAGTTAAGTCTAAAAATCTGTGTTTGTGGTACAGAGTTGAGTTGAGCTTTGAGAGATATCTGGGGTAGTTTTTTTCGTAACCTTAAGTAGATGGATTTTTAGGTGACTATTCAAATGTTCACTTAAATATATATATATATATATATATATATATATATTTCAAAATTGATATTTTTTTTTAAAAAAAAACATTGTTTATCTTTATTTTTTAGAAATTCACTTATTCCAAACTATAGGCAATGTAGCGTCAGTTTTTCTTTCTGTTGGGCATTGAACTTGTTTCAATTTATAGAAATCAAATATTTACATTATTAAATTGAACTTCTTTCAATTTATAGAAATCGACATTATTTATAACAAAAAATTGAAATTAATGAATGGAAAAAATGTAATGTACCTATATGTTTTTTCTTTTAAATACAAATTGAACTTCTATATCAAAATATAGAAATCTAAAGTTTCATTTTCTAAACACACATTGAACTTCTTTGAAACTTACAAATGAGAAACTTATTATGACATTTTTTAATTACTAATAGAGTTTTCATTATGAAATATAGAATCTAAAGTTTCGTTATGACATTTTTCAATTACTAATAGAGTCTTCATTGTCAAAATATAGAAATCTAAGGTTTCATTTTCTAAACACATATTGAACTTTTTTGAAACTTACAAATGAGAAACTTATTATGACATTTTCCAATTACTAAGAGAGTCTTCGTTATGAAATTGTTTTTTGACCATTACTTATTCTTTTTTTTTGTGCAAAAGAATATTGTTTGTTTATATTTGTTTAATCACATGTACTAAATTGAATATCTTTAGAAAAGAGAATATTAATATTTTACCTTTTTAAGATGAAAAGAAAACGACAGTATATTTCAACATTAGTGTCGAGTAGGGGTGTACAAATAACCCGATAACTCTATCAATCCAGACTATCCAACTCAAACCGTAAGTGTTGGTTCTCGGGTTGACCCGACCCAACCCAATATTTTTTAATTTATATATATATATATATATATATTTATACTTATAAATGAATATTTGTCAATTTTTAATATTTTTCTTCTAAGATTGTAACAAATATTAAGATGTTATAAATTTTAAACTTTGATAATTGAATTTTATGTGATTTTAGTTATTAATTTAAGAAAATTTTATTTTAAATAATTAATAAAATATTTAAAAAATTAAAAAAATCAACCCTACGACCCAATCCAATCCAACCTATTTTTGGGTTGGGTTGGATTAGGTTGAAATCCTTGATCGAAACATTAGGATAACCAACCTGGCCAACCCGAATTTATGGGTTGTTCCTAAAAAACCCTTCAACCCATTCCATGTACACCCATGGTGTCGAGTATGAGTAAAATATTCATAAAATATTACTAGGTCATCATGATTCACCAAACATAATTATGGTTCACAAAATATAAGTAAATGATCAATAATTGATCGAGTTCGTAAGTCTGAAGAAAGATTGTTGGAACAGAAAGTTAGACCTACTAAGTACATGTGAATTTCATAATATTTTGAACCATGGAAGTATCGTCAGTCACTGATAATTGTTGTCAGCAATAATCAACAAAGGAGGTACCACACGATTGCCAGATATGGTCTCTAACGATTAACGTCGATCACCGGAGAAAGTAGGTAGTGGTCGTCAGTTGTCGCATATGATTGTTAGTCGTCGAACAAGGTCGTCGATCACTAGAGAAGGTCATCAGAGGTGGTCGTTGGTGGCTTAAGGTGGTTATCGGAGAAGGTTGCTGATGGTGGCGACCAACCGTTGGAGAAATAATGATAAAATATGTTAATAGAGTTACTGTACACGCTGATATATTTAATATTCTAACATTGTAGCAAGTTGGTAGAATTGATTTGTTTATGGGGAGTTAATTTCTCTGTGGGTCAAATAGTTGAGTTGGGTTGATCCAACTCAACTCAACTCAACTCAGGTCAAACACCCCCCTTAAAAAAATAATGTAGTTGAAAGAAAATTTTGAAACAAATTAATATTTAATATGCTATATATATATATATATATATATATATATATACACACGTATATATATCAAATGTAGAATGGGAAATCATATTTGAAATACATTAAAGAAAAAATATTTATAAAATTTGAATAAGATTCAAATAAATAAATATCGTAGGAGAATTTGAAAATTTTGAATAAGATTCAAAGAGATTAAATATATATTTTTCATAAATAGAACCTTTGGGTTGAGCCATTATAACATACCTCTCTTGAATTGAGAATTAGAGAATTCTTTCTAGACTTTTTTTTCTCCAATTCCTTGTAAATTTTCTTTCAAGTAGCTCCCAAAAGCCTTAGTTCTATGTTCCAGTCATAGTCAAGAAGACTTTGTGGAAGAGAAAAGGACCCGCTAGAAATATCTCCAAAATATTTCAAGGTATGTTTTGCTTAGCCAAATTATTTTTTGTTTAATTCTAAAATAAAATCAAAGTTAATTTCAACACTTTCGTTATAAGTTTAATTTGATTTATTCCCTTTACTTCTTCCATCTCAACCAACTGTTCCCGAAGAAGATATTCTCTATGATTTTGGTTTGACTTCTTTATTGAAACCAACTACCAAGATAGTCACACTTGACCTAGCAACTCTTTGGTCTTTCACTTATTCAGATTTATGCCCTAAAGCCTCTTAATTAATTATTTATTAATAATAATAATTTTAATTATTTTATTTGTAATATAATATTATCCATTATACAAAAAAAATTCAAGGTTATTAGTGTAATCTTAAACAGTACGTGATTGACATACAGAATGATCATGTTCAAGAAATAATCTAAAAGGTCATATAATTTTGATTATTTTATTTGAAATATAAATTTATCCATTATATGTAAAATCTAAGGTTATTATTGTAATCTTCAACCGTATGTGATTGACATATGGGAGGAGCATGTTCAAGAAATAACCTAAATGGTCATAATCTATAGATAAGGTTGAGTGTCTTATCTTGGTAACACTATTGATACAACTTACTTTGTAATAGTTGCCAATAATTTGATCCAAATCATTCATGTGTAGACATGTCAGTTGGGGTATCTTATACAATTAGTTTGTATATGACTGAACCATGAAATATTTCATCTCTTTTTATAAATCCCCTAATTGAGAAGATTAATATTTCATCAGGATGATCATATATGCGACTCGATCTTAATCTTAAGTGAGTTATGAACTCCTATCTGTGATGGTTTGTCCTTTGATTTGCATGGGTGAGGGTGATTTTTGTAGTCAATTCAATAAGTCTACCATTTTAGGGATATGACCAAATAAGAAGCTATGACCAAATAAGAAGTTGGAAACATAATCTCACAATATGGTATTCACTTCTTCCCATATAAGGTGAGTATTAGTTGGGCTTTTTGTACGGGTGACCTCTTTTCATGCGTTTTAATGCAATCTGACCCATCATCTGAAAATAATGAAATATGATATTTTTCGTACTCTGTCACTCATCCAAATTATCGTGAGGGCAATGTACTCTCACTCTCACTTTCGTACTCTTATTCTCGCTTTTGTTCTCTCTTCTTTAATTTTGACTTAATTTTATCTTCTTTCTTTCTTTCCAATCTTTTACTCTTACTCTCACTCTCGCTATGCTCACTCTTGGTCTTGCTCGTTCTCGTTATCACTCTCACTCTTGATATAGCTCTTCTCTGACTTAATAAATGTATATCTTTTTCAATCTTTTAATCTCGCTCTTGCTCCTCTCTAGCTTTTTTTTTCCTCCTTTTTTCAATCCTTCCTTCTTCAACCCCACTCTTAGTCCTCACAATTATGAGCAAGAGCTAGAGCGATCATCTGATCGCACATCACTTAAGATCCAAGAAATTTTGTTGACGTGGCAAGCGAGAGCAAAGAACGAGAATTAATAGCGATAGTGTTACCCTATCTAAAAGCGTGACCAATCGAGACAACCTCATACTACCCTGCTTGGTAATTTTACGCGCATTGCAATGTCAAAATGGGTCATATTTTATTATTTTCAAATGACAGGTGAGATCGCATTATAGTGAGTGAAAAGAGGTCTTTCGTGCAAAAACCTCTGATTAGTTCCCTTAAGTGTTGATTTTGAAACTTGAACAATGGGGCCCTACCCTCTCACTAGCATGACAGGAACTTAGTTTATGGTTGGATCATAAAAAAAATTCATTAGCGAATTAATAGTATGGTACAAGATGTAATTACCGAGATAAAATAGACTTTTGATCCAACTATAATTACGAACAACTCGTGGAGGATCGGCTTGCATGTAATGGTTGTATCCATGGACACAACTTGTCCTATAATGCATAAGAGTGTGACTCTTGGTCTATAGTAGAGTGACCTAAAGTTAATGAATGAAAGTTGATTAATTAAATAATTTAATTAATTAAGTTTGTTCCATTGGAGCTTATAATGAGTAGGTTCATAAGGTCCCCTTGCTAAGCTCATAGTAACACCAAAAGATATGTTTAGTTGAAAGAAAATTTTGAAATGTTTAAATTAATATTTAATTTGAAGTATTCAGATTAATATTTAATATATTAGATATATTAAATATAAAATTAGAATATATATTTATTGTATCTGATACAAAAAATAATAAAATAAATATTGTAGAAAATTTGAATAAGATTCAAATAAGTATAAGATATATTTTAATATATTAGAATCAAAATATAATATTTTAATTATAACAAAGATTTTCTCTTGAATTCTATAAATTAGACTTTCGGTTGAGCCATTAAAAGATATATCTCCCAAATAGAGAATTAGAAAATTCTCTCTAGACTTTTTTCTCCCCATTTTCTTTTAAGATGCTCCCACAAGCTTTGGTCCTATTCGAGTCATAACAAATAGGCTTTATAGAATTGGAGTTTCAACCTCGTTGGAGTTGGAGTAAGAAAATTAAAAACCAACTAGAAATATCTCCATATTTCTTGTAAATTTTTTCTTAATTTTATATATTTTTAATTTAATTTTAAATAAAATTAAAAACGATCTAATGCTTCCACTCGAGAGTAAAACATTCATTCCTTTATCACTATGATGTAGTTGCTTTCTTGGATGACTTCATCAATTCACTCACAACCGTTTGACAATTGGAGTTGCATCACAACCAATAATCAAACTAACATTTTCTTTCAGACTTCCCAGTTATTGCATTGGAATTAACAGATCATGATCTAACTAATCTAATTTAGTTGCCTTTATTTTACCTCTACTAGTATCTTTTGCAACTTTAACTTGCATTCTCTGTCTCGTTGTCGTTTAGAAACATTCAACCTAACTGATTACAATATAGAATTTGTTAGGCTAACTACCACTTTCATTCTTCTAATATGCTTGTAAAAACAACTGCCAAACTGACTCTGATAAGTCTCATCATCCAACTTGCCAGTCAGTATAAGATTCATCTTAATTCTATTGGTTTTGGGGAATCTACCATGCAATAAATCAGGGTGGCTTGCAATAAAGGATATGAATAAACTTCTATCTGAAGCTACATGTATCGATGTTGCACTGTTTAAAACCTAATCAAATGAGTGGTTATCATATTTTGTGTTACTTTCAAAATAGAATAAGGCATTATGCACTACATTTGCCTCTTGGTTCACTAACCTCTTCAGATCCTTTCTCATCTTTTTACACTAACCCTTTCTTGTGGCAATAATAATATTTTATCTCCTTAATTTATTTTCTCCTATTGCTACTCGATTTATTTTCTTCAAATTCAACCTTATCTTTACTCTTATATATTGATGACTCCACAATTGGTTCTTCATAAAATCCTCCCGACAAATTTCTTCAGCAATAACTACTTCACGAATCTCTAAAAACTTCAAAGTCCTATCACCTGATGAAGTAAACATTGTTGTCTTCATCAATTTCTCAAGTAAAAGATCAATAATTGAATAACATTCATCTTGTCGATAAACTCAATCTTAACTGAGATTAGTTTATTGATTAAAATTGTGATCGCATTAATATGAATTAAAAAAAGAACTCTCAACCGAACATCCTTACTAAATCTATTGCATTGGTATTGTTTGGTAAGATACTAGTCAAGCTCACTAACAAGCACAACCTTATGATAGCCACACTACCTAGTTTGTCCACATCTGACATCCGATGATCTTGTTACCTTCTTCGATGTCTTATGCAACTAATTCCTGCATGTTAAGTAATCTTTGATCTGCATCTTTCAATACCCAAATTTTTTTTCATCAAATTTTATAATATTCTCTCACAACTTGACTACTCCAATACCATGAATCTAAACCAATAACCTTGATACCACTTGTTGGAAGAAAGTATACTTGACGTCTACAACTACAAGCAATCAAACAAGACATAAATGGTACTATATCTCTCCTTCCACAACCGAAGCAAATAAAGTTAGTACAAACACAAACCAAAGACGATAGGGAAAGAGAAAATACAACATCAAAAATATATTGATTGTTCTCAAATTCGAGATTACATCCAAACTTTTACAACTGTATAGATGTTCTACTATAATGTAGATTACAAAATGCCTTCACACTCATGCTAACAATCATCCTCAATAAATCTTACATTGAGTTCTAAGCACCACAATACTAGTAGCTTGGTCACACAATGAAACAACCCCTCAGGCTTTCACTCATAAATTACAGCCACACACGACATAAAGAAGGCTCTCAGAAAATAACCTAGCCAAACACAAGTTATTTGAGGAAGTTGTCTTGGTGTCGCAACACTACAACAAGTAGCATAAAAAAACAAAAGTGCATGCGTCTTTGCTAGGGTGCAGGGGCGGATTTCAAATTTTTTACTATCTATAATATATATATAAGAAAAGTCAGATCAAATCACAAAAAATCCTTTTGCCATAGTGGTTAGTATGTCATTAGCCCTACTCAAATCCTAGGTTCAAGCTCTAATGTAACATTAAATATTTTTTTCAATATCATATTCTAACATTATTGCTCTTGTGTTGTGTTCAAAATTCATAGAATTAAATTTACCCCAAACTATCAGTTAAGTTTTTTATTTGATTGGTGATTTAAGAATTACCAATATTAATTTAGTTCGCATATGTGATCTCTCACCTGGATATGATCATGAATGTTAAAATTGCACTCAACATATTTAAAAGTTTAATCTGTATTCTTAACCATTGCTCTGTCCTAGGGGATAAAACTGCGAAAATGACCGTGAAAAACAATTGTCTAAGAACCATATGGCCAGCAGTATTAACAACCGGTCCAGGGCAACACCAGCTATCAACAACTGGGTTCGAGTTAGCTCCCGGAGATTCATGGTCGTTCAACGTCCCGACGCCATGGACTGGCCGAGTATGGGCACGAACCCGATGCTCCAATAATGGCGGATTCTTCACCTGTTCGACCGGAGAATGCGGTCGAGGTCTCGAATGCAACGGCGCCGGAGGAGTTCCACCAACCACGCTGGCTGAATTCACCCTCGCCGCCACAAACGACGGCCAAGATTTCTACGACATCAGCCTTGTGGATGGCTTCAACATCCCAGCCTCCATCAGCAGCGAGGGCGGCACAGGGCCATGCAAATCCTCAAACTGTCGTGCCGACGTGAACAGGGTTTGCCCGACAGAGCTGCAGGAGAAATCTGGCGACGAAGTGATTGGCTGCAAGAGTGCTTGTTTTGTATTCAACCAACCTCGCTACTGCTGCATTGGAGAGTTCGATGGCCCTGACAAATGCAAGCCAACGAACTATTCGCAGGTTTTCAAAAACCAATGCCCGGATGCTTACAGCTACGCGTATGATGATCGGAGTAGTACTTTTACTTGCAGTAATAGGGCAAATTATGTCATCACATTCTGCGGTTGAAGATGAAGACAATGGGTACGTTGGAGCCATGAGATAAGTATTTAAGAATAATTTACCAAATTGGTTTTAATAAGCTTCCATGAGATTGATTGATTTGAGTATATGATAAGAAAACCTTAGCGAATTGGAATTAGTAACCCTTGGTTATGTGAATCCCTAATGCTCAAACACTAAGACTCCCAAATCGATTCGATTCAATTCTAAGGAAAAAGGACTAGATATGGATTATCAAAGACCAAGAGGTAAGGAAACTAGTTCCTCACTCAAGGATGGAACAGTCCACAAGCAAAGGATGGAACACTCCACAAGCAAAGGAAAGAACACTCCACAACAAGTTGATCAAACCTACCAGAATGTTCATGGCTTGCAACCCTATACTCAAGAATTGCAAAGGGTGATGATGTGACTCTGCAACAAATCACATGAAATTGTATTCATCCAAAAACTGTCTTGTACAACCTAATGGCCAAGCTTTAAATAGCTTCCCAAAATCCTAAATGTCATATCATGACAAATGACAAAAATACCCCTACTTAAAATGTCATAAAAATGATAAAATTGAAAAAATAATAAAATTATATAAAAATTAGAAATTAACAAATTTGATGCCTTGGTGGTTCATATCATCCTCTCCTTTTGAAGGATTCGTCCTCAAATTCAAATCAATTCCTTGTAAAGCGGTCTTAAAATCATGAGAAGAAAATGATGCGACTCTTCTTGGGTTTCTCTTGAATGGTCTCCCTGGTAAATCAACATCATAAGCATGAAATGTCAATGACCCATCTTCTCTTGGATTCCATTTCTTTTAGAAATAATGATGGTTCTTCCAATTCACATATAGTTTGCAACCATAGAAAGAATTTGGACTAATCTTTGAGTTTTGGTTCATGTTCAACGCTTTAACAACCTGCAAAAACTCAAAAGAAAAACTAGGCAAATTTGGTTGAAACTCACTTGTTAGAAAACAATCTCTTTTATCAAGTTCAAAAATGTTTTGTTTTGAAATCAAGAAAGATTTATCGTCACAAGTTCTTAAAGGCACATTCTTAGCTTTTCTCTCATTTTGATCTCTAGACCGAGCATTACTCACTTTCTTTTCTCTCTCATTTGGGTTTTCACATTTTTCTTCTTCATAAATTTCTATTATTGTTTTTTCCTCAGTCTCATGCCTTTTATTTTCCAACTCACACACATCAAGTTTTACTTCTCTTGGAAGCATTGATACAAGAGTAGGATCACATGTTACTTCGTGATTGAATGTACTAACAGTGTTATCACAAAATAATTGAGTTTCAAGCTCACTATCATCTACTTTCGGTCCCCCACTACCATCAACACAATATGCTTCTCTAGAAACAAGTGGCACAACAGTAGTAGTAAGAGTATAGTCATGTGATTTCTTGCTATCTAATGACCCACTAGGCAAAATATCATTATTATGCATATGTACAACATTGATAAACTTCTCTTTTCTACATTCTACCTTATCAAAATGCTCATACATGGTAGGTAAACTAACTTTTGTCACAAATGTATTAGCATTGGAGGTAGTCGTAGATTTAGTGTACCTTAAAGATCTCCGTTGGAGTTGCCTTTCTATTTTGATGGCAATATCCACCATCTCTTCCAGAACCTCACAAGGTTGAATTTCTTCTCGTTCAACAATCATCTTGGCAATATTCTTATTAAGTCCTTGGTAGAATCGGTCCATGATAGCTTCCCCATCCTCATCCAAGTTCATTTCCTCAATCAATAGGAGCATCTCTTCATAATACTTTTCCACGTTTTTGCTCCTTTGTCTTAAAGTTTGCAATTTGTGGAAAGACTTAGGAACAAAACGCTTCCTCATTAGAAGTTTGATTTCTTTCCATGAGGGTATTGCATAATCTCCACTTTTTCTCTTTTTCGACACCAAAATGTTCTACCATGTTAGGGCATAATCCTCAAATTAAGATATGATAAATTTTACCTTTTCATTTTCACTATAGTGGTGATGATCAAATATGGCATCAATTTCCTCCTCCCAATAAAGGTACTCCTCTGGATTGCAAATACTCCCAAAGAACACTGGAGGCTTATTTCGATCAACATTATGGTCATTCCTTAGAGATCTCCTTTGTGCATACATGACTGCAAGAAGATGTTAGCATAAAGAAAATTGGACCTCACAATTCACTCCCTCACGTGCTTCACTCAACATATGAAGTTCACTCGTGTTTACTCTCCTTAATGTAAACTCTCCCTTACAAGATGTAATTTCTCTCAAAGACAAAGCTAAATGTATCAAAATCACGTGAACAAAAATTGGACTTAAAAGAAATAATTTTAGATAACAAAAACCTAAGAAAGAAAAGTTGCTGCAGAAAAGAAATTGGGCTGCTGTAGAATCAAATTGGCTTGACCGGTTCAGTATCTTTCGGTCCGGTCTTTCAACGAAACTTTTTGAGATTTTATTTTACCCACAAAAGAACGAGTATATAAAATTTGGGCTTAAAATATGATCGTTTGGTCTCAGTAAAAATTATTTAAATCAGATAGATGAGATTTTTCAGATTTTCCAGATTTGAACAGTATGAACAAAAACGATTTTTTCTTCTATTTTACTTCTACTTTTTCCAGAATCAGTATTTTTTCTTCAAACTTAAGTCGATTTGATTCACTTTAGGCACTGGAATCAATCGATTTGGATTCCTGAACACTATACTAAAAATAGGTCAAATCAGAACAATTCTGTAGATGTGCAGCAAAAAAATTCTCAAAAAATAAATTTCTAAGAAAATAGGTATGCTTTTGGAATCTACTCTCCGAATTTTGAATAAAAAGGCTTATGGTTAAAGCTTTCTCCAAATATGATCAAATAAAATATAATTGCTTGAAAAGATTATGCATGAATAGATCATAAACAATTATTTGTTTAGAAAGATGAAGCGCATAGATCAAATTGCAAGTAATTTTTTTTTAAATAAACAAGACAAGGATTTTGGAAACAAAAATTCAGAATATAGATGAGAGAAAAAAAAAAGGATAGATCCGATCTAAAGCCAAAGCGATTCGATTCAAACACTAAAACCCTAGCGAATTGGAATTAGGAACCCTTTGGTTATGTGAACCCCTAATTCTCAAACACTAAAACCCCCAAATCGATTCGATTCAATCCCAAGGAAAAAGAACTAAATGTGGATTACCTTATGACCGAAGACCAAGAGGTAAGGAAACTAGTTCCTCACTCAAGGATGGAACACTCTACAAGCAAGTTGATCCACAAGCAAGTTGATCAAACCTACCTGAATGTTCCTGGCTTGCAACCCTGTACTCAAGAATTGCAAAGGGTGATAATGTGGCTCTGGAACAAATCACATGAAATTGTATTCATCCAAAAACTGTCTTGTACAACCTAATGACCAAGCTTTAAATAGCTTCCCAAAACCCTAAATGCTATATCATGACAAATGACAAAAATACCCCTATTTAAAATGTCATAAAACGGATAAAATTGAAAAAATAATAGAATTATATAAAAATTAGAAAATAACAAATTTGATGCCCTGGTGATTCATATCAATATATTACTTTAGTGGATAAAATAGGAAAAAAAAAACTTGGGTGCTAACATGCTTTTAATTATTCTAAATCAATTTTTATGAAATGAAAATCGCATTTAAGAGTGTAAAGTCAAACATTAAGTTGATATGATTAAAAGCTTGTTGTAACGACCATAAATTTTGGAAGAAACCTATCTAGGGGCATTATTTAAGACACTCGGTTCACGATGAAATTTCAGCACCATAACGGTGCTATCGAGAGTTTCAAAAAAATTTCAAGGACTTCTTTGTAAGAACGAAAACACTTCTAGATCAAAACAATCTTCTCAACCTCTCACCAAACTTCGCTACACTTATTTTGGAGTAATTTTGAATATGACAAACGTGTGTTTAATGTTGAAGGTTTATCTCGTGTTATACTCAAAAAATTATAATAATAATAATATCTTGTCCATCTTTTTTTAACTAAAATTAAAAACTTCAATAAAAATGGGTAGTTAAAAAGTTCATTATTTAAAAAAAAAAATAATTTAGAAAATGATGTCTTTTGTGGGTTATCAATTTTAATTATCCACTTATTTAAGTTCTCAACTTATTATTAGAAGTTTCAATTTTGAGTTCAATATGTGAGGCTGTAAATGGAAGGAGCAATAATCATAATGGCCATTTTATCAACATCAACGAGGATGAACTCATTCCATCCGACTATGGATCAGAACGAAACTGTTCTTTTCAACCCATTTTATTGAACAAAAACAAAACAAGCAAACTGGAAAGTTAGGATTTTGGATTCGATCGATAAACGATTGTGAGAAAAAGGTTAAATTATACCAAAAATATTACCCATGAATGTTGGAATATGTTTTTAACTATGCCACTAAATTTTGAAAAGTTTCATTTTAACCTTTAAAATTTATTCCAAAAAATACTCTAGGATAATTTTTTTCATGAAAATGGATGCAATGGCTAATGTGTAAAAAGCAGAAAATTTACATGACATCGCTTACAACATCATTCACCAAAAAGAATTATTTAGGGGTTGTTTGAAGCGCTGAGTTAGAACATCAATATGAGAAAAACAGAGACATCTAGAATCTTTGGAAAAAGCTTTTGATGAGGGGGAGTCACCAACAATAGTCGACGATGACAATCAGTCATTAATATGCATTGCTTTATGAATGCTCGGCCCATAGGTACTGAAGAACTTTGCTTTGCATAAGTTTTTAGCAGTCTAAGTGATGTGCCTTTGTTTACATTGGTTATAATAGTCTGTGAGTTAGTATAATTTGTAGAGTCATATAATAGTATTTAAAATACAGGTAGTATAGTCTGAGATTATAACAGTATGTGTTTGGAGTGCAGAGTAAAACAAACCCTTAGGTGTTGTCTGGACTACACCCAAGTATGGTGCAACTCGTGTTTTAACACAAACATTTTTCTTAAAAAAATAAGAAAAAAATTGTGAATATCTATTGGGCTACACATCACTTAGGAGGCAGCACCCAAGTATTTCTCTCTTCACGTATATTCACGTGGTAATTGATGTATAAAAATTAATTATATAAATAATTTTAGATATCTTTTAGAAAAATTGCTTTTTTTGGACCTATTTTAATTTGATTATTTTGGACCCCTATATCATGAAAGTGATGTAAAAGAGAGAAAATGGGTGAGATGAAATAACTATTGGGCTCTCATTATGTTAAACATATTTCATACAATTAATTACATCATTCACCTACCTAACCACCCGAACTAATGAATTAATTTCAACCCAACTAACACTAATTTCAAACAAATTTTTATATATCATCCTTTTATCACAAAAAAATCAAAAGTTCTAAACTCAAAGGTCCATATTCTACTTTATAAGATTTTTTTTTGTTCAATCTATACACTTTGTCCCACAACGTTCAAGAACAAATAAGTATACTATGTTATTTTCCAATGCATTCATTACATTCTTGTATTGGGACATGAAAACCGCGTGAAAAAATATCGTTTAAATGCATTCTATTCGGAATATCTCGATCGGGTCTCAAAATATTTTGGATCGGACTTGAATCCCAGTCGAGAACACATGAATTCCAACCGAGAACTAGAGATGTCCATTTTCCCCGCGGGGAATGGGGGAGGGAGTGGGGAAGAAATTTTCCCCATTGACTATTCCCCGTCCCCGACCCCGACCCCGACCCCGTCCCCGCCCCGATTAATTTATTTAATTTTAAATATATATATATATTTATACATTTAATAAACCATAAGTCTAAATTTTATTAGATATAATTTTATTTTTCTAAGAAAATTGAAAAAAATGTCTTTTAACTAGAAATCTCTAAAGAATAATTAACCATTTAAATACAAATTTTCAAAAAAAAAAAAGAAATTAGTTAATACAATTTTAAAAAATAAAAATGTAAACGGAGAATTTTTCCTTGCGGGGAACTCGATCCCCGCGAATTCCCCGCGGGAAATCCCCGCCCCGTTCCCCGCGAAATTAAATGGAGAATTTCGCGGGGACGGGGAATGAAATAGGGGGTGGGGATGGGGACGGGGAGCCATTCCCCGATCCCGCCCCGCCCCGTGGACATCTCTACCGAGAACGTTTTCCAATATGAAAGCGCAGACAACTTCCCAAATTGGAAAATGGACTAGGAATTTTGACATTTTTTATATATTATTTTTTATTGCTTATTCATTTTTCTTCTGTCTTTTGCAGTCATGTCACGTGTTTGGGTGTGTTTCGGAGGTATATGGAACGATAGAGCAAAAGGATTATGTTGGTGGTGAAGTTAGAGAGTTGGATGTTGACTTTGAAATTACGTTTGAGGAGTTTTTGTTAGACTATGTTGATATAATTAAATTTACCCAACGGTTAATGATATCTTTATTTCTTCTCAGAGATAGTAGGTTCAAATTCCTCCACTTCACCTATGATGTAATATTCTCGATTGGGGTCTAAGACAATAAATCAATTGAATTTTTTCCAATTAAGTAATCATTAAAAGATATTAAAAACTAGGGAGGATCATTTAATAACGGTTGCTCTTTAATATAACATTGATAAGGTTTCTTTTTAAGAATATAGCGTTACAATTGTGAGGAGATAGATTTTTTTTTTTAGTTCTTGTGGAGAGAAAGATTTGAACTTTTACTTTTGAAAAAGTTACTATTCCTTAGTCGATGAGCTATACTCAGATTGATATATTATTAACAAGGTTTAATTATAATCGCTTGGTAAGTTTTCAAAGGAGGTATAATTACTCAAACTAAAAAATATGGTTGTAACATAGTCCTATAGTTCTTCAATAGTCTTAGTTTTTGTATTCTTGAAAGAAAAAAAAAGTACTCCTCAAAAAAGAAAGAGTAGCTTTTATATATATATATATATATATATATATATATTTTCATAAAGTATCAGATGGTAAAAAAAAATAAGGGAAGAGAGGGTCCAAATCATTAAAAAGATAATAATTCAATTCAAATGCATGTCAGTATATAAGAGAAAAGTTGAGTTCAAAATTATTAAAAAAATAATTGAATTCAAATGCATGTGTGTATATATATATATATAATTCAAATGCTTCATATTAAATGCTCACCAATGAATGCATTACATTCTATGCTTCATTAAATTGTTTGCAATTATGATTTAGTCAAAGCATTCGATGACATATCAACTCAAGTTTCTAAATTTTATATTTAAATCTTGGAAGTTTTCAAAGGACTTAAAAATGGTGACTGTGTTAGCTTTTCTCCAACCATATTAACGAAAATGTGACACTAACATTTCTTTATTAATCTCCTATTATTTTAATGTTAATTAATTTTAATAATTTTGAGTTTGATGTGGCAATAACAACAGTTAATTAATTTTACAATAAATATTTAGGATGGTGTGGCAAAAATAAAAACTTTTAGGTTAAAATATCTTGTATTTTGAGTTTTGTTCCATTTTTGTCCCTATACGTTCAAATGTTCAAATATCTGGTACTTTTTCTCTTTTTTTTTAACTTTAAGATAGATATGAGATTGGAGTAAAGAAAACAAAGAACAATGGATGAAGTAGAATGAAGGAAATGAATGGACAGAATTTCAAGGAAAGATGAACAAACTTAAAAAGAAAGATAGAATCAATTCTAGAGTAGGCCACAAAGATGCAACCTATGCTCTAATACCAAAATGATAAGGCAAGTGGAGCAGCTCATGGAGAAGGGTTACATTCGATAAAGTTTGAGTTCATGTTTTGTAGGTCATACTGATTCCAAAGAAGGATGGAACTTGGCGAATGTGTGTAGATTGTAGAGCTATCAGCAAGATTACGGTAAAGTATCGTCATCCTATACCTAGACTTGATGATATATGTTGATGAATTGCATGGTTCTGTCCTATTTACTAAAATTGATCTTAAGTTTGGATACCATCAAATTAGGATAAAGTTGGTGATGAATGGAAAACTACCTTTAAGACCAAACATGGATTATATGAGTGGTTAGTTATGTCGTTTGGTCTTACCAATGCACCTAGTACATTTATGTGTCTAATGAATCATGTGTTGCGTGAATTTCTAGGAAAAATTGTAGTAGTTTACTTTGATGATATACTTGTTTATTCCAAGTCTTTGGAAGAACATGTGGAGCATGTTAGGAAGATTCTACTTGCATTGAGGGAATCTCAATTATTTGCCAATGTGAAAAAGTGTGCTTTTTGCTTAGATAGGATTAATTTCCTTGGATTTATTGTTTCTGGAAATGGTATTGAAGTTGATAATGATAAAGTTAAGGCTATCCAAGAATGGCCACAACCTAAAAATACTAGTGAAGTTAGATCTTTTCATGGCTTAGCTAGTTTTTAGAGGAGATTCATTAAGAATTTTAGTACCATTGTTGCAACACTTATGGTTAAAAAGAATGTTGTTTTCAAATGGGGAGAGAGTCAAGAAAAGGCATTTGTTGTTTTAAAAGAAAAATTGACTTATGCACCTTGTTATCTTTGCCTAATTTTGAAAATACATTTGAAGTTGAATGTGATGCTAGTGGTATAGGAATTGGAGCAGTTTTAATGCAGGACACATCCTTTCACCTATTAGTCCAAATTCACTCCCAACCTTTCAAATCCATACATGAACCCTATTAAATGTGAATACATGAATTAAATAGGTACATAATGTATTACAAATGTGAATGAATCTGGATTATCAGATTCATTATGACTCTTTGATGAAAAGGTGCTTTATGAACCTTGAAAGGTTGCAACTCTTCACTATGTATTGACACCTTAGCTTTAAGATAAATATTCAATGCCTCTTGAAGTCTCTTAGCTCTAGCTCTTGTCATTGGGCCTTGTGGCATAATAATTGCCTCATGGTTGGGGTTAAATTGGAGCTAACTTTCATTGATTTTGAGAATGAGCTTCAATTGAGCTGATTGAGCTAGATTTCCATCTTCTAGACTTTTCTCGTGATCTTCTTGATAGTTCACTTCCTTATCATCCTCTTCCTCTTCGAAAGGATTCATCCTCGAATCTGTATCACCTACATCAAAACGAGATAAGTCAGCAACATTAAATGTAGCACTTACATTATACTTACCAAGAAGATCAATTTTGTAGGCATTGTCATTGATCTTTTCTAAAACTTGGAATGGTCAGTCTCCCTGTGGGTGTAACTTGGATTTCCTTTTGTTTGGAAACCGCTCCTTTCGAAAATGAACCCAAACCCAAATGTTATATTATATCTTTATCTTTGATTAAAGCTTACCCTCTCCTTTAATGAGTAACAAAAACTTAACCTACCAAATTATGGCATTATTTGATAATCATTTGATTTTATATTTTTAAATTTTTAAAAATTAAGCTTATAAACATTATTTCTACCTATGGCCTTAGTTTTACTGCCTACACATGTTTTCTAAATCAAAATTAAATTTTGAAAACTAAAAAAGATAGATCTCATTTCTTAAATTTTGAAAACTAAAAAAAAGGTAGATCCTATTTCATAACCATTTTTATTTTTATTTTCTGTATTTAAAAATTATGTTTATTTCCTTACTTTTTTTTTTTTTGGTTAAGTTTTTCAAGATTTACAAAACAAAATTAAGTTTTTAAAATTTACTTAAAAAAAAAAACTTAGCTTAATTTTTAATAGAATTTTAAAAAAATAAGTAATAAACCAAAAAAATTATTAGTGTAAGTAGGGTTTATAAACTTAATTTTCAAAAATACAATAATTATCAAATGAGGTTGTAGTTTTTGAGAACTTATTTTTGTGTTTTAAAATCTAACTAAAAATTGAAATGTTTCTTTACGTAGGATAAAAATTACAACAGAAAAATAACAGAAAAAATTAAAAATTAAATGGATATCAACCCATTTCACTTGAAAATTGGTAGAAATCTGATGAACACGTGTCTATTGCACATCAAAACACCATTAGGTCAAAAAATTTCAATATATAAAATCCAATTTAAATTTATCTTTATCCCACGTGCCCACTAAAAATGTGCGAGTCATTAAAGAGATTTTTCTTTCTTTTTTTTTTTTTTTGTCAGGACCAACGTTCAAATCCATTTCTTGAAAACCAATATTAGGTTTTTTTAATTGTATGGTTAGAGTGGTTAAACCATCGTTATTTTTCTTTTTATTAAACTTCTCTCTCTACGTGTATAAATTCTTAAGTTATTGGAAATGAATAAAGTAGGTGACATAATATGGTATCATAGAAAAATTCTCTCTCCTTTTTTCGAGAATTTTGTGTGAAGTTGAGTTTCTTTCTCGTGGGAGTACTCAGTCTCCATCATCTTCTTCCTCTGTTCAAACGCCATTGTTATCTGATGCTTCTAGCACTAATTTTCTTCATCACAATGACACTTCGAATCTTGTTCTCGTGTCAGATCTTTTTACCGAGGACAATTATGTAACCTAGAGTCGGTCAATGCTTCTTGCTCTTTCCATTCGCAACAAGCTTGGTTTCATTGATGGCTCAGATTTTGAAATTCATTGGTGATCTTGTGTCTGCATGGGCTCGCAACAATAATGTTGTCATCGCCTGGATACTCAACTCGGTTTCTAAGGGCATTTCATCGAGTCTTCTCTTCACGTATTCTGCTAAGGTGATTTGGTTAGAACTCAAAGATCGTTTTTAAAGCAAGAATGGTCCTAGGATTTCCGAAATCTCACCACACTTACTCAAGGTAAACAGTCAGTAACAACTTACTTTCCTAGATTGAAGACTATCTGGGATGAATATGCCTCGTATCGTCTTGATTGTACATGTGGAGCGTGTACTTGTGGTGGATTACAAGACATTGGGAAATTTGTTCAGTTCGAATACCTCATGAGCTTTCTGATGGGCCTCAAGGATTCTTTCGGTTTTGCTCGCTCTCAAATCCTTTTGATGGATCCTCCTCTGATGATCAAAACATTTTCATTGATTATTCAAGAAGAGTACATTTGCATTCTAATCATTGGATAATTGACTCAGGTGCTACAATGGCATATATGCTTCAATCGAGAGTTGTTTACTAGTATGGAACCTGTTAAAACATCAGTCATTATGCCTAATGATACTCGGATATCAATATCTTGTGTTGGGATTGTCACTTTATTTGGTTCATTGCATCTTCAACGAGTACTTTTTGTTCCTCAATTCCAATACAACTTACTCTCTATCAGTACTTTGGTAGTTGATTCTCCTTATATTGTTCATTTTAATATTAACGGATGTAATAATCAAGACAAGTACACTTTGAGAACGATTGGCAAGGCTAAGTTGACTGAGCATCTTTACATCCTAGAGAAGGTTTTTCCTGTTGTCTTTTTCATGTATGTGCAACCTCTAATCTACGTTTGTCGCCAATCTTATGGCACTCCAGGCTTAGTCATCTCTCCCTTTCTCGCTTAAATACTTTGAAAGATGTATTACATATTAAAATTGATCGTGTTGATCCATGTGGTGTTTGTCCCTCGGATAAACAAAGGCAACTTTGCTTTACATCTAACAATAGATTGTCATTGCATGCTTTTGATTTGGTACATGTTGATGTCCGGGGTCCCTTTGCTACTACTTCGTATTCTGGATACAATTATTTTCTTACTATAGTAGATGACTGCACGCGGTATACTTGGCTTACATGTTGTGAAATAAGTCTGATGTTTTTGCTATTGTCCCTTAGTTTTTTAAGCTAATTCAGACTCAATATGGAAAAAATATTAAAGCTTTTAGGTTCAATAATGCCCCAGAACTCTCGTTCAAAGAGTTTTTTCTAGAATAAAGAGCCATTCACTAATTTTTTTTGTGTGGTGTGGCCTTAACAAAACTCAGTTGTGGAACGAAAACGTCAACATTTGTTGAATGTTGCCATGGCACTATTTTTTCAATACCATGTTCCCATAGAATTTTGGAGTGAATGTGTCCTAATCGCAGTACATCTAATCAACAGAACCCCATCTAAGCTCGTCAATTGGCAAACTCCTTATGCTTTGCTCACAAGATTGAATCTTGATTATTCCTTACTAAGGGTCTTTGGGTGTTTATGTTATGCATCCACTCTTTCGGCCAACAGGTCTAAGTTTGCCCCTCGAGCTACATGGTCTGTGTTTATGGGTTATCCCTCCGGAATGAAGGCATATAAGTTGTTGGATCTTACTACTCATAAGATGTTCATATCCCGTGATGTAGTATTTCATGAGAGTGTGTTTCAATTTCACACTATGACTCTATCTGCAAATCAACAAGACTGTTTTCTTGATATAGTCTTGCCATGGTCTGTTAATTTTGACATTCCGTATGATGTATCTTTGTCTCATGATGTATCAACAACTAATGATGTCATACCTAAAGTTGTCCAAGTGGCTAATGATGATACACCTAAAGTTACTCCAGTTGTTGGCAGTCCCTCTGGTTTGCCTTCAGCTAATGGTTAACAACTTTCTGAAGCTATCGTACCTTTACCAAATCATGGACCGAGGATATCTTCTCGATCTTCAAAGCCGTCAACATACCTTCAAGATTACCATTGTAGTATGCTTTCTAACACAGACTTCCCAATGACATCTACAAGATACCCTTTTCAAAAGTATGTTTCTTATGACTGTCTTTCTCCGACTCACAAGACATTTTCCTTGCAATTGTATGCTCACTATGAACCTCAGTTTTATCGTTAGGCTTTTCCCTTTGATCATTGGAAGGAAGCTGTGAAAGCTGAGTTGAATTTAATGGAAAGCAATAAAACCTGGGTGGTTGTTCCTTTTCCCTTAAGGAAGCATTCTATTGGTTGCAAATGGATATACAAAGTGAAACATAAAGCTGATGGAACAATTGAGCGTTACAAGGCTCGATTAGTTGCAAAGGGATATACCCAGGAAGGTCTGGACTTTATAGAAACGTTTTTGCATGTGGCCAAGCTAGTAACTGTTAGAGTTCTTCTTATAATGGCAGTGTCTTTTGGTTGGCCTTTGATACAGTTAGATGTGAATAATGCTTTCCTTCATGGGGATTTGTTTGAAGAGGTGTATACGGACTTGCCATTGGAATATGATACGAGTGGGCAAACTCATGGTAAGGGGGAGCGCTTGGTTTGTCGATTACATAAATCAATTTATGGTTTAAAACAAGCATCTCATAGTGGTTTTCCAAATTTTTTGAAGCATTGATTGGTTTCGATTTTCATCAACCAAAATCTGATTGTTCTCTCTTTGTTAAAAGGACTGGGACAAAATTCATGATGTTGTTAGTATATGTGGATGATATTATTATAACAGGGACAAACCAGTTGCTATAGATAAGCTGAAAGTACTGCTCAATGATCGATTCAAGCTTAAAGATTTGGGATCAGTCAAATATGTTCTTGGCTTAGAACTAGCTCGGTCATCTAAAGGGATTTATCTTTCCCAACGGCATTACACCCTGCAACTGTTAGAAGATACTAGGTTACTTGGTGCTAAGCCCGAGCATGTACCAATGAATCCTCATTTAAAGCTTCAGCAGTCTGAGGCTGACTTGCTTTCTGATCTTTCTATGTATCGCAGACTCCCTGGGAAGCTTTTATAACTTGACAATTTCTAGACCTGATATTGTCTTTGTTGTTAACAAATTAAGTTAATTCTGTTTCCAAGCCTTGCAAATCTCATTTGTCTGTTGCATACTTCTTGCTCAGGTATCTCAAATTGGCTCCGACTCAAGGTATTCTTCTCAAGCCAACCCAGTTTTCAGCTTCGTGCTTTTGCCGATTCAAATTGAGCTTCGTGTATTGATATATCTCATTGTCATTCTACTACCAGATTTTGTATTTTTCTGGGTGATTCTCTTATTTCGTGGAAGTCCAAGAAACAGACAACCATATCTCAATATTCGATTGAAGCTGAATATCGAGCATTAGCTTTGACCACCTATGAATTACTTTGGCTTTCTTATTTGATGCATGATCTGCAGGTGCCTCTGGTTTCTCCGTCTCTACTTTTATGTGATAATGAAGCAGCGTTACATATCACATCCAATCCAACATTTCACAGGAGGACGAAACACATAGAGCTTGATTACCATTTTGTTTGTGACAAGCTCTCAGATGGATTTATGAAGCTACTGCCCATTCGGTCAAAAATGCAGCTTGCTAACATGTTTACTAAACCTCTTGCTTCTGCCATTTATTCAGTCATGTCCACGATGGGAGTGTTGGATATTTTTTCCTCTTGGGGGAGTATTAGGTTTTGTTAATTGTATGGTCAGAGTGGTTAAACAGTTTTTTTTTTTTTGTTGTTTATTAAACTTCTCTCTCCACGTGTATAAACAATCAAGTTATTGAAAATGAATAAAGTATCATTTCCCTCACTTTACACATAATAACCAAACTGCACAACACAACAAAAACAACACTAATTAGAATCAACGAAGCAATTAAACTAAAAAAAACCCAACAGTCTCAATCTAAGTTGAATCAAGTAACTACATTTTAGCTCATACCTCACAAAATCGAGCTTATAGACATTGACAGTCGTAGTCCAGACTGACCAAACCGAAAGGTGTTACATATTGAAGCTCATTTAACATATTCACAAATAACTTGCGACATCGAATCTTAGTTCCCCTTCACGAATAGAAACGATAGCTTGAATAAACTAAAAAATCAAATAGGGGCAGTAATAAAAATCTTAAAGGTGGTATAAAAATTAAATTGAAACTAGGCCTTAAACATAAGGAGAAAAAGTCATTCCAGCCAAAAAGAAACATCAATTCAAATTCAAAAGGCTCTCCATTGAATTCATAATATGATGAAGTGTACATATGACTTCATATACGTATGTATGTGCATATAAAGTCATTAAACTCTGACACACAAAACGGAGTCATGAAAGACTCCAAATTTCAAAAGCATCTTGGAAAAGCACCAAAAACTTTCAATAAATGTAGAAAGAAATATAACAAAACAAAAATGCATGGCCAAATTGGCATCCAGAACGAGATGGTCCATGTGCTTCCCAATCCCTCACACAAAAACATATGCCCAAGAAAAAAAAAAGTAAAAAAACTCATCTCTGTATGTTCTCTCTCTCTATGGTGCTTTCTTTGCCATCAAACTCAGACAAACTCATTCTGTTTTCTTCAATGGCAGTGATTTCTACTAAAAAATTCTCATTCAAACCCAAAAATTGACCATTCACTAACAAATCTGATTCCCCACTTTGAATTTCACTCATAAAGAAAAACAAAGTTTAAAAAAAAAGTAAATGGTGAATGGGAGAAAGTGGAATATCTCTTAAAACTCTCAAAGGGTCCAACAAAAGAGAGAACAGCTAAGTCCAGTTCACATGTGTGCACCATATTCAACCAGAACCACTTCTGTTGGAAGCCAGAACACAAACCAGCAAAAACTGTTAAAAAAGCTATCATATAATTTAAATTCATGCCAGTACAAAAGTTGGGGCCTCCCTCCTCACTCACTCCCTCCAATGCACACAAAACAATGCACATCACAAACAATAACAACATTTATATATATATATATATATATAATAATTTACAATAATCTACAGAGTAAAGGGAGGGGGGTGTTGGGTTGATGCCATTTATACCATGTCAGTGCCCCCATGTGATACCTTTGGTCCTTCCCCCATGTGTGGGCCTAAACAGGAACAGTGTGAGACAAAACAGTCCTCTAAAGTTAAAAACTTTCACAAACCAAATCAAAATCCATTTTTGTCCTTGTTTTGTCAATTTCGCAAAACCCTGTCTGCTCATCCACTCAATTTCAATTCAACACATCAAAAAAAAAAAAAAGAATACTATAATCAAATTATTATATATCTAGAGGGAGAAGAAAAAAAAAAGAAGGTAAACCCAGCTCTTTGGGTAACCAACCCCCACTTTCTTTGGTCCCAATGAGTTTTGTGATATTTCATCAGTCAGCTACAACAAATTTCTTAAATCTCCTTCTGTCCACTTAGAACCCTACTACTATGTACACAAGAGGCTCTTGTGAGCTTCACAGAAACTTCAAATTCTACCTAACTATGAATGCCAAGAACAAACAGAAGAACTTATGTGTAGATGAACAATGTAAAACGGAGTTAACCCGACCGTAGTTCTTTAGTCAGCATGGTCCAGCACACACCCAAATAGGGCACAAAATAAACACAGAAGACCCTAACTCTCATAAAACCAAATCATCTGTCCTAAATGTATGAATTTATGTATTTGCTGTTAGGAGTATGTATTGATGAAGATGATACTTGTGGAGATCCTCTCTATAGTAGTAATAGGTCTACTCTTCGAAGTAGGTATAATATCGCTATACATCCGGGGATAATTCTTCTGCCTGCTATATGCTTCTCTAATTTTTTCTGCGTAAATAAAATACGAACATCAGCAGCAGTTTCATTCGACAGAGCTCCGAACATGATGCTTCGAAAATAGAAGAAAGTTGAGGAGCAAGAGATCAGTAGCCTTACCCTAACATTGTTGATATTTGCTGGCCATGCTCATGTAGTTATTGCCTATATTTCAAAAGATTCACACAAGGAATAGAAACCTAAGGAAAGTAATGTATCTTACTTTGAATAACTGACTTCTTAAATTAGCACGACGGAAAGTGAGCTACCACAAGGAATAGAATAACAGGACCTTGCGATTCAGCTGTGGGGTAAAAAGTTATTAAGGGGAAGCTATGTCACCAGCAGGACCAGTAGGCAGTGACGAATTGCTCTGAGAAGATGACGGTAATGTATTATTGGGACCGCACCCATCCGCTTTAACAGAAGAAAAATCAGAATGTTGGCCCAATGCAGATTTTTTAGGAGAAGCAAATGGACTATCAGGAAGGACCTGCTCAACACTGACTCATGCCCAAAGTAAAAAAGATAGAAGAAGAATATGGTCAATACATTATACGATCAAAATAATCTGGAGCAAGAAATCAAATTGGACCATCCTCAGGATGTTTTAATTAGAAATTGAATTTCAGACCTTTTGTGGATTTCAAGTAGTTCGGAGTTGTACCCGTCCTCCGTGGCTTTTCCACCGCTGTTGCTTTGGATAAAACAAGGATTCTCTTCTAGCGGAAAATTTTGCTGTGTGCTTATTGCATTGTTGGTAGTTACTTGGTTATTTTCATGACCTGAAACAGCTCTCACCATTAGCTAACAGAAGAAGTCATCAGGTGATTGAAAACATTTAAGCAAAAGAAAGGAGAGAAGACCATGAAGAATCAGCAAACCTTCAGAAGCTTCTTGATTTATAAAATCAGGAGGATAAATATTCTGGTTCATTTGATTATGTGATTCGGTGGACAATGGAGCACAAATAGGTAAATTGTGTGGGTGATGGTGGTGTAGCTGATCGTTCTTCAAGTCAGGAAGCTGGAGATTCAATAGTCTTCTTCCCTGAAGTTCAAGTGCTTGCTGCAATTCGACTTGCTCTTCCAATTTCCTACGCAACATCATCCCTTGAGTATTATACATCATTCTTGCTCCTGTAAATTAAATGGAACATATGAATAACCAATGAGAGGCATACTGGTTTCATTGCAAATGCAAAAAATAAAGAATTTATCGGGCATATTCAATCATTTCCAGTAGCTTTTCAAGAACCAAATGGCTGTCAAATTTGGGGGAAGGGGGCCCTGCCTACTTATTTCATACCAAGGTTTAGGTCATAAGGATCCCGGGTGTCCAGCCCAGAGGGGCTCAAACAAGGAGAAAAGTCGCCCCTCTCTAGTTGCTGTTGTTGATGCTGCTGCCTCCTACATTCCATCCCAACTATAAACATCACTGCAATAAAGGTAGAAAGGGAGCAGTACAGAACACAAGAGTTTATGGTAAATTTACTTTTCTGGAACTTTTCCCTTCTCCTTGTACGGTTTCACAAGTACTCGTGATTCGCATATGAAATGTGGATTTCCCTTTGCCAATATATGTTTTACAGTTTCTGGATAGACAAATGTCACAAACCCGAACATCCTCTTCTGTTGGTATGGAATCCTAACATCTTGCACGGGCCCAAATTTGCTGCAAAAAGATAAGAGTTCATCAGGAACTAATGGTGAAGCAATAAAAGCACTTCATGGAAATACAAATACTGATAAAAATCAACATGGATTTTATCATGACTGGCTAAATAATGAGAAGCCTCCCTCCAAACCTCCATGCCAGACTTCTAAACTGTTCCTTGAGCAACTATTCCTAGCTCGATCTACATTTTATTGCCCATCGGGACATAATTCCACACATTGTATTGATTGAGCTTCAGTAAGAAAAAAACTATTACCAGATCCTTCCACTAAATATAAAACAAGGTATTCATAGGTTGCAGAAACAGAGTAGATATCAGATAGTAATTTCAAGATTTTCAAATAAAACACGGCATCCAAAAGCTTGAAATTACCATAGAGTTCGAAAGAAAGGTGGCTTCCCAATTGATGTGCAGTGCATCTAAAGTGAAAGTCAATTAATGTAAACAATTTGCTTCAAAGTAGATTATGGACAACTGTTCACAAATCAAGCAAATCAAATTGACAAAAAAAAAAAAACCCATACCGCTAAACTAAGACAAATTCATATATTTATGAAAATACAGAAAAGTGCAGCTTCTTTGTTTCGAAGACCTGCTCTTGAGCACATCGTTGAATAAAACAATGTGAATTCAGATTCATTTGTAACCCTTAGTTTTATCATTCTGCAACTTTAAAAACTATAAATTTGTGCATATAATATTTTAACTTTTATTTCTAATATGTCATAAAAGTAAATGTTTTAACGAAGACCAGAAATATGCAAGTATTCACATGAGGCACATAGGTGCATAAACAATGGTGCGCATATGGCATTTAGTGTTTGTGTTGCATATTGTTCGTACTATCTTCGAGATGTACTCAGGTATTTAGATTTTTCTTTTCTTTTTTCTTTTGAAACATAACAGTAAAACAAAACAACAGGGCGAACAGCACAATATATTCTAAGTTTAAATCTCATTTCATAGGGGATGATAATAAAAGCAACTGGGAAAGGGAGGCATGTAAAGTCATTGAGGTATAAGTAAAGGCAAAGAAACATTCACAGGAAGACAGAAAGAAGTTGAAACATCTTCCAAGGAGACATACAGCAAGATGGATAGACCCACGACATTGGCTATTCACAAAACTACATCCAATTGAATGTTTTTGAATGAAAGAAATCTTGTCAAGGTCATGAAACAAAATAATACCTTAAGAAACTCTTTCATTCTATTAGATTTGCTAGTACTGAAAATCTAAATCCTCTGGATTGACGTTCAAGCCTATGTAAACAAGGTAGGAAAAAAGAATGTGACAAGCTCAAATATCAATTGAACAAGTATCAATCGATCGAATATCAAACCAACCAACTACGTTTACAATTTACATGGATTGACAAGTAAGTATATTAAAAGAATCTCGCAATGAAATGAAAAAAGTAGCCCTCATCCTCAAACCGAAGTTGTAATAGAACAAAGAAGGTTTGAGCAGAAGGTGGGGGGCATAGAACATGAAGGAAGGCTCGTGATTCCAGTAAACGGGAAATTAAGTGAGAGATGGTTATTTGTAAAGGATCAGTACAAAGGGAAATCATTTGTTCTGGAACTTAGGCTTATTTCATTATGCACTAAAAAACCTCAATGGCCAGCCTCCTTAAAACCCTGAAAAGTTTTAATACAGAAAACTAGGAATCAGATGCAGGCAAGTTGCTGAAAAATTTAAAGTGAGCAATAATAAAAAGAAAAATAATATTTCAGACTAAATTTCTCATACATAATCATCTTACTCAAAGTTGGATTCTTATATAGTTGGGGCGACAATGACATGAATGGTTCATCTAGATATTTTAACGCCCAGAAAAAAAGACCACCACACCTCAATGGTTACCTGAAATACTCTGAAACATCTTCATCCTTGAAGGTGCTATCAGCTGGGAATGTCAAATAAATCTGTCTCGAAGCCGAGTTTCGCTTCTCAGCAGCCAAAGCCAAAAAATCATTCCTTTCACTTCTGGACATGCCAAACTTGTGATACTCATCTCCCATCATAAGCGCTGCTGCAGTAGCTCTAGATTATCCATTCCAAAATAAAGAAGAAAGATTGCATTACAGACCAGTCCCAAACTAAAAACCCCCCAAAAACAAGAAACTATTATGGGTTTGATATACTATAAATAGAAGAATGACAAGTCAAAGGACTAAAGTTGGTTATCGATCTCCATCATACATACCTATGAGTTTCATTCTGTTGTTGCAGTAGAAAATTGATATACTTGTTATACTGTGAAGGTGACACTCCAGCCATCAACTCAGACGCAGTGGCCAACCTCTGTTGATGAGCAGCCTTATATCTCATCAACTCCTCACGCTGCTCGAACAAGCCCTCTAGTTTGCTGGGGGAACCAACAATGGCGACAGAAGGATCAACCGAATCAGAAAAATCGCCATGCAAGAACTTGCAATTGCTGCCATTTTTACAAAAACCTCTAGCAAAGTAAAGACAAGGCTTGTACCCCACTCCAAATCCTCCATCTTCAGAGCCAAAACAAACATCACTAGCAGAATAGCTTCTTCTATGAAAAGGGGTATCGGCATTGTCCATAGACTGAGTCCAATTCTGTAAACCACGCCCTAATTCCATCCTCGGATCCACCAAATCCTCACCTCTCGAAGAAGACGACTCGTTGAGAAACGAAAGGTAATCGTGAACTTGAGGCTCCTCAATGACTTCAGAATCCCCAAAACCATTTTTGTGCTGCAGAAATGGAGGCATTGAAAAAGGGGCAGCTCGAATACTGTCATAAGAGAGAAGGGGACTGGATTTGGGGCTAATGACATTGTTAGTGATGCCTGAAAGCGACCATGAACTGGTAGACGAAGGAGAAGAAGGGTTTTTAGTCAAGTCAAAGCCATTATTAGGGATTCTAGGCGAAGATTGAGAGAAAGGGTTACTGTTAGAGGGTCTAGCGATGGGATTAAGAGGCGAAGGAGAAGAGGGTGTTGAAGAAGAAGAGTTCAAAGAAAACCCTAAATGAGCTTTGGCCTTCAAAATCAGTGAATGCAAAAGGGTTTCAGGCCCAAAAGCCAACCGTATCAACTCCTTATCACCAAGGTCTTGAATGAGAAGAAACCCCATGATTTTCGAAGCATTTTCAGGCTCCAAGTTCTTGATCTTCGCATAAACCAAACTAGTTGCTTCATAAGCATCCATTTTTTTTCTTCTTCTTCTTCTTCCTCTACTTCAACTTCACTTTCTCCTCTGTTTCTTCAATCAAACCCCCAAAGAAAACACCACCCAGAACAAAACCCAAGAAGCTAAGTCCTCAAAACCTCACTGGGTCTCGAGAAAATCCCTCTTTTTCCCGAGAAACAAACACAATGGGCTCACAAATCAGTAGGGTTTTCAAGTGTTTAGCGAAGTGGGTTTGCTTAGTAGAGTAAGAGGCAGCAGCAAGTGACAACCTCTCTCTCTCTTTTTCAATTTCTCTCTCTAAACAGGGAGAGAGAAGAAAAATGGTGTAGTGATAGTAGATTACAGATCTACTTCAAAGTTAAAAGAGTAATTGTCAAACAGTATAAATTTTGTCATACGTGTGTATTATATGCACTCACTCTGTATGCAAAATATAACTTTTATCATATGAAAGAGATTCCAGTGAAGAAGATAGGTCCCAATGCTTTTTTTTTTTTTTCCTTTCCTTTTTCTTTTTCTTCTTTCTAAGATAAAATGATACCCAAAAAAATTTGGGGAAAAAAACCCTAATTTTGAAATGGGGTCCCACATTTTCTCTTTCATTTTGTTTTGTTTTTTCTCTTTTTTTCTATTTGATGTTTCTTGTCCATCATCATTATCTTTAAATTATATTTAATTAAGATGAGACTCAACCATGATTGCAACCAAATCTTCAAACTCAATTCTACTTCAATCCTCTTCTCTTTTCATTTTCAACCTCATTTTCTTTTGCCCATAATTGCCCAAGACCTTAATAATATTCACATTCTTAATTAACAAATTTAGATTTAATGTTGTCATTTTTCAGCGACTTAAGGGGTTGTTTGAGGCGCTGATTGAGGTGTTGAGTGGGTTATAATAATCTGTGGGTTATAATAGTCTGTAAAACATATAATATTATTTAAAATGCAGAGTAGTATTGTCTGGGGTTATAATAGTCTGTGTTTGGGGTGCAGAATATTTCACAGATTATTATAACACGAGTTATAATAACCAGTAGGTCAAACAGGCCCTAAAGGTTAGAATGTAGGAATGAACATCATTTCATTCAAATGAAGGAAATTATGAGATTATGTATGGTCCAGCAAAACTAGACAGTAGTTAGGTCCATCCATCTTTTATCTATTAGCTTAGTCACGAGAAATTCGCAATTAAGCGTATATGGTCTGGAACTAACGTTTTGTAATATTGGTCTAAAATTTTGATATGGAGCATTACATATAGCCTAGGAATAGTACCTTTTCTTATGTGATTTTATGAATCATGTGAAAATTCATAGGCATGTGATACGTGAGATGAACAATACTTCACTAGAATTAATCGACACATACAATTTTGTCAACATTTTTCTTCTATTAAAAATTAAAACTTAATGAAAACTACCTCTAAAATATTAGGCCACATTTAATTTTGTTTAAATTAAAAAAAAAAACGTTTTCTCGTCAAGTTTTCACTTTTAAAAAATCTTAACCAATTTTTACTACTTTATTTTTAATTTATTACAACTTTGTTCTCTATTTTTTTTTAGAAATGTTATCAATTTATAAGTAAATTTCAAAAATAAAATAAAAAAGAAGTAGCTTTTAGAAATATATTTCTATTTTCAAGTTTTTTCTCCTATTTAACATCTAGTTGTTGAGGATCCCACATTGGAAAAGTGGTGAGAAACCTCACAATATATAAGAAGTGGTGAGAAACCTCACAATATATAAGATGTGTGGGTTACTCCTCTCATTGCCAATTGGTTTTGAGATGGAACCTCATATAATCTAATATGGTATCAGAGCCCATTAAACCCAAACGGGTATTCGGTCCACAAATTGAAATTGGGATCCGATTCAAGAATGGTGAACCCAAAGAGGCACCATCTTGAGGGGGCATGTTGAGGATGGATCCCACATTGGAAAAGTGGTGAGAAACCTCACAATATATAAGATGTGTGGGTTACTCCTCTCATTGCCAATTGGTTTTGAGATGGAACCTCATATAATCTAATACTAGTCCTTTTCTTTATTTCTCCCTCAACAAATCACTTCGTCTCTAGATTTCTCTTCCTAAAATTTTCTCTTCTTTAAAATTAATTTCATCCCTATTACTTTTCTGTCCCTTTTTATATATTTTTCTCGCTCTCTATATAATTTTAATATTTTCTCTCAATATTTATCTCTGAATTTTCTCTCATTTTTCACTCTCTAAAGTTTTAATCTTTTTCCTTACCATTTCCATTCTAAAATTCTAAGTATAATTTCTCATTCTATAATTTTTATTTTTCTCGTCTCAGCAAAATTTTTATTTTCATCTTTCTAACTTTTTTCTCTAACATGTGTATTTCTTAACCTTTCTTTCTTCATTTTTAAGTTCAACAACCTCTCTCTTTTTAATTACTATTTTTTCTTTAACAACTCGCTAAAATATTTGGGGTATTCGTACGGATGACCCATTTTTCCAGGCATTAATAGCATTTGACCTGACATTTCAAAATAATAAAATATGACTCATTCTGACGTGGTGATGCGCGCAAAATGACTTATAAGGGTAATAGGAAACGGTATTTATTGTTCACGCTCTCGTATGCGGAAACGCTCTCGCTCCCGTTGTCTCGCTCTCGCTCTCGTTGTCTCGCTCTCGCTCTCGCTCGAATGAATGACCAAAAATATAAAGAAAAAATGACAAAGAAAAAATTCAGAGAATAGCTGTAGTAGCAGAGATAGAGCATGAGCGAGACAGCGAGACAACGAGAGCGAGTCAGCGAAAGCGAGAGCGAGTCAATTATAGTGCGATTTTTGTTTTTTTTTTCTTTTCTTCAGAATTTTGACAACTTCATTACTATCATGGCGAGCGAGCACGAAACTCTGAAACGAGCGCGAGAGAGCTGAAGTCAGTATGATGTCCTTACGGTAATTTGGACGGAATGCACAATACAAAAAGGGTCATATGTCATTAATTTCAGAACATAGGTCAAATCACATTAATGTGCGTGAAAAAGAGTGTTCCATGCAATTTTCTCAAAATATTTATCGTTATTTTGTCTCTCTAAAATTTTCTTATTCTTTCTAGTGTTTCTTCCTTTTCCTTGAAAAATATCCTCTCCAATATATTTCTTCCAATTTTTTTCTCTCTCTATCATTTTTTTCTAACATAGTGTAATTCTTTAACTTTTCTCTCTCTATCATTTTTTTTTCTTACTCTAAATAACATATTGTCTTTCAATATATCTTTTGATAAACTTTTATCTCTCTATTTTTTTATATCTCTCTAAAGTTACACTCTAAAATTTATTGCGTTGACTTTTCTCTCCATAACGTTCCCCTCTCTCTAACCTTATATTTCCTTGCTTCCACATATTTTTTTTTTCTAGAATTTTAAGATAAAATAGAAAATAAATCATGATCAAATAGGTATAGTTTAAAAAAAAATAGAACAACAAATAAAATATATTTTTTAATATAAAATAGAAAGTAACTAATAAGTTATGGCATGGCTTAGAAAATAATCAATCATCCATATATTATTAAAATTTTCAAATAGACTATTTTCATGATATATTTTTTAACTATCAGTGTGTTTGTTTATAATTTTCTACCGTCTAATATGTCAATTTATTTATTTTAATAAAAATTATGTATTTCAATTTAAGGGTAATCAATTGATCAACTTTCAACTCAACTAAATTTGGTGAATCAAGTCTTAGTCCACTCTATCTATATTTACTCTGAAAATCCTAAAATGAAGAATCAAAATCACCTTTGGTAGTTGAGATTTGCCCAACTTGACTCAAACCTATTTAATTGTTAATTATTGTTGTTCATAATTAATGAATTGCATTAAATGTGTTCCAAATCAAAAAAAAATGTTTTTGACAAAAAAACAACATTTATATTTGAATGGCATTTAAAAGGACTAACTTTATTAAAGAAATAGAGCATAATTTAGGTTAATTAATATGTATTCTTGATCAAAAATCCTAGGTTTGAATCTTCACCTCTAAATTGTTGAACTTTATTAATTCGAATTTGAAAATAAAATATATTATTTATTAAATTTATGTAGTATTATTTTGGGAGGCACATAAGTCTAATTGGGTTGGATTGACGGAGTTTTTTTGGACCAACCTGACATTTCTTCAACTCAACCAATCTATTCATGAGAGTAACTAAACTCAATATTTTTGGATTGGGTTGGGTTGTGTCGTCAGGTTAATTTTTTAATTATTTAAAATATTGTTTCTTGAATTAATAATTAATATCACATAAAATTCAAATATCAAACTTCAAAGTTCATAACATCTTACATTGGTTAGAAATCCAGAAGAAAAATATTAAAAATTGACAAATAATTCATCTATTAGTATATATGTAATTAAAATAAAATAAAATATATATATATAAACTTTAGGTTGAATTGGGTCAATCCGAGTCTAAAAAGCTCAAGTATTGCTCCAAATTTTTCGGTTCTCCAAACTTATAATCCAACCCAAACTAAAAAAAAGAAAAAAAAAAAAACTTAACCCAACTCAACCCTTACAGTTTGAGTTAGATAGTCTGGGTTGTTCGAGTTATTGAGTTATTTGTTAATCCTAATATTATTTTATTAATAGTTCTAACTTCTAATGATCTCTATAAAATATATTTTAAAAAATTTATGATCAATTTCATAATTATATTATACTCCCAATTTAAAGGTGCAATCATTTGATTTCCATTTTTTTCCAAAACGTTAGTCTCTACCAACATTAGCTCCCATCACATCAAATTTTCAAGTAGCAATTTCTCACGTCTTTTTCATACACTCATTATTATAGCTTAGAAATTGTACCAAAAACGTTTCATTTTGCAAATTTACTATTAAATTGGAGAGTCTAATCATTAAATAGGTTAGTTCAAACCTACGTAAAATTCAATCACCTTCCGACAATAGAAAAAATAATTTTTTCCCAAAAGATCATACAGTGGATAATTATAACAATATTGTAGAGCATTTAGCTGATGATAGCTAGAATTTGTATTTGGTTTAAACATTTATTTGAAAGAAAATAAACTTGTTTGTGTAATTTTGTAATAACTAAGGTAAGTTCTTGTAAGATTGTGTATGTTTCTCAAGGGTAAAAACCATCCCCTAGCAAGGTCTAGATTGAGTTCTATAAGCCTAAATTTTTTCTTAGACGTATGTTTAGGTTATTGGGATTGACTATTAGTTATTGGGTCTTTGGTACATTACAAGCTTTACCTTCGGCGACCATATCGACGGCAGGCATCATCGGCGGCTACCTCCTCAAACAACTCCAGCCCGACGACCACCGCGCGGCGGCTACCTCTGACAATAACTCTGGCGAACCCAACCACTGCTGACGACTACCTCCAACAACAACTCTGACAACCACACTGGTGACCCCCGACCACCGCTGATGACTACCTTCAACAACAACTCCGATGACCATACTAGCGACCCGACCATCAGTAACGACTACTCAAGAGACTTGTATACACCTACCCAACAACTCGATCACTCGAGCAATCAACTACCCTGACAACCTAACTTGTCAACAACAACCACCAACGACCACTCGACAAACCACTTCGACGACCCAACCACATGGCAACCACCACTGATGACCACCATGAAAACTCGACCACCCAACAATCACCATCAACACGAGCACTTGATGACCACACCCCAGCGATCCGACTACTCTGATAATCACTTCGACGACCACCTCAGGGGATTCAACCATCCAACAACAACTTTAATGGCCTAACCACCCGATAATCACTATCACCAACTACCACCGACAAACATGACCACCCTATCAAAGCACCGTCGACGACCACTCGTTGACCACTCTAGCGACCACCCAATGACCCGAGCACCTAACAACACGTTTACCTTGATGACTGTTAGCTCTTAGAATGAGAGCTAAGATTGAGCTTTTATTATGATTAATTCTTGGTATTTCGAGCTTTCTTGACTATTTTAACCCCTTAATTTGGTACATTTGTATGTTAATTATCACAAGATGAGTCTGATGTACCTTTAGGCCATCTAAGTACCTTTCATTGATGAATTTTATCCTTTTGGCCATGTGTTTCAGGAGTTTTGGAAAGATGGATGTTATGAAGTGCTGAAGGTCTGCTTCGGGTTGTTGTAGTTGTGAAATTGCTGAAGGATCAAGATTGCTAGAGCACAATTCTGATATCAGTTTGCAGAATGTACACGTGGACAAAAAATCATTAATTGAGCTAGATGAAAATCGTCATATCAGTTGTTGTGAGCCAATGGGAAGCTTTCATATCATTGTCCTTGTCTATTCAACCCTTATTTCGAGGTGGATATGGTATAAATGTTTTCTTTAGCCGTTTTTGGCAAGAGAAGGGGGGACAAGAAGAAAAGAAGGAAAACTCGATTGGGAAGAGGAGTTGCATTCCTCTTCTGGAAAGAGGCTGGAGTGGATCAAAGGAGGCCTTGGAACTTCACCCATTTGTTTATTGTTTTGCTTTTCTTGCTCTTACTCTTTACTTTGTAACTAAGACCATTTTTAAAAACATGTTTAACTTAGGGTTTACTATTTTATTGTTGTTTTTTCTTAGCATCATGAACTAATCACCCTTGGGGTGAGATTTAGGGGTTTTATGTGAATGTAATCTTAATGAATGAGTAATTTGCTGCAATCTCACTCTAGTGTCTTGTTATTTTACTGCTTAGCTAAGGTTTGTTTGGCCATCTCATCTTAGTAGTGTTTATTCCAACTTGGAAAAGGGAAGAGTAAACCGATTTCAAGTCATAACTCTAGTTCTGATTAAGGGATTCACTTCTCTCAAGTGATTAAGGAGTCTAGGGATAGACACTCACCTAGTGTTAACAGTTAGGAGCTAAAATTTAGGTATTTAATGGGAATTGAGTACCTAGCTCATAAGGAAATCTGGGAAGATTCCGTGAATTAAACTGTTTTGAGCTCTGGTGCAGTTTTGAGCTCTAGCATTAAGATTGTTGAAGCATAATTTACCCCTGATCCAATCTCTTTTTTACTGCTTTGGTTAAGCTCGTTGTTTTTGTTGTTGCCTTACTTTTGTTAATTCATTCTGCATTACTTTAGTCTTTCAGTTGTTACTTTTAATTTTTTTTTAAAGTCATTACTCATCTCATTTATGTTGGTTACCCCTCACTCATTAAAATCAAACTCAACCTTGTGTAATTTCTACAACTAATCCCTGAGGAGACGATTAAATTTACTTATCACTTGCTGCTTAGATTGTGTATACTTGCACAATTCAGGAGTGTTTTCTTGGTGATTTCATACACCCCTTTTAAGCAAACAATGACCACTCTGACGAACACTCTGCAACTACTTCAGGGACCTAACCACCCGACAACTACTACTGGTGACCACCAAATGTCCACTCGAGCAAGCTAACCACCCTGCAACACATTGTCGACGACCATCCCAGTGACCCAACCACCCCCAACGATTTGATCACTTAGTTATTTTTTTTTTTAATGTTAAAATTAAACTAGAATGGATACTAAACAAAAAATTTAATTTCTAAAATAGAGTTTCAAAAATAGAAGTTTAAATACTTGACAGTGTCTTAAATTTCTTAATTTCTTAAATAGACTTCTTAGTTTCTTTTTTAATTTCTAAAATAGAGTTCTAAAAATATGTTAATACTTTGAAATATAATTTTAGATTCCCTAATTTATTAAATAGACTTCTAATTTTTAATTTCTAAAATACAGTTGTAAAAATAGTTTTCTAAATAATTTGTGAAACATACTCTTAAATTTTCCAATTTCATAAATAAACCTCTAATTTTTAATTTTTAAAATAGAGTTCCAAAAATAGATTTTTGGATACTTGTAGAATAAAATTTTAAATTCCTTAATTACTTAAATACTTCCAATTTTATAATTTCTAAAATAGAATTCCAAAAATAATTTTTTTTAACACTTTATAAAAAAGAGTTTCAAATTCTCTAATTCATTAAATAGACTTCCAATTTTAAAAAAATTTAAAGTAGAGTTCCAAAAAATAGTTTTTAGAATATTTGTGATGTGAAATAGAGTTTTAAATTCCCAAATTTCTTAAATAGACTTCTATTTTTTTAATTTCTAAAATAGAGTTCCAAAAATACTTTTCTAAATATTTTTTAAATTCATAATTTCTTAAATAGACTTTCAATTTTTTAATTTTTAAAATAGAGTTTCAAAAATACTTTTCTAAATAGTTTGTGAAATTGAATTTGAAATTCTCTAATTTCTTATATAGACTTTCAATTTTTTAATTTCTAAAATAGAGTTTCAATTTTGTTACCCAATTATGTTATACAATGGTTTCTACAATTGACAAAACATCCACTAAAAAATAAGAGAAAATAAGAGAATAAAACAACAAAAGGAAAAATGAAAAAAAAATAGCATAAACCCAGAAGTCAGAACACTACACCCCAAACACTGTTCTTTTATTCCCATGCTTCAGCACACTGCACCCCAAACACAGCTTTCTGATTCCCAGGCTTCAAAACCCTCCAGAAAAAACCCCCTGGATTTTGATTCTAAGATAGGGGGTCAAACAATCCCTTAGTGTTATCTTATGGGGCAATTGGGTTGGTAGCAAAAAGGACCAATATAATTGTCCATATAGCAAATGGCTCAATCTATTTGCAAAAATAGCAAAAATTTGAAAAGAAAAATTGAAATTACTTAAACACCCCACGCCAGTCACTGCTATCAGTGATATCAATGATGGGATGCTATCAGTGATATCACTGATGGGATTCTATCAGTGATATCACTGATAGAAGTCTGTTTATTTAATAACTAATTTTTTTGTCTGTTTATTTAATAACTAATTTTTTTCTTCTAATTTTGATAAACTACTATTGTGATATCTATCACTGATAGAAGTGATAGACTTCTATCAGTGATAGTTGTCTGATAGACTTCTACCACAATTGTCTATTTATTACCTATTACTCATAACTTTTCTATTATCTATTAGACATCTTGTTCCTATTCGACTTCTATCGTTGTTCATCATCAGCGATAGAAGTGATGAATTACTATCCTGTTAATGATTGATAAAAGTTAATGAAAAAGAAGTGATAGACTACTATCACTGATAGAAGTCATAGGTTTCTATCAATGATAGTTGTCTTATAAACTTCTACCTATCTATTACCTATTACTCATAACTTTTCTATTAGACTTCTTGTAATATGAGAAACTAAAGAATATCTTGTATTTTGATCTTTCACTAAAGTTAAAAACCAAGGAACATTTTTATCTTCTTAAATTTTAACCACATCCTGAGCATCATTTATCCCTAACCTAATAACATCAACAATTCTATAAAAGAAATAGAACTATCCATTCGAACTTCTTTCACAATCAGATTAATAAAATCATCAAAACACATCATCTCATCAACAAAAATTCCAATGGTCTGGTAATTCTCATATAAATTTTTCTCATTCCATTGCCTATTATAAATAATAACTATTGGAAGTTTCATCATACTTCCTACGAAAAGTAATAACAACATTAACAATATTAAGTAATATAGAAACCGATCACCACAATAGTCACTCGTATATCATTGATTAATGATATCACTGATAGTATTGATATCTATTGATCACTGATATCAGTGATATCATTGATATCTACTGATCAATGATATCATATCTATTGATCAATGATATCACTGATATCATTGATATTTAGAAAACAGTGTATCACTGATATCACTGATATCATTGATATCTACTGATCATTGATATCACTGATATCATATATATTGATCAATGATATCACTGATATCATTGTATCTAGAAAATAATGATAGATATCACTGATATCACTGATGTCATATGTATTCTCTAGCATATCTAGAAAACAAAACAATCACCAAAATCAGACTTACGACTCCAAAACATTACAGAAAAACAGTGATATAACAAAATGAACAAAAAAAAAATACCCATGAAAAAAGATCTGGTTGATTGACAAACTCAAATACCCACGAAAAGAGCTCCAACAGAAGATCGTATATCACTAATTGGAAGCACAATAGTCACTCGTATATCACTAATATCACTAATATCATTGATATCTATTGATTACTGATATCACTGATATAACTGATATCTATTGATCATATCTAGAAAACAATGATAGATATCACTGATGTCACGTATATCGTTGATCATTTAGAAACAGTATTGCTGATAGAACAAAAAATGAAGAAAACTTGCGACTCCAAAGCAGAAAAATAGTGATGTAACAAAATGAACATAAGAAATACCCACGAAAAATATTGATTGAAAAATCAAATACCCACGAAAAAGCTCAGTTGGACTTGAAAAGATCGAATTGGAAGATACTTCACCGAATAAGAAGATACTACAATGCGATCGAATTGGAGAAGATAATCAGACAAACTTGCGACTTCGATCAAATTGGAGAAGATAATCAAACAAACTCGATGAAAATTCATGGGTTGCAATTCAACAGATCAAACTAGAAAATACCTGATCGAATAGGTGAAGGTTTGCGACCCCAATTGAATTTGAGAAAATACTCAAACTTGCGATTCGACAGAAGATTGGACCGAATCGAGAAGAGTTTGAGAAGATTGACCGAATCAAGAAGATGTTGTCGCAAAATCGGAAGAAGAAAAATACCGTGAAGAACAAATACCAATTGAAAAACAAATACTAATTAAAAAGGGAATAGGTTTAAGCCAAAAGTATAATTGGAATTATAAAAAAAAATTAAAGATTTTTGCCATATTTGCAATTCTTTTAAAAAGTTGCTATATCTACAAATACTAAAACCATAATTACTACCCATTACAAATTCTCTAAAAAATATGTATATTAAATAAATTATAATACATCTCATTTGATTTGACTGTGAATTTAGAGCCTTACAAGTAGTTAAATATGTATTACTGTTTGAGAATCTAGAAAATTGAAATGTTTAAATGCTTAAAATTGTAAAATAATAAAAAATATAAATGTCGGGCATAATCATGTTTGTTTTGAATATAAAAATATAAAAATAATAAAGAATATTTAAGTAACCGTGAAGAACAAATACCAATTGAAAAAACAAATACCAATCAAAAAGGGAATAGGTTTAAGCCAAGGGTATAATTGGAATTATATAAAAAAATTAAAGACTTTTGCCATATTTGCAATTCTTTTAAAATGTTGCTATATCTACAAATACTAAAACCATAATTGATACCCATTACAAATTCTCTTATCTTATTCCTTATATTAATGGTAGTTTTGTTATGAATTTATGAGCTTTTATGTCTATTTTATCTATTTTGTAGAAACTGAACTTGAGGAGCAAAATCGAATGTTCAATAGCATTTTAATTGATATCAGAGCCTTTTAGAACCTTATTGAAGATTAGGTGAATAATAAAATGTTGAGCAAGACTGCAAGAGAGAAGAGCATCAAGACACTAAAAAGACACTTTGGTGGTTTTTCTACTTGAGAACTAACACCTAAGTATCGGTATTTGGCACTTAGGTGTTGTTTGTACCACGTAGGCTCTACTCTATGGTGCCTAGGTGCTACGATTCTGGCAGCACGCGTGTTTTCTAATGTTGTGTGATCCCTACCATAAAAACATAAATTTCTCTTCGATTTGAGGAGGCTAAACTGAAGATTTTTGCCTCAAACTCAATTCCATACTGCTTTAAGAGGTAATTTTGGAAGCATTTTGTGAGCCAATTTGAAGATTCCAAACTCAAGATCAAGGAGATCACAACGAAAATGTAGATCACCCTTTTGTCTGCATTTTCTTCATTTGTATATCCATGTCTCTAATTACTTGGGTTTATTGTATTTAATTATTTAAATGATTAATTGTTGGACTGGCAATTGCATAGTTTATGGATTTTCATGACTATTAGCAATTTGAATCAATTATGCTTTTATTGCTTAATGTCTTTAACCATTGATTCTCTAATTAATCTAGGTATTTCTAAGTAGACCTCGACATAGAATACTTAGTTTAGCTAAATGCACGATTAATTAGCTACTCGAGTGACAACGAGATTAATAGTTAATTAATTGTAGTTGGTGATGAAGATTAATTAGTTGGTCATGGTTAATTGACTAGTTTTCTAAGTGGAAATTCAAAGGAGAGAAACTTAGACAATAACCCAATTTTGCATAACTAGTATTTATTTACCCGAGTGATAGTTGGATTAATAAATGGACATAAGAAGTTTGTAATTAAGAGTCTTTAACACCTTGTACGAATTAGCTAGCACTAGAGACACCTACGTTAATTAGTTAATTAACACTTGAGAGTGGAGGAGACTGAGAGAAGATTCTACGTCCTTAGAACTTCTAGACTTATGAGTTTAATGTCCATGTCTCACATTTATTTTCTGTACTTTATTTTTTATTGTTAGTTTAGTTTATTTTTTTTTTTGACTTTTGTTCTTTAAATAAAACTAAGTGAGATTATTCGCAGTATTTAGTTGAATTAAAACCAAATCTCTCTAGATTTGATATCGTTTTATATTACTTGATTTGTGTGTTTGTGAAAACGTAAAAGTAGGTGGATCAAGGGAGATAAAAGTTTGATATTTTTTATTAATAGTGTTTTTAAAAACAATCTCGGGGGGAAATTTTGTTTATGTTCTCAAGTTCAATGGGGGTGTTCAAGAAAATTTTAAACCACGAATTTAATTTAATCAGAATATTTGTTTATTTTTCTAATGAAGAAAAAAACTCAAAATATTTGTCATTTTGATTTAAATAACTCAATTGAGATATGGGTTAGTTGGTGGATGAAGTTTCTTTTCGAAATAATTTTAATTTAATCAAACCAATCCAAATTTATTACTTAAAATGTTTATTTTATTATAAATTATAAGTCAACATAAATATGACCCAAACTTTAATTGGTCTAAGACATTAGTAAATTTATAGGAAGCTCGAGCCCCAACACTAAAACTATATTCTAAAGAGAAAAAAAAACGATTTATTCTGATATATATTTTCTATTTGGTTTTCCGAAATAATCTTTAATTTTCTACCCTGATCAACTTTAAAAATAATCTATTTATACTGTTAAGATATTATTTCTTTTATATATATATATATATATATATGCTCAACTGTTGTTTTTACGGTTAACGATATGTATAGCATATTTAGAAACTAATTTTATACGAATAATATGTTATTAATATCGTCTTTGTCAGTTTTCAAACCAAATAGAAGTCAAATCTAGATGAATATTACTCATTTACCGCTTTATTTATTGCTAAATGTAAAAAGAAATATACAAGAAATGAAATATAAGAAACTTACCATATCCATTGAAACCTATGTCCTTCGTTCCAAGCCCCACTTATTTTGTATATAATATATTATGAGAATATAGTAGAGGTATATAATAAATATTTGAGAATATAATAAAATTATCATGTCATCCCAAACATATATCGAATGATTAGATACTGATGTATATATTTTATACCTCAACATATATAAGTATGGGTATGATATATAACACATTATATATTTAGGAGCCCATTGAACATTATATATTGTATACAATAAGTATAAAATGGAGTGTTTCAAAAAAAAAAAAAGTATAAAATGGACAGATCATATTATGATATTATAATTATATACTGTAAGGTTGTTATGGCCAAAAAATAGGATTCGGTTTAACAGTACGGGCGATCCTAAGAGTGGCCGAAGGAGAGCCGACCGGTTGGGACCGGGAGGAGTCGACCTCAAGCCCAAGGGAGTCGACCGGCTCGGACCGAGAGGCCAACCCCTTGCCAAGGGAGAGTCGACCCCTCGGGGTCGACCCTGAGCCAAAGGGAGGGGTCGACTCCGACTGGTTCGGATCGGGAGGCCGACCCACGAGGGAGTGTCGACCCCTAGGAGTCGACTCCGAGCTCAGGAGGGTCGGCCTCAAGGGGTCGACCACAACTAGAGAAGGATCGACCCCGTGAGGCCAGCCCGACCGTTCAGGGGTACACCCCCGAGCCTAGGTCGGTGAACCCTAAGTGGGTTCTCTTCGTTATTCTCGACAAGTGGCGAGAGTCTTTTCATATGCCACGCGCACCGTTATGACAGGTAATAGAAGAGGTGGGAACGTTGCGAAACGGTTCCACTCTCGTAACCGTTGTCATTAAGCACGCACAATCATGGATGGTTAGTGGAAAATTAAGCCATGGAGGAACCGTTATGATTGCGCGACTATATTATCTCATCGATGGTGCCAAGAAAGGTAAGCAATCATTTTGTTTGTGTTCTAGCTTGAAACTACTTGACGAGAGAATGTCATTTCTAACTTGAGCGTCGGAGTACGTGTGGCTCAGCACCACACCAATGTTAGTTGTCTTTCTTGTAGGAGATTGGTGTCCCCAACGATACAAATTCACCGTTGATCCGTCCATCTAAATTCTGGCATCAACAAAAGTTATCTTAAAATTAATAGGATTATTATCGATACAAAATATATGACGATTATTTATCTATGTATATATAAGATACGTCGTGAATATAACTATATTTATTGCATTTATAAAATATAATAACATATCCTTAATCATGTTTATAACACATACACCATGTACAATTTCATTATTTCATATTATATCTAACTATAAAGTGTACAATTTCATATTAATGATGTTTATAACACATATACGATGATATTTATAATACATATACTGTGAACATAATATATACAAGCAACGATATATATGGTGGATTTTATGACAAACAATATATAATAAACACGTGTTCTAATTAGAAAATTGACTATAAAAGTGATTAATGGAGAAACATTCTACATATTTCAAGTGGTTGAGGCTATAGTTGTTGTCGGAATGAAAATGGTAGTAAGAATAATTTGTTGTCGAAATGAAAAATGAGAGAGGAAAAAAAATTGGCAAAACAACTTTTTTTCTAGCCATGAAAGACAAATGGATAATGCTCAAAATTTGACGTTATATGAAAATTGAGTTTTTTTTTTGGGCAAAATAACTCATTTTTAACCATACACAACAAACCCAATTGGAGCACAAATCTTAAAAAATTGAATAAAATATTTAAAATTATATATAAAATTATATGTAATTAATGGTATAATGATTTCAATACATTAATTTCAATAATATAAATTGCATTAATATTATTAATATTTATTTAAGGGCATAGATGAAATAAAATATTTTTACAAAGATGAGTCATGCTAATTAAGTTAATATTTTTTTAAATGAGTCATTCGTAAAATATATAGTTGAAATCATATTCTTTACCATAATTTCTTTTTAAATTAATGAGTACGTATATATGTGTGCGCGCACCAGCTCGAGCGTCATTCAATTGGTTAATGCATGAATTCTCTCCACTAAGATAATAACTTTACCATCTACCCATATAAAAAAAATAATAAATAGAAATACACCTAGATTAAAATTTGAAAGATGGTAAAAGAGTAAAAGGAACTACAATTATTATTTCACCTACTTCAAATAAAGTGGAAAACAACATGTTTGCAATTAAAAACTAAAAAAAAGGAATATATATTGTAAGAATCTGATTAAAGCTTCCTTTACCAAACCCACTTAAAAGATTTTTCACAAATCTCAATATTTACTATTCTTAATTCTTTTTTTTTTTTAAGGGAAAAGATATATAGATATAGGTAATAAGGGTTACAAAGTTGGGTTTAAAAAGTAATCTTTGTGATTAATGAATAATAATATAGTAAACAAATAAATAAATAAGTAAAAAGATCCAAATTCCAAACAGCTCCTAAGAATCAGTAAAAAAAAAAAAAAAAAAAAAATCCTTTTCAACTTTTTTTTATTTTGTTCTTTTAAATTCCTTTTAACCAATGCAATCTGCCTTCCAGATTCCTTAGCATTTTAAAAGATCATTGAACTTGCTGACGTGTCATAATATCTGCCCTTGGATGCTTTGATTGTTTTCTCTCTCTTTGACGTGTTCTTAATCTCTGCCCTTCACTGCTTTGACTTCTATCTCTTGTTTATTTTTCCATTTTTGGTTGTTTTTTCTATCCTTTTTTGGAAAGAAGATCATGTTAATAATATTATCTTGTTTAAGTTTTTTTTTTTAAAAAAAGCAGTCAAGTATTCATTGTGAAATAATACTTTTTAAGGAATTTTGACTCACTACTTGAGGTAAGTTTCTGTAACATATTTGGGTGAGTTAGATTTTTGTAATCCTAAGTTGAAAAGTGGTTTTTTTTTTTAATGACTTTGAGTTTATAACTGTATAAGGATAACTTTTGCAATTTTTTTTTTAAAAAACATAAATTTAAGAGTGTAAGTTTGGTGCCTAACAGTAACCAATCTGAAAACAAAAATTTGAAAACAAGTGATTTAAGGAAAACAAAGTTGTATTTCATGTTTTCAGAAATATGTTTGGTACCAAATTTATAAATTTGATTTTATTCTAAACAGTTGTTTAAAGTATATCCTATAACATATTTATAAATCATGAAATTAGTTGTACTTGCAAAACTAATTATTAGGTTGAATATAAACCATTATTAATTAATTTATTAACATAATTTTTCTAAATTTTATAGAATTGTCATTTTATAATATAATATTATATAATTTATAATATATTATATTATACATATTTTAATTTAACACAATAAATTGAGTTTATAACCTGAAATATTGTATTTATTAAGATTTTTAACTTTGTTTAATATAATTATGCATTTTAAAATTTTAAATTCAAAACCTGGATACAATGAAAACATAAAAATGTTGTTTTCAGAATTTCTACTATTTAGATCACAAAATCCAAAAACAGTTTTCGAAAACACATATGCCAAACACATCTTCACTGATTCCAGTGGATCTGAAAACATAAAACAGAATCTAAATTGCATACAAAACAGACCCTTAAATTTCTATGAATAATTTTTTTTGCACAATTTAAATACAAATTAAGTCCACTCAAACTCCTCAAACTCCATTTAGTGAAACTCAAAATTATTAAAAGTGTAAGTCAAGTATCTCTCTAAAACATTTTAAATCATGTTTGTTGATGTTTTTTAGTACAAAAAATATTTATTAGATTTTTTTTTTAATTCAACAATATTTGAGAGTGAGGAAATCCAAACCTCTAACCAATTCGGTTGGGAATACATATGAATCATTGAGTTATGCTGACCTTGGCAAATATTTATTGATCTTCAATGTTATAAATTTTGAACATCTTTAATAATAAACTATTACTTATGCTTTGTTAAATCTCTATACACTTAATTGGTTAAGAATATACCTTTGACCAAGAGGTTTGAATCCCATATGTTGAACTAAAAAACTATATTTATTTTCATCTATTATGAAAATTAATAAGGAATCAATTTTGAAGGGTTCATCGACGATATTCTACCTTTCATTCGCAGATAGCATAAATATTGAACATATTTCATTGATATAATAAATTCGAGGTGGTTGGATGTGAGCTAAAGTGGAATAATGGAGTGGATGAATAACAATTATAAAATTATAAAATTATTTTGCCAAACAAACATATTAATCCAATTGTAAATATAAGGTATAGTTCATATGAAAATGCTAGTGGAAAGCATTCTTTTAAATTCCTTTTTTAGCATGAATACTTCGATCCTAGTAATTTTGAAAAAGAAATTTTGGGATCCAAGAAAAATAAATTTGTACAAAATTTTGAGTATTTATGAATGTTATTGGTGTATGAAATGAAAATTTGAAGAAAAAATTTCTAAATTTATCCGAATATTATATTATTTTTAAACTAAATGTGGCTGATCAACAATATAGAAATGAGAGAAAGTTTGAATTTTTAAATAGTAATTAAAAAAAGGCAAGTTTTGGAACAATTCAGAATTCAACAGGTTCTTTTTGTAGTAGTAGCTTAAAGCACAACTATTTATCATTTCTTTTTTTTTTTAAAAAAAAGCACAAATATTTATTAGAAAATTTGGACTTCTCTTTGTAGGGCTTACAGAAGTCAACGGACTCTTCAATTTTTGGTTCACTTTTTTTCTTCATTGTATAAATATATAGATTTTTTTAAGGAAAAATATATAGAATATTTTAAATATGGTAGGATCTTTGACTATGATATCTGCCTATTAATTACCATAAAAGATAAGGAATAAAGATCGGAACTTGTGGGAAATTCAATCTAAAAATGAAATAAGTTAGGGTGTTATTATAATTACTAGAAACTTTTAACCGTGTGAGATTTGATCCTATGACTTCTTTTTTTAGTACATCAACAATTGTAGGTGGAAGGATTCGAACCCACGACCTCTTGATCATAAGTCATACTTGATGTCAGTCGAGCTATGCTCTTGTTGACTTGATCATATAACCTCTTGGTCGTAAGCCAATCCTTTATGTCAATTAAGTCATGCTCTTGTTGGTTATACTTTTTTAGGATATTGTCTTCAAAATTTATAATAATATTATTTAGTTAATTTTAAAATTTTATTTGTTTTATTGATTTATTTTTTATATGATTTATTTTTTAATTTTATTGTTGGTTTAATACATGTTTTGTATCGTTAATTACTCACATAGTTTTATGTTGTTACTATGTAATAGTTATATATATATATATATATATATATATATATATATATATTACTATTAATAATTTTTGTAGTAATAAAAAAGATGGTTCAAGTGGGAATGAAGTAGGTTAGTTCTAGGTTCATTTATTTATTTTATCTGTTTTTTGTTTGATTATTTTCTTTTTCTCCCTTAATTTTTTGTTATTGCTTATTTAGTATTTTTTTATGTTAGTTCTAGGTTCATTTATTTTTTTATTTTTTTTGTTTGGTTAATTTTCTTTTTCTCCCTTAATTTGTTTGTCATTGTTTATTTAGTATTTTTTTTATTAGTTACAAGTTCATTTATTTATTTTATTTATTTGGTTATTTTCCTTTTCTCCCTCAATTTTTTGTCATGGCTTATTTAATATTTATTTTTTTCATTTTTTTTTCATTTATTATTTTTTTCATTACTTGAATTCCCTATTTTTCTGGACATTGTTTTATAACCATAATATTATTTTTATATTTTTATGAATTTTAAAATTTGTTCTATAATAGATTATCATGGGTTGGAATCCCCACCCCTAATTGTTGCGGTTAAATATTAAATTAAAATTATTTATTAAACTATTTATAGAAAAATGGTGGTTTTCAAAACTATTTGTAAATATAGGGTTGTTTTTTTTGTCTTATTAGAATGCGTTTCTTGGGGAGACGCATTCTGCTTCGAATACATCAGTCAAAGAGACGCGCTCTCCCGCTCTCTCCACATATAACTGCCACTAAGAATGCAAAAATTTGGAAGATATTGATATATTAATTCAATTTATATTTGAGAGTGAAATATTTAATCATTTTTCTAAGCAATTAATCTTTTAAATGTGGTAATTTTTCACTATACTACAAACATTTTATATAACACAAATTTTATTTAATAAAAAAAACTTACTTTTTCTAATGGGAAAGAAAAACTTAAGTTCTTGATTTGGTTTAGATGATACTTTCCACAAATTATTTCCCCCTTAAAATAATAAGAACAATATATCAGTAATTATAAAAAAAATATAAAACTAAAATTAATAATGGTAAAAGATATTCTACCTTTTTTTAGGAGGGATGAACGGTTTAGGCGAATTTTTTGCAGTCTGTTGATTTTTCAAGGAATGCGTAAGTCCAAAATTTTCTGGTTTGCATCTTCCCAAGTGACGCATTCTAATAACTGTTTTCAAAACTTTTTTTTTTTTTTGCCATAAGTTTAGAAAATAACACCAATTTTATAATTCACCCCTAATGGTTGATCTACTTAAAAAAATTCCACATTGCTTAAAACTAAAAATAACTCGTATCGTGCAAAAATACAAAATTAAATCTTAAAAACCCACCATTTTTTTTATGTTAAAAAATCTCAAAATTGATCGCTAAAATAAAATTCTCAAAATTCTCTTTTTCCTCTCTCTCCTTGTTAGAGAGAGGGAAAAAAAAATCTAGGTTTACAAACAAAATAATAATAATAATCAATAAATTATTTGAAGTGACTGAAAAACTGAGACTTGCATTTTCATATTGTTGGGATGTAGAAAAGATTAACTTAAAATCCTAGCTTAACTATATATTTAAGGTTCTCCTTGGCACAAATTATAATAATATGTAAAATATTTTACATTCCAAACACAAACTATTATAACTCTTCATTAAATAATTCTGTATTTTAAATAATATTATATAGTTCTACATACCATAATAACTTAAACATATGTTTGGGACACATGTTATAATAATCTGTACAAATTATTATAACCTTAGACTCTACTACTCTGCATTTTAAATAATATTAAATGATTCCACAGACTATAATAACCTATAGACTATTATAACTTCATGTTATTATAATCCACTCAGCACCCCAAACAACCTTACAAACTATTATAACTCATGTTATTATAATATGTGGAATCATATATATAATATTATTTAAAATGTAGAGTAATATAATGTGAAGTTATAATAATCTGTATTTGGGGTGCAAAGTATTTTCCATAAGTTATAATAGCACATGTTGTTATAACTTGTGCTCCCAAATCGATCCTAAAAGTTTAGATCACATAGATAATTTTTTAAGGAAATAGAAGAATATAATGTCTCTCAACCCAACAAAGAAAACATTTCATTTTTATTCTCATGTCCTCTAAAATCTCTCATTCCCCACCATGACGACAAATTTACAGATATTATCATTTGAGTACAAGTTTTTATTGGAAATTCAAACTCTACATAAATACACACTTTATGATTTCATGAAGGTATATAGGGGTGTACATTATACATAAGCTGTGTTGGATTGGGTTGAAGAATATTTTTGGACCAATCAGCTGAAAATTCGGGTTGGTCATTACTTCAACCCAACCAATCCTATTCCTGAGAATAACTCAACCCAATATTTTCGGGTTGGGTTTGGTTGGATCGCCGAGTTAATTTTTTTTATTTTTTTATAATTTTTTAATTATTTAAAATATTTTTTCTTGAATTAATAACTAAAATCACATAAAATTATAATATCAAACTTTAAAATTTATAACATTTAACATTGGTTAGAAGTCTAGAAAAAAAACATAAAAAATTGACAAATAATTCATTTATAAGTATATATGTAATTAAAATAAAATTTTAAAAAATATAAACTTCGGATTGGGTTGGGTCAATCTGAGTCTAAAAAGCTCAAACCGAGCATCGACTCGAACTTTTCGGTTCTCCAAATTTTTAACTCAACCCAAACCGAGAAAAAATCTAACCCAACCCAACGTCCTAACGGTTTGAGTTGGGTAGTCCGGATTGCTCGGGTTACTGGGTTAGTTGTACACCCCTAAAAATATATAAAGACATTCAAATATAAACTTTAGGTAGGTTTGTGGGTCTCGTAAACATAAAAGTGAGAAGTAGAAATAGAAACCACGTACACGAGATTATTTGAGAGACTGAAATAATGGAAGAACATAGCTACTTTATTTTCTATATGGTAAGATATAAATATACGATAGATAAAAAGTTGTGTTTGGTTAAGAAGAGGGCTGAGAGAAAAAAAAATTATGTAGGTTTTCTCTTTTAGATTCACTGAGTTAAAGTGAATTTAATTTTAGATATGTAATCTAAATAGTGAAACTTTTTAAAACAACATTTTTACGTCTGTACTATATCTAGATTTTGAATTTAGGATTTTAAAATGTAGAATTGTGTTAAAAAAGATTTTTTTAAAAAAACTATGACAAATATATTATTTCACTTTATACATTCATAGGTTCGAATCTCTTTCCCCAAATATCGTTGAACTCATAAAAATATAATATAGATTACCATATCATTTTTGTCCCCAGTATTTTGGATTTCACCATGTACTTTCAAAGAAGAGAAATTTTAAAAATATATTCCTATATCTTTTCTTATATGAAAATTATTATTATTATTTAACCAATATTGATAACAAAAAAATTAACTATAAAAATTAATCCTAAGAACCATTGAAAATACAAATACTAAAATTGAACATTTTTGAAGTATATGGACTAATATATTATAAGTTATATGTTATTGTAAAATAATAATGATATAAAATTGATAATGTAAAACATGTTCATATTTTTATCGACAACAATTAATAATAATTAAACTCTAAAACAAATAATAATTGAAATTCAACTCAATATTTAGTTGATAGGGCAAAATACATTTTTAGTCTTTGCGTTTAGTTTTCTTTTGCACTTAGTTCTCTTTTGCTCCCTGAATTTTTAAACTCAATAAAAATTTGTATTTAGTAGCACCTTTAGTCCTTCCGTCAAAGTTGATCTTTTTTTATTATTAAAAATATTATTTTATTAAAATTTATTTTTTTCTTCTTCCTTTTCTCTCTTTTCTCTTCTTTCTCCTTCGTGTTCTTCTCTGTTCTCCCATGACCGACCAAGTAAGTACGAGAAAGGAAATCCTTGTGTTTTTTCTCTGTTCCATTCCATCAGTGTTATATTGCCCCTGCCTTTCATTTAAAGATGATTCTTTTTTGCATTGTCTTTCCTTTGCCCATCCAGACCAACCATGTTTTAACATTAACCCAGATAGATAGCTGAACAACCCACATCTGAAGCATTTCCTCAGATGGAGGACAATTTTCCCACTTCCTTTCTTTCAAATTTTATCCAAAATTGTGGGGTTCAAGTTGGACAAGCATTCAGACTGTCGCTGCTTCTTAGCTACTTCTATTTGAACTTTCATTTCTTTTCAGGCTGCCATAAAACCCATTGTTATGTTCCTGGGCAAGAAACTTCGTTCCCAAATCTACCGTCTCGACTCGAAGTAATAGTTAGATGGGTTGGTTAAAGAACAAGGGTTGTTGCAAGAGGTGAAGAACAGGGGTTTCCACTTTCCAATCAAATGGAGCTAGGGCTTTTTTTAGTTCATGACACCAGAAGTTGCGAGAGGTGAAGAACAGGGTGTTATTATATGCCAAGATCCAAATCCTATGTCTAACCAATTTTAGACAAGTTTGAGGTGTTTATAACAAGTTTATAAGCGATTTTATAACAATTTATGGGCTGGACAGAAATTAAAGAAATGCAGAAACAGTAAAGAACAATAAGAGAACACCAATATTTATAGTGGTTCGGTCATAAAACGACCTACTCCACTTGCAAAGGTGTTTTAAGCCTTTGCTAGACAGTTTATTAGAGATATACGGGAGTATACAGAGAACTTACAACAGGATATCTAAAGATACATTTAACATTTAGGATTTAACAAGATTCCAAGATTTATGCCCAAAGAGAGACTACAACCAAAATCTATTCAAGATTGGGAGTCTAACAATCTTTGGGATTAAATCTTGAATCTAAACTAAAAGGAAAGAAAAAGGAGAGATACAACCTTTGGAGAGGATCTCATAAACAAAGGTTGAAAGAAGGTTGAGTCTCACGTCTGTACAACAACCAAGCCGAACGATCAACCTGCAGCACCTTCACGGCAACAGTCAACTCTTCTTACGAACTGCAACCCACGGTGAACGGCAGATTTCTGCTATAAGGACGAAGCTCCCTCGATATCTTTCTTCACGGCTGAAAAACCATGGTATTTTCCAGATTTCCCTCTCTCTGTCGAAGAAACCCCCCTGTTTTTCAGTCTTCTATCGAGCCCCCCAACCCTTTCTTTCTCTCTCTATTCTTTTCTCTCTTAAAAGAAACAAAAAACCCTAATTATAACAATAAACCCAATTAGACCCAATTCACACTTTTCTTCTTCTTTTTCCCCCTCTCACTTAAGGCCCACACATTCTTTTATAATAACAAAAAATGGAACAAATGAGTTTAGGTAATAGGAGATCAAGAAAGGTAGATTTGAGCTCCTCCTACTTTGGGCCCAACCTTAACAATGAGTCTTTAAACTTAAGAGCTAAAACAAAGGTCCAAACCATTTTAGATTAACTTAAAAAAACATTAATCTAAAATTAATTAGTTTATGATAGGTTGAAACCAAAAAATATAACAATCTCCACCTTGATTTCAATCTATCATAAACTAAGAAGAGGACCTATAATTTAGTTCTCAAATAAGATCCGGGGTTATCCATGATCAACTGCGCAACATTCTCACACAAAGGTTAAATTTATCACAAGGTAATGCTTTAGTAAACATATCAAAGAACATTCAAATCAAGAGTAACCTTTTTAATGAAACTAAACCATCATTGATGACATCTCTTACAAAATGATACCTAACATCAATATGTTTAGTTCTTTCATGGTGAGAATGATTTTTAGATAAATGTAGAGCACTTTGACTATCACAATGCCCAATCACAGAAACATTATCACTACAACACAATTTAGATACAATTTCCTTAAGCCATAAAGATTCCTTAATAGCTTCAGTTAATGCAATATATTCAGATTCAGTTGTAGATAAAGCAACTATAGATCAGAAACTAGATTTCCAACTAATTGTGCAATTGAACAATCTAAACACAAAACCAATCAAAGATCTACGTTTATCTATATCAACAAAGATAATCAAGATCAACATATCCAACAAGTTCAATATCCTTGCTATCAACTATATTTGCTCCATCATAAACAAGACATAAATCTGTATGACATGCAAGATACCTCAAAATCCACTTAACAACATTCCAATGTTGTTTACCAGGATTAGCAAGAAATCTACTAACAACACTAAGTGGATGAGCAAGGTCAGGTCTAGTACAAACCATGGCATACATAAGACTCCCAACATGATTAGCATATGGAATATCATGCATTTCATCAATATCACTTGAGTCTTAGGTGAATCATTAATGAGATATAGTTTAAAGTGCTTGCCAAAATGAATATTAACCTTCCTACTATCATGCATGTTCAATCTTTTAACTAGTCTTGTTATATATTCACTTTGAGACAAATATAGTTTCTTCTCTTTTCTATCTCTAATAATATCCATTCCTAATATTCTTTTTGCATTGCCTAAGTCTTTCATTTCAAACTCCTTCTTTAAGAGATTCTTTAACTTATTTATTTCATGCATGGTTTTGCAAGCAATCAACATGTCATTAACATATAAAAGCAAGTAAACAATATTCACTTCAGAGATTTGTTTGAAATACACACAACTATCATACTTACTTCTACAAAAGTCAATAGATAGCATATAGGAATCAAACCTTTTATACCATTGATGTGGGGATTGCTTTAAGCCATACAACGATCTCTTAAGAAGACAAACCTTCTTTTCTTGTTTGAGAGCTTCAAATCCAGGTGGTTGATCCATGTAAATGGTCTCCTCAAGCTCACCATGCAAGAAAGCGGTCTTTACATCCATCTGCTCTAACTCAAGATCAAAGTGAGCAACAAAGGCAAGCAAAATTCTAATAGAGGTGTGTCTTACAACGGGGGGAAAAACCTCATCATAGTCTATACCCTCCCTTTGAGTAAACCCTTTGGCTACTAACCTAGCCTTGAATCTAGGCTTGTTATTTTCTAAAGGGTTCTCTTTGACTTTATAAATCCACTTACAACCTACAGTTTTAGCTTTTAATAGTTTATTAACAAGAACCCAAGTTTGATTTTTAATCAAAGAATCATACTATTCTTTCATTGCGGCCCACCACTTATCTTTATTTTCATTATTTATGGCCTCGTTGAAAGTTTGTGGTTCTTGATTAATAAACTCATTAGCTATAACTAGGGCATAGGATATAAGGTCAGCATACCCAAACCTAGTGGGAGCTACAATGGTTCTCCTAACCCTATCCCTAGTTAACTGATAATTTGTTAAGTCTTGACTATCCTCTTCCTCTTCCTTATTAGCAACTTCATGTGTAGATGATTGATCTAAGGTAGATGGTGAAACATCATGTTCTACTATTGGCTCATCTACTTGATCACTATGGGAAGTAGAAGGAGGATTAGCTAAAACGGTTTCAGTGGAACTAGGTGGACTTTTAGGAATAGACTCGGTCTTTTTTTCTATATACCCCATTTTCCCTTCATTAAAGACAACATCTCTACTTATTAGGATTTTTGGTGAATTTGGGTCTAGACACCATAGTTTATATCCCTTAACACCCTCGGGATATCCTAGGAAAACACATTTCTTAGCCCTTGGGTCTAGCTTTCCTTCTTTTGAATGAGCATAAGCTAAACACCCAAAGACTTTCATGTGTGATAGATCAGGGGGACTACCTTGCCAAAGCTCTTGAGGCGTTTTTAAATCTATGGCAGTAGATGGGCTCCTATTGATTATATAGCATGTTTGTTGCAAATGCCTTCCCCAAAAACTTTGAGGAAGTTGTGAATCGGACAACATGCACCTAACTCTTTGCATAAGGGTTCTATTCATTCTCTCTCACCCCATTTTGTTGTGGCGTCCCTACAACAAATCAAGTGTCTTGCTATGCCTTTAGACTTACAAAAGTTTCTAAACTCATGGTTACAAAACTCTAGCCCATTGTCAGTCCTAAGTTTCTTAACTCTAAGGCCAGTTTGGTTTTCAACATAGGTTACCCATTCAACAAATTTATTAAAAGTATCAGATTTATTTTTCAGAAGATAAACCCAAACTTTTCTAGTACAATCATTAATAATGGATAAGAAATATCTAGCCCCACTATTTGTGACAACATTAGATGGGCCCCATAAGCCAGCATGCACATATTCTAGTTTTTTATTAGCAGAGTGACCACCATTTCTAAATTTTACTCTTTTAAATTTACCATAAACACAATGCTCACACATATCTAGGTCCACATTTTTTATGTTAGGAATTACTTGTTGTTTTATTAACTCTCTAATTCCTTGCTCACTCATGTGACCTAAGCGTTTATGCCAAAGGGTAATTTTGGAATTGTCACTCTCTTTAACTAGATCACTTGACCCTACGACCGTCGAACCCTCTAAAGAGTATAAGGTATCCTTAAGAAGCCCTTTCATTGCAACTAAGATGCCCTTCATGACTTTTAGAACACCACCCTCTAACTTAATGGTGTACCCTTGCTTATCTAACATGCTAAGGGATATTAGGTTTCTTTTAACTTCAGTGCGCACTAACTTCGCTTAGAAACCTAATATTTCCGTCATGAAGCCTAAGGCGTCTGTTCCTTGACCTTCTCTACACTACAAAAGTGTCGGTTCCCTAACATGACTTTACCTCCCACACCGGTTTGGAAGTCTTCTAGCCATTCTCTATTAGGGGTCATATGGAAAGAACAACTTTGAATCTAAGATCCAAGTGTCATCCTCTCTAGTGTTACTAACCATAAGAGAGTGGTTATACTCTTCACTAAGGTTTACTACACTAGACTCTTTCTTTCCCTTTACCCGACGACTTTTTATTCCTAAGGTCGAGGACAAAACCTTCTAATGTGACCTTCTTTTGACAATGATAACACCTCCTATTACTAGCCCCCTTAGACTTTGATCTACCCCTACTCTTGCTTCTATGCTTTTTCCTATTCTCTCTCCGATCTCCTCTAACGTATAAAGTCTCACTATTAGACTTCTTGGTTTCTTTTAGTTCTTGTTCTTTTACTCTAATGACATTTAAAACAATTTCAGTGGACAAAGTATCCCTACCAAACTTCATAGCAGATTTCACATCATTATAAGATTCAGGCAAAGAATTTATCAGAACTACAACATGATTTTCATCCGAAAAGAGTTCACCTATATTTTCCCTTTCAGAAACTACTCTATGGAATTCATCTAGGTTATCTTTCATGCTTTTACTAGAGTCCATTTTAAAACTAAAGAAATTAGATTTTAAAAATATTTTGCTTGAAATTGATGCTACTTGGTAGGTAGATTCTAATTTTGTCCGAGTTTAACAACCGGTATCTTCACTACGCATTTGTCTTATAATTGTATCAGACAAATAAAGGATTATAAGGTCAGAGCTACCTTATTTATCTCTTTCAGCTTGGTCCATTTGTTATGTTGTCCGAACTTCCTTAGCCTCCAAAAGTGCGTGTCGACCTTTTGTTGACGAAGGATGGCCAACATTTTGATCTTCCATAGACCAAAATCTCCTTTCCCATCAAACCGCTCCACCTCGAACTTGGTACTCATCCTGAAAAATGAGAAACAAAATTGGACAACAAACTTTTCTTGAAATAAAAAATTTTCAGAATTAAAGAATACTAACAACTTAAAGATTCTTTAAATCCAAAGATTTTATTCAACAAACTAAATTTTAATTCAAGAAAGAATGCCTCAAAAAACAAGGATTAAAAAGCTCTGATACCAAAATGTTATTATATGCCAAGATCCAAATCCTATGTCTAACCAATTTTAGACAAGTTTGAGGTGTTTATAACAAGTTTATAAGCGATTTTATAACAATTTATGGGTTGGACAGAAATTAAAGAAATGCAGAAACAGTAAAGAACAATCAGAGAACACCAATATTTATAGTGGTTCGGTCATAAAACGACCTACTCCACTTGCAAAGGTGTTTTAAGTCTTTGCTAGACAGTTTATTAGAGATATACGGGAGTATACAGAGAACTTACAGCAGGATATCTAAAGATACATTTAACATTTAGGATTTAATAAGATTCCAAGATTTATGCCCAAAGAGAGACTACAACCAAAATCTATTCAAGATTGGGAGTCTAACAATCTTGGGGATTAAATCTTGAATCTAAACTAAAAGGAAAGAAAAAGGAGAGATACAACCTTTGGAGAGGATCTCATAAATAAAGGTTGAAAGAAGGTTGAGTCTCACGTCCAGCACAACAACCAAGCCGAACGATCAACTGCGCAAAGACTTCACTACAAGAATAAATCAACTCTTCTTGCGAATCGCAACCCACTGAGAACGCATGATTTACGCTATAAGGACTGAGCTCCTCGATATCTTTCTTCACGGTGAAAAACTATGGTATTTTCCAGTTTTCCTCTCTCTCTGTCAAGAAACCCCTGCTTTTTTTGAATTTCTATCGAGCCCCCAACCCTTTCTTTCTCTCTCTCTCTTTTCTCTCTTAAAAGAAACAAAAAACCCTAATTATAACAATAAACCCAATTAGACCCAATTCACACTTTTCTTCTTCTTTTTCCCCTCTCACTTAAGGCCCACACATTCTTTTATAATAACAAAAAAGGGAACAAATGGGTTTAGGTAATAGGAGATCAAGAAAGGTAGATTTGGGCTCCTCCTACTTTGGGCCCAACCTTAACAATGGGTCTTTAAACTTAAGAGCTAAAACAAAGGTCCAAACCATTTTAGATTAACTTAAAAAAAACATTAATCTAAAATTAATTAGTTTATGATAGGTTGAAACCAAAAAATATAACACAGGAGTTTCCAGCTAAATGCAAACCTCAGGGATCTCGAGTGCTACCTGTCAGATCTGGTACTTGCTCGGTTGGCCATGGGAGAACAAAGAAGAAGACGAAGAAGAAAGAAGAGGAAAGAGAGAAAAGGTAGAAGGAAGAGAGAAAAAGAAAAAAGGAAAATGATTTTTAATAATTAATAATTAAAAATAAAAAAATATTATTTTAATAAAAATAGGTGTTAGGTCAACTTTCCGTTAGAAATTAACGGAAAAGTTTACCTAAATACAAAAGGGTAAATTTGTTGAGTGTGAACTCAGAGACCAAAAAGCAATCAAATGTAAAGCTGAAGGACCAAAAATGTATTTTGTCCGAGTTTATAATTACAACTATTTTATGATTTTATAAAAATATATATATAATCCCACTTTAAACAACTTTTTAAGTTGGAATGTTATTTATAAATTTATTATCATGAAAACACACTAAAAACATTAAATACAATTATGGTTTTTTTTTTTAAAAAAATTAATTCCTTATTTTGTTTGGTTAATTTTTTTTTGTTAAATTATGTATATTGTTTGTTTAATTATTAATTTAGTTTAGTTTTAGTAAAATGATAAATTTAGAGTTTTTTTTTTTTTTGTTCAAATTCAGATTTAACTAAACTCTATAACAGACAAGGAAGTAGGGCCAAAGTTAATTTATATCCCTAAATTTTGAGATGATATCAATAAAAACGTTTAACTAATAATTGTGTCAATTTAAATTTGAACTTTAATAACTAATAAGTATATTAATTTACACGATCTATCATAATTTATTTGAAAAACGTTAGTTAATTAAACTCTTGAACTTTCATTAAAAAAAATTCATTAACGTTTTTCAAATCATAAAAGATGTAAATTGATATACTCATAAATATCCATAATTTAAATTAATATAGTTATTAGTTTATTAGTTTAGAATTTTTATTAAAATTTTCAAAATTTAAAAGTATAAATTCGTTATTTCAAAAAAAAAAAAAAAAGTATAAATTGGTTTTTACTCTCAAGAAAATATATAAATAATTAGCTATTGTCATGTCAACGTTAATTATAAAATTAATTAGAGAAAGCCAGTCAGCTTCTGCCAGTACGAACTTCCAGTGAGGCTAATAGAAAATCAATGCTGATCGGAACTATTTTTCAAAACTCATGGTTCTTTTCATTAAAAAAAACGTAGAGAAAAAAAAAACTCAGGATTAAGGACCAAATAAAAAATTTCAAGAAATTTTAAGGGAAAAAAATCAATTTTTATCACTAAATTTATCTAATTATATTAATTTTTACCTCAAACTTTCAATTTCATGAAATTACACCTCAAACTTGAAAGTATTATAATTTTCATTGCTCAAAAAATCATTTAAAAGTATTTTTATATGCATTCATTAAATTACAAAATATATATGTATGACATAAAATGTACAGGATCTCAGAAAACTTGACATTAAGTTCATTATTCATTATTTTTTTTTTTTTAAATTGACGAGTTCTAGCCAAATGACTCAATGGTTTTTTTTTATTGATTAAACTTAATTTTATGGCCAACTTTATTTGATTGAAATAAATGAGTTCATGGAGGTTTATATATATTTTTTTTCTCAAAATTAGTGAGTGAATTTGCAAAAATTGAATTAGGCTAAAAATTGCAACACTTTCCTACATTTTTTTTGTTTGATATAAAACTGAGCTTTCATTGAGATAAGAATGAAAGAATACACAAGCAAACCAGAGGGAGAGCCAACTATAAAAGGGGCTCCAATCAAGCAAAATAAGATTTAGAGAATAATTACAAAAAAATCCCGACATCGAGCCCCAAAAAGAAACATAGAATCTAATAAGGGACCACACTTTTAAAGGAGAGCTCTCTTTCCCCCTAAAAATTCTATTGTTTCTCTCCCGCCACAGGTTCTACAAAATGGCACAAGCCCCAGCCTGCCACAAAAACAAGCTTTTCTCTCGAAAGGGAGAATTAAAAAGAAGTTCCCTAGACGTCTCTCTACTGTCCAAATGACCAACAAAACAAAATTTGAATTACTGAAGGAAACAACTCCAAACAGCGTGAGTAAAGCTACATCTACAAAGCAAATGATCCAGGTCCTCATCTGCCCTCCTGCAAAGAATGCAACAGAAAGGTCCAACCCGAGGAAACCCCCTCGCCATCACTTGCTTACGTTTATGGTCTAACAATTTGATAAATTGAAAGTTTATGGTGAAAATTGATACAGCTTGACAAGTTTAAAGATAAAATTTAATTCTTTTCTTGAAAATTTAAAACTAAAAAGGTATTTATCATTAAAAATAAATATTTAAAATAGGTGAAATTACTTGATTTTTATAGTTTGAGCTCAATTTAATTTAAAATTTTAATTTTTTTTTTTAATTATAGTTTCTATGGTTGGTCAAATCTTTATAGTTACCAAATGTTTGACAATTTTCTTATGTCACGTGTGCTTTGAAATGATAAGAGAAAATGGTTGGTTGACATTTTTTGAGATCAACAACTGGGGTAAGAGATTAAAGGTGTTGAGTTCTTAGTGGAAAAGACATATTTTATATTAGTTGAGGTATGTTTAGTTTTGATATGGTTGGTTGACATTTATTATAAGGTATAAATGATGAAATTATTGTGCATCTTCAAAAATCATCATCTCAAACCCAACAAAGATAGAAAATTATATATTAACAATTTATGGGTTGTTTGGAGCACCCAGTGTGTTATAATAGTTTATGGAATTATATAATATTGTTTAAAGTGCAAAGTTGTCTAGAGTTGAAAGAGAGATAATATTTCATGAAAATAAATAAATAATCAAAGTATATGGCTAAAATGAAACTCATTAGATAGGACATCTATTATTATCTTTTCTAAAGTCAATCGTTTGATTTCTGCTCTCCACATTAGTTAAATTATAAAGGATGATACTCAAATAAAACTTTTAAAAATATTAAGATAAAATTGTCAACTTGACTATGGTTCAACTTAGTTCAATGGATAAGACATCTATTAGCTTTTTAGAGTTAGAAGTTCAATTTTAATATTGCTCGACACTTGTTAAACTAAGAAGAAAAGGACCCAAATGAAACTCTAAAAAATATTGAGATGAATTTATTAACCGCTCATACATCTATCTTAAAGGTTAGATGTTTAAATCGAGACGGTATATGGTTGAGATGAAATTGGGATGATGAGGTATAATAAATTGAGAGTGGGCGATAGAGTAGGATATAAGAGAGACAAGACAAGGGTGTGTGTGACTATAAAGGGAAGGCTGACAGAGTTAAAGAGAGGTTGAAGGCTGCATTTACAACCATGGCTGCTACATTTTGTGTAGCAGATATTGCCCCTATTTTCATCTGTAATTATTTCCACCAATCCCTTAAATTTTAATTTAGGGGACCCCCCTCCCTACGATGTTTTTTTTTTTTTTTAATTATTAAGTAAAGTTGTTTTCTATATTTAATGTTTCAAATAGAGTACTTGGGAAAAGGGGTACCATTTTTATATTCCATCATCTTTCAAAACGTCATTTATTAAGGATTTGTTTAGAAATGTTTTTGTTTCTTTTGTTCCTAGTTTCTCTTTTTTTTGCACGTTTCCTCTTTTTAAAAATTTTAAAAGAAATGATTGTTAGTCATTATTATTTTTTTTTTGTTCTTTGATATTATATATATATATATATATATCATGCATTTTATTAGTCTAAAATGGTGAAATGATACTTTTATTTATGTTTTTGAACTATAAAAGTAAACAAAAAAACAAGATACTAGATTTTTGTTTTTTAATTCTAAAATTTTTATTTAGATTTCAGAATGTTTCCAAAAATGAAACATGGAAGAAATAGGAAATAAGTCTCATTTTATAACCATTTTAGTTTTTAGTTTTTGAAAATTAAGCTGATAAGTACTAATTTCACTCATGTTTGGTTTTGTTGTCTACTTTTTAAAATGTTTTCAAAATTCAAGCTAAATTCTAAAAACTAAAAAAAAAAAGTTTTAATTTGGCTAAAAACTTCACATGCTTGTATAAAAAGGAGTAAAAATCATGATAAAAAATGCTAAGAAAATAAATATAATTTTTAAAAATAAAAAATAAAAATTAAATTATTATGAGCCTAAACGCTTGTGAGTTTAAAAAACTTGAACACGAAATAAAAACATTAGTGCAGTCATGTAGCTTTTGATGGTAACTCAACCACCACGTCGATTCATCAACCACGTGGATAAACAATAGGGGTCGTTTGGTTTGAGATTTTATTGAATACTCCTGAGTAATAGATGCCTAAGAAGAAGATGTCTGAGAATAATAAATATCTTGAAATAAGATGGTTGTGTTTGGTTCTATATGAGAATGTTATCAGATTTTTATGTAAATAAATTATATTTATATTTTTTTGATAAAATTAATATATAAATCTTATTTAATTGTAATACATTAAATAATGAATTAATATTCCAATATAGTTTAATTATAATGACATCTTTACCGTAAATGAATAACATTTGTAATTAATTGATTAAATATAATATTAATTAGTGACTTAATATTTCGATAATAGATTTTATAATGGATATTTAGGCTTGTTTTATGAAATTAATCCTACAATATTATGTTGGTATATTATTTTATGAACTAATCAAAATTAATTTCAAATAATAAAAATAAATTAATTAATTATAAATTTTTTTAATTAAATAATTAATTATGATTATTGAAAATGAATATATACATACACTTAAAATATTAGTAAAGAAGAGAGAGAAAAAAGATGTGGGTATAAGGAAAATCTATCATTCTTGAAGGGTATAGAAAACTCATCAATAATAGGAAAAAATGATCCATGAGAATAAGTGATGTCAATGCTCATGCTTACAAACCTTGTTCCAAACAAGGAGATTTAAAAACCTTACCCATTTTCATCCTCAAAACCTTGCACCAACCACCTCTAAGGGGTTGTTTAGGACGTTGAGTCGATTACAATAACAGGAGATTATAATAGTTTGTGTGTTATAATAGTCTACGAGTTATAATTGTCTGTGGAATCATATAATATTATTTAAAATGCATAGTAGTATAGTCTGAGGTTATAATAGTATGTATTTGGGGTGTAGAGTATCTCACAGGTAATTATAACCTATGCCCTAAACCGGCTCCAATAAATTGTGTAATAGACACACTTTGTAATTACTTTTCTAATTATCCTATTTTTATACGTTGTTTAAAAGTATATTAAAAAATATCTTTCTTCCGGCAAGTTTTTTTTATAACTAAAGTATCATGTTATATAGGTATGTAAATTAATTTTTGTCTGTCAGCTCACTATATATCATGTCTTATAAATTTATCAGTCAATAAATATTAACAAGTATTAATAAAGATATAGTTAAAAAATGTTAGAAGGTAAGAGACAAGATTGAAAGTTGAATTGAAAATAAATCTTCAGATATAGGATGTATTTAGATTAAATACATAAAAAAGAAAACTAGTCAATACGCACAATTTTTTTAAAATATGAAAAAAAAATGAAAAAATAAATATGTCATCAAATGCGACCTAACACATTAGGAAAAGACAAAGTTGGAAAAGATTCAAACATGGTCTCCCAATTATGGCAACAAATTTATATCATATTTGGTAAGGGAATATAAACTATGCTAATTTGCATTTGGTCCAAAATCATGTTTCGCAACTCAAAAATGAATGGCTGCAACTCTACTAAGAAAACCAAATTATCAACTAGAGAAACTTTTTTTTTTTTCCCTTTTAGTCATTGTTAGGAGTGCCAAAACCTTCTCAGAAAAATATGAGTCAATTTCAATTAGAAGTAGTTGAAATTTTTTCAAAACATAATCGAATAGTTGTTGGCAGCTTAATTTGTATATATAAATTGTCATTTCAAGCTACAAATTTTATCTTAGTCGAGTGGTAAGCCCCTCCTGATTTTTTCCTCTTTTTTCTGTACACCCAGACTGAGGATTCGATATGCGAGTTGAGTAATGTTCTCTTTTGCTCATACTTTTGTTGAAATCTATTCTTAAAATTATTTATTTTTTAAGATTTTTCTTCTTGGTATCAAATATAAATAAAAATGAATGCAAATATTTTTAATTTTTAAAAAATTATTTTTAAAAGTTAATTACATAAAGGAAAATATGATTCTATGAATTCTTATTAAACAAAAAAAAAAACTTACTATTTGCAATTTTTTCTCATATACAGTATACTTACGTTAAAAAAATTAATTATATTTCTTATATCAGAATATATAAGCTATTATATTAAGATTTCATTTTCATCAATGTATTTTATGTTTTTTTTGTTTTTTTTTTTTAGTCTTTATACTTTTAAAGTTCAATTTCTTAATTTCAGTAGACCATCAAAATGGAATGAGACTATATACAATTAATCATAATGCGTTTTAAAATAGTTTTTATACGAATTTAAGCTCTCCTTGACTTAAAGTTCTGGATCCGCCACTTTGGAAGGGATGTAAATACGATAATAACATGATTGTAATTACAAAAATATACCAAAATCATCTTAAAAATTAATATTATAATCAACCACTCCTAAAATATGATAGTCATACTCACAATATTGAAACTATTTAACTAATTTTTATTATAATTAATTTTTTTTAGATATTATTTACAATTTTTCATATTACTATTCAGCATTTCAATTCACGAATATTAATGTCAACAGATATTTTAACTCTTTTGGCACAACTTATAGTCGTCGTTTTTTTTTTTCCTAATTACAACGTGGGAGGTGTGAAATTATGTTGCTTTTCATTTTTAAAAGTATTTCTCGACATATATTAAGGAGGAAAAAAAAAATCCTCAAAGTGATTATGAAAGTGAGGTAAAGTTATAAGAGTTTTTTTTTAATAAATAAAATTAGAAAAAAAATCAATTTTTATCCTAAATTTGACATGTATCAATTTTAACTATAAACTTTCAATTTCATCAATTAATTGTATTAATTTTAATCATGGACTTTCAATTTCATAAATTTAAAGCTCAAACTTGGTAGATTATATCAATTTTAACCCTAAATTTCCAATTTCATCAATTTAAAATCTTAAACTTGAATAAATGTATCAATTTACACTATCTCGGTTAAATTTTCGTTTCAATCACTATTAGAAAGGTTTCTCATACATGCTCAAAGCTACATGTTGCTCTATGATATGTACTTGTTTGTTATTTTTTAAAAAATTACCAAAAAAATAATTAAATCATTCCAAATGAAGACGCCACCAATCCTGAAAACCACAAACTCGACTCTTTGAAAGTAGGACTCACACGAAAACAAATGGACTCTTGTGTTGCCCCGCATTTAGTGTCGATATCAACAACGACGAGTGTGAAGAAGATCCAAACGGTGACATCATTGAAGGTGGCGATGACCATGGCGGTTTCGTTGACTTTGGTGGTAAGGAGTTTGAGCTCGACTAAAATGCGAGAGAGAATAAGAAAGGAAATGGTGGATATAGTGACACTTATGAACACAATGAACAGGTCATAGTTGATCTTTGTCGGTCCCATCAACAGTCTTATGAAGGATTAAAGTGGCATCGATGCTGAACAGGAAGGGGATAAATATTTTGACGAGGGTGATTATGACATCCCTACTTTTGTTGTGGCGGATGAATGTCAAATCAAGCTTGAGACCGACGAGAAACTAAAAAAATTTAATATTGGTGATCCATTCAAGAATAAGAGTATGCCATTAAGAAAAAAAAATGTGGTACAAATAAGTTTAATTTGTTTCTACTAAAAGTTGATAGAACAAGAAGAATCATGACTTAAAATTGAAAACCCCTCAATTAATGAAATGAAAAAAAGCAGTAGAATCAGAAAAAATAAGAAGTAAAAAAAAAACCATGCTCGATAATTGAAAAATATTATGGCGAGTCTACTCCAATTTATTCAACAATTTTTTTTAATAGCAAGTACATATATGTTATAGAGAAACACGTGACTTTTAGACATGCGTAGAAAACCTTTCTAACGGGAATTGAAACGAAAACTTAACCGAAGGTGTACATTGATACACTTATTCAAGTTCGAGGTTTTAATTGATGAAATTGAGATTTTAGGGTTAAAATTGATACAATCTGCTAAGTTTGAGGTTTATATTGATGAAATTAAAAGTTTAGGGATAAAATTGATATAACCTGCTAAGTTTAGGGTCAAAAACGATTTTTTTCCATAAAATTATAAGAATTTCTCTAAGAGGTTGTATGAATTTCTATTATCCTTTTCATGGTAAACAAGGAGTTGACTTGTATAAATTTTGATGCATAATCATTTATAAGTTATTGGGAAAAAACAATTTATACTAATTTGGGGAGTTTTATCCATTAAAATATTAAACTAATAATTGTATTAATTTATTTAAAACTTTGAACTTTTATAATTGTATCAATTTACACCATCAATTATATTTTGTTTGAAGGATATTAATTCATACATGTGTAAACTTATAATTGTCTCTTAGTTTAGGGATTTAAATTGATACAATTATTAGATTATGTAACAGTAAGTGCCGTTTAAAAAAAATAATAATAAGAAAAAGGAGAAGAAGTCGCGAACGACCCCCCCTCTTCCGTTTCGCACCGCTGCAGCCGACCGTTTCGGCCAGCGACCCACGCCGTTCCTTCTCTCCCTCTAAGTCTCTCTCCCCCGAGCTTTCCCCTCTCTCAGTCCCTCTCTCTCCCTCAAAGCCCTCTCCTCTCCCTCACCGTCACTCTCCTCTCCTCCTCACCGTCACTCTCTCTCTCTCACGGTTCTCTCTCTCTCTCTCCCCCTCAGTTGCCGTCGCCGCCTCTGAAGCCGATCAAGGCAAGCCACCGCCAAAGACGCCGCCACCGCGAGTTCAACCGCCATTGAAAAGATCCGCGAGACCCACGCGTTTCAGCGAGTTCGGGATGTTTTAGGCCGATTTTTGACGACGAGTGCGGCTTTGTGTAGATCGGGCCACGAGGAGTCCAGATTTGGTGCTTGCACTGTCGTTGCTGACTCCACGCGTCGCCGCCCACCGGTCCACGCGCCGCCGCCTGTAGGGCCGCCGACCTTTCCCTTCCGTGCGGTTGCCTCGGTCCGTTCCTTAGCTCGTTTCGGATCTCCGTTGGGTGAGTTTTGCTCTTATTTGGGATCTTTGTGTTAGTTTCGTTGTGTCGTGTTCGGTTTATTGATTCTTGTCGTGATTGTTCTTCATTAGGGACTACTTGAAAGTAGCAGTACGTTTAGACCACGCCACGTTACTCAAATTCGCTCGTTGTGGTTGGATTTCCGTAAGTAGTCATTTGGGTCAATCACCCCTGCTGGTGTAGGGCTTAGGGGCATCATTGCATGCTATACTATTTCGGGCCCAATGTTTTAGAATGTGTACCGTCTTCGGACTTGTAGTAGCATGCTAGGTTGTGTAGTAAACGATGCTTGGTTCTAAGTTGCTGTCCCCTGTTTGTTGTGAATGTGATGAAATACACCGATGGGTCGAATGTATGTTCATGTGCTATGGTTGTTTATCATTTCGTGTTATGGTTGTTATCTCTTCGTGCTTAGATGTGATCTTGTTAGGAGAGCTGACCTAAGCGTGTGCTGAGAATGATGATTATGCTAGAGTTACACGTTTGTCTGTCCCGAGCCTGTTAGTCTCGTGCTTAGTTTTGAAGTGACTCGGGAAGTGTCGTTGAACCTTAAGATTGTAGTTAGCACAACTAGCCCTAGTGCAGGCCCAAGTCCTAGGTATTTGTATAACCCTTAGTAGGCTAAGACTCGAGGTTGGCGAGATGACGATGATGTTGTGGGATGTGATGGTCCGCCCTCCATCCAGTTGTGCGACTCGGGGTATAACCCTTGGAGTCAGAGGGGTTGGATAGAGTCATTCGCCCTAGTACAGTCTCGGGAATGAGCCCGTGGTCGATTGTGCGTGGTAGTACCGCATTGATGCTTATGGGATGTGGTGGTCCGTCCTCCATCCAATTGTGCGACTCGGGGTGTGACCCTTAGAGTCAGGGGGTTGGATAGAGTCTTTCGCCCTAGTGTAGGCCCGAGAATGAATCTCGTGGCCAGATGTTGCCAACCTAGTTCAGAAGCTAAGGGTAGGACAAAACTGAGAAATCTGAGTGAGTATTAGGTCCAAGGTGCTTGATGAGGTTGTAAGACGGGCTAGGTGTTGTGCTTAGCTAGGTTTAAGGTTGTTCATTCATGTTCTTTATTATTGGACGAAGTGGGCTGCTTACTGAGTATTTTTATACTCATTCTTTCTTTATTTCTTCTTTTGTTGCAAGTAAGGCAAACCAGTGAGATGACCACCAACGACGAGACTCCTGCGAGGCTATGGAAGGCTTGTAGGATTTAGGAGCTTTAGTTTAGGAGTTGTTGCTTTCATTCTTTTTCTTCTGTTGCGTTCTGCCTCTTTCGTTCATGTTTTAAACTTTAGTTTATCTCGTTCTTTATTCGTTTGAATCAAAGCATGTTTTGGTGTGTTTCTTTCTTATTTCAAAGCATGTTTTCGTCGTCTTGTGGAACTCTATTAACTCTAAGGGTTTGGAGCCCAGCCTATTGTTTTCTGAGTGGTTTGGAGGAGGTTGGGTACCCTTGTGAGTCCTTTTGAAGTGCTTTTGTATAGTTTCAGGTTCATTTTAAATTTTTGGTTTGTCCAGGTTGCGCCGTTATGCTGCCGAATTTTCGACGCAAACGGTACAACTTGGATGTAATGCCCCGAGTAGGAAGTGTTCAAATTACAGGGTGTTACAGTTGGTATCAGAGCCTAAGTTTTAGGTCTTGTATACTGCCTATATCGTAGGTGTTTAGTCCTTCATAGCCTCTCGCAAGGAGCTCGTCGGGTCATCAACATGTTTGCTTTTACTTAGTAAGTGGTAGGATGTTCGATGTTGAGGTTAATGTGCTTTCGTCTGTGTTGTACTTCTTGGATTCTTGTTGATGTGATGTTTCTTTTGGTTTTAGATCATGGCACGTGGCAGAGGCCGTGTAAGAGCAGCTACAGGTGGTCGAAGTTAGGGTGGTCGTAGGGGTCGAGGTCGAAGGGCCCAAGACCAGGAACCGACCGTCGATGCAACTGAGGTTGAGCACTCCGAGCATTGGGAGAAGCTCAACCAGGATGTCCCAGTGGTCGAGGAATCAGCTGGGCAGAACGTAGGAACCCAGGAAAGGGCAAATGTTCAAGTACCGAACGTTCAGGCGTCATCGCCATTCTTGAACTCGTGGCGAACATTCAAGAATCGATTCGAGCGAGCATAGCGAGTCGAAGCAAACCAGACAATATGTTCACCCGAGCCATGGAGGCCTGGCGGCTTCGAATCGGGAACCAGCGCTGCAAGCGAGATCAAAAGGTTGCACCGACTCGAACGATTGGGACATCGGCCGAAGAGGCGAGGTATTTAAAAGATTTCAAGAAGTATGACCCGCCTTTCTTTGATGGGTCAGTAGACCACGAAGCTGCCGAAGCATGGTTTGCGGCAGTGGACGATATTCTGAGTCGAATGGGTTGCCACGAGCACCGAAAAGTTCAGTCTTGCAGATTTATGCACTAAGGGGAAGTGCTTTCTGCATGGTGGCGAAGTGCTTTTTGTGCGCGGTCCATCGATGTTAGTGCAGGACCGATAACCTGGGTGCAGTTCCAAGAGGCATTCTACGAGAAGTACTATCCGGTTGTGCTTAGGATCGACAGGAAAGCTGAGTTTGTACAAATAAAGCAAGGACAAAACTGCACGGGCGAGAGTCTGCGAGCACGAGTTTACGACCCTGTCTCGATTCGCCCCTGATATGGTGAATACAGAGAAGAAAAAGGTGGAGTGCTTCCTCACAGGTTTACGAGGAGGTGTACGTGGGTCGACAGTTGCTCACGACCCCAAGACTTATGTCGCAGCAGTCCGAGTGGCATCCCTGATTGATACAGACCTGAGGTTGCATGAGTTTGTTTTCAGTCAGAGTTCAGGTGCAGGTCAAAGTTCTGGAACCAGCCAAAAGAGGAAGTTTGAGCAGGCCTTTGCTAGGCCAATCAGATCCTGAACTCAGGGACATCAACCCCAGCAGGCTCCAAGCAGGGGTTCATGTTACCGATGTGGAGTGCAGCACAACGGGGCCTGCCATGCAGTTAGCAAGATCTGCAACAATTGTGGGAAGTTGGGTCACCTGTCGTCTGTGTGCAAGCAGGGAGCCAGGGATCAACGAGTTTGTTATAACTGTGGAAAGCCTGGGCACCTGACCAAAGCCTGTACAACAAAGAAGGACGAGTCTGAAAACCGCCAGAGAGGTGGAGTCTATGCGAATGCAAACAGGAACGCAGGAGGCTCCGGTGTTGTGGTGACAGGTACACTACCCGTTCTTGCCCACTTGGCTCTTGTTCTGTTTGATTTTGGTTCCTCGCATTCTTTTATTTCTGCTTCTTTTGTGAGACAAGCCCGGCTTGAGGTAGAGCCTTTAGATGTTGACCTGACAGTAGTTACCCCGGTGGGTAGAGAGTTAATAGCTCGAGAAAAAGTTAAGTCTGGTCAGGTAGTGGTAATAGGTCGCGTGCTAGATGTGACGTTGGTTGTGCTGGATATGAGCGACTTCGATGTAATCCTAGGCATGTACTGGTTGTCTGTGAACCATGCCAATATCGACTGTCATTGCCGAGAGGTGGCGTTTCGACCTCCGGTAGAGTCCAGTTTCAAGTTCAAGGGAATTGAGACTGGAGAGATTCCGAAGATGATTTCAGCTCTCAAGGCCAAGAAGTTGCTAAGTGAAGGGGCTTGGGCCCTCTTGGCTAGTGTTGCTGACACAAGGAACAAGTGACCAGAGTTGAGTTCGGTCTCTGTTTTTCGAGAGTTTGCAGATGTATTCCCTGAAGAGTTGCCTGGTCTACCCCCGGTCCGTGAGGTAGACTTCAGTATTGAGTTGGAGCCCGGGACGACTCCGTTGTCTAAAGCTCCCTATCGAATGGCGCCAGCAAAATTGAAAGAGCTTAAGACTCAGTTGCAGGAGCTTCTGGATAAAGGGTTCATCTGTCCTAGTGTTTTGCCTTGGGGTGCGCCCGTGTTGTTTGTGAAGAAGAAAGATGGGTCGATGCGGTTATACATTGACTACCGAGAGCTGAACAAGGTAACAGTGAAGAACAAATACCCTTTACCTAGGATCGATGATTTGTTTGACCAACTGCAAGGAGCGGCAGTGTTTTCTAAGATCGACCTGCGGTCAGGGTACCACCAGTTGAGAATCCGGGACGAGGATATTCCGAAGACTGCCTTCAGGTATGAGTTCACGGTGATGTTCTTTGGCTTGACGAATGCCCCAGCATCATTTATGGAGCTTATGAACAGGGTATTCAAGGAGTTCTTAGACACCTTTGTGATCGTCTTTATCGACGATATTTTGGTGTACTCTAGGACAAAGGAGGAGCACGAAGTTCATTTGACGGAAGTGCTGACAGCATTGAGGACCAACAAGTTGTATGCAAAGTTCGCCAAGTGTGAGTTCTGGTTGCAGCGAGTAGCCTTCCTAGGGTACGTGGTGTCTAAAGAAGGTGTAACAGTGGATCCCGCCAAGATTGAGGCAGTGACAGATTGACCTCGTCCTAAAACCGTCTCTGAAGTGCGAAACTTTCTGGGTTTGGCAGGCTACTACAGGAGGTTTGTCAAGGATTTCTCCAAGATAGCCATACCCTTGACTCAGTTAACCTGGAAGGAAAATCCTTTCGTGTGGTGTGAAGCGTGAGAAACGAGTTTTCAGGACATCAAGCGCAGGCTAGTCTCTGCACCTGTGCTTGCAGTACCTGATGGCTCAGGAAGTTTTGTGGTCTACAACGATGCCTCCAAGAAAGGTTTGGGTTGCGTGTTGATGCAGAATGGAAAGGTGATCGCCTATGACTCTCGTCAGTTGAAGGACTACGAGCGGAATTACCTGACCCATGACTTGGAGTTGGCTGTCGTGGTCTTCGCTCTGAAGATTTGGCGACACTACTTGTATGGGGAAAAGATTCAGATGTACACAGACCACAAAAGCCTCAAGTATCTTTTTACCTAGAAGGAGTTGAATATGAGACAACGTAGATGGCTGGAGTTAGTAAAAGACTATGAAGTTGAGATTTTGTACCATCCAGGCAAAGCGAATGTCGTCGTTGATGCCCTTAGCAGAAAGGTGGCTCACACCTCAGCCCTGGTCACGAGGCAATTCCCTTTACGTTCAGAGATGGAACATGCAGAGATAGCAGTTGTGGTGAGTCAGGTCACAGCTCAGCTGAATCAGTTGTCGGTACGGCCGACCTTGAGACAACGAGTTATTGAGGCTCAGCAGGATGACTCAAGACTGCAGGACTGTTGGCGTCAGGCAAGAAGTGGCGAGGAAATTGAGTTCTCTATGACAGCAGACGGTGGACTAATGTTCAGGGGACGTTTATGTGTTCCTGCTGGGAGTGGTCTCAAGGAGGAGATTTTGGTTGATGCTCATAACTCTCTTTTTTCAGTGCATCCAGGAAGCACTAAGATATATCAAGACTTGAGATCATTCTCACTGGTTGCGTGGAATGAAAAGAGATGTGGCAGAGTTTGTCAGCAGGTGTTGTTGCAAACATTGGAAGTACCTCAGTGGAAGTGGGAAGAGATCTCCATGAACTTTATTTCGGGATTGCCCCGAACAGCGAAGGGATTCACAGTGATCTGGGTGATTGTGAATAGACTAACCACGTCCGCTCACTTCCTGTCGGGTAAGCCAACCTATACAGTTGAGAAGTGGGCTTACCTGTTCATGGAAGAGATAGTGAGGCTGCACGGAGTCCTAGTGAAGATCGTGTCTGACAGAGACCCACGGTTCACCTTGAACTTTTGGGTGAGTTTTCAAAGAGCCCAAGGGGCACAGAGTAACTTTAGTACAACGTTTCACCCGCAGACCGATGGCCAGACGGAAGATTCTGGAGGATATGCTTCGGGCATACACGTTAGACTTCACAGGTAGTTGGGACTCACACCTTCACTTGATGGATTTTGCTTATAACAATAGTTACCAGACAACTATTGGTATGGCCCCTTTCGAAGCCCTGTATGGGAGAAGGTGCAGGACCCAGTGTGTTGGGGAGAGGTTGGCGAACGAAAATTGTTGGGACCCGAGTTGGTCCAAGTGACAAATGAGGCCATCTGTAAGATCGGGGCAAGGATGATGTTAACGACACGAGTAGGCGGAAGAGTTATCTTGCGATGTCGCGCCGAGAGTTGGAGTTTGCCGTTGGAGACCTTGTGTTCTTGAAAGTTGCACCTATGAGGGGTGTCCTGAGGTTTGGTAAGAAAGGGAAGTTGAGCCCTAGGCTCGTTGGACCTTTCGAGATCCTGGAGCGCAGTGGGCCAGTGGCTTATCGGTTGGCCCTACCGCCGTCCCTTGCGTCGGTCCATGACGTATTCCATGTGTCGATGCTGCGGGATTATGTGCCAGATGCCTCGCACGTTGTCGACTTTGAGCCGTTGAAGTTAGACAAGGATCTGAATTATGAGAAAAAGCCTGTGCAAATTCTTGCTCGTGATAGTAAAGTCCTGAGGAACAGGGAAATCAGTTTTGTGAAGGTCCTTTGGCAGAACCACCATCTCAAGGAAGCCACCTAGGAACGCGAGGAGGAGATGCGAGCAAGCTATCCAGAGTTGTTTGAGAGCTAGCTATTTTCGAGGACGAAAGTTCCTAAGTGGGTAGACTGTAACAGTAAGTGTCGTTTAAAAAAAAAAAAGGAGAAGAAGTCGCGAACGACCCCCCCTTCCGTTTCGCGTGGCTGCAGGCGTAGCAGTCGCCGGCCGTTTTGGCCGGCGACCCACCCCGTTCCTTCTGTCCCTCTAAGTCTCTCTCTCCCCCGATCTCTACCCTCTCTCAGTCTCTCTCTCTCCTGCTCGAAGCCCTCTCCCTCTCCCTCACCGTTCTCTCTCTCTCTCTCGCCCCTCAGGATGCCGTCGCCGCCTCCGGAAGCCGACTGAAGGCAAGCGCCGCCGCCAGCACGTCGCCACCGCGAGTTCAACCGCCGGCTGAAAAGATCCGCGAGACCCACGCGTTTTCTGACAAGTTCAGGATGTTTTAGGCCGATTTTTGACGAACGGAGTCTGGCTTTGTGTAGATCGGGCCACGAGGAGTCCAGATTTGGTGCTTGCACTGCGCCGTTCTTGACTCCACGCGCGCCGCCACCGGTCCGTCCCGCGCGCTGCCAGGTAGGGCCGACCTTTCCTTCCGCCGTATGCGGTTGCCTCGGTCCGTTCCTTAGCTCGTTTCGGATCTCCGTTGGGTGAGTTTTGCTCTTATTTGGGATCTTTGTGTTAGTTTCGTTGTGTCGTGTTCGGTTTATTGATTCTTGTCGTGATTGTTCTTCATTAGGGACTACTTGAAAGTAGCAGTACGTTTAGACCACGCCACGTTACTCAAATTCGCTCGTTGTGGTTGGATTTCCTGTAAGTAGTCATTTGGACTGAATCACCCCTAAGTGTAGGGCTTAGGGGCATCATTGCATGCTATACTATTTCGGAACTGAATGTTTTAGAATGTGTACCGTACTGGACTTGTAGTAGCATGCTAGGTTGTGGTAGACAGTACTTGGTTCTAAGTTGCCTGTCCCTGTTTGTTGTGAATGTGATGAAATACCTGATGGGTCGAATGTATGTTCATGTGCTATGGTTGTTATCATTTCGTGTTATGGTTGTTATCTCTTCGTGCTTAGATGTGATCTTGTTAGGAGAGCTGACCTAAGCGTGTGCTGAGAATGATGATTATGCTAGAGTTACACGTTTGTCTGTCCCGAGCCTGTTAGTCTCGTGCTTAGTTTTGAAGTGACTCGGGAAGTGTCGTTGAGCCTTAAGATTGTAGTTAGCACAACTAGCCCTAGTGCAGGCCCAAGTCCTAGGTATTTGTATAACCCTTAGTAGGCTGAGACTCGAGGTTGGCGAGATGACGATGATGTTGTGGGATGTGATGGTCCACCCTCCATCCAGTTGTGCGACTCGGGGTATGACCCTTGGAGTCAGAGGGGTTGGATAGAGTCATTCGCCCTAGTACAGGCCTGGGAATGAGCCTGTGGTCGATTGTGCGCGGTAGTACCGCATTGATGCTTATGGGATGTGGTGGTCCGTCCTCCATCCAGTTGTACGACTCGGGGTGTGACCCTTAGAGTCAGGGGGTTGGATAGAGTCTTTCGCCCTAGTGCAGGTCCGAGAATGAATCTCGTGGCCAGATGTTGCCAACCTAGTTCAGAAGCTAAGGGTAGGACAAAACTGAGAAATCTGAGTGAGTATTAGGTCCAGGGTGCTTGATGAGGTTGTAAGACGGGCTAGGTGTTGTGCTTAGCTAGGTTTAAGGTTGTTCATTCATGTTCTTTATTATTGGACGAAGTGGGTTGCTTACTGAGTATTTTTATACTCATTCTTTCTTTATTTCTTCTTTTGTTGCAGGTAAGGCAAACCAGTGAGATGACCACCAACGGCGAGACTCCTGCAAGGCTATGTAAGGCTTGTAGGATTTAGGAGTTTTAGTTTAGGAGTTGTTGCTTTCATTCTTTTTCTTCTGTTGCGTTCTGCCTCTTTCGTTCATGTTTTAAACTTTAGTTATCTCGTTCTTTATTCGTTTGAATCAAAGCATGTTCTGGTGTGTTTCTTTCTTATTTCAAAGCATGTTTTCGTCGTCTTGTGGAACTCTGTTAACTCTGAGGGGCTGGAGCCCAACCTATTATTTTCTGAGTGGTTTTGAAGAGGCTGGGTACCCTTGTGAGTCCTTGTGAAGTGCTTTTGTATAGTTTCAGGTTTATTTTAAATTTTTGGTTTGTCCAGGTTGCGTCGTTATGCTACCGGATTTTCGGCGCGAACGGTACAACTTGGAAGTAATGCCCCGAGTAGGAAGTGTTCATATTACGGGGTGTTACAGTTTAGAGGTATAAATTGATTTTTTTTCCATTTTTTTATCTATATATGTCCTTAATCTTTTTGTATTTCTTTTTTTAGCTCAACAATAATTGAGAGTGTGAGGATTTGAATCTTTGACCACTTGATCAAGAATATATGTTAATTATCGCTGAGTTATGCTTATATTAACTTGTATTTTTCAATTTAGTCTTTTATGTTTAAGCGTCTTTTGATCTGATCTCTCACTTTTTTTACGAAAATCTAGATGAGAAAAAAAAAGAGTGAAAATTAGCCATCAACGAACAAAATTGCTCTATCACCCAAATTATTTGCCACATAATCTGTGTCTTTTTTTTTTTTTTCTCATTTTTTAGTGTGTGGATGTATTAAATAAATTTTAAAAAAAATTCTAAATAAATAAATTTAAACGCTACACCTTAATATATGGATTTTTAGTTCATAAAATCCCAAACAAAGACGTGTAAAAGGGTGACAGTGTACAATTTTAATTCTTGTCAAATAATGGAGTTTGAACAGCTTGCCTTTTTCTTCAATTATTGCCTCCATAATTACACATTGCTTTTGGATTAAAATATTGTTTTAATTTTAAAACTCTTTTTTTAAAGTAAAAGAAAAACAAAAAATGAATTTGGCATATTGCTATTCTAAAATTCACTTTCAAAGCAAATGAGGGCTTCAATCTTTTGCTTAAAATGTAGTTCATTATATTCATCTACATTGTTTAGATTTCTTTAGACAAAAATGACTTTTATTTTTAGTGTTTTGATATTGTTATTTAGAAAAACAATGATATTTCTTTTTCCTATAAAACTTGATTTGTATATTTATAAACGAGCCTAAACTTTTTTCTAACTATGTCAGAAACAAAAAGATACGAATTCTTATTTTTGTTTCTAAAGTGTATTCTTCATCTTTTGACTTTTGAGTTTGAAGTCTCTCCACATGATGCAAAATTTTCATTATTTATAAAGTTTGATTAATTCTTTCTTAGATTTTTAAATGGAATTGTTCTCTATAACGAGTTTGTATTTGATGTATTTTTTCAAAAAATAATTTAAAAATCTCGAGGAAGACGCCAATAAATCATTTACATCAACAAATCTTAAAATTTTCGACGAATAAAATTTGAGAATGCTTTTGAAGTTTGGTATTAAAGTTTAAATACATTCTCCTACACTACAAGAAACAATGGTTTTAGCGACGAAATATCATACGTCGCAACCGTTGCGACGTATGGACAAATAAGTCGCAAAGCTTGCGACGAAAGAATCCGATCGTCGCAAGCTTGCGACGCAATATATCTCTCGTCGCTAGCCCTGCGACGGAAAGCTAGATTTCGTCGCACGACCTGCGACGAAACATGGTCTCAGTCGCAAGCACTTGCGACGAATGGGTGACTACGTCGCAAGTTTCATGCGACGAATATATGGAGTCGTCGCAAGGTTTTGGGCTTCGCATAAAGCAGATGCTTGAGGGCCTTGGGAAGATGAAACATGCGACGCATTGGATAAGACGTCGCAAGGGCCCATGCGACGACCTGGTTATTACGTCGCAAGGGCCCATGCGACGAACATAGGGAATCGTCGCAAGGACCTTGGGCAGAGCACAAAACAGTGCATGAGGGCCTTGGGAAGATGAAGCATGCGACGAAGGTGGCAGATCGTCGCAATGCTCCATGCGACGAAATGGTATTTGCGTCGTAAACCCAAAAAAAAACCGCCCATTCTACTTTCATTTCCTTTCGAATTCATTTCTTTTCTTTCTTCTTTGATTCTCTCTGCTATTGTTAGAGCTCCACGCCTGAGAGAGGAGCTACGTCGGCGAGAGGAACCACGCCGGAGAGAGGAGCTACGCCGGCGAGAGGAACCACGTTGGTCGACTTTGAGGTTTGTGGGTATTTTTCCATTTCATTTCATTCTCTCGACCCCAAAAGGTCGTAACCACTTTCGTCATATTTGTTGTAGGCCGAAATCAGAGAGCTAAACCGGAGGGTTGCCGGAAGTCGCGGGAGCTCTTCTACTTTGAGGTTTCTATGCATTTTTTTTCTAGTCTTTTTGGGATTTTTTTTGTTTTGAGATTTTCTTCTAAGTTCAAAGCTATTTGTGTTTAACATATTTAGATATTTCATTTGTATGAGTATATTGTTGTTGGTTCAAATTATGATTTTATGCAAAATTGTTTACTTGTGTGATATATAAGATTTCAAATTGTGATTGGTAGTGTAAGTAATTGAAGTATGGAGATTTTTTGTTGTGATAGTAATGGACTGTGATTATTAGATATAAAAAGAGACTATTAAACTTATTTTTGTGTGTACTTTTATACATGTTTAGATTGTTTTGGTAGATTATTTTGGAGATAAAGTAACATAGTTAAATTGGAGATGTCTTATAAGGAGTCTATTGAGCCCATTGAATTTATGCTACTAGCAGTTTTTTTTTTTTTTTTTATCAATATCATTATTTTGTTTTAATAAATGTAATTTTCTTTAGTTTAGAGACAATGGTTTCTCACATATTATACACTTATTATTTTTAAGTAATAATATTAATTTAATTAATGATAAATTGTCACTTTATATTTTATAGGACAAGATATGGATAAAAGTTGGATAAGACTTCAAAATAGATTATGTAAAGAATATACTGATGGAATAAGATCATTTATTATGGTGGCAAAGAATCATGTCGATAATAGAGGATTTACACGTTGTCCATGCAAAAAGTGTCAAAATGTCATAATGATGCTATCGTGTGATGTCGAAGGGGATTTATACAAATATGGAATGTCTTTCACTTATGATAGATAGGTATATCATGGAGAAACTCCATATTTGTCTTCTTACTTGAAACCTAAGGAATCTGCGAATACTTCTCAAAATGTAGATAATGAAAATGAAATGCTTGGATTATTGAATGATCTAGCAGGAGCCACTGAACATTTTGATGAAGAGAACTCAATTAGGTTTGAAACAAGTGATGGCGTGGGAAGTAGGAATAATAAGTTTCAATCAATGTTTGATGAAGTTAATGTCGAATTATATCCGGGATGTACTAAGATTTCAAGTTTAACCTTTTTGGTGAAGTTAATGCATATCAAAGTACTTAATCATTGGAGTAATAAATCATTTGATATGTTATTAACAATTACTTATAGAAGTTTTACCCGATGGCACCAAAATTCCAAATTCTTATTATGGTGCACAAAAGACTCTCCGTGACCTGGGTTTAGGCTATGAATGCATACATGCATGTAAGATGATTGTATGTTATTTTGGAAAGAAAATGAACACAAAGAAGTTTGCCCACAATGCAATGAATCTCGTTACAAAATCGATAACAAGAAAGGAAAAAAGGTACCACACAAAATCCTGAGACATTTTCCTTTGAAACCAAGATTACAGAGATTATTTTATTCTAAGCATACTGCTAGTGACATGAGATGACATAAGGAGAAAAGAATGGACATTGAAGGAGTTTTAAGTCATCCGTCAGATGCTGAGGCATGGAAAGAATTTGATAAACAATATGATTGGTTTGCTAGAGATCAAAGGAATGTAAGGTTGGCTCTAGCTACTGATGGATTCAATCCATTTGGAAACATGAGTACATCCTACAGTACGTGGCCAGTAATATTAATTCCATATAGCCTGCCACCATGGAAATGCATGAAAGAGACTTTTTTTTTCATGTCCTTACTTATACCGGGGCCAAAATCTCCAGGAAAAGAGATAGATATTTACTTGCAACCACTAGTAGATGAATTGAAAGATTTATGGAGCAATGGTATTGAGACGTACGATGCCTATAGTGGTCAAAACTTTTGTCTTCGTGCTGCTCTAATGTGGACAATTAATGACTTTCCAGCATATGGTAATTTGTCAGGGTGGAGCACTAAAGGTTATAAGGCATGCCCAGTTTGTAATCAAGACGTCTCATCTAATTCGTTGCATAATAAGATATGTTATATGGGGCATCGTCGTTACTTACCTATGAATCATTCTTGGCGCAAAAATAAGCAATTTAATGGAAAAATCGAATTTAAAGTTGCACCACGATCTTTTTCGGGATTAGATATTCTTCACCAGTTAGAATCTATCGATTTTCCACCACTTGGTAAAACTATAAACATATTACAATGGAAAAGGAAACGAATTCATAATGAGCTAAATTGGGTGAAAAAAAGCATTTTTTTTGAGTTACCATACTGGTCAAGTCTTAAGATCCAACACAAACTCGATGTCATGCATATTGAGAAAAATATTTGTGATAATGTATTGGGTACATTATTAAATATTGAGGGAAAAACAAAAGACATTGATAAAGCACGTAAGGATTTAATGACTATGAATATTGGTAAAGAACTACATCTTCAACGTGTTGGAAACAAGTTGGTGGAACCACATGCAAGTTACACATTAACAAGTGATGAAAGAAAAAAATTTTGTGGTTTCTTGAAAACAATCAAGTTTTCAGATTGTTTTGCTTCAAACATCTCAAGATGTGTTAGTGTTAAAGATGGAAAGATATTTGGACTAAAAAGTCATGATTCACATGTGTTACTACAGAGATTATTACCAGTAGGAGTTCGCCCTTTTTTACCGAAGGATGTAAGTGGTGCAATTGCTGAATTGTCCAATTTTTTCAAAGAATTGACTGCTAAGACATTGAAAATTGAGACATTGGACAAACTACAAGAATTAATCGTGATAATTCTTTGTAAGTTTAAAAGAATATTTTCTCCAGCATTCTTCGATGTTATGGTTCATCTAGCTGTTCATTTACCTGGAGAAGCCAAACTTGTTGGTCCTGTTGGTTATAGTTGGATGTATCCAATTGAGAGGTATATTTCTACATTGTTGTTCATGCACATACTTATCCATATTATTTTCATTTTCATAATGTTTGTTTATATACAATCCATACTTTAGGAGTTTGAGAACACTGAAACAATATGTCAAAAATAAAGCTCGCCCAGAAGGTTCAATTGCTGAGGCCTATATAGAATTCGTTGCACAACGTGCGAGATCATCAACTGTTTGTCGCAGCCTGCGACACAAAACACGTTTTCGTCGCTAATCGGCTTCTGAGACGAGGGTTTAGCGACGAAAGTTGCGACGCATTTTTATTCGTTTCTAAAGGATTTTTGCGCCAAATTTATAGTTTTAGCGACGTTTATTTTTCGTCGTTAATGGCTTCATTTCTTGTAGTACTATACAACTTTTAATAATTAATTTGTTCAGAATTATATCATATTATCTCACCCACCTTGTAATTAGATAGGTGAATTGTGATACTAATCATAAATATTTGATAGTTATTTTAGTTATCTAATAAGCCCCCAGCGATAAATGTCATTCCATGATTTGATGCATTAAATTTATTGTTTGGTTTTTAGTCATGCAGAATTCTTATTATTCATATATAAGACACGTTTGAGAGTGAATTTGAAAGTGTTAAAATCACTTTTGTCGCATTCAAATTCAAAATCATTCTAAAACATGTTTTAATTAATCAAAATCAATTTTTATAATATGAAAATTGCATTTAAGAAAACATTAAATTAATTTTAAATGATTAAATACATATTCGGTGTAACTTTAAATATAACACAAATGATTAACTATTTTAAAATCACTCTCAAACAATATCTACCGATATCAATCTCGAGAAGGATTAGTCACATATACTTGATTATTTTTTCAATCATTTTCACCCCAACTTCTCAAGTTAATAACTAGAATTAGAAAAATGAAAATACCTACACATTTGATAATAAATTATTCATATCTATTAATAAATCCGTTGAAGTCCTAAACCATAGTACTTACTACTAGTTTTTTTTTTTTCTTTTTAACTTTACTAATTCGTAACAAATACTTAATCTTTTTTAGCAAAGTACAACAATTTTAAATCTTGTTTGTTAATTAGAATGTAGTTCAATTAGTTTAAGCCACTAATAAATTTCTATATAAAAGTGATAATTTTCAAATCCTTATTTATTTATTTTTTTTGAAGTATAATACCCTAAAAATAAATTAAATTTTTTTATAGGGGAATTTCTAAACATTTAAATAGTGATAATTTTGTAAAATGGATTGGTTGAAATTGATGGTCATTACTATTTCCACTTGGTTTGTTAGCTTATACATAGAATTTTATAGAATAATTTATTTTACAAAGGTATATTTCTTATATTCCTTTTAATGATGGCAATTTAGTGTTAATGTATTAGGTGAATTAATTATTGTAAAGGATGAAGGGCTAGCCCCTACCTTTTTTATTTCAATTATGAAATTTGCTTTCTTTTCTGAGAGGATCAGTGTTGGGTTATAATTAATGGATTTATTTTTAATTTTCTATATGGGAGATGGATAGAGACAGTTAATGTGTTGTTAATGATATATTCCATTTTTTACCCTCTCTAGACAGTAATTCTTTAAAAATTTACTTAAGTTTTTTCTTAGTTTTCTGTAAGAAAGTTGTCTTAGAGTTAATTTGGTTGAATTTGAACATACATGAGAGAGTATAGGGATGGATATTATTGAAGTGAATTTAAAATGAAATATCAATCTTTCACTACAAGAATTACTGTCATTAGCGACGAAATAATTACGTCGCTAAAACACATAATTTGGCGCAGAATACCTTTAGGGACAAACAATTTGGCGTCGCAAGTTTCGTCGCTGAAGCCTAGTCTCTGAAAACGATTTGCAACAAAAATTTTGTTTTCATCTCAAGTTGCGACGATAGTCTATTTACGTCGCAAAGTATGCGACGAAATAAGATGTCTGTCGCATTGCGGTCTGCGACGATATAATATTTCGTCACAGAGATGCCTACGACAAAATAATTAGTTTGTCGCAAATATTTGCGACGAAAGATTCCTCTGCGTCGCATAGAAGCCTGCGACAAACTTTTTTTATACGTCGCATAACATTGTGACATTGTTTGAGTTTCGTCGCATACCCATTTGATTTATTCCCCATACTCTTTATTTTGCAATGATATTATTGATTCTGCAACAATAGCATGATTCGTCGCAAATATTTTTATTCGATAAAAAAAATTATTTTCTACCACGCATTCGAACTTCTAAAATATATATCAATTTTATCAAAGCCTGTGAAAATACTTTTCATTACCATAGGAAGAAGTAACAAACACTAAAGTATTACAAAATACACAACAACTATTACTAAAATGTGCAAAGTTTTAACTTTTACAAACTAACTATATCGTCCCAAAATGATTGAAAATATCATGATCACATGTTATATCATCCCCAAACATCATGTTTGATCAAACAACAAACATATATAAAAATAAAAATAAAAATTAGTAACTCAATCACAAGTTAAATTAACCATCCATCTCCTAAAACTTAACTCCATATTCAACAACGTTAAACACTCTCTACCACTTACAACTCATTATCAAGCATTCCCACTCATCCACCTTCCTCTATCCAAAAAAATTTTAACAACTTACAACATAACACATAATCTCTAATAACATAAACATTATCTCTAATATAAGGAGTCATAATGTCAAAATATCAAACAAACTTAGAATCATCAAGAACTATATTAAGGAGTCAGAGTCAGAATCACAAGAACTTCCACTCCAGAATTCCAAGAACATAAATATAATCTCTAGTACTTAGTATCAAAGTATCAAACAAGCTCAGAATCACCAATAACTATATAAGGAGTCAGAGTCCAAAAACAACAACATAATCTCTAATACTTAGCATCAAAGTATCAAACAAACTCAGAATCCCAACACAACTATATATAGAGTCATAATCCAAAATCATAAACATAATCTCTATATATCCTTAACATTAAAGTCAGAATCACAAGAACTTCCACATCAAAATTTCAAGAACATAAATATAATCTCTAGTACTTAGCATCAAAGTATCAAACAAACTCAGAATCCCAAACTCACCTATATACAGAGTCATAGTCCAAAATCATAAACATAATCTTTATATATCCTTAACATCAAAGTCAGGATCACAAGAACTTCCACATCAAAATTTCAAGACATAAATATAATCTCTAGTACTTAGGATCAAAGTATCAAACAAACTCAGAATCATCAATAACTATATGAGGAGTCAGAGTCCCAAAACAACAACATAATCTCTAATACTTAGTATCAAAGTATCAAACAAATTCAGAATCCCAAACCCACCTATATACAGAGTCATAGTCCAAAATCATAAACATAATCTTTATATATCCTTAACATCAAAGTCAAAATCACAAGAACTTCCACTCCAGAATTCCAAGAAAATGAATATTTAGAAATCATACCTTATTGAATGACGGACTTGTTCCAGTAAACCTTGCCAAAAGCTCACCCATCTGCTAAAATCTACGTTCATACTTACTGCGTTGCATCTCCATTCGTTCTTTAATTCGTTGTTCTATTTTTTGTTCCATTCGCTGCTCCAATTTTTCATTTTCTTGGCGTTGAGTCTCTAACATTTCTTGTGTTTGTGTAAGACGAGCCTCTAGAGATTAAACGTAATCTTCTGAGTATGATTTTGGTACCATCGAGTAAAACTTCTTTAAGTAATTGTAATAGCATATCGAATGACTTATTACTCCAATGATTAAGTACTTTGATATGCATTAACTTAACCAAAAATGCTAAACTTGAAATCTTAGTACATCCAGGATACAATTCGGTATTAACTTCATCAAACATTGATTGAAATTTATTATTCATACTCCCCACATCGTCACTTGTTTCAAACCTAATTGAGTTCTATTCATCAAAATGTCCAGTGACCTCTGTCAGATCACTCAGTAATCCAAGCATTTCATTTCCATTATCTACATTTTGAGAAGTATTCACATGTTCCTTAGGTTTCAAGTAAGATGATAAATTTGGAGTTTCTCCATGATATACCCATCTATCATATGTGAAAAACATTCCATATTTGTATAAATCCCCTTCGACATCACATGGCAGTTTCATTAGGATATTCTGACACTTTTTACATGGACAACATGTAAACCCTCTCTTATCAACATGATTTTTTGCCACAGTAATAAATGATCTTATTCCATCAATATATTCCTTTCACAATCTATTTCGAAGTTTTATCCAGTTTTTATCCATATCTTATCCTAGATAACATAGGATGACAATAATCGTTAATTTGAATAATTATGGGGAGAAACTCTAAACTCCAAACTAAAGTAAATTACAAGTACTTAAAGAGAAACCATAATCTACTAATCCTAGCACGTTCTCCTAATTAATAAAACAACCTTAGTATGTTCAATACACTCCTTTTAATTACAAAGCTTATAAATAACTCAATTGAAATCCCAAAATAACTCAAGTCAATCCCAACCTAAATAAATTCAATCGTAAAATGTTATGGATAAAAATAAATATTTTTAAAATTCAAGACAAAATCAATTAGTCAACTCCAAACTAAACTAAAACATAAACCTAAAAAAGAAAAATACAAAATAATGTGTTTAAAAAATAAAACAATTATTCAGAACACATCTCCAAAAACATACATTTGAGCATATAGTTCACTTATCTAGCAATAAAATTTCTAAAGAAATTGTTGACTAATCTCTAAATTAAACTTTATCATCTAAGTCTACACACAAAATAAATCATAATTATTGAAATTAGAATAAAACAAATAAAATTTTAAGAAAAAAAACCTTGCTGAAAATTTTTCCGTAGCATTTCCGACGACATTTCCGGCACTTTTTCGGCGACCTTCAACCTCTGATACCTAACTCTCCCTTTGAACTTTCCCTCTATCTAGAACCAAAGGAAATGAGAAAACAAAAGTAAAAATTTTGAACCAAAAAATAAAACCAAAACGAAGTTCGTCCAACCCTTACCGTGGGCAATACGCTTCTCGTCGGCGGTCTTTAGTCGGCAGCGTGCGCCTCCACGTCGGCGCTCACCGGCCGACAGCTTGCCTCCTCGTCAGCGTTCGTTGGTCGGCGTTCTCTGGTCGGAGTCGGCAATGCCTCGCGTTCTTCTCTGTCTCTCAAAAGAAAATGCCAAATGGAAATGCGAAATGGAAATGTGAAGGGGTTGTTTAATTTAGGGCTTGCGACGAACCTCCCTATCCGCCGCAGGCCTCGATCTGCCCGAGACGTTCAATCTTCGAGGCGATGCGACGAATGATAGCTTTTGTCGCATGATCGCTTGCGACGAAAGTCTTGTTTCGTCGCTACCTTTGCGACTAAATTTATAATTCGTCGCAAAGCGGTTGAATGGACTGTCCATTTATCTGCCTGAGACCTTCTATCTTCGAGGCTATGCGATGAATCATACCGTCCGTCGCAAGGCCACCTGCGGCAAAATTATACGTTTGTCGCAAGCCTTTGCGACGAAATTTATACTCCGTCGCAAGGCTGCCGCATGGACTGCACAAACTTGTCCATTGATCCGCCTGAGGCGTTCTACCTTCGAGGCTATGCGACGAACAAGAGTTGTTGTCGCAAGGGTGCCTGCGGCGAAATGAGGCTTTTGTCGCTTTGTTTGCGACAAAAATTTACCTTCGTTGCACGGCTTGCGACAAACAAATGTGTACGTCGCACAAAATGCAACGAGATAAAGTCTTCGTCGCAGGACGTGCGATGGAAAGACGGTGTCGTCGCACGGTATGCGACGTCCCTGATATTCCGTCGCATTGCTTGCGACTATATGTATTCCGTCGCAAATGCTTCGTCGCTAAAACCAAGGTTTCTTGTAGTGTTTCTTTTCACATGTTTAATGTCAAACTAAACATATCTCGACTAAAATTAAAACATAATTATACAATTGATTTAAATATAAAATGTTCGAAACCTCATATCCACATAGTTGAACTAAAAAAGAATGTATTTACATGTGTTAAATTATTCGTATCAATTTTAAATTTTCTATTATGTATTTTAACATTTTTTTTTCTTTTTTTATTGTAATTTCTTTTTTAATTTTTCAAAAACATAAATAAAAGTATTCTCTTATTATATTATTTATTTATAAAATGCATAGTAAATGTATACAACATAATAATTAATTTGAAGGAAAAAAAATCTTTTAAAAGTATTTTTTAAGCAATACCTTAATTCTTTAATTTAGGTCCGTTTGATAATTATTGGATTTTTTATTTTTAGTTTTTGAAAATTATATTTATTTTTTCACAATTTCTCTTCATTTTCTCTATAATGATTTTCATCTTTTTTGAGTTACCATTTAAATTTGTAGTCAAATTTTAAAAACAAAAACAACTTTTTTTAGTTTTCAAAACGTAGTTTGATTTTTGAAAACATAGATACAAAATAGATAAAAAAAACATAAAAACTCATTGGTAGAAACAATGTTCTTAGGCTTAATTTTCAAAATCCAAAAAACGAACCATCAATTCATTACAAACGAGGCCTTAAATTTTAGGAGAACAAGAAACTAGAAATAGTAAAAAAAAATATATTTCTTTCACTAAATAAGAAAGATCAAGAAACCAAAAATATAAATTATTAAAAATATTTTTATTTTTATTTCTAAAGAAAAAAAAATAATTAAAGCACTCAGAAAAAAGAAACGAAATTGGCATAAACTAATCATGCACAAAAAGTTCCCTTTTTTCTTTTTTAAGTTAAAAAATGTCAGATTTGTTAATCACTCTTGTTTATTTTGCGATAATTTGACATTTGTAATAATTTCTTTTTTATGATCATAAATTTATTTATAAAACTAAAAAAAAAAAAATGCATGGTATCTAGTTAATTGTTCTAAGTTGTTAATTGACCGCTTGAGAATCTTACCACTTCATATTATCCTATAACAGAGGCATCTGTATATTTTAATACTATGAGAGTGACGCATGATAATTAATATATGCCTACATAATTGTAATATTTTTAATGTTCTAACTTATAATTTCATCTTATTTATATTTATATTTCCTTACTATCATAAAACTTTTGACCCATTAAAATGGCCTAGCTTATGACAAGTTACCCAACTCCCAAATAAATAAATATATATATATATATATATATTATATTATTATATTATTATATTAATAGCTAATGGTATAATAAGAACGTCAATTTAATTATAGTTCAGTGGATAAGACGTCATCTTAAAAGTCAATGATTCAATCCTCCATCCAAATAATTTTTGAACTCTAAAGAAAAAAGTAATATTCCATTCAAAGTTAATGATCATCTTTCTTTTGATCTTCAACTATGGCAAAAATTTAATTTTTTTTAATCAAAACGTAGATAATGAAACTGAAACATTTAGGCCTCATTTAATAATCATTTGATTTGTAGTTTTTGAAAATTATGCTTGTCAATTTCTTTTTATCTTCTCTACAATGATTTGAATCTTTCTTAAGATACTACTTAAGTTTTTAGCCAAATTTCAGAAACAAAAACAAGTTTTGAAAATTAGTTTTTAAAACTTAACTTGGTTTTTGAAAATATAAGTACAAAGTAGATAATAAAACATAAAAACTCATCGAAATAGTATTATTAGATTTAATTTTTAAAAATTAGAAAAAAAAAAAAACAAAATGGTTAGTAAAAGTGATCTTAATTTTTTTTAAAAAAAAAAGTACAATAAAATAGCATAAATCTTAGAGAAGAGATATTGGTTTTTGAGATGTATGTTGAATGTCTTGCGGCAGTGTACGATTTTAATTCTTGTCAAATAATTGAGTTTCAGAACAGCCTTTGCCTTTTTACTTCAATTATTGTCTTCATTATTTCATTACTTCTTTTTAAAAAAACTTATACTTATATTACTTTTTACACTATATATATTTTTGAGGTGATTGGGTCTAAGATTCTAAATTTCTTTTATTTTTCTTTTTGCAAGAGCCAACAAAAATTATGTACAGTGGACATGTTATTCTTTTACAAATTAATTACACTATAAACTAGGAAGAGAATTAAAATATATAGTTTAAGAGATGGTGCATTAATAAACATGGACGTTATATTTGGGTTAACAACGTAACTGAGTATCAGGTTATAGGGTTATAGCTAGATGGACGGTCGGAAACATATATAAATTATAAATACATTAAAATTGATGAGGGCCCGTGTGGCTAAGTAGAGATGGAAATTGCAAACCAAAGTGGGTCAAGGATGAATGGAAAGGAAAACCTGTGAATACGTTCTCTCATGGATGATGAAATGATAGTGGGCGGTGGAACCAGTCGCTTGTTACAAACATTTTCCATGACCAACATGCTATCAAAATCCTAAATTAGGCTTAGAAATCATAGGGACTTTCACACTAAAAATTGTTTATCATCTTGCGATTAAGAAAGCGGAAGCAATTTTGGATTTTGAACACTTTAAGTTGATCAATTTTGTAAAATAAATTGCATGCTCAAAGCTAGAAAAACAGAGGGATGTAAAACTCAACTTTGAACATCAAATTCTCTTCACCCAGTGGATGGTTTTCAACACGAACACTTCGTGGACAACCGTTAGAGTCTTCCCTACTATTCTCAGGCCTTACAACGGATTGTGGGATCCTAGGTTTAGAGAATTTGGAAGAAAAAGCCACAAAGGTCACTAACTTGGGCCAGAAACGTTTTCTGCAAAAAAATCTCTCAAAACACCATTAAATAAAGGTTTATCAAGCTTCATTTGAGTGACAACCCAAGGGTGATGAGGATGCTTTGAGATGGAGTTGGTCAAATTTAGTGAATTTGAAGATGAGATGGATTGGGCAAGTTGCAAGTTGATTTTCATGAAAATCATGAAAATCCTTCATTTTTCCATTTAATTTTAATTCAAAAATCAATATTAAATTGATTTTTAATTAAAATTAATTAAATTATTAAATAATTAATTTAATTAATTAATTTTTAATTTAATTTAATATCAAATATTAAATGAAATAAATTGTCCAATCCCGATCGATTTTTCTAACATGAATCTTTATTCATGCTATAAACCGATCCAATATTTAAATCATATTTAAATATATACACCTACTTTTAATCATAGTTTAATTCATAATTAAACTATGATTCGTTAAATAAATATATCACATATAATTAACGTTTTCTCCCAAACTCGAATTTAAACAATTCTAATTCATTTCTCTCAAAATGTTACAAGGCTTAGTCTGAGCTAGTAAGGATGACCTAATGAACCTACAGATCATGAGCTCCAACGATATGAGATTAACCGGACAAACTCTTTAGCCTAGCTAATCAACATTCGTTAACCATAGGGACACTCCACTAAAGCCCAGTGGTTGCACTCTCCTCACTGTAGATATATTTTTGTCCACTCGATATAACCATGATTAGTAAGTCAATCATTCACAGGTCGTTCGTAATTACAGTTGGGTCAAAATTACCGTTTTACCCCTATAATTACCTCTTGTTCCTTAAGTCCCACTGATCCTCTAATGAATAATTGGTTTGTGGTCTAACCAGCAAACCGAATCTCTCTCGGGCCAATGAGAGGGGTGGGCCCTTTGTTCAAGACCTGGAGTTAGCACTTAAGGGCCCGTTTGATAACGTTTCCGTTTTCCGTTTCTTGTTTCTGTTTCTCATTTTTTAAGAAACAGACTTGTTTGATAATCCATCCCCTTTTTTGTTCCTAAAATTTGAGAAACGTTTCTAAAATTTGGACTAAATTTTAGAAACTACATAAAATAGTTTCTTTCTGTTCCGTTTCTTTTTAGTTTTAAATGTTCCTATTTTTGTCAATTCACTCTTTATCTTGTTGGTTCAATGTGCATTTGACCCTTTCTCCTTCCCTCACAAGTCTCAAGTTCGATCCATGGTGTTTACAAATGGTTGTTTATTATTATTTTTTTTTATCAATTTCGAATTTTTGCAATATATATATATATATATAGTTTCAGTTTTTATAAATAACAATAATATATAAATTTATATTATTATTATAAAAATTTATTTATTTTTATTTCATTTCTTAATTTTACCATCTGTATATTTATATTATTTTAATTTAAAATCTAAAATTATATTTTTTTTTTTTTTGAATTTTTTTTCAATCTTTATATTTATATATTATTGTAATTTTGCAATAAATAAATTTTGTTCACTAAAACATGTTTTTAGTCTCATTTTAATATTTTACAACCACAACATTTAGCAATATAATTGAGTTTGATATGAGTCGACATCATTTAAGACGAATGACTCGAGTAAGAGATGAGATTACAACTCAAATTTGAATAACATTTGAAGGATAAAATAATTTTATTTATTTACTTTTATTATTAGTTAATTTTGCATCAAGATTTGTTCGTATTTGATAATATAAATTTATTATAATTAATTGTATATTTATATATACAAGAAACAAGAAACAAGAAACAAGAAATGATTATCAAACAAATTTATGTTTCTATTTCTTGTTTTCAAAGAAACAAGAAACGGAAATAGTTATCAAACATATTCTTGTTTCTTATTCTTAAAAAATGAGAAACAAAAAACAAGAAACAAGGAACAAGAAACAGGAAACAGAAAACAGAAACGTTATCATACGGGGCCTAAGGGAACAACCTCTCTACTAATCCCTAAAGCGGGTAGGAGTGAATTCCATCTTGCAGAACTATGTTCCCAGCTATCTACCCAGACTTATCCCTGAAATGGGAGGCTTATTGAGTCAACAGTCTCGGGTCACTCTCACCCATGCAAATCTAAGGATAATCCGAATAAACAGGAGTTCATAGAACGCTCAGGATTAAGATCAAGTTACCTAGGTCATCGTATGAATATTGTCAGTTAAGACAGTAAACGGAGTTATAAAGTCTAAGCGACTATTTTGCGGTCCAGTCTTATGTAAACTCATTGCATAGGACGTCCTCACTCGCATGTCTCCACATGAACGATTTAGGATCACATCGTTTGTACTCTACAAAGTGTGTCGCATCCATAGTATCCCCAGGATAAGGTACCCAGCCCTATCCTTATACTATAGACTCTTCTGGCTATAGCTTGAACTTGATCCACTTTTATGTCACACATAAAGTTCAAGTATTCATCCTATAGCCAAGGATTTTTTATTGGATTAAGGTTACATAATACACAATTCACTTTATTCAAAAACATCTTTACTGAATAAATCTCAATAACATCTTTATTGCAAAATAGAATATACATTCAGTTTACAAAACCACGAGTATTAGGACATAAAACCCAACATTAAGCGCTCCCAATCTAATGAACCTTCCTCTTCTAATGTGCAGGTTTCGTCCAAAAGGTGGAAGAACTTCTTAAAACTCCAAGGAATCCCAAGAATGAAACTCTGCGTGTGGAAAAGTTTAAACAACGTTATCCCCACAAATGTCAACGTCAACAAAAGAGGGATTGTTTCTAACATTTTTTGTACTTTTTGCATGAAGCACTTGGAGAACACAAACCATCTCTCTTGGGGTTGTAAGACAGTTAGGTATGTTTGGCTCTCATATATCCCTCAGATAAATGTTTTATTTTCTCTTCGCAAGGAAGAGTGGAGCGTAGAAGATCATTGGGATTGGATGGATGATCATCTGTCGAAGGAAGAGCTAAGCATTGCAATTATTATTCTCTGGTCTTTATGGACACTGAGAAACAAGCTACAAAACAACCAACATCAATCAACAAGAAGGAATCTGTAAAGGAATTAACTTGTACCTTGAATACCAAAGAAACGGGCCCAAACTTGGACTCATGCAGATTAGAGAACCCCCAGAGTCATGTGAAATGGGACCCTTCCCCGCTTGGGTGCTGGAAATTGAACTCAGATGCATCTTGGATTGAAGAGAAAAGAGGAGTTGATTTGGGTTGCATTCTACGTGACTCCGATGGATCTTCCATCTATGTAGGAAGTAAGATTCTCCATCAAAAGTGTTCTTCAAAAATCTTAGAAGCTAAAGTTATCTTTGAAGGTCTCAAACATATAAAACGCACATTGACTCAAGACCCCAGGCTCTTATCATAGTCGAATCTGATTCCTCTGAGGTTGGTGATTTACTGTGTGGCAAGGGAGATGATCTAACTGAGATAAAAGACACCATTGTTGAGATTTTGGCCTTGGTCATTGGCATAGGCGATGTCTCCTTTTGAAACGACCCTAAATTCTGGGGGGAAATCTAAGTAAGGCGTTACTTAAGACACGTCGTTAGCGCCAAAATTTTGGCATCATTGATAACACACAAAATGTGTTATTCTTACACTTATATTTTTCTAGTTTTTGTGTTAATTTCAGGGTTTTCACGTGTTTAATTTATTGAATTTCAGCATACGTGCAAAAACGGAGCAATTGGAGAGATCTTGAAGAATTAAGGCTCAAACGGGAGATATTGGAGCATAAAAGATGAAGAAATTGGAAGTAGATGACCCAAAACAAGCCAATTGATCCGAGGGCATGCCATTGAGACGTCATTGATGGTGTTGCAACGCCATGCCATGAGCAGAACCAGTGTGAAGACCCGTGGAGGCGGCGTTGAGACGTTGTTTTGCATCATCGCAACGTCGAAACACACACAATGAGCGTCATGTGTGTTCGCAACGTTGATACGATGTGCACGGTGTCTCAACGCTACGTTATTTCCCTTATTTAATTGTGCGACTAGGGCACGGCGTTGCAACGTCGTGATAATAAGTTGTATAAATTGAATATGTTGTGATATTAGAGGGGGAGCCGAATTTGATTGATTCTTAGACCCAAATTTCAAAACATACACTCTAAGAGGAGCTGAAGAAGATACTTTGGAGTCCAAGTACGAGAGTGGAGGCTCGAGATCATGACGGGAGCTCAGAGACAAGGACCAACATCGACATCGAAGCATTTTTCTTCTCTTCCCTTAGTTTGTAGTTTGGTTTATGGACTCTAATATGGATTTAGCATGTTTTGTAGTGATTATGAGTAGCTAATTTCCATAGTTAGGGGATTGATGTAGCTAGTTATGAATTTGTTTTAGTTATTGAATTGAACTTTTGGTTGTGTGGAATTATTTTTGGTAATTCTTTCTTAATGCTTGTTTTTCTCTTGCCAAGAATTGCATGATGTATTGGTTTATGTTTATTTCAAGAGAATAGACTTAGATTAGATTAAAATTACCAAAACCCTTAGTAAATCCTTACACGAGAGTGAAGGGTTCTTTGGGAAACGTTTTAAAGAAGTCGTTTAATGTCTTGCATGTTTTTAAAATCTAAATGGAGACTTTAGGTTTATCGTTATGCATGAGATCACTAGAGCTCGAGAGAGTCTTTTGAATACCTTTAACTTCTTGTTTATAATCTCACGACTATAGTCAATTTCATGCGCTAAAATAATGAAGTAACTAGTGAAATCAATTCTCTTACGTTTCTCTCATATTCGTGTCTCCACTTGTATATTTAGTTTTTATTTTTAGTTCACTTTTGACAAATTTATGTTTAGTTTAGATAAAATTAGGAGTTAATATCTTGGTAATTAATTAATCTAGAAAACCATTCCTGGGAACGATACTTGGAACTCAAATCACTATATTAAAACTTGACTCGTACACTTGCAGTATTGCAAATTTCACGCAACAAGTATAACGACGCTACTAGGACTTTTCCAAAAATTTCAAAGACCTGTTTTAATATCAAAAGCACTTCTAAAACAAACATTCTTCATAGCCACCCACTAACTTCAATTACACAAGGGTTAGGGCTCAACATTCAGAAATTTACATAAGAACAAGAACAATTCCATAAATGATCAAAACACGGCTTATGTCTTAAAGCATGCCAAGAAAGTTTAGCAGAATAAGCAATCCTACAAGTGTACTTAAACCAGAAAAGTTCCAATAACTCTCAAGTACTAAACTAGGCTTAAGGGGAAAAAAGGGACTTCATAGCCTCACAGGTGGTCACCGTCATCTGCCAGTACAAGGTCAAGCTCTATCTGCAAACAAAACAACAAAGGAAGTAGTGTGAGTATTGGGAATACTCGGTTAGTAGCTCACTCAAGTCCAATATACAACAAAGCATCAACAATCAACAGGTATCAACCAAACAAGCACACTAACACTCAGGCCCCTATACAAAGTCCTGCGACCCTAGCCTTCCTCCATGCACTCTACTACCCTGGCTTCATAAACTAAACCCCCGACTCATGACCACAAAGGCTCTCATGCCACAAAACCTACTAAGTTATGCCACAAAGGCTCTAGTGCCACAAAGGCAATTAAGTCTTGCCACAAAGGCTACGATGCCACAAATGCTATCAAGCCTTGCCACAAAGGATACCTAGGGCTCACCACAATGCCACAAAGGCTATCTAAGTCTTATCACCAGGCTACTTGCTACAAAGGCCTCTCATCATAAGGGAGTCGGGACCTAGTTCATTTGAAAGGCCAAGGGTCCTAGGCTAGGTCTACACGGACTCGCAAATAGGATAGGGCATCCTCAAACTAGGCCTAACCACTTTACCACTGAAGGGAATCGAATCCCCTTGAGCAGTGAAAACATGGTATTAAAATCGTAATTGTTTGTTTATTTTGGTTTACTCCAAAAACTCATACATTGAAAATAAAATAGAGATAAGCATATTAATTGAAATATGGATTAAAGCAACTAAGCACATTGTTAGTTCTTAAACTAAAAGGAATTAGATAATTACCTTTGTAGTTCCACAAGTTGACAGCAACCCTTTGCAATTGCAACTCTACACAGCAATAGGAACTCGTTCTTTTTTTCTTAGTAAGACATTACCAGTAGTGAAAACCTTCTATGTCTCTGAGTGTCTTCGAGATTTGGTGGGAAACCTCCAACATTTGGAAGAGGCAATTTCGTTTTTGAGAGAATGAGAGAAATTTTCTATTAGCAATTCACAATTGCAATCTCCAATGTACGATCATCCTACTTCCTTCTCCTCTTTGAGAAGATAAAGCACCAGAGGGTAACTTCCTCCACTCCCTATCGATAGGGAGTTGGAGAGGAAGTAGGGAACGTGTCCTCGACACGTTCCTAAATTTATTTTATTTAATTAATCTAATTAATTATTAAATTAATTAATTAAATCATATTTAATTAATATTAAAATAAATATCATATATTTAATTAAAATTAAATCACATTTAATCATTTTTCCCTCTAACCTATAGTTTTAATGCACATCTTATGTACATTAAATTTTAACCTATAGTTTCAAATATGAATCTCATTCACATTTAATTAATATTTGAACTCTTTCAAATATTTAATTCTCTCGTATAATTTAATATGAATCATATTCAAATTAAATTTATAATATAAAGTTATAATACACATGAAAACTTTATATTATAATGTATCTCTATACATTAGTGTTATTCCCATATTGAATTTGAACATTTCAAATTCAAATGATCTAAGAACCCTTTACGAGCTAGAAGGTGGACCTAATGGACCTACAGATCATAAGCTCCAACGATACAAGATTATTCAGTTAATCTCATTAACCTCCTAATCAACATTCGTTAACTACAGGAACACTCCACTAAAGTCCTGCAGTTGCACTCTTCTCATTGTAGATATGTTTTTGTGTCTACGGATATCGACCAATAATAGCAAGTCAATCCTTCACGAATGTTCGTGAATAAAGAAATGGGTCAAATCAAATTGCTTTTTTACCCCTGGGTTACATCTTTCACCTTAAGTTCCAGTGCTCTTCTAATGAACAACTTGTTTGTGGTCCTACCAACAAACAAAAGTCCCTTTCGGGCCAATGGGAGGGTCGGACCTTTTGTTCAAGTCTTGGAGACACCACTTAAGGGAACATTCATCTACTAACCCTAACAGGCGGGAAGGAGTGAATTCCTTTTTGCTAGGTTAAGTCCTCAATTGCATGCTCGGTCTTGTCCCCAAGAAGGTAAGCATATTAAGTCAGCGAATTTTGCCACTCTCACTCATACTAGTCAAAGGACAATCACTCACAAACAGGAGTTCGTAACCTGCTCAAGATTGAGATCAAGTTGCCTAGGTCATCCTATTGAAATAGAAACCTAACTAGTCAACGGAGTTACATCTAGTGATTACTATTTCGTGGTCTTGTCTTATGCAATCTCATTACATAGGATATCTCCACTCACATGTCGTCTACACGAACACGTTAGAATCACTGTGTTTGTATCAAATACAAAGTGAGTCATATCCATAGTATTACTTGAATAGGTACCCAAGCCTTATCCTCTTACTATAGACCCTTTAGGTTGTATCTCGAACTGAGATCCTTATATGTTCACTACATTCAGTTCAAGAGACATGTAACAGCCTTGGATGTTAGTTTATTGGATTTGGGGTTAAGATAAGACAATATAGTAAATAATGATAAACAATAACTCTTTATTGACAACAATAACTCTTTATTGATTTAATTAGTACATTATTTACAAACTACGAGTTTTAGGGCATAAATCCCAACAACCACAAGGTTAACTCTCCCTTGTCCGGTTCACTAAACTAGCCACCAAGGTTGATCAACACAGTAGGCCTAACCGGACTGCCACAAAGGTTATGTTTCACACTTGGGCCTACCACACTATCGCCACAAAGGCCATCCTGTTCAAGTAGCACGACCGACACACAATCCAACATATTCTCAACAATTCAGATTCATGTCACAACCAAAATCAAGGTTACACATGCTAAACAAGTCCAACATCATGCATCAACCAAAAACAAAGGCTAACCCGATAGGTACACATGCAAATCAAGTCATAGACATGATCTCAGAGTCAACAGAATCATTCAGACAACAACCATAGGCATGAAAATATTCAAGGATTAACTTTTATCCCTTTTAACACACACATCAACAAGATCACAATTTCAGGCTACTCAAGCGAGCTCCCCCACTTATAAGCATGTTTATCATCTCCAACTGGCTACTTACCTCGATTTAGGAGTTCAACGAGGTAGTCCTTACTCCCGCAAAAGGTCCCAAGTGTCACGGTCGCACCTCTCGAACCGTGCGGCGCCATGATTCATCCCTCGAACATGGCCAGCCTTAAGGGGAACTTCTGCCCCATCGTTATGATCGCAACGCTTTGTGGGTTTGTCGAGCCTTTAGGCGAGGTTCTTCAGTCCTCAACCAAGCATCAAGTAAATAAGCAGCGGAATGTAACTTGGTCGCACACGTCGCCCGTCCGTGTGCTTGCACTTTCCTTTCCCATGAGTTGGCTTTGACGGGACAATCTCGGATCGGCCGGTCGCTTCGCGCCCCTATCGGAACCTCCACCCATGGGAAGAAGGCGCGAATGTCGGCACACACAGTGTCCGTCGACATTGTCCCCAAAACCCGTTACAAAGGAAACGCCCAAGAAACTTCTTCTTGTGACGCTCGCCCCAGCCATGACACGCTAACGTGCCACGGGGTGACTCACTTAGGCCCACAAGCCCAGGGGTGGTGGAGAGTCGACACCATGGTACCCCCTATAGTATATTATGTGAAATATTGGGTCTTCCTCCCTTGCACGTCATTTTGGCGAGGAGTCATACGCCCATACATCGACCCCTCCGACGACACGGTTGGCCCCAGTGTCACATGCCTTCGAGCCCACCTATCTTGGTGTGTTAGATGATGCACCGTCCTCCTCGATCGCATCATGGCACGACTTGTCACTGTGAGGTTCACAAACATACCTCTTCTAGTATGATTGTGACATTCTCCCCCACTTAATCTCGTCATCGTCCTCGACGTCCTCGATGACATACTCGGGGGTTCAATCCAAATCATGGATTATAACACTCTCCCCCACTTAAATTCGGCATCGACCCGATGCCGTCTAACTGCTAACGGACTTACTTGAACGTTTGCGCTTCAGACGGATACGGCAATTCACAAAACTGGCTACCACTGGTTGGTGGGCTATCCCTTCATGGGGCACTCTCTTCGCCCGACTCTTGGGGCTTCGCCGGGACTCGCCAGATTTAATCATGGCACCAAACCTAGGCATTCACTCGCTTTGGTCACGGAACTGTCCCAACTCGGCCATCTTGGCGAACGCACGTATGTTCTCGAGCGATCGATCGATCAAGAAAGTCGGAAAGCTTCTCCTGCCGTTGTTGGCACTCGCTTACCCAACTAATCGCAATGCGCAGCAAGCCACACCGTGGGCAACACAATCTGCCGCTTGGCGCTTCACAATGTGCTCACTCGCCGAGCACTTTCATAGCGGCACTCGCCACACCGCAACGGCGGATTGCGCACTCTTGGCGCTTGATCGGGCACCACCGCCCGTCTAACTTCGCTTCGTTGGCTTTCGCGACGCCAATCGCTTCAACTTGCGCGCATAGGCGCTTCAATCGGGCACCACCGCCGCGACAACTCGTTGGCAAACATGCCAACCGATCAACTTGTCCTCTTGGGCATCATGTGGAAGTCGCGTCTCGTTTTGGACAACTCTCTCGAACTTCGACCAACGCCAACATTGTCCTCATACACGCCAAAATCGTTGCCCATACTTGCTTAACATATGATTTCTCTTGCTAACGCTAACTCGATTCACAAAACATCGATTTCGTGCAACTCGAACAAACATCACCTGTACTTCCTCGAAAGTGATTTTCCGACTCGTCCGTGTCTTTTAACCGATACCACCTGTGTTCTTCCTCGAAAATGGCTACCGGCGACCAACACTTCACCCAGGTCCTTCCTCGAAAGTGTAAGTGCTTAAACATTGCCCAGGTCCTTCCTCGAAAGTCAATGTCAACACGGTCTCGATTTGTGTAAAGCCACCCGACTGGTTTCAACCCACGAAAGTCACATTCATTGTCACCACGGACCCCATTCGACTCTTGTCCGATCAAGCGCGCGCACAAAGGTTGGCTCGATACCACGTCACTCGCGGTGCTCTCTCGAACCGTGCGCGCGCGCCATGATTCATCCTCGAACATGGCCACTTTAAGGGAATTCCCGCCCCATCGTTATGATCGCAACGCTTTGTGGTTTTAACGGGCCTTTAGGCGAGGTTCTTCAATCCTCAACCAAGCATCAAGTAAATAAGCAGCGGAATGTAACTTGGTCGCACACGTCGCCCGTCCGTGTGCTTGCACTTGCCTTTCCCATGAGTTGGCTTTGACGGGACAATCTCGGATCGGCGGCCGCTAACGGCCCTATATCGGAACCTCCACCCATGGGAAGGGCGCATGTCGGCACACTGTGTCGTCCGACACCGCCCCTTGAAAACCCGTTACAAAGGAAACGCCAAGAAACTTCTTCTTGTGGACGCCGCCTCACCAACCATGACACGCTAACGTGCCACGGGGTGACTCACTTAGGCCCACAAGCCCGGGGGGTGGTGGAGAGTCGACACCATGGTACCCCTATAGTATATTATGTGAAATATTGGGTCTTCCTCCCTTGCACGTCATTTTGGCGAGGAGTCATACGCCCATACATCGACCCCTCCGACGACACGGTTGGCCCCAGTCTCACATGCCTTCGAGCCCACCTATCTTGGTGTGTTAGATGATGCACCGTCCTCCTCGATCGCATCATGGCACGACTTGTCACTGTGAGGTTCACAAACATACGCTCTTCTAGTATGATTGTGACATTCTCCACCATGGTACCCCCTATAGTATATTATGTGAAATATTGGGTCTTCCTCCCTTGCACGTCATTTTGGCGAGGAGTCATACTGTAACGCCCCTACTTTTCTAAGACTAAACTCTTAGGGACATTACTACACATGCATGCATTTATAGGCCAAGAGATAAAAGATCTTAAAAGAAAACCTCCAACTAAAATAAATTGTTTTTAGGGATCCCAAATAAATCATTTTAAAACAGATAAAAGGAGCAGTTTAACATGACCTATTAAAAATTTGTAAGTAAATTTAAACTCCAAACAAAAAACCATAAAGAGACAACATCAGTTATAAAAGAAATGTGCGGAAAACATGTCTATTCCCATGGTCCTAGTAACGCGCCTCCGTCACTCGCCCTGCACGTCCTTGGCCTTACCTGAAAAATATTTTTAAAAGAAAGGGTGAGTATTGCAAAACAATACCCGAGTAAGTGACCTCGCTACTCGAGGTTTGGGATATGCATACACATACAATCATGACTTTTAAACTTGTTCGAAATATACATATGCGGGACCTAAAACTTTCTCATATTGTCGGTCTTTAATCCATGACTTCCTTTTTATTTATGTGGCCGATGGTCATCCTGAGTCATTTCATTTTGAGTCCTCATGAGACCTTGTAATAATTTGAGTCCTCATGCACCCTGTAATAATTTGAGTCCCTCACGGACCACTCATAATTTGACCCATAGGTCTCTATTGCATGTTTGACCATGCACATAATGCACTCGAGAGACCAATGTCCACACTTTTCATCAATTCATTTCATGACATACATAACATGCATGAGGTCCCATCATTCATCATAACTATAGTGTACATGCCACAACCATTATCATTAATATGCAATTCATGACTTTTCACATCGATAGGGCGTAATACTCGCAGTACAAAATCATGCAATATTCTCATAGATAATCTTACTACCATCCTCACATGAAATACTTGGAATATCCTTACATAAAATACAAAGACATTCTCGCATAAAATACTAGATTATTCTCGCATAAAATATTGAGATATCTTCACATAGAATATCAAAGTATTTTCACATAAAATCTCGGGATATTCTCGTATAAAAATCATTAAATCCTTTTAAGTAAAATCTCGTACTAATTTCACATAAAATATTGAAATTCGTTTTCTTTAATCCCGTTTAAAAGATTCGGCACAAGGTCCCTTACCTTAATTCGAATTCTACTCCAAAATCTAACCCGAGCTCCCGAACTACTCTTCTTTTAGTGAAACCTGCTTCACACCATAGTTCCCAAGTTCAATCTCCAAGTATTCACTAAATCCATAATCATAAGGTACCTAAATTACGTTATTAAGATATCATGCCCCGCTTACCTCGGGTTCAATGCGAAAACCTAATATCCCTTAGTCCGTTTGACGATCGACCCTCAATTTCGCTCCAAGCTTGGTCCCTACAATTAGTGTTCGAAACAGTAGCTTAGGCTCTCAATTATACGCTTAGATGATCAATATGTCACGAATAATTTTCATCCAAAAATCCAAACTCAACGAGATCGCTCACCGACTATAATTTCGTGCTTTTAAGTGGTGTAGGTCGGCGTTAAGTGGGTCGGCGTGGCTCTTCTCGTTGGAGTGAAGCTTGTGGGTTCTTTGGGCGATCGGAGCGCGACGGCGCTACCACGAGCTATCGACGGCGTCACGCCTTTCTCGTACACTCCGCAAGCAAGCGCGCGCGCGCGCCGTAGAGAGGCCCCACGAGGAAGGATGGTCGAGCTCTCTCTCCTTCGCGGCGCCGGTGGGCGAAGTTCACGAGCGCGCCGCAAAGCTTCAATGGTGTGGCTTCACGTTCGAGGTTTTCGCGCGCGCGAGTGGCTGCAGCAACCGATCGTGGACTCGCCGCGCGCTAACTTCATCAGACGTGGGCTTCGGTCGGTTTCTTAGGGCACGCGCGACTTGACGGCGCAAAACTTCGCGTGAAGCTCATTTGAATGCTGACGCTTCGCGGGTGGAGCTTTGGTTCGATGACTCGCCGCGTCCTTCGTGTGTGGGTGGCGGCGCGAGACGGTGGGCGGCTTGCGCTTGATCGGGCGGCGGCGGCGGCGCAGAAGACGTTGGAGTTAGGTTTCGTTAGTTGAAGCGCGCGGCGAAGGAGAGAAAATCGAAGTGTATTGTTTTAGGTTAGGGTTAGGGCTAGGGTTTCTCTTTTTTTGTTCTCTTCCAACCTCACTTAAGGACCTTAAATACTACCAACTTAGGTCAAAATTCTAGTGTTAGTTATCACCCTAATTTAGACATTAATTACCAACATGCCATTGCCACTTCCTTTTTCTTTTAATTGTTACAAAATAAATCCCATCTCGAGGAACAATAATAATTAACGATAGAACGTCAATTACAATAAATAATTAGTACTGTGGTGGTGGTCGTCACAATCTTCCCTCGCTTAAGAACTTTCGTCCCTCGAAAGTTCCTATTCTTGAAATAGTTACGGATATTTAGCTCGTGACTTCTTCTTCTCGCCTCCCGTGTAGCTTCTTCCGTATGCGGTGGTTTTGCCACAACACTTTAACTAGGTTGATTTCACGGTTCACGGAGGAGTCTTTTGCTCTCTAGCAATAATCTGCACAGGTCGCTCGCCATAACTCAGATCTTCTGCTAGCTGTAGTGGTTCAAAGTCTATGACGTGAGTCGTCCGGGCGTATTTTCTCAACATGGAGACATGAAACACGTTATGAACCACCGAAGGGAAGGAAAGCGGCGGTGCTAATCAGAGGCCATTTGCACCAATCCTCTCTAAAACCTCAAATGGTCCGAGATGAAGCGCGGACTCAATTTCCTTTTCCGCCCAAACCTTAGAATTCCTTTCATTGGGGCCACCTTAAGAAATACGTGGTCCCCAACACCGAATTCTAGGTCCCTTCGCCTCTCGTGTCGGCATAACTCTTTTTGTCTGCCTGTCTTGGGCGGTCTGCATTCGCCCCAATCTTTTGTATCGCACTATTCGTGACTGTGCTAACTCTGGACCCAATAATCGGCGTTCACCAACCTCCTCCCGAAAACGGAGTTCTCGCAACGCTTCCCATAGAGAGCCTCAAAGGGAGCCGTTAGATGGTCGATCGATAAATCGCATATTGTAAGCAAACTCCATCAAATGCAAATGAGTGTCCCAACTACACGGGAAGTCTAAGGTGCAAGCTCGCAACATATCTTCTAATATCCGGTTTAAACGCGTTACATCGCCCCATCCGTCGTGGATGAAAAGTCATACTAAAGTTCAACTGCGAACCTAACGCTCTCTGTAAACTCCTCCGGAAGTTGGAGGTGAAACGTGGATCCACTATGCAGAAATAATCTTGACCGGAATCCCATGCAAACGACTATCTCTTCCGTAAAGTGCGCCCACTTATCAGTAGAATAGGTGGGTTTCCACAGTATGAAATGTGCGGACTTGGTTAATCATCCCACTATGACCCAAATTACCGAGTAACCTCGTAAGGTTCTAGGCGATCCGACTATGAAATCCATAGAGATCTCTCCCATTTCCACCGAGGTGCATGTAAAGGTTGCGGTAATCCTGCGGGTCTCGCTAGGTGCCTTTACCTCATCGACAAGTCAAACACTTGGCCGACAAACTCGCTTTCGTCGCGCTTCATGTTACACCACCAAAATGATGCTTTTGAGATCTCGATACATCTTGGTACCGCCAGTGTGCATAGAAAATGGTGAGTTGTGGGCTTCGCTCAAGATCTCGCCAGGTTTGTCATCGTCGACACACATAATCGCCCCCAAATAGTAATCCTCCATCTCGTGGATAGGAAAACCACGCCAACTCACCGTAGTTCTGCAGCAGTAAGTTTTTCCACTAATCGAGGGTCTCCGTTGAGCCTCAATGATACGTTGTCTCAAAGTTGGTTGTACCGTTAATCGAGCTAATTGAGTCGTGGTCTTTCCTACTAGTCTCGCAATTTCACTCGAGCAAACTCTCGCTCAGTAACTCTGCTCTCGCTCAAGTAACTCGTCTTTGAAGTATGCAATCGCTTCCTCGAGGGGCATCGGCCACGACATTAGCCTTACCGGGGTGGTATTGAATGTCTATGTCATAATCTTTCACTAATTCCAACCATCTGCGTTGCCTCATGTTCACTTCTTTCGGGTGAACAAGTACTTCAGACTTTTATGATCTGTAAAAATCAAATTTTCTCGCCATAGAGGTAATGTCTCCGGATCTTTAATGCAAAGACCACTCGCTTTGCTAGTTCCAAGTCATGAGTTGGGTAGTTCCTCTCGTGCGTCTTCAATTGTCGGGATGCATAGGCTATTACTTTACCATGTTGCATTAGTACACAGCCCAAACCCTTCTTAGAGGCATCACTGTATACCACGAAGCTCCCTGTTCCTCTGGGAATTTGTAAGAATCGGGTGACACTAATCTGTGCTTGAGTTCTCGAAACTCGCCTCACAAGCATCATCCCAAACAAATGAGTTTCCATTGCGCGTCACCAGTCATGGGCATGGCTATCTTGGCGAAGTCCTCGCACGAAACGCGTCTATAATAACTCCGCAAGACCCGAAAACTACGTACCTCAGATAGCGGTAGTCGGACGAGGCCACTGTGTGACGGCCTCCACTTTTGCTGGGTCAACAGAGACTCCAGCTTCGGACACCACATGCCCTAAGAAAGATACCTGTCTGAGCCAGAATTCACACTTGGAAAATTTTGCATATAACTTATTCTCTCTCAGCGTGAGTAAAACTTTTCTCAGGTGCATTTCATGCTCTTCATCACACCTGGAGTATATCAGTATATCGTCGATAAACACAATCACGAACGTATCCAGAAACTCTTTGAATAGACGGTTCATCAAGTCCATGAAAGCGGCAGGAGCGTTGGTCAAACCAAACGGCATCACTGTGAACTCGTAATGCCCATAACGTGATCTGAATGCTGTTTTAGGAATATCCTCTTCACTGATTCTCAACTGATGGTAGCCTGATCTCAGATCAATCTTGGAGAACACTGTTGCTCCCTGCAACTGATCGAACAAATCATCTATTCTGGGAAGAGGGTATTTATTCTTGATCGTAACTTTATTCAACTCCCTGTAATCTATACACAAAGCGCATGGATCCGCTCTTTTTTTTCACGAACAACACAGGGGCTCCTTTGCAAGGCGAAACGCTGGCGTATAAACCCTTGTCCAAAGAAGTCCTCGCAAATCGTAGTTTCGCTTCTTTCAACTCTCGCTTGCGGTTCTTACATGCGGTGCCTTGATATCGGAGTCGCCCCTAATTCCAATCCGATGTTAAAATCTACCTCTCTCGACCGGAGGTATTCCGGGAGGTCCTCGGAAAGACGTCTCAGAAATTCATTCACCATCGGTACCGGCGACACAGAGATCTCTCGTGCACCTTGCATCTAGTATGCAAGCTAAGACGCCCCAAGCTCCCCGATGTAATAACTTTCGCCTTAAGGCGCGAATTACCTTAGGCCTACTTCCTCGCTATCGTGCCTCTCCGAACTCAGAAGCCGCGAGTTGGTCGGGAGGAGTGAACACTACCTCCTTCCCCGAAACAATCAATGCAAGCATGGTTCTACGCTAACCACCCATGCCTAATATCACGTCAAAGTCGGACATGTCCAAGACTACTAGATTTATTTGTTAATTCATGGTCCATGATGGTCACACTACCATCCTTGACTTTCATAGTGGCTAACAAATTTATCCTCACAGAGTGGAGACAGAGACAGAGCATCACAGAATCGTTCTAGTTCTAACTCACTTGACTTACAAAGGATGCGAGAAATAAAAGAGTGTGTAGAAACTGAATCAAATAATACAAAGGCAAGGTGCCCAAGTAATGGAAGTGTACCCGTAACCACCGAGTCCGAGCCATAGATGTTTCTACCGGTGCTTGCATAAGCTCTTCCTTGATGTATTACAGAAGCTTCACAAAGAATCCCACTATTGATAACTCCGAGGTTGGCTAGTCTTTGCTTGACTCGGGCGGCTATTAGCTCTGTGCCCTTCTTTCCCACATCCAAGCACACTCGGATCAAGGCCAAACACGCACCCCAATGCTTTCTACTACGCGCTTTTGCATTGTGGCTTATCTCCACCGTTATTTCCGCTCTGTTGACTCGCGTGGTTTCGACCGAACCTCGCACGAAAATGTCCTGGTCTATGCGGTGTGCTCTGGCTGGGGCGCCGTGAGCTTGAATTTGGCCGGTCCCACTTCCTCTTATGATTTGCCATGGGTTGCCCCGGGTTAACCACTACTTGTCGTGCGGTCTGCGCTGCACCCAAATCAATTCACCACTCTCTCACCTGCGAGGCATAATCGGGAGGTGCTAGTGCTTGAATGAAGCCTCGAACATTCTCATCCAAATCCATAACGGCGCGCTCTGCTTTCTCTTTGCCTCTGTGTCTACCACCTCGGGGCAAAGCGTGACAAACGGTGAATTCTCTCATATACTTCCACCGCCTCCCTGCTCGCCAAGCAGTAAGAATTTGCACTGCTTCCTATAACGAGTGCGGCAGCAGGATAAAATTTCCGCTAACGCTTCCTTAAATGATTCGGTAATTGTTTCTCCGCTAAGCGATAATGGTTCCCCTCGGCGGACTCCCCCATAAATAAGCGTCGTCTCTCAAAGATAAAGGTAGCCGCAGACACCCTCTCGGTCCTCGGGGCAATTCATCACCTGAAAATGGTTTCAATGGAGGATAGCCACAACTCGCCCACGGTGGGGTCACTGGAAGACCCATCGAAAGATCTCGGGATCATACTTCACCAAGTCCTTCGGATATCGAGACTCGAGTTGCATCGCTTTACCCGACGATTTGCTTGGGCCACCGAGTGGCTATCAGAGCTCGCACTAGAGTCTCCGCATAGCCTCTACCATCATAGTCATAACGTTAGTGTTCCCTTGATCCGCCACTCGAGCAACCGCAGTGCATTCTCTTGGCGGCGGTGGGTCCTGGGGGGTCTGCAATGCGGGTGGAGCAACCTCTTCCCTGCTCCAAAGTGATAATTCCGGTTGGGTGTCAACGCTTTCTCTTGCCCTCCGGCCCTACCACGTCCCCTACCTCTCCTCGACCTCTAGGTGACATTTTGTCTGGTTTACAATCACAGAGAGTTTCTAACCTCGGGCCATTACTTTCTTACTACTACAAGATAGGATCACCCCTTGGGTTTTAAGTTCATGTATATGCATAAAACAGAATCACATCATAATCATTTACTTAATTAATAAAATACTGTAACGTTACTGGCGGTGGTGGAACGCGCGTTGTTCAACCATGGAACTACTCAGCGCTTACTCAGAAACAAGTCTACAGAACCCTTAAACCTAGGGCTCATACCAACTCATAACGCCCTACTTTTCTAAGACTAAACTCTTAGGGACATTACTACACATGCATGCATTTATAGGCCAAGAGATAAAAGATCTTAAAAGAAAACCTCCAACTAAAATAAATTGTTTTTAGGGATCCCAAATAAATCATTTTAAAATAGATAAAATGAGCAGTTTAACATGGCCTATTAAAAATCTGTAAGTAAATTTAAACTCCAAACAAAAAACCATAAAGAGACAACATCAGTTATAAAAGAAATGTGCGGAAAACATGTCTATTCCCATGGTCCTAGTAACGCGCCTCCGTCACTCGCCTCGCACGCCCTTGGCCTTACCAAAAAAAACATTTTTAAAAGAAAGGGTGAGTATTGCAAAACAATACCCGAGTAGTGACCTCGCTACCGAGGTTTGGGATATGCATACACATACAATCATGACTTTTAAACTTGTTCAAATATACATATCACGGGACCTAAAACTTTCTCATATTGTCGTGTCTTTAATCCATGACTTCCTTTTTATTTATGTGGCCATGATGGTCATCCCGAGTCATTTCATTTTGAGTCCTCACGCACTTTTGTAATAATTTGAGTCCTCATGACACCTGTAATAATTTGAGTCCTCACGCACTTCACGTAATTTGACCCATGTGGTCTCTATTGCATGTTTGACCATGCACATAATGCACTCGGAGACCAATGTCCACACTTTTCATCAATTCATTTCATGACATACATAACATGCATGAGGTCCCATCATTCATCATAACTATAGTGTGCATGTCACAACCATTATCATTAATATGCAATTCATGACTTTTCACATCAGATAGGGCGTAATACTCAAGTACAAAAATCATGCAATATTCTCATAGATAATACTGCACCATCCTCACATGAAATACTCGGAATATCCTTACATGAAATACAAAGACATTCTCGCATAAAATACTAGATTATTCTCGCATAAAATATTGAGATATCTTCACATAGAATATCAAAGTATTTTCACATAAAATCTCGGGATATTCTCGTATAAAAATCATTAAATCCTTTTAAGTAAAATCTCGTACTAATTTCACATAAAATATTGAAATTCGTTTTCTTTAATCCCGTTTAAAAGATTCGGCACAAGGTCCCTTACCTTAATTCGAATTCTACTCCAAAATCTAACCCGAGCTCCCGGACTACTCTTCTTTTAGTGAAACCTGCTTCACACCATAGTTCTCAAGTTCAATCTCCAAGTATTCACTAAATCCATAATCATAAGGTACCTAAATTACGTTATTAAGATATCATGCCCCGCTTACCTCGGGTTCAATGCGAAAACCTAATATCCCTTAGTCCGTTTTGACGATCGACCCTCAATTTCGCTCCAAGCTTGGTCCCTACAATTAGTGTTCGAAACAGTAGCTTAGGCTCTCAATTATACGCTTAGATGATCAATATGTCACGAATAATTTTCATCCAAAAATCCAAACTCAACGAGATCGCTCACCGACTATAACTTCAGCGGCTTTTAAGTGGTGTAGGTCGGCGTTCGTGGGTCGGCGTGGCTCTCGGTTGGAGTGAAGCTTGTGGGTTGCTGGACGATCGGAGCGGCGACGGCGCTACCACGAGCTATCGACGGCGTCACTGCCTTCCTCGTACACTCCGCAGCGGCGGTAGCGCGCCGCCACCGTAGATCGCACGAGGAAGGATGGCCGAGCTCTCTCCTCGCGCGGCCGGCCGGCCGACGGTTCACGAGCGCACCGCAAAGCTTCAATGGTGTGGCTTCACGTTCGAGGGTTTTCGCCGGCGCGAGTGGCTGCAGCAACTTCGATCGTGGACTCGCCGCGCCGCCGCTTCATGCGTGGGCTTCGGTGTTTTCTTGAGAGGGCACGGCGACTTGGACGGCAAAACTCGCGTGAAGCTCGCTGTAATGCAGACGCTCGCGGCTGGAGAGCTTCGGTTCGATGACTCGCCGGCGTCCCTTCGTGTGTGGGTGGCAGACGAGACGGCTGGGCGGCTTGCACGGTTGACTGGACGGCGGTGGCAGCAGCAGCACGTTGGAGTTAGGTTTCCGGTTAGGGCAAGCGCACGAAGGAGAAGAGAAAATCGAAGTGTATTGTTTTAGGGTTAGGGTTAGGGCTAGGGTTTCTCTTTTTTTTTTGTTCTCTTCCAACCTCACTTAAGGACCTTAAATACTACCAACTTAGGTCAAAATTCTAGTGCTAGTTATCACCCTAATTTAGACATTAATTACCAACATGCCATTGCCACTTCCTTTTTCTTTTAATTGTTACAAAATAAATTCCATCTCGAGGAACAATAATAATTAACGATAGAACGTCAATTACAATAAATAATTAGTACCTGTGGTGGTGGTCGTCACACATACGCCCATACATCGACCCCTCCGACGACACGGTTGGCCCCAGTCTCACATGCCTTCGAGCCCACCTATCTTGGTGTGTTAGATGATGCACCGTCCTCCTCGATCGCATCATGGCACGACTTGTCACTGTGAGGTTCACAAACATACGCTCTTCTAGTATGATTGTGACATTCTCCCCCACTTAATCTCGTCATCGTCCTCGATGACATACTCGGGGGTTCAATCCAAATCATGGATTATAACACCAAGCACCCAACAACCACGAATCTGGCGTCCCGAAGCTATGCAAACGTTGAACCCAAGCGTCAACTTCGGAGACAACCTCTTCACCTACTCACCGACCTGCCAAAACACAAAACAGAGACGAAGATTAGCCTGCCTTCGGGTCTGAGAAAAAAGAGATGAGGGAAACTGGGGGTATTCGGCTGACCAAAGAAGCAAGGGAAAAGGGGCGAGGACGACTCGGATCGAGAGAGAGAGCACACGACGGCGGCTACCGTCGGCGAGGATGGGGTTGTGGCGGCATAGGCTTCGACGGAGGGTCAGCGGCTAAAATAGGAAATCGCGCGGCGGCGGCGATCTCTGCACAGAAGGAAGGCTCGCGACGGTGATTGCGGCACGGAATGGAAAAAAGAAGGTGGGAGGCGAGCGTCGGCGGCTAGGGATTGTCAGTTGGCGATGTCTGCACGGGAGAGGAAGGAAAAACGAGGGGTGACAACGATGGGGGGGGGAGGCGTTCGTGAGGTCCCTTCTCGACTTCCTTTTTTTTAAACCAAAACACTATGGCAAGGAGAAAAATAAAGGAAGGAAATGGAAAGCTTACCCAAGCGATCTCGCTCTCTGAACCCGCTTCCAAAACGAAAAGAGATACTGGAAAAGAGACTACGCAGCTTCCTAAACGTGAACAACCTGAATTTAAAGCGTTTAACGCTTAATTTAGGTCCCTAACTTAAAAAAAACAGGAATATCTTATATGCCCCCCAAAGACTCAAAAATTAGAAAAACTGGCTCGATACACCAAAAAATCACAACATAAACCAAAATTAAATCCAAAGTATCTGAAATAATTGGGGTGTCACACCTTTGCTTATAGACCAGGATTAAAGAACAAGGTGGCACATTCCTTGGCAGTTTCAGCAGCTTACTCTTCTACAATTTGGCAGTTGCAAACATATGTCAAACCCATTATCGAAAAGGTTTCTATTGAAGAGTTAGTCCTGTGGGAGTATACTTCTCCTTCTTTTGTGCCTCAAATCTTTATTGAAGCGGTTGGTGTACCTAACCTTTCTTAGTTTTAATGAAAGTGGTTATTTGTCACCGTTTTGATCTTAATAACATTCTTTTTTAGTAGAGATTTTGTTGAAAATTTAAAGAATGGGATATAAATGAAAATTTAATTTGGACACACTAGAGTTAAATTGAAAATTTAAAATTTCGTTTGATTTTTATTTTTTATTTTTAAAATTAACCCTATAAATACTACTTCTAATTTCCACCTATATATTTTCTTGATATTTTATCTAGTTTTTACACGTGTTTTCAGAAACCAAGTCAAGTTTTGAAAACTAAAAAAAAAATAGTTTTCAAAAACTTATATTTAGCTAGAAACTCAAATGTTTCCTTAAGAAATATGGAAATCATTGTTTTTGTGGTCGTTAACACATTAATCATGTCAGTTGAGGTATGCTCTCTTTCATGAATTTGATCGGTTCTTTGGTCTACTAGATTGGGTCAATTCACGATAACATAAAATCATGGAATTTTTATATGTATTTTCACAAATATTTGAAAATTTTCAAATTATTATAAAACCATTGAAAAATAGATGTTCATTTCCCATATACCCATGTGTCATGCCCCCATTTAACCACATGCATTCCATGTGTCATCATTTGATAGATGCTTAGTGTCCAAACAAGTCACTCATCACATGCCAAATTTCCTATAAATAGTGGTCATTGTTAAACTTGATAGATCATCCATTGAAAAATAAAATATCCAATTATATCTCACTTTTCCACTATCTCATTCTACAATTTTGTTCTATTTTTATATTAAATAGCCAATATTTACATATTTCATAAATATATGTATTTCATATTTCCTCAAATATATTTAACATTTATTTAATAATATTTATTTATTATTATAAATATTTAAATATTGATAAAATTATACTCAATTTCCATTCATCTTTTTACAACACAAATTTAGATTTAATGGGCAGATTCGGCCTATTATACTCTTATGTCGTCTTTTTATTTCTTTAATTAATGTGTATTTTAGTAATAAAGATTATTATTTTTTTATATAATATTCCATACGAATCCCAAGATTATTTCATTTGACTTTCCCTTTTCATCATGGACACACCATTTTCTTTTCTCAATTCTGAAAAACATTTTTCGTTCCACTTTTTTCAACGTTGCCTCTATTCTAGTTCTCGGTGATTCATTGTTTTATTCCAATAATCCATCGGTTAGCTACAAAAATTTGCGATTGTTTGGAGCTACTGAATGAGTATAATAATAAGCATGCGTTATAATAGTGCATGAGTTATTATAATCAGAAACATATAATATTATTTAAAATGCAGTAGAGTAGTATAAATGCGAGTTATAATAATCATTGTTTGAGTCTACAGATTATTTCACAAGTTATTATAACACGGGTTATAATAACCAGTGGGCCAAACAGGCTCCTAGTGTTTGATTCCAGCACTCTATTATACTGAAACAATGGGTATGAATTACGCAGTGTTTTTTATAATTTTATATGTTTTATTCATATTTCCACTTTCTCATTTGTTACAAGAATATACCACGTATATCAACAATGTAAATATACAATGTTGTTATCATGATATATATTGAGCCATATATTCATATTTCGTAATAGATTTTTAAACCATGCATAGTAATCAGTAACTCCAGAATTTTTAAATCCAACTAAAGGATTCTCAAAGTTCCTGATTTCAAACCTGCCAAACAACCCCTTAATAGTATACTTAGTATATAGTATAATTAATAATTTAATGTATATTATGATGTATAATATATTATCAATTATTGTGTGTTGCATTATATATTGTTTTTTATACCATGATTACATATTTTGATATAGATGTATTACACATTCAAACCGTCCATAGTATATTCAATATATAGCATAACTAATAATTTAATATATATCGTACTCAAAAAAAATTAATATATACCAAGTATATATTATATTATTAATTATGGTACCGTTGCATTACATACTATTTTACATACCAACGATATATTCGTAAATGCAGGGACCTACACCAATTTTCTTCTTCACAAGTTTTCCTTCTTATTCGGCCAAAATCACATAACAAACAAAGCTATTTCGTTTTTGGAACTCCTATTTTAAAAAAAGGGAAAATACATTTTTGGTCCCTCAGTTTGTAGATGGGTTTCTATTGAGTCCTCGAGTTTCAAAATCAAACAATCGAATCCCTTAATTTAAGAAAATAGTTCAATTGAATCCTTTGACGTTAACCACCGTTAAATATTTAACAGATTGCTGACGTGACAGGTTTTAATATTAAATAAATGAATTTTAAAATAAAAATAAAAAAATTTATTAAAAAAACCATCCCCATTTTCTCTTTCTCTCTCTTCATTCCCTCTCTCTGATTCTTCTTCCTCCTCTTCCTCTTTCTTCTTTTCTTTCTCTTCATTCCCTCTCTCTCCTGAAACCTTAATCTCATCTTTAACCTCAAAAAATTTCACAAACCCCATTTCAGAGCAAGAGTATTTTTTTTTTCTCCTTTCCTTTGCATTTTTCTCTCCAAACAGTCTTCAACTCATTTCTGTCCACCTCAAAACTCTCCTCCGCCCTACGACCTTCACCTCTCCCTACTTTGTATTTTCTTTTTTTTTTCTTTTCAAATTTGGGACTCAAACCCAGATATAAACCCACCATTTTTCTCCTTCTTTTAAAAAAAAATTTATCTTTTTATTGTTTCAAATCTGGGTTTCAAATATGGGTTTCTCCCATTTCAGGCGTTGGGAGTGGCCGCTCCTCAGATCTCCACCCAATCTCAACTCTTCCTATTCTTTTCATCTCGCTTCGTCTCAACTCTATCCAGATCTTTTTGTGATTTTGAGAGGGTTTGTGGAGATGGGTTCGGCTTGCTTGGACGGAAAGGCGAACAGGAGAGAGAACGAAGAGAAAGGGAGAAAGGGTTGGAGAGAGAAGGAAAAGAGATGGGAAAGAGAGAAAAAAATCGGAAAAGGAGAAAAAAATGAAGAGGAAAAGGAAAATGAAGGATAAGGAGGAGAGGGAGGAAGAAGAATTGGGTGATGGAGAGGGAAAGAGAAAGAGGAGAGAAGGAGAAAATGAAGGAGAAATGTTTTTTTAATAATTATTATTTATTATTATTATTATAATCATTGTTTTTATTTTAAATTTTATTTATTTAATATTAAAATCTGCCACGTCAGCAATCTGTTAAAGATTTAACGGTGGTTAACGTCAAATGACTCAATTGAACTATTTTCTTAAATTAAGAGACTTAATTGTTCGATTTTGAAACGCTAGGACTCAATAGAAACCAACCTACAAACTGAAGGATCAAAAGTGTATTTTTCCCTAAAAAAAAAAGACTCTCCTCTAATTATACCCTTTTAAACCCTTTTTCTGATACGACAACTATTACAAAAATAAAATAAAAAATTAAGGCACATTAGCTAAACTTGTAAAAATGATGGTAAATTGAAATATGAATTTTCTAATTAGACTATTAATGTAGAAACCCCTAAAATCATAAGTTTTATAAATTTTTTTGTCAACCTAATATTCACTCTCAATTCAAGGTCGTTTTTATTTCTAACTCAAATTAATTTTAAACTCAAACCCGCATGGCTTAAAGTGGATTAGTTGTTTGAAATTTTTGAGCAGTTAGATTTTTTATTACACTCTTGACTAAAACATACTTGAAAGCTAAGTATCTCTTCTTCTTTTCTTTCTTTTTCTTTTTTTTTTTTTTTTGACTAAAAAGAAAATATAATTTCTAAACAGAACCAACAGCCTAGAGCCCTCATTGATAAGACAGAGAACATCAACTAGAAAGCCATCTTTTCAGGTCTAAGAATTCCTTGAAAAGATCTAAGAATTCCTTGAAAAAAATGCCAAAGAGGAATATTACAAAAACTAATATAGTCCACACCCAAAAAAAGGAGAGAATATCCTTAACAAAAAAGAAACTTAAGTCAGGTCAGAAGATGAGTCATTCAACAAGTTAATAACTTCTCTCGAGTCAAATTCAATCACCACAGAAGAGACTCGGTCCGAACTCCAAGCAAAGACCTCCTTAAGGTCTTCTACAACGGCTAAGTACCCCTACTTAAGAGAATTATGTTGTAGAAATTTTGATTTACTCGAGCAAATCGAACTAACCTAAACTCAATTTTTATGGATTGATTTGGGTTAGGTTGGGTTCGTAACTTGACTAAGGTTGTTTGGGTTATAGAAATTTACAACCCAAACAATTAAGTTGGGTCCAAAATATCAACCAAACTCAACTCATTTAAAAAAAAAAAAACAAAGGACTAGATTGTAAATATTGAAACTTGGAGGGGGCCATGAAGGGTTGAATGGTGAGAGAAGTGGTGGGTGGAAAGCAGACAGGGGAGGGATATGATTGGCATTACAATAAACCAGGTGAAAGGCCTAAGGCTGTGTTTGGCTTTATTCAGACACTTTAGGGAATTTTGTCTTGTCACACCAAACACTCCCCCACTCTATTTTCCACTTAATAAAACATTACTTCAAATGCTCAATTCTTACCCTCCATTACAATCAAATACTAAATATTTTTCCACAATTTTAGTCAATTTATCATTAATGCTAGATTTACTTGGGTCTAGGTTACAAAATTTATTCAAGGTAAGCGTCACAATATAACTTTCGTTTTCATGATCGTTAGATATATGATTGGAAGATATTTTTTTTTTAGTTTCTCGATTAACATATTGTTTGTGTTACTCATACTTTATGTTATCTTTAAAGTTTGGTCAATGGTTACATATCATCAATAGATCCATTTCTATTATTAACAATCATATTGGCTAACTTTTAAAAGTAAATATTGATTTGACTTTCAAATAATAAAATGTTGTTTGGCATCATGGGTATTTAAAAATTTTGCTATTTTTTGGGAAGTCCTCCTATTAAAGTAGTAGTAATAATAACAATGATCTAGAATGGTATATAAGAGTAGTCACTATTGCATGTAATCATTCTTAGTGAAAACAACACATTCTTTTTCGCAGGATTAACTTTAAAAACTAAATACTAACGCTCATTTGATAATCATTTGATTTTTGAAATTTGTGTTTCTTACAATTTCTCTACCATGGTTTTCATTCTCTCTATAATGATATCCATCTTTTTCAAGGAAAGATTTGAATTTCTAGCCAAATTTCACAAACAAAAACAAGTTTTTGAAAACTACTTTTTTTTTTGTTTTCAAAATTCGACTCGGTTTTCGAAAACATATGTAAGAAGTAAATAAAATAAAGATAAAACTCAAAGGTAGAATAGTATTTATAGGATTAATTTTCAAAAATCAAGTAGTATTTATAAGTTTAATTTTCAAAACACAAAAACTAAGGGGCCCAAAGTATTATGGTTTAAAAATGTTATATCCATGACATGAGATAGAACCGTTTAGAATATTCCACTTATAGGAAGAGGAGATCCATCCATTTTAATTGTTTTCTCGAAAATATCTTATTGAATACAAAAAAGTAGTACAGTTCAGTTTCACCTTTATAACTTTTTAACTAAGTAAAAGAAAAATAAAACGAAGTTATTTAGCCAATGTTTTATTATTATAATAGTTCATTATAAAACAATGGATTAGAAATCACATGCTAGCAAAAAAGAAAAAGATAATTTTGTACTATTACTTTATTTTGCATATTTACATCTGTTTTGCCATTAGACCTTAAAAATTCTAACTAAACACATCGAAAAGAGGCCTTTGCTGTAAGAAATGGAGAATGCAGAATCCAAAAGCCACACATTAAAAGCCAAATTTGGAACAAAAAATATGTATAATAGCAAGTATCAACAACACAAAAAGGCATAAACCTCAAGTAATCCAAAAAAGGGAAAAATCATAAAACTCAGGTCCTCTAAGTTACATACATCAATCCAAATCAACGTCCGAGAAAAAAGGGGCTGGAAACCTGGAAACCAGGGGGGATCTTGAGACAGTTGAGAAAGAGCTCAGTAGAAACACCTCCTAATCCAATCCACAAGAAAACAGCTTCCCAATTAAAATCCATAAACACCACACATGGAGTTTTACACCTCAAAATCAATATCTCCTCCTTGGGCTCCTCGAACGTCGTTCCCGAGCGGGTCTGCAATTAAATTAGAACAAAAGGTTATGGCCTATGAATTCCCCATAATGCAAACATTTGATTGTTCCCTTTGCAAATCTTGAATGGATCTTGGAGAAGTATACCTTGTGTTCTTCCTTCTGATGGGTCCATGGCTGAATGCCCAATCAACATTGAGAATTTGGGTCAGAAGTTCAGCGCCATCCATGGCAGATATTGCTTTCTCTGCTTCCTCAAAGCTCTCGTATTCGATCAATGCATATCCCTTGACGAAACCAACAAAAAAAAAAAATCAGCTCATTGGCACAACAGAAAATTGGTAAATATCTGAGAGTAGGGTATAGTTAACAATGGATAACAGATGAGATGTAATGGAGATTTAAATGGCAGTCTTCATCAATTAATTCAAGATATAATATTAGAACTTAAAATATTGATTTACAGCTCTTATACAGACGGCTGTCATTTAAATAATCTAAATCCTCAAAGTGTAATGCTCAGATTTCTCCAGCAAAATTAGCTATGGCAAAACAGACTGTTGTTGATATGCATGCAATATGTTACATATACAAACACCTATCACCAAAATAGTCCAGATTTTGAAGTTTAATGCTCACGTTTCTTCAATGAAACAACTATGGCAAAGCAAATTATTGCAATATACTACAGAACGTTTGTGCAAACGAAAAAATATTTCCATATTTGGCGGAATAGAAAGGAGATATTTCCATCTTCGGACAAAAATACAAACATAACATAAATACAAATGTGCTAAAACAATATTGCATGCTGCAATAACTTCATATCATGACTGCGTCTGTTATGGAACATAGTATTAATTTGACTTAAATCTAAAGCTGATGGGGTACAAAATTACACGGCGATCACATTCACATACCATGGGAATCATGATGATATCCATAAAAAAGATTGTCGTAAGTACAGCAGTACACCTCGCTACGTATACTTGGTTCAAGGGATAAGAAACCAACGGTCAGTGAGAGAGATGGAAGTACAAAAGAGAAGTATTATTCAAAAGTTTGTCACCCGGCGGCTGGCCTTAAGGTGAATTGTTATAGTTTTAAATCTTTCGTAATAAATTGGGAAGCATTTTTGTAATTTCCATGGGCTAGGTTTGTGAAGATGTCTTTGTCTTCCTTGGTTGACCCTTTTGTTTCATCCTTAAAATGGACCTTTTTGTAATTATGGTCCTGGTTTGGTCCTTTTGAATTGGAGCCCTTTTGTAGTTAGTTTTTAGGCTCTCATTCTTCTTTGGGGCTTGTTTTTTCGTATGCTTTTATATTTTTTCATTTGATCAATGCCAGTTTGGTTTCTTACCCAAAAAAACAAAACAATGAAGGTAAATGAACAACAAGAAACAAATGTAAGCAACACAAGAAACGTAGAAAAATGGTTCCAAAGCCCTGCGCAATGGTTGGTTGGGATATCTAGCTTATAAAACAGAGTTCGTTAAAAGAAATTGTGGAAAAGTGACTCCCCAAGGTCTCCTCAGGTGGTGGTTTCAAAGGAAAAGGCAGAGACCTCTGATCTAACGCCTCTGGAGCTCCTTTTTGGCTCCTGGAAGGAAAGAAGTGCTGGTTTTTGTAGATAAGCCAAACTTTTTAGAATTTTTGTGATGCTGTACCATTCCCAGCCTCAAATAGCAGTGGTCAACACTCAACACAAGTTCTTTTTAGTTACACCAGGATTGGAGGGATTTTGTTTGATTTCCTTTGGAAAAGGAACATTTCTCCCACTGTCCTACAGCTTTTTTTTTGTCAGCAAGCCCTCTTAATGTCATTCTGATTCTGATCTTTCTAAGAAAAAAAATGGTGGAAGAGATTACTTAGGAGGCTCATGGCACTAGCTGTAGACGTCATCATGTGAATCCTACACCCTTGTTCTGTTAACTTTATCATTAAAGTTGATCTACAAGATTGATTCTGAGGGAAGATAGTGCACATGTTTGACTCTAGAATGGGCAATCTATGCCAGCAATTACCTGATAAAACAAGTGGCCCCGTTGCTTATCTCCATCTCGATGAATTAGGGATGTGAAAGTCCATTTGATGAACCACTTGCTTCATCCTAGGAATAGGAACTTCCCTAGGTTGCTTTCTTTCAAGATTCTCAAGGGGCTAGAAGTTTGTTGGATTTTTCCTCAATGTGCACTTGTATTGCTTAATTTCCTAATCTTTGGATGGTTCATTTCTGTGTTTTGATTAATGATATTTCCTAAAAAAGTCCTCTAGTATAAGTTTGCAGAACCTCATTATTTGAGTGAAGTGTTTTCATAAGGAACCCCTTAATTTAGTCAAGAAAAATGCTATAAACAATTAGGAAGCATGGGCACTTGGTATTTGACAAAGTATCCGTGTTTGACACTTGTCGGACACACGAAATTGTGTGTCCCGTTTCTTCTTTTCACACATGATGGACAATCCATTCAAAACCCCAAACCTTTCCAGCAAAACAGCAACATCGGAACAGGCAGTCGGCAGCAAAGTCCATCAAAAGGTAGAGGGAGGGAGATTGAAAGAAGGTGGGGAGGGAATGAGTTTTTTAGGGTTAGGGTTTGTAGAAAGTTAAAAATAATTAGAGCTTTTTTAGGGTTTTTAATGGGTACTTGGCATGTTGAGCTTTGTCTTTACTGGATTTGGACTCATATGAAATATTAGGTTTTATGTACATTTAAATTTTAAACTAAATTCAATAGCCAATTAAACTTTCATTCGCCCTTTCTTCATTTTAATTATTTTTAATAGTTACTAAAGAAAAAAGTAAATATTTTGGATTTGATCTTTTAATATTATCTAATAAAAAAAATGTGTCCCTAACATGTCCATGACGTACATTTTAAGAAATTGGCATGTCGCCGTGTCCATGTCCATGTTTCTTAGAGTCAAATGAAGCTTGAAAAGAATTGCCCCAATTGGTAGACTTGATAAAAAATAATTATTGCAAAAGATAGGGAAAGGTACACCAGATAGGATGAGGAACTATTGGGTACACCTTGTTTAATATTAAAACAATTTATTGTGCTTTCAAGAAGGATCGAAAGAGAAGGGAGCATACGCAAATAAAAAGATTGTTTTCAAACATAAAAATAGAATCTATAATACTGCTCCATTCTTCTTACAAACCATACGATCATTAGCAAAACTTCCTAGTTATTAGACTTCTATAACTATAAAACAACCACATATATGCATATTCTTCTCCTCTTTAATAGAAAACAGATAAAATATATAAATTCCGGTTCCATAAAATAAAATAGTAACCAAATATACCTTGACAAACCCAGTACGGCGATCGAGATTAAGATGCAAATTCTTTATCTCCCCAAACTCACCAAATGCATTTTGTAGATCATCCTCCTGTGCCTCTTCATGTACACCAGTTACCAGAATGATCCATCCTTCAATAGCTACACACAATAACTAGAATTAGAAATTGATCTAAAGGTGTACTGGCTAAAGGATCTATTGCCCTCCACGTGAACTATTTCTATAGCTATTTATATCACATAATTAAACATTTCTCACTGTCAACAGAGTACCAAGGACATGCGCTCAGAAAGCCAAACATTGAGGACAGGCACCATCAATCAGGGTGTACCTTCCCATCCGAAAGGGGCTTAAAACTTTAAATACTCATAGCAAGTAAAAATTTGCAGGCTTTGATCCAGGATAAGTAGTACTAGATGTTCCCAATCAGTCTACTGATGGAGTGTAAAATTGAAAGGGTTTTTAAAAGAAAATGTTAAATTGCAAAGGTAAGAAGCAACTGATCCCCCACCTATCTGCAGAAGCAAGTACATACATTATGTACCTACAATGTACTGTAGCTATTAAATCAGGATTAGTATAGCGTTGGTCTCTTGTTCTGTAAGAAATGAATGATAGTTTTAAGCTCATGACCCATGAGATCATATGCAAAAATTTGACAGAGTAACTTAGGGCATGTTTGGTAAGCAATCTGAAAACAAAAATTTGAAAACAAAGGATTCAATGAAAACAAAGTTATATTTCATGTTTTCAGATATGTGTTTGGTAGCAGATTTAAAAATTTGCTTTTATTCTAAACAGTTGTTTAAGGTGTGTCCTATAACATATTTATAGATCATGAAATTAATTGTAGTTGCAAAATTAATTATTAGATTGAATATAAGTGATTATTATTAATTAATTTATGAACATGATTTTTATAAATTTTATAGAATTATCATTTTATAATATAATATTATATAATTTATAATATATTATATTATACCTATTTTAATTCAACAAAATAAATTGAGTTTATAATATGAAATATTGTATTTATTAAGATTCTGATTTTTTTTAATCTAATTCTGCATTTTAAAATTTTGAGTTCAGAATCTGGATACAATGAGAACATAAAAATGTTATTTTCAGATTTTCTACTATTTAGATCACAGAATCCGAAAACAATTTTCGAAAACACATCTGCCAAATACATATTCACTGAATTCAATGAATCTGAAAACATAAAACAAAACCCAGATTGCATACCAAACAGGCCCTTAGCTTTTGTTTAGCAAAATATGAAAATTTGGACACATTGAATCATTTGTTTACTCATAAATCCAAAAGGTTCAAATGTTTTTAAATTTTTTTTCTTGAAATAGTTGAAGTCCTGGGCCACTTGTTTTTTTGTTCGGTAGAAAAAATTTCATATAAATAACCAGGAAAACTGGAAGAGTGCACAAAAGGGGAGGGGATAAGATATCCCCCAAGCCCAAACCAAGGAATTACTAAGAGCACCCCGGTTTAAATCTTTAAGAGAGGGAGAATAGTTAAAAAGTTTGATTGAAAGAGCTCTAGAGGAAGGCTACAAAATGAACCAAGGTCCAAAACAAAGAAATGATCCCACGTTTTTAGAGAATCATAAAAACAAAATGGGCAAATTACCTTTTTGGTCCCTCATGTATGGAGGTTGTGCCTATTGAGTCCCTAAGTTTCAAAATCGGGCAATCAAGTTCCTGAATTTTATGAAATAGTTCTATTGAGTCCCTCACTTAGTGGTTTCTGTTAACTAATTAATGGAGTGTTGATGTGGAAATTTTTATAATAAAGATTTTTAAAATTAAACCCCCCCCCCCCCACCACTCCCCTCTTCTCCTACCCAACCCTAGCCCCACCCCCTTACCTCCCCACAGCTCAACGCCGACACTGGAACCCCTCTTCCCCTGCCCAACCCTATAATTTTTTTAATTTATATTATTTTTATTTTCACTTTTATTATGAAATTGTCACGTCAACACTTTGTTAATTATTTAAGAGAAACTGTCAAGTGAAGGACTCAATAGAACTATTTCATAAAATCCAGGGACTTAATTGTCCAATTTTGAAACCTGGGACTCAACACACAATTTCCAAATATGAGGGACCAAAAAGGTAATTTATCCTAAAAAAAATCCATCATGTGCCAAACAAGAGCAATAGAAGCATTCACCAAAGAACTACCATTTCAGCACCAAAAAGGCATATTATTGTAGGCTTCCAAGAAAAAAAGATGGCTTATCCTCTGCACTATTCCTAATGTCAAGGATTCATTCAATGAATCCTATTTTCCTCTCATTAATTTTGATGGAATTGATGATAAAGGACCACAAGGAAGACTTGAACCACATTGGGAACTTTAGCATGCCATATCTCAGAGGTCAAATCTTTCAGAATATAATACGCACTCACAAGTCAAAATGAGCATAACTCAACGGTAATTGGTATGAATTTCTTCTTTTGAGGTCGGAGGTTCAAATCCCCATATCCCACATTTGTTATACTAAAAAGAAGGAAGATGAACAACTCACGAAAGCTTATAGAGAAGAGATTTGCACAATAAACCCCCAACTACCTTGAAACCAAATTTTAGAATCTTCTTTTCTAATTAGGATGCAAATTCTAATTATGAGGGTAAAGTTCAGTTCATCCATATGAGTTTCAACCTCACATTCGATATTTGAGGAATGACACAAAACACTCGACCAATCCAGTAATGAACTCTTTTCCAACTTAAAATAGATGAGAAAATTCTAACAAGACGAGCAACAATAGATTTTAGTTGGTCCTAAATTTTTGAATTCCAAGGCAAGGTGGCTTTGGAATAATGCGGTAAAAGCTTTACTTCCAAAGCTTTGGTTGGATCAAAATCAAAGTATTTTTCAAAATAAGCATCTTCGTCGGATTGACCAATTTGAATCAGCTCATCTTAAAGCCTCCTCTTAGTGCTCTTTGAAAAATATGTTCGTGGGATTTTCAATTCAAGACATATTGAAATTGGATCGCTTTTATATATCCTCCATGACTCTTGTATTGTTAAGTTCTTTTATGCTTTTCTCCCATGTTTTCATTAGTTTGTTGTTATGTCTTTATTTTTCTCACTCCTTCGTAGAGTTTGTATCTTTTGAGCACTAGCCTCTTTTCATTATATCAATGAAAAGTTATGTTTCTTGTTCAAAGAAATAGGAGAATTGGTCTACTAAAGATCAAAATCTATTGGCATGGAACCGAGGGGATTTAGGACAAAAGGATGGAGGAGAACAAGTAAACCAACTGAGTCCATCCTTAATTATAATCTGCTGATATTGAATGATTTCTCCAAGGAAAATCTCCAAACCCAAACTAGGACAAAAGAGTAAGTAAGATCGTTGGAACAATCCAATTGAACTAACTCCATGTTCAAGGTGAGGTCATTTGAAAGACCCAAACGAACCAAGGTTATACTTCCCCAATTCCCCCAGAAGATAAAATCTTGCTTTGAGATAAGTAGCCAGAGATCCTCTCAACCACCAATAAGTAGCCAGAGATCCTCTCAAACATCAAACTCCTAAAAGAAACCAACCTTGCATTCCCTCCAGGAGGTAATATATAGCTAATACACATGAATCTTTAACACCATTCAGGTAACAACCTCTTCTTGAACATTCTTATTCTTACCAATAAAAGAGCTTTTCGTAATCAAAGGGCTTCAAAACTTCAAGGATCTTAATTCTTATACCAATGGCGAAGATTAACCTCCTTCCCAAAACAAAGAAGATGGATGTTATGACCAAATAGAAGATGAGTAAACGGGAGCTCAACCCCGGTCCCCTACCAATTTTAAAGACCTTCATGTGAGTCTCTATAGACTCGTAACTTACGAGGCATGACATCAGCCAAGTTTGTTAGAAGGAAAAACATTGTTGCAACCTCTACGAACAAACATTTTCCTTCTACATCTTTCATTAATAAAAATAGAAAAGGTCATACACATTTTCTTTAGCTACACCCAATCATTCCTTCTTCCTTTTCCAAAAAGGTACACTGAAGCCTTTTATTTTAACTTATACAGAGAAAAATCTTGGTCAGAATTTTATAATGCAGCTTTCATTGAGGTAAATGAAACTGCAAAACAAGGGCCATGTACAGAAAATGATCCTCACTTTGGAGTCACACTAAAATCAAGTGTCTTCCAAAATCTATCACAAATCTCCACGGAAAAGAGACACCTCCACCAAATGTGAAACGGTCCTTTTGATCCTCACTTAGAACACAGCAGTAAAGGTCCAAAACTATACGCGAGGGCATCCAGGCAAAGGCAATAGGGATAGTTAATCATGAGAGAATGAAGAATGGCTTTAATTTAGTCAATAAACCAACTTCTAATCAGGTTGACCCATAAGTATTAGATTGTTTCTTCAATGGGTAATTAGTCATGATAGGGTGGACGATAACTTTATGTCCTTGTGATAATGGTTGAAAAGAGGAAATTACAAAACGAGGAGGCGAGGTGGCAAATGAATGAAAAAGTGATCTTAAGATTCCTCGGTTGGGGATAAGGCAACGAAAGGCTCGTTCTTTGAACTTTCCCTCGAGTGTTGATACTCCATGATAATTGCCCACGTCAAGACATTAAACCTTTCCCTCTATGATAACTTCCCAGATCAAATTTCAGCTAAGATCTGTTACATTGTTAAAACAAGAGGGTAAACTAACCGACATTAACAGTAAGCAGAACTCCTTCAAGCTCAAGGAAAAGATTTGCTTACTCTCAACTCATTAACCCCGAAAATTCAAGGGAAAAAAAACCTTCCATAAAACGCAAAGGCCAATACATCAAAACCCGCCACCTACCAAGTAAATAAGCATCCAACATTTCATAACCCTAGCTATAATGAACCGAAAGAAATAAACCAGTACAAAGAAAAAAAATGGCAAAACCCAATCTGACAAACTAAGTAATTAAGAAGATGGAGGTGGAGATGGAGAAAGAGAGAAGCGCAAAACTAACATCGTTGGGGGCCAGGACCATCAGCCGACTTGAGGGAATCGAAGTCCGACCCAGCAAGGCGGGTGTTACGATCAGACTCTTCTCGAAATCCACGACCCTTGGTCTTCTTCGGACCACCGGGCAGCGAGGAAGATGCGCCGCCAGTAATGGCGGATTTGAGCTTAGGAAAAGGAGCTCGTGGGGAGGCATCGGCTTCGGCGGCTCCATCCTCGTCCATGAGGTCGTCTTCTTCGGGCTCAAAGTCGACAGCCTCTACATCAGCGCTCGCCATAGCTAACCAAGGTGGTGTCTCAGAGCTCCAAATCGGTTCTGCAAAATGCTAAAAGGGAAAATGGGAGGGAAGAGAAGATGGGAATGGTGGGGTTTTTGGGGATCGAAACAAGGGTTTCTGGTTTGCCCGCTAACCCAACCTTTTTTTTTTTGTTAGATTTATTCTCTTTCGTCTTTTATTTTTATTTTCCTTTTCCCTTTTTTGTTTAATTCTAAATTTCTAATCACGTGTTTTTCTCTATCAAAGAATGATCTTTATGACGTGCATTTCACGTTCAAATGAATCCTTTTTCTTTTAAATCCTATTTTAGTTATTTTTTTCGTTTAATTTATTAAGTACACTTACACCTCCCATTAATTTGGGTCAATGTTTTTTCTATTTCTCTATTTAGTTGTTTTATTTTTAGGATTGTTTTTTCTTTGTCGATTTTGATTTTTGTATTTTTTTAAATTTAATACTAGATAAATATTCAAACTTTTAATCTTTAAATTGACATTAATTGTCGCTAAGTTATATTTACTTGATATTAATTGTCGCTAAGTTATATTTACTTTATTATTTTGATTTTTGTACTTACATCATACCCGTTTTGGTTCTACACATTTAAAAAGGGATTGTTTGGATTTATTTGCTTTTCTTTTTTTTTTTATTGGATCACAATTTTCTACAAAAACATTATACTCAATTTAAAAAATATATATTATGGTAGTTCTGTATTAAAGGACCTCCCATGAATAAATTGTGTTTTGATAGAAAACCAAAATGATTACTTTTAAAATTGACTTAAACTACTTTATATTAACAACAACAAAAAAAAAAAAATTAGTACATTTCTAATTGGATGGGTGCTAGATTCTACCGCAAAAAACTGTGTAGGTTTAGAATTTGAACTTTGTGACGTATCAGATATGTTACTAATATCTTAAAGGATTCAATTTCATTCCTGTTGGCATGTATGGATTTTTGTTACCGTTAAGTTATTATTGTCACCAAATGCTTAAATTTATTACAAAATGATAACATAGTGTTAAAGTAAATTTTATTAATCGAGATTGAAATATGTTGTTGCCAAATTTTAGATAGAAAAACATATCTAACTTCCAGGTGACAACCACGATGAATTTGTATTCTTGGGAGAAGAACGCGGTCAGTAAGACAAGAAAAATATGAGCATCGGTGTAGCAAGGCTCCGATGCTTGAATCAGAGAATTAAGAAAACTGTAGCAGGCTATAATTCAGAGAATAAAGGTTAAGTTGAACCTCTTATCTTTAAGTCATAATGACCTATTTATAGGATATTTGACTTTCATATTCCCTTTCCTATAAGGATTTAAATGGATTTCTCGTTTTATCTATGAATGAGATTTTAAAGGGTTAATCTTAACTGACAGGGTTCCCCTTTGTAATTCGAATTTGTTTTCTTGGTCAAATTTCACTCACAACATTAACTCTCACTTCCTAATTATGATTCATGGTTTAGTTTGCCATAAGTCATTAGCATGGAGACTGATTTGGGAGTAACTTAATACGTTTTTTGACTCATTGTTGACATTTCAAGATTTGCCTCGAATTCTCCCTAGTTATTGTTGTCCATCCTTGTATGGATATTCAGTCTCCTAAAGTGTCAATTTCTCTTTTTTTTTTTTTTTTGTTGATGATACTTCGTAAGTTTGATGTGTCCTTAGTGCTTTTCGCGATCGTCGCTTCAGCAAAGCCTTATTGGCCTCGGGCTTCAGCATGCAAGACAACTTGCATAACAAATTTCAATTACTTACCTTGTTTGCCTTATTTTTTTACCTACGGTTGGCGTGACATGTTGTTTCCTCCGAGGATCAGCTAATTGTGGGTTTTTAGGTATGGGATTTTGATTCTCACATCCCCTAAACCACCTTTGTTTTTCCCTTTATTGTTGGAATTTATGTCTTAAACTCGTGGATTTGTAAGTATAATTTATTTTATTCAATAAAATAATAGTTATTTTATCAATTTTTTAGACTCGCTTAAACTTAAATCCAATAAACAAACATCAAAGGTTATTTATGTAACTTGAACAATACGTAGTGGACAATAGTATATAAATAATATATATAATGGTAACACTATGGATACGACCCACTTTGTAATATATACAAATGGATTGATCAAATTCGTTCATGTAGAGACATGCAAGTAAGGGTATCCTATGCAATGAGTTTGTATAAGATTGGACCATGGAATAATATCTCTCTTTGTAACATCGTTAAAGGAATAGATCATTATTTCACTTAGAGGGCCATTAGTAACTCGACCTCAATTCTGAGTAGGTTACAGACTCCTGCCTGTAAAGAATTGTCCTTTCATTTGTATGAGTGAGTGTGGCACAAGTTGCATACTCAATATTCCTACTACTTTGGGAACAATACTAAATAGAGAGTTGAGAATGTAACTTCACAAAATTGAATTCACTTCTTCCCGAATTAGGGAAAATATAGGTGTTGTTCCCTTAAGTGTTGACTTCATGCCTTGAACAACGAGATCACACCTAACCCGATCGGGGCTTTATTTATGACTATACTATAAGAAGGTTGTTATTTAAAGGACCAATGGTACTGAAGGAGTGAGATGTAATTATATGGGTAAAACGATAATTTGACCCAACTGTAATTACGAACGACTGGTGAAGAGTTAACTTACGGGTTGTGGTTATATCGGTTGACACATCTTATCATACAATGAGAATAGTGCAACTATAGATATTTAGTGGAGTGACATGTAGTTAAAATGCTGATTAATTCAATTAAAGAGTTTAATTAGTTAATCTTGAATCATTTGAGCTTCTGATATGTAGATCTATTAGGTATCCTTACAAGTTCACCATAGGTTAAACAAAAATCGTATGTTTTGAAATAAATTTGAAATGTTCAAATTATCAATGGAATGTATATGTATATATACAAGATATAATTGATATAATATAAAATTAATTTTGAATAAGGTTCAAAATTAATTATGAATAAAATTCACAATACAACTATCTAGTATATTCAAATTACATTCAGATATTAATATGAATTATGTTGATATCAAAACTATATGTTATATGAGATAAATGAGTTTAATTAAATAATTTAATTAAATATATGATATTTGATTAAAAAGAAAAATACAAATTTAATTTGTAATATTGGCAAGCTTAGCGACTGTGTGAGCTTACCTCCATATTCTCTCATTCTCTTCTCTCTAGAGAATTCACATTTTCTCTCTATAATTCTTAAAAAAAAAAAAAATAAAAAAAAAACTCTCACAAGTCAATTTTTGTCATGAGGATAGTAGGAAAATCAACTGGACGAGTCTCAATAGAAGAGAACAATCATTGCACATAACAATGAATTACTAAAAAAACAATCTACAAAGGTATATTGTAGATCTCATTTTGGACACGAGAATGCACATACCTCCACGTGACCAATCACGATGAATTTGTATTAATGGGGGGAAGAACGCGACCTGCAATACAAGAAAACTCGGGCACTGGTATGACGTTTGCCACACTAGCTCTGATGCTTAAGTTAGAGAAGGAGAAAATTGTAACAAGCTGTAATTCAAATAACAAAGGTTAAAATATTAAATTGAACCCTTTGTCTTTGAGTCATGATAACCTACTTATATGATATTTGACTTTCCTATTCATTTTGAGATAAAGATTTAAATGGATTTCTCCTTCTATCTAGGAAAGACATTTAAAAGGGTTAATCTTATATGGCAAGATTCCTTTTGTGATTTGGATTCATCTTCTTAGTCTAATTTCACCCACAACCCAAATATAATGTGTTTTAAATTGATGAAAAAAGATGTGTTCACATGTATAATTGAAAAACTACCAACTTCATATGACTTAACTCATAGGAGTTATTTAAGGTGTGAGTGTGTTATAATAGTTTGAGTTATAATAGTATGTGTTGGATATAAAATACTCCACATACTATATAATACATGTCATAAATAGTCTTGTATGACTTCTATAAGTATAGATGCCTTATTATATAAGAATTAATTCATTGAAAACGCTCACAATACAAAAAAAAAAATCATTTTTTTTAATTCGCACATCATTGCTCTTTTAAAAAAAAAATTCAACAAAAAAAATTAATACAAAAGAAATGATTTTTTATACAGTTTGATTGAAACAAATTAAAGTCTTACTAGTTAACTATATATTCAATTAGAAACTTTTTGGATGGAGAATCAATAAGGGGTGGCTTGTTTGGTGGTAATCTAAGATTCTCATCTTATAACCATCTAGATTGTATTTTTGGATTATGATAATCATAAGATAGCCAAGCATCCAAAGATACCAAGTATTTTAAAATCATATGTTTTAAGCTATCTTCAATACTACTAAAAATATGGATTTTTAAGAGTCTGCTTGGTAGGCAATCTGCAAATACAAATTTAAAAACAAATGATTCAAGAAAACACATAGTTTATTTTGTGGTTTATAAGATGTGTTTTGTAGCAAATTTAGAAAATGGTTTCCAATTTAAACAGTTACTCAAAATGTGTGATGTAATATATTTATAGACCATGGAACTAGTTGTAGTTGTAAAACTAAATATTAAGTTGATTATAAATCATTTTAATTAATTTATGAACGTGTTTTTTTGTTATAAATTTTGTATATGTAACGACCCTACTTTTAAGACAGTTTTTTTTTCTGGACCATTACTAAGCATGCATGCATTGTGATAAGCAATAACAAGTACACACAACACTCAATCAATTAAATTTGAAACATAATATACCCATTTAGCGCGTAACTCGTCTATTTGCGCTTGTGTAAAAACCTTCTTAGTATTGGACTACATGAAAACAAAAAATATATAAAAAATGTATTGTAATTGTATTTGAAAAGGTGCAATGTATATAACAAGAATTTAAAAGTAAAGATAAAGGTGTGTTACATACGAGAGTTTTAAGAGGAGCATATGGATTATGAAGAAACTCTCGAATGAATTTCAAAACACAATACCACATTTCACGTTACCTTATTGGCGTGGACACTACAAAACATACAAATAAAATAACAATATTAAAAATACTAGAAAACATATGCAAATAATTGATATACCTCATTTAACTTACCTTTACAGGTATCCAATTAATAGTATTTTTTTTTGTACTCGAATAGTACTTTGGGCCAGACAAATCCTCATTGCCCTAAAGATAATTGAAAAATGAATAAAATTCAACGTTTAACGAGTTATAAAAATCACATATTAAATGAAGTTTCAATACTAAACAAACTTACGTATTCACAATGTTTTGGAGATCGTCGTCTGTCATGTTAAGATTTAGAGAATAAAAAAGATAGACATCATTCGCAAATACATCTACCACGTACAATACTCAATGACGTCTATCAAAACCAACCAATATATATGTAATTATTAGTATAAAAAAGAGTAGTCTTAAATCTAACCAAGTGAACTATTTAGACTATTACCCAGGATTGTATGAAATAAGTGTTATATGTCGTGGTTTCACTTGCGAAGAACACATGCACCACTTTTCTTGCTCGATCTTTCAGAGTATCAAAGCATTGTGAAATGTCATTCCAATCAATTACTCTAAACATGTTTATTTTTCTTGTCTCTTGAAAATATTTCCAAAGAAAGACGCATCACATTTTTTCACATATACATTGGACTATGTATAATTTAATAGGTATAAATAATTTTTAATATTATTAAAATTATTTACTTACGTGATGTAGACTAATATGCAGGTATTTGATATATCTACCATTGCACAAAATTTCATGATATCTTATGGCATAAGATAAAAAGTTTCCCCTTTTTCAAATATTCTATCACTTATGGGCACGACCACATATCATCTTTACCATGTTTTTCAATATATCGATAAAAAATCTTGATGAATAAAGGGACAATCACATGACTAGGAAAACTATGTTTAGTTGGTTATTTTTGTTTAGAATCCTATAGAGAACACAATATAATAATTAAAATTTGATGCACTTTATACGTAAATAGATTTAAACAATTTGATTTTTAAACATATCTTGTCATTTTTAAAAATAATAACAAAAGCTAGGCCAATTCAAATGAATTCTGAATTATTAACTCATTGCAAGAAGGAAATAGATGATCTTTTACAGAAATGACTCATCAGACCATCCAAAAGCCCTTGGTCTTTTGCCGCCTTCTATGTCAATAATCAAGCAGAAAAGGAACGAGGAGTTCCAAGGTTGGTTATTAATTACAAACCACTCAATAAAGTCTTAGAATGGATAAGATATCCAATTCCAAATAAACAAGATTTACTTAAAAGAATTTCAAACTCAAAAATTTTCTCAAAATTTGATATGAAATCGGGATTCTGGCAAATACAAATTTCTGAAAAGGATCGATACAAAACCGCCTTCAATGTCCTTTTTGGCCAATATGAATGGAATGTTATGCCATTCGGATTAAAAAATGCTCCATCGGAATTTCAAAAAATCATGAACGATATATTCAACCCTTTTCAAGAATTTTCAATTGTTTACATCGACGATGTCCTAATATTTTCTCAAAATATAGACCAACATTTTAAACACCTCAATATATTTCTTGATATTATTAAACGAAATGGTTTAGTAGTATCACTCCCAAAAATTAAACTTTTTCAAACCCAAATCCGATTTTTAGGATTTGATATTCATTTGGGTTTAGTAAAACCGATACAAAGATCAATTGAATTTGCTTCAAATTTCCCTGATCAAATTTTAGATAAAACTCAATTGCAAAGATTTCTAGGATGTCTCAATTATGTTTCTGACTTTATTCAAAACCTAAGGCCTATAGTAAGCCATTTTTTCAAAGGCTAAAAAAGAATCCAGAGTCATGGTCGGATAAACATACAAATGCTGTCAAATCAATTAAAGCTTTAGTCAAATCAATTCCCTGTTTAAGTCTGATAAATCCAAAAACAAATTTAATAGTGGAATCAACGCATCCGACATAGGATATGGAGGAATCCTAAAACAAAGATGTATAGATAAGAACGAATCAATTATTCGATTTCATTCTCGAATATGGAATAGTACTCAAAAAAATTATTCAACAAAGAAAAAGAGATTTTAGCAATAGTTTTGTGTGTTCAAAAATTTCAAGGAGATTTAATTAATAAACATTTTACAATTAAAACGGATTCGAGAGCTTCTAAATTCGTTTTAGAAAAAGATGTTAAAAATCTTGTTTTAAAACACATTTTTGCAAGATGGCAAGCTATTTTATCATGCTTTGATTTCCAAATCTTGCCTATAAAAGGAGTTCAAAACCCCACTTGCAGATTATCTCTCAAGGGAATTTCTCACAAAGAAAACTTCTTCTCTCTATTTCAAGCATGAGTGATCAATGAGGCAAAGCCTCATCTTCAAAGGCAAAAGCCCAACCTCTTCTTCAAACATTCCAGCTCCCATGAGCGGCGATAAATCGCAAATGGATCCGGGTTTCACTCGGGTGAATCGCCCAAGAACCGAGCGCATCGATTCAAATAAGAGATTCAATTGAGTCATTAACTCCACCACCGAGGCCATCGGCCTCCTCATGCGACCTCTCATCGTCGTTACACCAATGAGACCTTCCGTCTCACCTACTACTCCATCTTCGTCTCAACAGGATCTTCAATCCCTACAACCTTTGTTGAAGCCGTCAATCCTCCCAAAAGGTTTATCCACAAAACTCGAAATAAAAATTATTTCAAAAACCACTTCAAATTTCTCGAGCCAATTGTCGAAGTTGAATTCGATGGAATTTCAATTGTTGAAATTATTCAAAATATGTATCCTCAAGGATTCTATTTCCTCTTGGAATCCTTGATCAAAACAAGGAAATATTATGAATTCATCCTTGTAGATTCAAAATCTGTCCCGATAACTCATATCCCTGACGAAAATGATCCTTCAAAAATTGCCTACTCAAAGCTAAAAAATTTAAAGTCTTAAACCCTACCAATTGGAATCAAAGTATCTTCACGAAAGAACACTTTCAAAACCATTCAATCCCGGACATACTGCATCACGAGATTATGTTGAAGCTTGGTACAAAGTAATGTGGTACAAAAATTATGAGCATTCTTGGTTTATTCAATTACGCATCAAAATGCTTACAAAATAGATTACCCATTTTGGTTTATCAAATGGTGGAAGACTTTCGACCTATCGGAAGAAATCTTCCCGGTTCTGTCAAGAATCATTCCATTATTTTTCACAAACAATACACAAAAATGCATTCCCACTCACAATGCGTTTTTGTTTATACTTTCAAACCCCTTGGATATTCTGTTGGAATTTCCAAATCAATACTTACACCTATTACAAACAAATCGTAAAAGTTTTACAAATCAAATGGTGGGACAAGTACAACTTTTCTCACACAGGAATAAAAGAAGTGAAGCAATGGTTTGTCGATAATGGCTACCTTCAAGACTCACAAAGAAGAAAAATGCGAGTTCCTCAATTCCAAATCAAAGTCATGTATTGCATTTTTAGCACAAACAACAACAGAGGCAGATTTACAAAAAAATTTGAATCAAGTTATTTCAATAGCATCTTCGTCTTCTCTACAAAACTCTAGAGTGGAAGAAGATGATGAATATGATATCAATGATCCGTTTTTAGATTCCCAACCAATGTAAAAAAAAAGTGTTGTATAATAAAATGTACATTATAATAAATTGTAAATTATAAGCTCCACATCAGAACATAAGGAAAAAGCCCGAATCTTGTAGCGGAAAAAAATTATGAAGAATCACCATAAAGGACTGATCGAAGGATCATGCGATTGCGTGTGTGGTCCCCTGAATAAATCTCGAGATGAGTAATGAATCCGTTGGTCAGCATACCTTGCCTTCACGCCTGAAAAGTGATTTGACGTGATATTCGAACCTATCAGATAAGGACAACAAATATCATCTTTATTAAAGTCACTTTAATAAAGGGATACGACAAAAGATAGTGGAGGAATAGTAGTACGCATTATTGTAATAGTAAGTGAATAGTAGTGTGCATTATTGTAAAGAATCGAATCTTTTACTTTTCGTACATCTTGTTTTTTGTAATCATTTTATCTTTCGTCATATCAATCCAGTCAGGGGTCTTGTCCTGTCGGATTGAGTCTTATCTTTTAGTTTCTTGCATTGTATTGTAATTTCAAATCCGGAGTTTATAAAAGACTTCGATTTTGTAATCAAAGGGCATCGGAAAACTTTCGAGCTTTCTTCTAAAGTTTGAAATACTTTCATGCTCTCTTAGCCTTGTAAACGATCCTAATTCTCTTCGCGGTATACCGAGGAGCAATTGATTGTTTGGTTATGCTTACGAATTTATGCGTTGAAAAGTCAGTGAGTTCTCCTTTAACCGCACGATAAACTTAACTTCTGACATGCCACTTAAAGTTTGGAGCTTGTTTAAAATGAAAGTTTGTGCTTATGTTGAGAACTTGTTGAATGTGATTTCAAAACATGCTTTCTAATTATTTAAAGCATGTCTGATATATTATCAACTTTCGATACTAAAGGATACATAGAAGGTACCTGTGAATGAGGGAACTTGACCTCCAATACTGAATGACAGTGAGAAGATATTCAGGTGGTAGCTGGTTTGGCTCTAATAATGAAGGGCATGGAGAATGTATTAGGGGAGACCAGTGAGCCAAAATGACATTCCACGTACACTTGAAAGAGGTATTGACGCTGTTGGTTTATAGAGGACTCTGCCATAACTAGGGATTGGAAGGGTATCGTGCTACGAGTTTTCTTTATCATGAGTTACTACGTTTTAAATTATATATTTTTTATTTTGATGCTACATTATGAGTTCTTATGCCTTGCTTTTCGCAGTGCTTTAAGCCTGTAATTTTGCAACACTGTTTGATTACTTATGATGTTTTACATTTGATCGCATAACTTACTAAAATAGTCACTCACTAGCCTCCCCAACTCACGTTTTCAACAATGTTTTCTCTCCCAATGTAGCAGACGAGTTCTCGGTGCTTAGCCACGATAAGACCTATTTGCCACCACGCCTTTTCAGCTCCTTGTATATACACTTTCATATGTATATAGTTTTGAAATAAAAGCATTATAGTCAGGGTGTAATAGACTTAAGTATGTTATGACTTGTTAAAAAAAACGTAGTATGAGGATTGAATGCATCTTGCTCAGATGTGCAACTGTGTACTTAATTTTACTTGTTCATACATGTTGCGTTGTGTTCAGTTTTAGGTTGAGGTTGAGGTTGGGTTGGGCGGGGAGTACCAGTAAAAAGGTTGGTATTCTCTGTCTTCGCATCCCATCCTAGGTTAGGCGAGTAAGCTGGGAGGGAGTCTGACACTAGGAACAATGTAACAAAAGTTATTGTCATGCAAAATGTAAGAGAATTGCAACTTAAAAACTAAAAATTGCAAAGCAGGATTGGGTTGGTGTGTTTCGTGAAAACAAAATAATTGCATAATTGAAAATTGCAAATCACTGCAACAAATATTATTGCATAACTGAATATATCTAAGATATGGTAAAGTTTACTAACAAACGAAATTCAAAATATACAAAATTCATTGTATGACTTGCAAAGTAAACATATTTTAAGAAAAGAGGGGCTAAAAAATGTTATTGCCTTAAGTTGTAATTGCAACCAAAAATTGCAATTCCACCTATTTTGCATTCAATTGTAAACTAAAATCACAACTCTCATTCACCTTGATGTTATAAGTGAGATAACTATATGTATATAGTCCCTTTGTATTAAGTAATTTAGGTACAATGACTTCTTATGTTTTGGAGCCATTAGTCCCTGTGTCTAGGGTAAAAAATTGGCTTATGTTTAAACTCTTGTCTCCATCACTTGTGTGAAGTCCGCTTATAAGTAACCCTGTCGGTATTAGATCTAAGCTTAAGTTGTTACCCCAGTTGATCAATCTAGGATCTCGACGAAACTTTAAACACAAGCAAATAATTGGAATGTAAGCTTGATTTTTTTGGAATTTTAGCTACAATTACTTATTAGAAAATTCACATCTCTGGACCCCTAAGAAGTTTTAGCTCATATTTAATTTATACCCTTCAAAACTATTTCTAGAGATAGCATACATGCTGCAAAATAAAATTTGAAAATATAGGTTGGGGCAATAAAGATCAAGAGAGAGTTGACTAAGTTGGTTGTTCAATTGAAAACACTACTGTAATAGAAAGTTCATCCCAACAGTTCATGAAATTTATAGCACCTCACGTTCATAAAAAGAAAAAAAAATGCTTCAACGAAACAATTGGATGAAAATCCAAAACCATAACTTAGAGAATTAAACTCGATTTTCATTCCATCTCGAAACTAACCGATTACAAGGTAAATGGGAAAACATCAACAAGTATTATATAACAAAAATTGAAACAAAACAGAAAGAAAACACTACATTATTGAATTTTACATTCATAATTTTCTCTTGATTCAATCGATTAAATTATTTCGTTATTTTTAGGAAGAAACCAAATCTTCACAATTCAAGTGTGAGTTTGAATCAGATTGGAACTCGAGGTACTCCCCTAGTCGATCATAGCTTACAAATGAAAAGAAAAACAAGGTAAATTTTTTTCAGACCAAAAGAAAACATATAACAAAAATTTTTAGAAAGAACCCACGAGCAATCTTCACTTCTTCGTCAATCATCAATCGCCCCCTTTTTACATTATAATTTATCTTTTTGTAGCCTTCAATATGATTCCCTTTTTATTTGGAACGTTTCGAGACTTCCGCATGAGTTGCAACTAGAGATGTTCATTTTTCCCGTGAAGGGAAGGGCTTTTAGGTGGAGAACGGGAGAGGGAGCGAGGAGGATTTTTTCTCGTTGGCTCCCCATCCCCGCCCCAATTTATTATTATTATTTAAATATATATATCATGAACAACCATTCTAATTTTTTATTAAATATCATTTTACCTTTTAAGAAAATTGAAAAAAAATGTATCTTAAATAAAAATTTATAATTAGTAATTAACCATTTAAATGATTTTTTTAAAGGAATTATGTAATAAAATTTAGAAAAATATAAATGGTAAACAAGGAATTATTACCCGAGTAACTCGATCCCCGCGAATTCCCGCGAAATTAAATGGAGAATTTCGTGGGGACGGAGAATGAAATGGGGGGCGGGGACGGGGACGGGGACGGAGACAGAGACGAGAAGTAATTTCCCGACTCCGCCCCCACCCCGTGGACATCTCTAGTTGCAACTCATTCTCTTTCCATTTATGTGTTTTTCTTTCTTTCTTTCTTTCTTTCTTTCTTTCTTTCTGATGCACCAAAATGTAAGTTCGTCTTTCCATTTGGTTTTGCAATTATTTTGGATTTCCTGCCCAATAATGAGTTGGTGAGAATTTTTGCCTGGGGTGTGTTGGAAGGGAAAAGATTATTGGGAAAGGCAGAACACACACCAAGTTTCTGTATGTGTTATTTTCCTTCTCATCAAGGTTTCCTATTTAACAAGTATTTACAGAGAGGTGAGAGAAAAAAGGAAAGTACAGAAAAAGACTTAACTTAGGGAATACACAAAGATAAAATGAAGTAACCCAAAACAATAGCTCAAAAATGCGGTCGAGAGCACGATGAGTCTAGTCAAGTCACTTCAACAAATTTCTCAAACGAGGCAACATGTAAACCTGAAGACCGAGTTTGTCACGGAGTGCGAGGTATGGTTGCGGAGATAACGGTTTAGTTAAGCAGTCAGCCACCTGATCTTGGGAACGAACATGGCGAAGGGTAAGCTGGTTGTTGAGAACTTGATCCCGAATGAAATGAGCATCTATTTCAATATGTTTCGTACGAGCATGAAAAATCGGATTGCGAGCAAGGGCTGTGGCTGAGATGTTATCGCACCATACAATTGGAGGGATAGACACGGGAACCTGAAGCTCCTTGAGTAAGGACTTAAGCCATATAATTTCACAAGAAACATAGGAAAGAGCTCGGTATTCCGATTCAGTGCTAGAGCGAGCTACAACACCTTGTTTCTTAGATGACCATGAAATCAAAGATGAACCCAGAAAAACACAATAGCCACTGGTGGATTTCCTGTCATCAGGTGAAGATGCCCAATCAGCATCTGAAAAACCAGTAAGGGAGAGATGGTTAGCTGGAGACAATTTAAGGCCAAGGTAAATAGTGCCCTGTAAATAACGAAGTACCCTTTTTAGGGCACGCCAATGAGGCAGTCGAGGGGCATGATTGAATTGACTCAATTTGGTGACTGCAAAGGCTATGTCGGGTCGGGTGTGTTGAAGGTAATGAAGTGAACCGATAGTGCTTCGAAATAGTTGTGGATCATGGAGAAGTTCTCCCTCAAATTGAGACAACTGAGCACCGGAAACCATTGGAGAAGGGGCTGGTTTGATGTGTTTAAAGTTCAGGCGAGCAAGCAGATCTTGAATATAATGAGACTGAGAGAGAATGAGGCCACCTGGTGACTGAATAGCCTGAATGCCCAAAAAATAGTGTAGAGATCCAAGATCCTTCACAGCAAATGCAGACTGCAATTCAGAAATAATAGCATGCAATAGGGCAGTGGAAGAACCTGTTAATAGTAAATCATCAACATAGATCAACAAGAATGCAATGCCTTTACGCGAGTGAAGATAGAAAAGAGAGCTGTCAGCCTTGGACTGAGTAAACTGTCTTCGTAACAGGTGGAATTTCAGTTCTTCATACCAAGCACGAGGTGCCTGTTTTAGGCCATATAATGCCTTATTGAGTTTACAAACATATGTAGGGAAAGAAGCATCGACATATCCCGGGGGTTGTGCAGTGTAAACTTCATCTTTAAGAGTACCATGTAAGAATGCATTACTTACATCAAGCTGTCGAATGGGCCATTTCCACGTTAGAGCTAGAGTGAGAACTAACCAGATGGATGAAGGCTTGATCACCGGGCTGTAGGTTTCACCATAGTCGATGCCCGAGTTTGAAGGTAGCCTTTAGCCACTAGGCGTGCCTTATACCGTTGAATTTGTCCGGAAACAACACGTTTGATTTTATACACCCACTTGGTACCAACAACGTGTTGAGCCACGTGTGGAGGGACAAGCGTCCATGTATTGTTTCGGACCAAGGCTGAAAATTCCTCATTCATTGCCTGTTTCCAAACTGAGATAGTGACAGCATCACGAAAAAACATAGGTTCAACGGTGGACCAATCTACTGTGGGAGATAATTGAGTCAAACAACCAAAAAATTGACGAGGCTTATGAATCCCAGACTTGGCCCTAGTGGTCATGGAGTGGTGGTTAAGTATGGAGAGAGGAGGTGAGAGAGGAATGGAAGGTGTAGGAGAGATAGGCAGAGAAGCATTAGAACTAGGAGAGATAGGTTGTAAAAGAGGTCTGGGAGAAGTCAGAGGGGAAGGGGAGGGAAAAGGAGAAGTTAGGTTGGAATTTTGGTGAGGGGAGATGGAAGACAGCAAGGGAGCTTGGTCTGGTAAGGTGGGAATAGGTGCATGTAGTGATGGTATAATAGGTAGCCAAGTAGGTATAGGGTCTGTTGTTGTGGAAGATGTATCAGCCTTGGTTGGAAAAAGTTCTTGGAAGGGAAACTCAGCCTCATTAAATTGGACATGTCTTGAGGTGTAAATGCGCCCTGTGGAGCTAAGACAACGATATCCCTTATGGTAGTCACTGTACCCGATAAAGACACACTTTTCAGTGTGAAAATTTAGTTTGTGCTGTTGAAAAGGTCGTAGATAGGGATAACAAGCAGCACTAAAACTACGAAGATGTTCATATTGAGGTGACTGTTGCTTGAGGACCAGATAAGGGCATTTATTTTCAATCACTTGAGATGGCATTCTATTTATCAAATAAGATGCTGTATGGACTGCCTCCCACCAGTAGTTGAGTGGCATTTTAGCCTGAGCTAGCAATGCAAGACCTGTTTCTACTATGTGACGATGCTTTCTTTCGATTCTTCCATTTTGAGCAGAAGTATGAGGACAGGACACTTGTACTGCCATGCCTTGGTGTTCAACAAATCTAACTAACGGTTTGAATTCTCCTCCCCCATCACATCGTATGCCTTTAATTGTAGTTCCATATTGTTTTTCAACTAACTTCTGATACTGTTGAAATATCTCAGTTGCTTCACTTTTGTTCTTTAAGGGATATAACCATGTGAATCTGCTATAATCATCAAGGAAACCAATGTAATAGGAGTAGCCATTAATGGATTGAATAGGAGTTGGCCCCCATAAATCCATGTGAATTAAGTCTAGAGGTTTCTTTCTCTCTGATTTGATAAGGAGAAGGGAAGTTTGTGAACCTTTCCGAATTTACAAGCCTCGCAAAAACTATCCTTTTCATTTCTTTTGATGGAAACATTACATGATTCTAAGACCTGACTCAAAATTTTAGGAGAGGGATGACCTAGCCTATGATGCCACACATCCCTTGTACAAGCCACAAAAATACAATTCTCAAAATGATTTCCTAAATATGTCAAGTCTTCACTGCTTGTTGTTCCTGAAGTCTTCGAGTGAGGGGCATTCATCAGAGACCTTCTATCCACTGTTTCCTTATTTTCTCCAATCCAGCATGAGGCTCTTCTTTGGTCTTCTAGCAATCGATACAGTCCTCCTTCAAGTTTCCCTATTAGGCGTACCACCTTGGACTTCTTTTCCTTAATGGTACAAAACAGATTATTGAACTCAATAGTTACATCATTATCTTTAGTAAGCTTAGAGATGCTAATCAGATTCTTCTTCATCAATGGTACATACAGGACATCTTTAAGAATTAAACTCAACTCATTAGATTTTAAAGAAGATGTTCCTAAGCATTGAACAGGTAATTTAGTACCATTTCCAACCATAATATTGTCCATGTTAGAGAACTTACCTTTGAGGTTTAGCTTCCCAAGATCTGCTGTAACATGGTGACTTGCCCCACTGTCTAAATACCACGAAGAGTCTTGTAGAGTTTCAGGGTATGCCATAAGAGCAGTGGGAGAAGAGGTTGAAGTAGTATTGGGTCCCCCAGATGAATGATTAGTCGCTATATTTGCTGAGTTTTGATTTTCAGACTTCTCATAACGATGATAACAAACTGCAGCTGTATGGCCGATTTTGCCACATATTTGACATGTAGGTTTATTGCTTTGAGAGTGAGGAGAGTACCTACCTCTTCCTCTGAATCTACTGCCTCTTCCATTGTTAGGATATCCTCCTCGGGTTGTTTGAAAAGTGTTGTTGTGCTGCCCCTGGTTCTTCCCTTTATCAAATGTGGCTATATTTGCAGAGGCTTGAGAGATTGTGACATTGCCTCTTACTGTTTGAAGAAATTCAAGTCTTCATTCAAAGGACAACAACTCATTTTGCACTCTTAACCACGACAACTCTTGAGTTCTTAGTACAACAACCACTGGAGTGTATTCTTCATCTAAGCCAACTAGTACATGAGAAATGAAGCTTCGCAGTTCCATTGGATAACCAGAGAGATGAAGGTTGTCAAAGAATCTCTTCATAACACTTAAGTATTCATCCATCTTCATGCTCCCCTTGCGTGTTTGTTGTAGCACCTGTCTATTAAAGTCCTCTTGGGATCTAGACTGAACTCCAAAGTAATCTAGGACGACTTCCCATAGCAATTGAGCACTATCATGACCCATGACTTGGGTTGCTATTTTAGGTGACATGGAATTGTAGAGCCAACCTACAATAAGTTGATCCGCTCTGTCCCACACATCATATTCTGGGTTTGGAAGAGCCAAACCATTAGGCTCATCCTCACAAGGTGGTATGATTATAGAGTGTTCAGGGCATGGGGTCTTTCCATTCAAATGCCCATCTAATTTGTAGCTTTTCAGTATTGGCATCACAATACTTTGCCAAAGAAGGAAGTTCCCTCTGTCAAGCTTGGTCGAAGTTACTTGGCTTAAGAGATTGACAAAAGATGGATTTCCAACTGGACTATATCCAGAGGGTACCTGATATTGCTGGTTTTCTTTTGGTACTTCGACATGCACCTTTGGCATTTCTGGTTGGATTATTGTTGGAGTTACTTTGAGAGAATCGGTAGCAGCTACTGAAACCGTGGGGTCAGTTTCAGCCTTTGAAGCAGAGGTTTCGGCCATTGAAATGCTCTGATACCAGGAAGGGAAATAAGATTATTGGGAAAGGCAGAACACACACCAAGTTTCTGTATGTGTTATTTTCCTTCTCATCAAGGTTCCCTATTTAACAAGTATTTACAGAGAGGTGAGAGAAAAAAGGAAAGTACAGAAAAAGACTTAACTTAGGGAATACACAAAGATAAAATGAAGTAACCCAAAACAGTAGCCCAAAGTACGGTAAGAGCACAGTAGTCTAGTCAAGTCACTTCAACAGTGTTCACTATTTTTGTCTCCTACTTTCGAGATATTTTTAGTCAATTTCCACTAAAGTTAAACTAGAACGGGGATATTTTTAGTATTTGGACGTTAAATAAGTATTAATACTAAGGTTTATCGGTTTACATTTGTTTAATCACATGTACTAACTTGAACATTTTTGAAAAAAAGAATGCCAATATTTTATTTTACTTCTTTAAAATGACAATAAAACGATCGACATTAATGTCAGAGTAGAATATTCATAAAATATTAGTAAGTTATCAATAGTCTATTTACATGATTCACAACACATAACTATGTTCACAAAATATAAGCAATGACCAACAATAAATCGAGTTCGTAAGTCTAAAAAAAAGATTGTTAGTTGAGAGAGTCAAACCAACTAAGTATATGTGCATTTTATATTATTTTGAACCATGAAATTATCGTCGATGGTTGAAATTTATTGGCGGTGATAGTCGCCGAATAAGGTACTGCCAGTTGCCGGATATGGTCGCCAATGATTGCTGTCAATTGTTGTAGAAGGTAATCGATAGTAGCCGTGAGTTGTTGCATATGGTTGTCGGAGAAAGTCTCTAGTAGTGGTCATCGATCGTCGACGTCATTAGAGGTGGTTACCAGTCGCCATTCGTTGGAGAGAACCCATGATAAAATATGTTAATAGGATTACTGTATCGGTAGAGTTAATAACACTGTAGTAAGTTAGTAGATTTACGTTGTTTTGTGAGGAGTTAATTTTTTCATGGACCAACTAGTGAATTAAGTTTAAAACCCAACTTAGAGGCCAAATGCCCTCAAAATACACTATTTTTATTAAATAAATTATTTTCAAAATTATATTTTGAAATGGCAAAACTATACTCGAACTGGGTGGGAGTTCTAAATCCATACACTAATAAATGGTCTAGGGTTCGTGTGAAGTCTGTAATTTAATTTCCAAAACCCTTCTAATCCCCCCTCTATGCCCTTCCCGTTTACAAAGCTCTCTTCTTTCCACGAAACAAACATTCTCACTTCTCTGCTTCTACATTCCCGTGCGTTAATTCGAACCCACTTCCCCATCTCCTCATTTTCCCTCTACTATCACCTTTCTTCTTCTACGCAGTAATGAGCAGCTGGAAGAGTCTTCTTCTCCGAATTGGCGACAAGTCCCCGGAATATGGCACCTCCTCCGACTTCAAAGACCATATTGTTCGTCTCTTTCTCACCCTTCTTCCATTTGTACTCCAGTATTCGACTACTGGTCGTTGATTTTTATCTGGGTTTTGCAGGAGACTTGCTTCGGTGCGATTCGGCGGGAGCTGGATCACTATGGAGATGAAATTTTGCCTGTAATTATTCGCTTCTGCACATTCTTTGCTCTGTAATTCATCTGGGTGTTGATGAAAATTGCAGTCTTTGTATTGAATGAAATTATACTGGTTGAATTACTGTATTAGTAGTACGTGTGAACGGAGTATTTTTCTCTTTTGCTCGTAACTTCTTTAGTTGTATCGTGTATGGTATCCCTTTGTGGCAAGCGCGAGTTTAGTCTAACTACTATATACTTGTGGTATTTACACTGTTTTCTTTTTTCTCGTCTGACAGTTCCTTCTACAATGTGTTGAACAATTGCCTCATAAGACTCCTTTGTACGGGACATTGGTAAAGTACATTACATCCTTCAGACATACTGTGGATATATTTTCTTTAAATTTATGTCTTGTGTTGATCATCTTATGTTGCTACGTCACGTGATTTAGCTTTAACTTCTTAGTTATTTGTTATATGTATAGTACAGTACAGTTGTATAAATCTTATTTGCCAAATTTCTCAATGCTTCCCATAAGAAAACCGAACTTGTGATTCAAATTTATGAAATGCAATGGGTTCGAGCATTTCCTCCTTTTTCTATATTATATTGATTCAACAAAATTGTATGTTTCATACAGGAAAAGACAATCTTTCACATTTTTAACGTGCCCTTTGTATATTCTTTCATGAAAGGAATGGTTTTTCATCTAAAGAAAGGAAAAGAATCAGTGTGGCTCCTTTTGTGGGGCTTTTTTTTTGTATGCCCCTTGTTTCCTTTATATGCCCTTTGGTTCCATTATAAACTTACTCCAAATTGATAAGCATGGCCTCTTTTTTTTTTTTTTTTTTTGGGGTTAATGTTTAGCAGATTTAATAATACTTTCAAATATTTCATGGCAGTACGCTTATAATTTTTAATGATGGTTGTTTGTCTGTCTTGTTGTGCATACAGATTGGACTCATGAATCTGGAAAATGAAGACTTCGTGAAGAAAATTGTGGAGCAAACTCACACAAATTTTCAGGTTAGCGATTTTGCAGATCAAATGGTTAAGGTGTTTCATTTCTTGTGCCTTTTGGACTTACTGCTGAGTTCGTTCCTTCCTAAGCTCCTCTTATGTCACCAACCACACATCCTCTCAAAATTCGACCAAAATGCCTCAAGGGGACAAGTCTCTTGACACCTTCAAGGTGAGAGACGAGAAAGAGACATTGCCATTGTCATAGTGAAGTGAAGTAAGACACTTCCGTACAAAAAATAAAAAAAAGAGTTAAATTACAAATTCAGTTCTTGAACTTTTAAAATTGTGTCTAATTGGTCCAAAAGCTTTAAAAAGTGTATAGTTGGTCCCTTTCAATTTTGTGTCTAGTAGGTTCTTAAACTTTCAATTTTGTGTCCAATAGGTTATTGAACTCCCAATTTTGTGTCTAATAGGTGTCTGAGCTTTCAATTTTATATCTAATAAATTTTTGGCCTATTCATTATTGTTTTTTTGATAGGAAACAACTTCATTGATTAAATAAAATGCTACAAAATGGAAAACCCATCCAAAGAGATTACAAAAAACTTCTCCAATTGGATATGAGAGAATTTAAGTTATAGGTGCGGTTGCCCGTAGGGAATAACAATTTTACGCCAATAAAGAGCCATAAAAAGAAATGTATCAAGGACTTGTTGAGGGGATCTTTCTTTGTCTTGAAACATCCTAGAATTTCTTTCATTCCAAATCATCCATATGACCACCCTTCAGATGTGCAGCGGATGTGAACTCTTAGGAGCCTATTGAACATTTTTTTTAATTCATGCTATTAGACACAAAAGCGAAATGCTAGAGTCAAGTGTCTAATAGATTTGTAAATTTGGAAAAAAATGTTGAATAGGTCAAGGACACATCCTATTAGAAACAAAATTGAAAGTTCAAGGATTTATTTGACAATTTTAAGGTTTAGAGACATTACTGAAAGCTAAGGGACTAAACTAATTCATAGAAAAAGGGACTAAACTTGTAATTTAACCAAAGTTTGTATATAGTTTAAATCGTAAAATAAACCATAGCCCTAGAACGTTAAAGCCTTAGGGCCTGTTTGGGGCATAGGTTATAATAACCTGTGGAATACTCTGCACCCCAAACACAGACTATTATAACCCATGCTAAACAACTCTGCATTTTAAATACCATTATATGATTCCACAGACTATAATAACCCACATATTATTATAATCCATGTTATTATAACTCACTTAGCACCCCAAAAAACCCCTTAAAGATTAATATATATCACACCTATGTGTAAAAAACATACGATATCCAAGTTCCGTTAGTTGCAAAATAAACATTATTGTTGAATTCCACTTCTCGTTCCTTGACAAGTAATACTGTTACTCATGCTTGTTCATTTATATGTCATATCACCGAGACTACTCCACTCCATCCTTACACATTTTGTTTTGTTAACTTTCAATACAGTCTGGTAAAGCATTCATCCTTTCTTTTCTTTTTTACTTGCTTGGTATTCCTTCAATTCTTCTTTCCAATTCTTGCTAATCACGAATAAAATAAGCATGGTTAAGATTTTCCTGCGAGTTATCTTGGCAACCAAATGTAGTAGGGTCAGATGGTTGATCTGTGAGAATAATCGAGGCATTTGTAAGTTTGCATGGACACTCATAAAAAAAAAGCATGGTGCAATCTAGAACAAGTATTCTTTGTTGGAAAAAAAAGGACAAGTATTCTTTGTTGTTTGATTACTCTTCTGTTAGTGTCAATTATAGAAGATCAATAAATTAAATGTTTTTGGTATACTTATAGCCTTGCCTTGATTGTTAGAAAGTGGAAGGGTTTTTTGTGATAGTTCTTTTGTTTGGGGAGGGGTTCTCTCTACCCCTTGCCCTTTAACTTGTCTTCTTTTTGCTGATATGAATGTAAATATTTCTGTTTCATATAAAAAAAGGGTTTTTGGCATGTGTGACTTATTCTTACAATTCAAATTTCAAATATTTCATCAGAGATATCTCGTCTATCTTACTCTCAGTCCTTTCTCAGGAGGCCTTAAACTTTGGAAATTGCCACAAGATCCGGATTTTGTTACGCTTTCTAACCGCATTGGTATGCTTGGTTTTGCTATTAACAATATATTGTTTATGACTGAGTTATTATCATTTTTTGAAATTGGAAAACCTAACGTATTATAGTTTTCTTTTGTCATTTTAAGAAAATATTCTGACCTCTTAAGTGGGTTCACTTTTTTTTTTTTGTCTTACGTAGATGAGCAGTAAAGTCCTGCTGTCCACTTCTCTAGTTGTGGTTTTTGAAACATTATTATCTTCAGCTGCCACAACAGTGGATGAAGAGAAGGGAAACCCTGCATGGCAGGCACGTGCTGACTTTTACATAACTTGCATTCTATCCTGTTTTCCCTGGGGAGGAGCTGAACTGGTTGAGGTATTGTTATTTCGTCTCTGAATAATTTCTTTACTTAGTGGACCATCTTTCTCGACATTGTTCTATGAATTGGAGTTCTATCCTAGGTTGAAAATTTAGTGGTGGGCATCTTTCTCAACACTGTTGTCTCATTCTTGTTATTATTAATTGGATTTATTTCCTAGGTTAGAACACTGGCCTTGATTTGATATACTTTAACAGGTCCAACTACGTAACAAACCTTTTTTCTCGTGATGTTTAATTTCGGATATTTATTAGAATATATTTTTAATAATGTATAACATCTTTAAAAAGAAAGAAAACGGTTGAAGATTTGGTGAAATCCATGGGATTAAACCAAGTGGTCATTGTTTGACCTGGGGACACTCTGGCTTGAGATATTGAAGTCTTATTTGATAATATTCTCACTTTTGTCTTTGTATTCGATCCAATACTTCTTGTTTCATGGTTTTCTAGAAGAGACTTCTGTTTTTTCCCCTTTATTTTTATAAGCGCAATCTTAATTTGGGCCACAAAAATCACTCATTGGGGACATTTGTCAATCTGGTGTCTTCGCTTGCAGATCTTGATAGATTTATTTAATTTCTTCTTCTTCGTTACACTCCCCTTATTTCTTCTCTTAACTTTGATAGAAAATTTGGTTCTTTTCCTATGATTGTTCTAAAAGAATTGTTTAATGAACCTCTACTATTTTTAACTGCTGAGATGAGGATTTTGAACCTACAAACTCTTACTAGAAATAAATTTATTTTTAATTGCTGAGCTATACTCACGTTAGCCAAAGAGAATGGTGTATTGTGAGACTTTATTGTTGTAATTAGCCCAGAGTTAGTTGGGATGGTTAGTTGTTTGTTATGAGTTGGTTTGTTGTTATGCTTTGTTAGTATTGGTTGTATTTGTTATAAATAGAACTACTGTTCTGTTTTCTCTATGAATAAAGACCATCTCCCCTCATTTGGGGATAGAGATTGATATTCATTCAAAGTTAGACTTTGGTGTAAATTGGTATTAGAGCTCCAAGATTCCTTGGACTGAAGGCCGATAAAAGGGTAGCTAACCCGAATATGGGTGATGACCTATGTGTGCAAGACCAAGAGGCGGAGGAAACACTCGTCCTCTCTCCAAGAACAACAACAACACGCTTGCTGTCTGTTGAATACTCTTTAGGAGATATTCATGGAAAACTGGCCAGAATGCAAGAAACAATAGACTTTGGCAAGAAGAATCGAAACTCTCACAACAACCCCTGATTTTGTTGAGAGAAACCCCGTGGATGATCAAGAAAGGGGAATGAGAGGCAGACGTGGTCACGTACAGTCGAGGTATTTTCAAAATCAACGAGAAGTTGTTCATGAAAGAGGTCAAGGTAACTACCTACCTCGAAGGTGATTCCAAAAATGCCATGAAAGGTTCTAAGAACGCCAAGGACCACGACCAAGCCTTCAAGGAAGGTATCAAGAACTCCAAGAATGGGATTATTCAAGCGAGGAAGATCAAGAAGATTATTTTGTTGGTCAAGGAAGAAGACAAAGAGGACAATATGTGGTGAGTGAAGACCCTTATGACTACAAGATGAAGATTTACTTGCCACCCTATAGTGGAAAGCATGATTTTTAGGCACTCTTGGATTAAAAATACTGAGATACATGAACACCCTTGATCATAAGAAGGTGCGATTGGTGGCATTGAAACTAGAAGCGGGTGGGATCAACTTGAGGTCAATAGGAGGAGATACGACAAGAGGCCAATCTGCACTTGGGAGAAGATCTCGCTTTATGAAGGAACAATTTCTCCCACCCAATTATGAAAAAACACTCTAAAATCAATATCAAAATTGTAGACAAGACTTACGGTCCATAGCTGACTATATCGAAGAATTTCACCGATTGGGAGCAAGAACAAATTTGGTTGAGAATGAACAACATTTAATTGCAATATTTGTTAGTGACTTGTTGATGGGCATCAAAGAAAAGGTAATATTTGCAACAATTTCAATTTTTTGGCTGATGCAATTTCTTCTGCTGAAACAGTGGAGAAGTTGAATGAAGTTTGCTCCAAGAAAACTTCAAGAAAGGCTCCATGGGATGCTTTTGCAAGTAGAAAAGCAAGCACTCCGAATTGTGCTTCTACTACTCACCTTCCTCCACCAACATCAACTATGGATAAGGCCAAAGAAAGGAAAGAAAATGATAGTGAGAAGAAAACAATGGTTGTTTACAATAGGAAAATCCAAAATCCTTCCCACCTCGGGCAAGTTTTTTAGGTGTGGCCAAGCGGGTCACTTGTCTAATGAGTGTCCTCAACAAAAACCAGTAGCATATGTGGATGATGGAAAAGATTCTTTGACTAAATGCGATGAAGATATGAAGAAGAAGCCAATTATATTGAGCCGGATGAAGGTGACAGGGCGTCTTGCGTACTCCAAAGGGTGTTGATCGCTCCCAAAGGAGATTCTAATCCTCAAAGACATTGCCTCTTCAAATACGGGGCACAATTAATGGCAAGGTGTATAATGTCGTTATAGACAATGGAAGTAGCGAGAATTTTGTCTCCAAGAAGCTAGTGGCAGCCTTGAACCTCAAGGTGGAACCTCATCTGAATGCTTACAAGATTGGTCAGGTGAAAAACGGTGGAGAGGCTCAAGTAAGTGGAGATTTGCATTGTTCCTCTTTCAATTGGGAGTGAATACAAGGACCAAATAATATGTGACGTGTTAGATATGGATGTATGTCACATCCTCTTGGGAAGACCTTGACAATATGATAGTTGGACCTTGCATAAGAGGAGAGAAGATGTGTATGAATTTCAGTGGATGGGTAAGAAAGTAGTGCTACTTCCATTGAATAAGAAGAATGATGAGGGAGTTAGTTTGAAAAGAGGTGACAACAACCACTTGTTCACTACAATCAATGGCAAAATATTTGATAAAGAGAGAGAGGCTGATATATTGGGCCTTGTAGTTGCTGAAAAGGCAGAAAATACTTAAAACAGTGAAGTTCCTCAAGAAGTGCTGAAGTTGTTTGATGAGTTTCCAAATCTCAAAGAGGAACCTTCAACCTTACCTCATTTGAGAGACATTCAACACCATATTGACTTGGTTCTGGGTGCTACTATCCCTCATCTTCCTCACTATAGGATGAGTCCTAAGGAGTACAAGACCCTTCACCAACATAGTGTGGAGTTGCTAAATAAGGGGCACATTCAACCAAGCCTTAGCCCATGTGCGGTGCCAACCCTACTCACGCCCAAAAAAGATGGTAGTCAGAGGATGTGCATTGATAATAGAGCTATCTAGATTACTTTGAAGTATCGCTTTCCAATCCCTCGAATAGGTGATTTATTTGATCAACTTGGAGGAGCCTTGATTTTTTCGAAGGTGGACTTGAGGACTGAATACCACCCGATTCGATTAAGACCGTGGGATGAGTGAAAGACTGCATTTAAGACTAACAAAGGGTTATTTGAATGGCTTGTCATGCCATTTAGGTTGTCCAATGTGCCTAATGAATCAAGTATTGCAACCTTTTCTTAACAAGTTTATTGTGGTGTATTTTGATGATATTTTGGTGTATAGCAGGGATATCGAAGAACGTTTATAACACCTTCGTAGCTTGTTCCAAGCGTGACAACTGATGAATTATATATCAACTACGAGAAGTGCCTTTTTCTTGGGAAGGAGATATCATTTCTTGGATTCTTAATTGGCCAAGGTCAAGTGAAGTGGATCCAAAGAAGGTTGAAGCTGTTGTGCAGTGGCCAACTCCTTCCATTGTGAGAGATATCCAAGCTTTCCTTGGCTTGGCTTTATTTTATAGGGAGTTCATCAAGAATTTTAGCTCTATTACTGCCTCGATCGCTGATTGTGTGAAGAAAGGAAGTTTTTTGTGGGGTACTAGATTGCATTAAGGAGAAGTTGAGTACCAACCCCGTTTTAAAGCTGCTAGATTTTTCAATTTCGTTTAAGGTAGTTGTGGATGCTTGTGGTTCAGGAATTGGTGGAGTTTTATCTCAACAAGTTCACCCAATTGAGTATTTCAGTGAGAAGCTGAGTAGTTCAGGGCAAAGTTGGAGCACTTATGAACAAGAGTTGTATGCTCTTGTTAGGGCCCTAAAACGGTGAGAGCATTATCTCCTTTTCAAGGAATCTTTTATTGACTAACCACTTTTCGTTGAAATATTTGCCGTCACAAAAAAATAACAGCCGCATGCTTGCAAGGTGGACCTATTTTATTCAAAGATTTGACTTCTTGATCAAACATCAATTATGCAAGGAAAATAAGGTAGGCGATGCTTTGAGTCGCAAGGATGCTTTGCTCACCGTTTTGTCTACTGAAGTTATTGCCTTTTCTCACATTCTGAACTTATATGAAGATAATTGTGACTTTGCGAACGTGTGGTACAAGTGTACTCATTATTTGAATGCTAGAGACTTCCATGTAGTGAATGGTTTTTTATTTAAAGGGGAGCAACTTTGTATTCTTCATACTTCTCTTTGAGAAGCTCTTATAAAGGAAGCACATTCAGGCAGCTTGGCAGGTCATTTTGGCTACGACAAAACGTTTGAGATAGTTTCTACACGGTTTTACTGGCCATAACTTCGGGAAGATGTTAATAATGTTGTCTGTAGATGTTCTATTTGTCATAGAGCCAAGGGTACATCTTCGAATGCTGGTTTGTACTCTCCTTTGCCTATTCTTACAACTATTTGAGAGGATTTTTTTTGTTGATTTTGTGCTTGGGTTTGCCAAAGACTCAATGAGGGTTTGATGTCGTGCTGGTTGTGGTGGATCGGTTTAGTAAAATGGCCCATTTCTTGGCTTGCAAGAAGACAAATGATGCCATTTATGTAGCCAATTTGTTTTTAGGGAGATTGTGCGCCTTCATGGTGTTCCCGTCCATTGTTTCAGATAGGGACGTGAAGTTCCTTAGTCATTTTTGGCGCACTTTGTGGGGTAATTTTGACACCACTTTGAAGTCTAGTACTGCTTCTCATCCGCAGACCGATGGCCAAACTAAAGTTACCAATCGAACTTTGGGAAATCGTATTCGGTCTTTGAGTGGTTCACGACCAAAGCAATGAGATTTGTCCCTTGCACAACCTGAGTTTGCATTTAATAATATGATGAATCGGTCCACTAGAAGATGTCCTTTTGAGGTGGTTCACACACCGTGCCTCACATTTGATCTTGCCAACCTTCCTTCCTTTGTGGATATTAGCCTTAAGGTTGTGCATATGACTGGACGTATTGGTGAGCTCCACCGAGAGGTCCATGATCAAGGAGAAGGCTATTCTGTCTTATAAGGAGGCTAAAGACAAGATCGGAGGTTGAATAGGTTTTGTAATTGATTTATCTATGCAAAGCTAGATTTCCTTCGGGCATTGCCACAAGTTGAAAGATAGGTAGCTGGGGCCTTTCAAGGTGTTGCACAGGTATGGCTTTAATGCATAACGCATTGAATTGCCTTCTGACTTGCAAATTGATTTGGTCTTCAATGTTGCTGACCTCAAACCTTATTTTGATCCTGATGACTTTCAGTTGGCATCCTAATTACCATCCTTGGGGGGTGGAATATGGTGTAGTATGAGGCTTTGTTGTTGTAATCAACCTAGAGTTAGTTGGGATGGTTAGCTAGTTGATTATTTGTTGTTTGTTATGTGTTTGTTTGTTGTTATGCTTTGTTAGTATTGGCGGTAATTTTGTTATACACAGACCCATTGTTTTGTCTCTATAAATAAAGGCAATCTCCCCTCATTTGGGCGTGGAGATTGATATTTATTCCAAGTTAGACTTTGGTGTTACACCCGAGAATCTACCATTGATAACTCACTTTTGTACACAGCAAGTTCCTGAAGAGCTCGAGAGAGTTATGGTTGGTGTAGAAGCTTACTTAAGCATCCGAAGGCATACCTTGGACACTGGTTTATCCTTTTTTGAGGATGATGGTGAAGTTGAGAAAATGCTTAACGAGAAGGTATAATTTCACTAGTTGTGGTAATTCTTTATCATCATTCTAGTCTTTTCTACTTAATTGGAAATCTCTTTCAGGTAGACTGTTTTTATATATATTTATATATGACAACCCCATTAGTTATATCTGTCATGGTGTCCAATCTGTGGATGTCATAAGAAAAACTTGTGTTATTTCAGTTGGAGATTCTACCTTATGATTGGAACTGAACAGAATTAGTATGATAATGGTTTTGTTTTTAAAAGTTAAGTTTGTTTACTAAGGATTTCTTTGTTTTCTCATCTATATTTTCTAAAACGCTCTTAAAATCATAAACATATTTTCTTTTGAAAAAACAAATATCTAAAAATCTATAATTTATTTTTCAAATTTAGCTAAGATTTGGAGGGAAAAAAAAATTAAAAGGAGAAAAACAAAATGAAAGGATTGTTCATAAACAAGCTTAATATTTATAACCCTTTGGTTAGCGGGGAATTGGGGATATCTCATCTCCCCTTTTTGTATAGGTTGACTTTTGATTAATACAAGCCTTTCTCAATTTTCCGATAAAAAAAGGCTTAATATTTAGAAGCAGAGAATTAAAAAATGAAACATTTGATAACTGGATCTAAGCTATTCTATGTGAGTTAGGAAGTGATGTCTAGCCTGTGACTACTGACTGAGGATTAACAACTCTCAACTAAATTCAACCCAACAAGATGAATTACCTATAAAGTACAAACCAGTGACCTTTAGAAAACAAAAGACTGTAAGCAACAGTGAAAGAATTTTAATAATAGACCAACCCATTGAGAAAAAGCTTCCACCATGTCTTCCCTCCCATTCGTTCCCTCCTCCCCATGCCCCCACCAGAGCTCAAAATAGATAAAGTTGGTTTTATCACATTGTTGTTATGAAGTTAGGAACATTTATTACATTAATCCTTTTGTTTTTGTGGTTGTTTCAGGATTTTTTAGAAGATTTATGGGGACGCGTACAAGCGTTATCTAGTGATGGATGGAAAGTGGATAGTGGTGATTTTCTTTAACTTTAAGCCTCAATTTGGTTATTTACTCTGGTTCTTTTATGTCGCTATATCATCCTATTTTACAAGTAAATGGAAAGTGGATAGTGGTGATGTTCTTTAACTTTAAGCCTCAATTTGGTTATTTACTCTGGTCCTTTTATGTCGCCATATCTTCCTATTTTACAAGGAAAAAAGGAAGTGCTGAAAGTGTATGCCATGATGGATTGGTATGCTAATAACTTTGAGAACCCCATTTACATCAAGAATTGATATATTTTCGTTTGTGAGATGCTTTGCTACCTCTGAGAGTTGCTCTCAGTGGGGCTCAAGATCACTGAGTTGCAAGGATTTAAATTGACCTCTGATAATCTATGACAGTTCAATATCTTCTTTTGATGGAACCTAGCTAGCTAGTTTGTCTCTGTTTGCTTGGATTTTTGAATTTTGTCTTTCTAGAATCTATGAAATATTACTAGCAGTAGGGTATTCATCAACAATATTATTAGTCATTGGCTTCATGATATAGTCCCGAAGTGACTGGAGAGATAGAAGGGGTATTAAGGTTTTGCAGTTGTATGGCGGTGAGAGATTGATAAATGGGAGAGGATCAATAGGAAAGTGAAATGGTTCAATGACTAGAAAGGCCATGTAAGGCCCCCAATTATCAAGCAATACGAGTGAAAGGGCAAGAAAGGAATAAGGGGTAGTGAGGAGGGGACCACTAATGGTTGAGGGATTGTAGTACAAAGGGTGAGCGAGCGAGGGGAGCATTTGTAGGGTACCTGACACCCTCTGGTTTTTTGTTTGGTATCCAAACTTTTACTTCTGAATTCTAATGTTAAATAAGAACAAATAATAGAATAAAAGACGAATATGATGTAATTCCACCCCTTGATATCGAGAGTTCTTCTATATCATGAGGATTACCATTGATATCATATCGGAAAATAAGGAAAACGATTATAAGTACCCTCCCAACAATTCGATAGGCTGGTTCTCTCCACAGACAAAATGTCGCCAAAATTCTCAACAAAAACACAGAGGGGTCAGGTACCCTACATACTCTCCTCTCACTCCCCACTCTTTGTACTACAATCCCTCAGTCGTTAGTGGTCCCCTCCTTACTACCCCTTATTCCCTTCTTGCCCTTTCTCTCGTAATGCTTGAAAATAGGAGGCCTTGCAATACCCCTTTGGTGCATGACCACCGTGTTCTCAAGGTGAAAATCTGGGTAGTGTTCGATGAAGAGATGATATATTTCACAAGTATCGCTGTCTGGTCGGTTTTTCCATTTGATCAGACATTCCCAACCATTTTTCTCACAATTCCACCTTTCCCTTATCACTTCTTTCGAAATTCATGTCCATTCATAGTCCTCTGAAAGCGATGGAGCCTCGGGTTGAATTACCACGTGTGGTACTATAGCTTTCTTCAACCGAGATAGACGGAAAACAAGGTGAATGGTAGGAGTGGGCAATTTTAGTCTGTAAACTACCATTCCAATGCGCTTTAGGATCTTGTATGGGCCAAAATATTTTGGAGATAACTTCTCACATTTCCTTTTTGCTATTGTTCTCTGTTGGTAGGGGCACAACTTTAAGAAGACCATGTCTCCTTTCTGGAAATTCAACTCCCTTCGATGCTTATCTGCTTGTTTTTTTCATCATCTCTTGAGCCAACCTTAATTGTTCCTTGAATGCAGTGTCCCTCTCCATCAATTGTTGTTTAAGAGCATTGTTTGTTATCTTCTTCTCTCCATATGAAACCAGAGGAGGTGGTTGCCTACCATATACCACATTGAATGTTGTCGTATTTAGGGAGGCATGAAAATTAGTATTGTACCAATACTTTGACCAACAAATCCACTATTCCCACTTCCTTGGTTGCTCATTACAGAAACCTTGGAGATAAGTTTCGAGGCGGCGATTAACCCGTTTTGTTAGCCCATCAGTTTGAGGATGGAATGAAGTGCTCTTCTTTAGATGCGTGCCCCGAACCCTGTACAATTCATTCCAGAAGCTGCTCAAGAAGATAGTGTAACGACCCTAAAATTTGAGACGAATCTACGTTAGGGAAGTTACTCCGCCACACCGTTCGCGCCGAAATTTCGGCAGCATAACGACATAGTAAGGAGAAAACCGAAATTTTTCCCGGAACCTAACAAACAGAAAACACTTCAAAGAGTTTCCAAGAATGCCCAACCCCACCAAACTACAATCAAAGAATGGATTGGGCTACAACCAGAGTTCCAAAGCACAATATCTTGGACAAACGAACATGCAGTGGAAAGAGAACTCAACCAGAATGAAAAATCACTAACTAAGAAGTACAAGAGACAACTAAGTGATGCGCGACCAGGCAAATAAAACAGAGACTAAAACATAACCGTTTCAAGCGAGGACTCTAAGCTAGAAGGAAACAGGATCCCACAGCCTCGTCGGGTCGTCGTCGTCATCGACTGCCTCAGGGTTTCTTACCTGCAACCAAAAACAACAAAGTAGACGGGTGAGACTCAGTAAGCAGCCCACTCACGTCCAAACAAGCTAACATGCAAACAAAACAAGACTGAACTTCTAAACTCACTCAACCCCAAATAGGTCTCACATTTAGCACACTTCACCCTAAGTCTCCTGCGGTAATAACTCGAGCTCTACCTTCGGTCCTGGAACTTTGATTGACGATGCAATGAGAGAAAGCAACTCTCATGCCACTACTCACTGGCATAGAACAGAGTAGGTACGTATCCTACACGCCCTATGGGGAATCGCCCCTAAGCCAGTACAGGATAATGGAAAGCAACCACTCCTTAACGGGGACGTACCCCATGCTCTCACAACACAATAAATTAGCATAGAGTAGTGAAGGTACGTAACCAACACACCCTATGGGGATTCGCCCCTAAGCTAACACGGGATAATGGAAAGCAACCACTCCCAGATCTCATCGGGGACGCACCCCAGTCTCACGAGCCTATCATATATCGTCAACCTAGAGGTTCCGACTCGCTCAGGAGTAACTCAGGGTTTAGTAAGTGCTGGGTTTTGCGCTTCATAAGATTATTTAAGATTCTAACAAAACATTTCTACAATCCCCGACCCATTCACAAGGGTCCCAAATTCAACCAGGTTTTCACTTTTAGCCAATACCTCAATGTACCTAAATTCCACCTTCAGACCACACTTAGCTAGACGTCCGATTTAGCCTTACCCCAAGCCCACACAGAATTGCTCAGCTCCTTGCTTCACGTCGGTAAACGCCTCCCTAACTAGCATTCTGACATAGCCCAGACCCGTCCCGCAGGACGCTCGTAAGCTATGTCTCACTCCGAGTCTGTTGCCACACTCATAATGACTCACCTCGAAGCACTCTCGTCTTTGGTCTGTTGCCAATGGCTCACCACAAGACATCATCAATACACATACTCCATGCTAGTTTCTCGCCACACAAGGCTGCAGGATAACGTCACCTAAATAAAGAGTAAGGTAAGGGACCACTAGCCTAAGGGGTCCCATAATACATTACTCTTGACTTGGTACTAAACCGTAACCGAAGAGGCATACTAACAATCATGCGAACAATACAAGTTGCATAACGTTGACGATCCTCAACCACACATGCGCGAACTCGTCCTTGGTCGAAACTAACCCCTTTAACAAACACGAGAACACAAGGTTCCAATCCACAAGCTATGCAAGCAAACCCTCTTACTTACGAACTCGCTTACTGGATCAAGTTGGCTACGAACATCGGTTCGAGGATCCAAGAAAGAACCACTTCCTTCAAAAGTCAAACACGAGTCCGTCCAAAACATTTCCAAGGAATAGTTGGTCACTAGCGTGGCCTAGGGCTCACCTTTAACACCTAACAAGGTAGTCAAGACGATCCAAACAACTTAAACACGAACCGAAGCTTAAGGCATTGCACCCAACGATCACATTTGCCCCAAACCACAGTAACCAAAACATTAGTTCTCAACCTTGAACCCTTTTCAAGAACAGTCTCACACTTCGACGACCTTAAGCCCAACACAGTAATCCTCTAATGGGTTTGATCAACTACACTTTGCCGCACTTGCCCACCTAAGGTTTACTCGTGACTCACGAGTTCCAACTACAGCCCTGAGGTGGAACCCGAGCGCAGAACCACCTTTCAACTACATCCATCTCAAACCCACAATGTTCGTTCTCAGCTTATCACGACCACAGGCTTTAAGTCTCCATCTTAACTTGAAGCCTTAAGCCCCTATTCCCATATTAACTACTTTGTTAGTCCAATATCAGTACACGCAACACTAGCACAAACCCAAACTAAAACATATGCATCACAATACAGCTTTCGCGCATTAAACACAGTTCACGGGTTACAACGTTCAAACAAATCACATACTAACTTTAAGGGGTTTTAATCCAAATGACTACTTACAGATATCCGAAGATCCAAGAGCTCGATCTGGTGCACCACGCAAAGCCCTAAACACGATTGAGACCTTATCTGGCAATCATAGAACTTAAATCACGATCCAAACAACTTTAATTAAATTAACTCGACTTAAATGACCAAACAGGTACATGGAGGCTCAAAACGTGATCGAGAAAACGAAGGCGAACAACAGTACCTAAGCAATGGCGGCGGCGGCGGCAGCGACGGCAACGACAAGATCTTAATCCCAGCAGAGGTGATTTTGGTTTCATCCTAGCTTGATGGCTTTGAGAACAGGCTCTTTAAGGCTACTTTAGTGGGACATGATGACAACTCTTGTTCTGGCAGGAGTTTGCGTGGTTGTCAAGGATGTTTTAAGAAATTGGATGACCCTCTAAAAAGGTGGTTTCTTTGAAGAATGTAGTGAAGTTTTATTGCAGATCCCCCCTGCCAATCTATTGAGCAGAAAGTTAGGTTGAGGCTATTCAAGGATGATTCAAACCAAGAGGATATGGATATCCAAAGAGTACAATGGTTGCAAACATGAAATGAGCCCCACAGCTGGTTTATTGGTATTTCCAAATTTAGCCGACGTTTAGGATCCCCTGATTGTGCTACACATTTGTAGACACCTATGGTATCGACCATGCAGGGAAGGAGAACTTGGTCCTAATCTCCAAATGGCTATGGAGATCCCAAGGAGTGAAGTCGTATGGGAGATCCCCCGAGGGGTGCAACGATTTATGACGAAGTATCAACAAAAGCAAATATATGTATGAGTCCTAGAGGTGGGTCAGTGGTGTAGATTGTAGAATTAAGTTTGGTAAAGAAAATCCATGGGAATTGATTCAGATTTGAACTAAGACCTTTTGAAGCTTGCAAGTTGCTAACCACTTGGAAGTGACACATCTTTTTTCCTCCATTTTTTTCTTTTCCCTCCTAATGGGAGTTCATAATAAAAATTAAGAAGTAATGAATATTAAGTGTTGGTTTATTGTTTGCCATCACTTATCAAAGATTTAATGCATTTTGCGTTTTAAGAAGTTGATGATCCTTCCTACTGCTTCTTCCATAATAAGTAGATTTTGTGTTTCTAGTAATTATTTATATCTTCTCTTGATGTGATAGTTCCAAGGCCTCACCTTCTGTTTGAAGCTCAGCTAGTTGCTGGAAAGTCTCATGAATTTGGAACCATCAGCTGTCCGGAGCAACCTGATCCACCTTCAACACTTTCTGGCATTACTTATGGTAAACAAAAGTATGCTGCAGAGTTAAGTTATCCTCAGAGGATACGGCGACTTAATATATTTCCATCAAGTAAATTTGAGGTACTATTTATCTTTTGACATTTGTTATCTACAAAAGATATGTTAATAAGACTTTATGTAAAGAGTTATATTTAATGTGACTAAATTTGTTTTATTGGCCTCGATCAAAAGACTGTTTGGTGACTATTGTAAACTAACACAACATGATGAGAGAGTACTCAATATTATTCCATTTACTAGATGGATTTTTTTTATAGGAAACAAACCATTTCATTGATGTATGAAATAGATACAAAAGAAAGATCTATCAGAGAATAATCACAAAAAACACCTACAACGAGACAAGAGGATCGAGAAGCTATATTTACAATAAGGAGATAACTTACTCCAAATTAAAGCCAGATAAGATGTAAACTCAAAATTTTTAGGCAACTCCCCATCTCTCAAAAATTGCAAATTAGGCATCACTAGTACTACATGGTTTGGCCCATAATTTTTTTTCAAACAAGTCAAAACACATTTTTTGAAAATTCCTTTGGAAAGGCACTAATGAAAAGGTGGTATGCACCTTCTAAAATGACACATGTTGGGCACAAGTTGAGGTTTTTTTTTTTTGCACTAATACAATACGTGGAAAAATAGTGTTTGTACTACTTCCTAGTTAATTGGGCGTCTTTAACTGTGAAAATGAAGCTTGGGGAAATAAGAGAGAATGATTTCAATTCATGGTGACCACTTACCTAGGATTTAATATCCCACGTGTTTTTCTGTCAAACAAATGTAGTAGGGTCAGACAGTTGTTTGGTAAGATTAGTTGAGGTGCACGTAAGCTGACTTGGGCACTCTTCGATATAAAAAAAACTATGAAAATGAAGTGTAGATCAATATACAATTAAATACATGAACGACTATCGGCTTTCTTCTTTAGTTGTTAATTTTGTGTCATATTATAATATATAATCTAATCATGCTAATGGAACTTTGGAAAAGAAATCCCCGTATCATTTCTAAATTTTGACTTTTAGGGCAAAGTTGTGAATGATGAGTTTCTATACTCTTTTCTTTTAGCCTGGTAATAATTTTTTTTTACTGGTTTATGACTATATGCTATACTACCAGATTTGTACGTGGTCCTCAATTGAATGTGTGTGTTTCTTGGAACTTTGTCGATGCAGGATCTGCTACCTATTGATCGCTTTGTTGTGGAGGAGTATCTTTTAGATGTGCTTCTTTTCTTCAATGGCTGGTTCGTTAATTTCTCCAAATCTGTAATTTAAGAATGAATACAAGAGCATTAAACTTTCCCTCTTCTAGTTATGGCTGATTAATCAGTTTGGTTCTTAAAGAGATGTTTTCAAGAACGTTGTTCTTGACAGCATGATCAGGTGGTTTGTGTAGGGAAGGTCATTATGCACTTAAAATACTATGTATTAGCATGTTTTTCAAAGAGAAGTTATCGGTTGTTCTAAAAGGGAAAACCCTTTCAAATTACTGAAATATTGTCATTATGCACTTAAAATACTATGTATTAGCATGTTTTTTTCAAAGAGAAGTTATCGTTTGTTCTAAAAGGGAAAGTTCTTTCAAGTTACTGAAATTATTAAGAGTTATTTATAATTTGTTAATGGAGATGCGCAGGAATTATAAGAAAAGGTTCTGTTTGATTGCTCTTTCATGGTTGTTTGAACGACCTTACTTGAACATGATTTATTCTATAAGGTGTACAACTGTGTCATTGAGTTCTAAAGTAGGATCTTTTAAGATAAGTTAGTCTATCTGTGATTCTTGTTATTGTCAAAAATCCTCCTAACTATGGTTTTCGCGGACTGTATGCCACTTCTCTTAGGGTTTATTGCCTCATTCTAATTGTATATTCTCCTCTACACTGTATATTCAGACATTCTCTTATTTCTTATCTTAAAAATGTAAAAAAATATCACATATCCTTTCATTCCCAAGCCACCAAGTGAAATGGACAGGTCCTCCAAGTTTAACTTAGGTGACCAAATGTGAAGGCTCTTGTACCTTTTAGCAAATATTCAGCTTGTAAATTCTTATACTACTTTTCAATTAGTTCTATAATACGAACAAAATGTGTAGAGTTCTTTTAAAGATTTTTATGGAATGACATTTTTATACATTTCAATAAGTTGAAATGCAACATGTAACAATGATTTATTTTTTCTTGTTTCATGCAAAGCTAGTCGAAAGGAATGTGCGTCTTTCATGGTTGGCCTCCCTGTACCTTTTAGATATGAGTATCTTATGGCAGAGACAATTTTCTCGCAGGTGTGCAACTATCTTTTTAGTTAATTATTGAAGCATTTGTTGTCTCCCTATATTTTATGGATGGGTGAAATGTACAGAAGGCGAGAGCTTAAAAGCAAGGCAGTAACATAAAGATCTCTTATTGACATTAAGAGGAAGGGATAATTATAAAAATGTATAGATTAAGTGGACCAAGAGGAAGAAACAAAAGTATTTAGATCATGAATTTTCCCGAGGCTTCTTTCATTGTCTTTGAAGATCTCCTAATTATTTTTATTTGATTTTTAAATGGAATAACACAAAAACTATTTCCTATGACTTAGTTTTCTCCCGAATATAGTGTTCACGAAGGCCGTAGATGAGGAAGTCTGTAAGGCTTCTAGGGAAAGGCATTACTTTAAGGAAGAAAGTTGGTTGAGGTATGGGGGTAGGATCAACCCTAACGCTCATCATCGTCCAAAGAGTGTTTAAATAATTATTTTTTAAAAATAAAGAAACTGATTAACCAATTGGCCTCTCGGTCACAATTGGCAATAGCTGGTGGTTAGAATAGAGGGGGACGATGACCAGAAAATACTCGGTGTGAAGTGCTAAAAAAGGAAGGGCAGAGTGACTTGCTTTGCAGATGCTCAGTGTGAAGTACTATCTGCTAACAACGGATACTCAGTGGGAAATGCTAAAAAAGGGAAGGGCAGAGTGGTTCTTTTTTTTTTTACAAGGAAATAAGATAATTTTATTGATATAATGAAAAAAAGACTGTTGCTCAAAATACAAATTACTAAATGGAGAACAAAAAAGAAACACCACCTCTCAAAGAATAAACAAATAAAACCCAAGAACAAAAGAAAAATGTCAAAAAAATGGTAGACTTTCAAGAACCAAAAAAAAACAACGGCTAAAGTCTACAAATGACAGAAATAGAATCCAGTAATGCCATTGAGGAGAGCACTCCAGAAAGAAGCCATCAAAAGGATAGACGCGAACCGTACCACCTAAACAACCAACATCCCCATTTCTCCATAACAAAACCGCCTTATGGCACATCAATGACCCTGTAACGAGCCGAACCACAATTATGGAGGGTACCTCTGTTGGATCATGAAGTTCTTGACTTGGAATGTACAGGGGTTGGGTTCCTGGAAGAAACGGTCTTTGATTAAGAAGACTATTCAACTTCAAAATTCGGGCATTGTGTTGTTACAAGAAACAAAGCTAGCTGCAATTGATTCATTTTTGTTTAAATCCATTTGGAGTTCTTCTCACATTGGTTGGACTGCTCTTGATGCTCTTAACTCGGCTGGTGGTATCCTTATTCTTTGGAGTGAACCAGATTATTCGGTTGTACTGGTTATTCGGGGCCTTTATTCTATTTCAATTCATGTTTTTTTAGCTGATGGATTCTCGTTTTGGTTAACAGCTGTTTATGGTCCCTCAGCTTCAGGTTTCCATGAGGATTACTGGCGTGAACTAAATGATGTTGCAGGTTTGGGTGGGGATCGTTGGGTTATCGGCGGTGATTTTAACGTAACCCGCTGGACTTGGGAAAAAACACATGATCATTCCATCAGTAAAAGTATGCGTGTTTTTTAATCAGTGGATCTCGAATTATGAGTTGCTAGACCTTTCTCTTCAAAATGGCAAGTTTACTTGGTCCAGTTTTGGTGATGCTCAATACAAATCAGTTTTGGATCGGTTTTTAATCACTGATGCTTGTCTTAGTAAATTTGGTAATGCAATTCTCAGACGTTTAAACAAAATTACCTCTGATCATTATCTGTTGGTTTTAACCTTTGTTGACTTAGTTTGGGGGCCTTGTCCGTTTCGTTTTGAGAATGCATGGCTGAGACACACTTCTATTCGACAGGTTGTTGATGGTTGGTGGCTTCAAAATAGATTGGAAGGTTGGCCTGGACATGGTTTCATGATGAAATTGAAAGGTCTCAAATTGACTCTTAAACAATGGAGCAATTCCATTCGCTCACATGCTCCTCAGTTTTCCTCTCTTTTGGCTCAGTTACAGGTTTTAGAAGGCTTAGCAGACAATGGCCCTCTTACAAATACTCAGGTAGATTCTCGTCATTTCTTTGTGTGAGCAGTTGAGGAATTGATGGTTCAAGAACATATCTCCTGGAGACAAAGGTGTAAGTTGAAGTGGATTAGTGAGGGGGATGAAAATACAAAATTCTTCCACGGAATTTTGGCTGCTCGTAGACGCAAAAATTCAATCACAGAGATTATCTCCAGAACTGGATCAAGTTTATTGACTTCTTGAGATATTGAATCGAAATTTATTGATTTTTACTCATCTCTATTCTGAAGGATGGAAACCAGAGGTTCATTCCCACCAATGTGAATCTGGAGCCCTATTAACACCGATCAGGGCTTCAAGTCTTGAGGGAGTTTTTCTGAAGAGGAAGTTTTGAGTCTTTGTTTCTTCTTTGGGTTCTAGTAAGTCTCCTGGACCAGATGGATTCACAGCAGAATTCTTCAAATTTTTCTGGGATACTATCAAATCTGATGTTATGGCTATGTTGCATGATTTCTTTTCCTCTGGGATTATCAATGCTTCAGTGAATGAGACTTACTTATGCTTAATTCCAACAAAGCTTTCTCCTAAATCAGTTTCTGAGTATCGTCCTATTAGTCTTATCTCTTGTGCTTACAAGATTATTGCTCGGGTTTTATCTAATAGGCTGAAGGTTGTTTTACCCCATACTATCTCTGAGAACCAACTTGCATATGTGGCTGACCGTCAAATTATTGATGCCTCTCTAATGGCCAACGAATTGATAGATGATTGGACTGTTTCTCAACGAAATGGAGTGGTGCTAAAACTGGATTTAGAACAAGCTTTTGATACAGTAGACTGGGAGTTTCTGGATGCCATTTTACATGCCAAAGGCTTTGGTGTGAAGTGGAGATCTTGGATTAAGGGTTGTATCCAGTGTTTTTAAAGGCTCAAGGCGCACTAAGGCGCAATGGCCCTCTGGAGCCTAGGCGCAAGGCGCACCAAAAGGCGCGGGCTTTTTTATCTAAGGCGCACTATATATAAAAAAAATATAAAATATATATGTATACATACACAATAAGAAAAAACCCTTCATGGATGAAATTAAGTTTTAACTTTTAACCAAGGATTAAGGAAAATAAGTAAAAGAAATAAGGTTCAACTTTCAAGTATTAATGTTTGAACATAGAGACAATAGATACTCTATTAAAAAACATGAAACAATTACAATACAACACTAATAAATTATAAACACGACAAGATCAAAAGCCTTAAATATCAATATCTTCTTCACTAAATAGATCTTCTTCTTCAACCCCATTCTCTTCATCATTGGACATATAGCCATCTGTATCTTCTTCATCAGTCTCATTCTCATAGTCATCCAAGTTAACAGGTGGGGGTATGGATTGTGGATCTCGTGGCAATGGTTGTGTGGACGTGGAGGATGAACATGAAGCATTATTCTTGGTTCTTGATTTAGCTCTAGAATAGTAGGCAGGTTCTTTTGCTCCAGCAACTCTTGAAACATCACCCCATGTTAAAGAATCATCATCGAAGACAAGATCATTATCCTCTTCAGAATCATCATCCATTCTTCCAATCAACCACTCATTACTATCATCAATATCTTTTAAAGAAATGGGGTCAATGACATCTCGAATGCTATATCGACGTCTCAAGGCTCTATTATATTTTATGAACACCAAATCATTGAGCATTTAACTTTGAGCAAGTCTATTCCTTTTCTTGCTATGAAGCTGCAAGTATAAATAATGAAAGTTCCATGATAATTCAAACTAAGAATTTAAAACGTAATTCTCAAGATATGATATAAAGATAACTAACTTTGTTCAAAAACACTCCAATTACGTTCACATCCAGAGGCACTACAAGTAAGACCTAAAATTCTCACAGCAAACCTTTGCAAGTTTGGAGTTGATTGTCCAAAATCATCCCACCATTCCACTATAGGTCAAAACTATGTTAATAGCTTCCAATTCAACAATAAAAGTTTTATTGAACTCAAAATTTAAAATATACCGAGATCTTTTGTTTCTTTGTCTAATGGCTATGCTTTGTCCAAATAATCCTTGACTTTTTGTATTTGGTCAACTCTTCAAGTATCATATCTTGTACCTCTAAAGAAGGAACCATTTTTGTTATACATGAGTATAACCCATTAACAATTTCATCATCGACTTGAATGTTAGGATTCGAGTAATAGAATTCTGGGTTTAAAAAATAACCCGCTGCATGCAAGGGTCGATGCAACTGAAGCTCCCATCTTCGATCAATGATTGTAAAAATGTCCTTGTACTTTTCTTCCTTTCCATTAAAGGATCTAGCTATGGCCTCCTTAGCTCTATCCATGGCCTCATAAATGTATCCCATGGGAGGCTTCTTCTCACCATCCACCAACCTAAGAACTCGCACTAGAGGACCAGGAGACTTTTAGCGCAAAACACAATTGTATTCCAAAAAGTAGTCAACAAAATAGTTTGAACGACTCTTTTTTGCCTGTTGTTCTTTACTCCATTTGCTATTCTTCCACTCATCGAAGTAAACATTTTCCTCAAGTTGTTCTTTTGACGATGTATACTTGACAATGTAATGCAAGCGAGTAAAAAGCGAGTCTTAGCTGGTCTAACCAACTCCTTCGATTGGTAAACCGTCTCATCATATTTAGCAATCCAGTATAACATAAATGAAATCTGCTAATATCCATGCCTCTTTTCAATGTTCTCCGAATATTTGGAATCTTGTAGATATCTTCCAACATCAAATCCAGGCAATGAGCAGCACAAGGTGACCAAACTAGGTGGGGTCGTTTTGCTTCTAATAATCTCCCTAATAAAAGTAAAGTAATTAGGCAACTTAAAAGGTGAAAAAAATAAGTAAGAGTCTAAGACTAATTTAAAAGACAGCAACCGAGAATCGAGATAGTATTTCTTACACGCCATCACATTTCTTTGAGGCACTTATCGGTAACAACTTGTACCACATTGGCTTCTCCAATGCGCTCTACAAAATTATCTAGCAATTCAAACATTTTCTTCCCGTCCTTCACATATGATGAGGCATCAATAGACTCAATAAACATGGTGCCTTTAGGACTATTAACTAAGAAGTTAAGTAAGGTCCTATTTCTTCTATCTGTCCATCCATCGGTCATGATAGTGCATCCAACCTTGGCCCACTCTTCCTTATGATTTTTCATCAAATCATTTGTGATTGCTAGCTCTTTCTTCAAGCATGGCACCCTCAATTCATGATAAGATGGTGGTTTCAATCCAGGGCCAAATTGTCCTATTGCTTCAATCATAGGTGCAAAGCTTTCATAATTGCAAGCATTTAAAGGTATCCCAGCATCATAAAACCATCGAGCAATTCTTTGAATGGTGTGCTCTCTCATCTCCTTCTTGTGTAGCGGCATTCAATGTTGTTTGCTTTCCTTTATCATTCTTTCGATTTTGAACCCTAGTTTCTGGATTGGGGGTAAAATATGCATCCATTGGACCCTTTTGTTTTGGCCTTTTACAAGAAGACTTAATTGATTCTAAACTTGATGCCGATCTCTTACCCGAATTGCTTGCCATTACATCTTCATCCACATCCTCATCTTCAATACCATAATTTTCTGCATCAATGTCCAAAATCAAATTTCTTTGTTCTTTGACCTCCTTTTTCTTGGACATATATGCTTTAAGTTCTTCTTTTACATGATCCGGACATTTTTTACATGCCGTTGCATTTCTATAACCACCAACAAGGTGTTGCTTCATTCTATATACCCCTCCTTTCGTTATTTTGGAACAAAACCCACATATTAAAGAATTAACATCTCCATCATTTACCAAACGAGCATATTTCCATGCTGGATCTCTTTTTTGACCTTCCTCACCCTCAGCCATCTAAATTCTAACAAATTAAGAATAACGTACGTACCTAATGGATAAAAATAACATCAAACGGAAACGATTGATGTCAAAATTTCAGTTCACCTTGTTCAAAAATAATCAAAGAGTGATGTTTAGTGTTTACATTGTCTATTTTAAGTGTATGTGTGTGTATATATATTTAATAGGCTACAATTAGATTACCAGAGAAAATTATAACGAGAAAGAAGATGCAATGGAGAAATGGAAATGGTTTGGAGGAAAGAGAGAGAAAAAAGAAAAGAAGCTGGTTTACGAGAGTTAAGAAACAGAGAAAGACAAAGAACGAAAGAAAGAAAGAAAGAAAGAAAGGAAAAAAAAAAAAAAAAAAAAAAAGCGAGACATCACTGGAACGGAAGTTATGGAGTCTGAAGAAAAAAAAACAAATGAAAATGAAAAAGAAGAAGAAACAGAAGAAGAAAGCAGAAAAGAAGAAGAAAAAGAAAAGAAAAGAAGAAAAGAGAGAGCAGGCCAATTTGAAAGGAAGAAAAGAAGAAGAAAAAAGAAAAGAAAGAAAAGAAAAGAAAGGGAGGGACGGAAAGGAGGGAGAAAAAAAAGAAAAAAGAAGAAAAGAAAAGGAAAAGAAAAGAAAGGGAATGTATCGGATTCGAAGGAAAGGGAGGGAGAGAAAAGAAGAAAAAAAGAAGAAGAAAAAAAGAAAAGAAAAGGAGACTTACTTGGCTTGCTTGACCTTGAAGGAGAATTGGAGAAGATGAAGTGAAGTTACACTGAGTTTCACGTTCTTAACCCTAAATGAAATGATATTATTGTGTTTTGTTTTTTTTTTTTTAATATATATTTAAAATACCTAAAACGAAAAAAAAAAAAAAATTTGAAGAAGCCCCGGCGCGCGCCTTGCGCGCCTCGAGAGCTTCATGGAAGCGCGCGCGCTTGCGCGCGCTTAGATGCTGCGCCTCGCCTCTTCGAGGCGAGGCGCTGATGTTGCGCCCCGCGCCTAGGCGCGCGCCCCGGAGGGCTTTTTAAAACACTGGTTGTATCTCTAGTGCAAATTACTCCATTATCATCAATGGCCGACCTCGTGGTAAGATTTTTCCATCTCGTGGCATTCGACAAGGTGATCCTTTATCACCCTTCCTCTTCATTTTGGTTTCTGATTGTCTGAGTCGTCTAATGGCTCATAGTGCTATGATGAGGGTTATCTCTACTCATCCAATTGGTAACTCCTCATTCTCTTTGAATCACTTGCAGTTTGCTGATGATACTCTTTTATTTTCCACTTCCAACAGGCTTGCATTGACTCGCCTTTTTGAAGTGGTTAAGATCTTTGAATCAGCCTCTGGTTTAAAGATCAACTTATCTAAGAGTGAGTTGCTAGGGATACATGTTGATGAGGCGGAAATGGAGTGGATTTTGACAAAATTTGGGTGCAAAAAGGGATGTTGGCCTTCCACTTATTTGGGACTTCCTCTTGGAGGGAATTCCAAGTTATGCTCTTTCTGGATTCCAGTAGTTGAAAAGATGAAACAGAAATTACACAACTGGAAGTATGCCTTTATTTCGAAAAGTGGTAGACATACGCTTATTCAGGCTACCCTTGCTAGTTTGCCGACATATTATTTATCTCTATTCAAACTTCCCTCTTCAGTCCTAAAAACCATGAATAAAATCATTTGCGACTTCTTCTGGGAAGGTTCTCGAGGAGATGGTGGTTCTCACAACGTTAATTGGAAATCAGTTCAACTTCCAAAGATGATGGGGGGCCTTGGTATTGGTAACTTTAAGCATCGAAATTCTGCTCTTCTTGCTAAATGGGTATGGAGGTTTGTCCATGAACAAGATGCTCTTTGGCGAAAACTTATTGTCGCCAAATATTATGGTGCGTTATATGGGGTAGGTTGGCCACGTGTTATTACTTCATGTGCTCATAAATCACCCTGGCGTTATATCTCTCACTTGTCAGATTTGGTTTCAGCTAGTGCAACTCGTACTCTGGGTAATGGTTGTCATACTTTCTTTTGGAAAGATTCTTGGCTCAGTTGTGGACCTTGTGCTCTGGTTTTCCCACGTTATTTCGACTCACAACTAATCCAGATAGTTTGGTGGTAGACCTTTGGAATGCTGTTAATGATGCCTGGGATTTGCAACTTCGACGCGGATTAAATGATTTAGAAATTGAGGAATGGGTTACTCTATCCCAACTTTTGTCTTCAGCTAGACTACAGAATATCCCAAACACTTGGTCTTGGCCCCTTGATCCGTCTGGCACTTTTACCGTCCATTCGCTTATGGTTTCTCTGTTGGGTGATTCTGATGAATTTTCAAAGGATCTGTACGCGGTGATTTGGAAGGATCGTTATCCAAAAAAGATTAAAATTTTCTTGTGGGAGCTGAGTTTGGGTGCAATCAATACCGCCGACAAACTTCAGAGAAGATTGCCTTTTATGTCTCTTTCACCATCTTGGTGCATTATGTGTTGCTCTAATTTGGAAACTGCTGGTCATCTGTTAGTGCATTGCTCCTTTGCATCGAGATTTTGGTCTTACATGTTAGAAGCTTTTGGTTGGTGTCAACCTTTTCCAAACACAGGTTTTGCTTTCCTATCTACAATCTTCGTGGGACATCCTTTCCATGGCCTTAAGAAAACTTTGTGGCTTGCCTTCACTCGTGCTTTCTTTTGGACTTTATGGGTTGAACGGAATGGTCGAGTGTTCAGGGGAGCTTCTTCAACTTTTGATCGTTTTTTGGATTCGGTTTTTCTTAATGCTTTTCTTTGGTGTAAATCTGAATATCCCTTCTCGCTTTATAGTCTTTCGTTCTTATTTTCAAATTGGAAGGTCTTCTTATAACTCACCTTTGGTGATTGGAGTTTTCTCCTTTATTTCATTCATCAATGAAATTGTTTCTTGATAAAAAAAAAACGAGCCGAACCACAAAATCCGCCATGTCATTAGAGAAGATCGAACTAAAATTAAAATTACCACCCAAACACCATGGACCCTTAGAATAATAAGATAAAGATCTCCACTCTTTCTACAAAAACTTCGATTAGAACCTTAAAATTGGATATCCAGAACGTCATATCCTATTGATAGGAAAATTTAACAGAGATAGAGGATCCTTCTTTCAACCCTTCAAGTACGGTGAACCAGCGCGCAGTTCCACGTGTTCCAAGGAATGATCTTCATTATAAGAAGGATGAACACCCACCAATAGGTACTTTAAATTGCCAACCACTTGCCTTAATCAGGGTGCTAAAACAACTTAGTTCTGGATAGGAAGCTACAGAGTCCTTTACCACTAAAGGAGAGCACCCCTTCAGAGAATCAAATAAGCTTGTAACATTAATGATTGGAGACCCATCCGACAAATTCCTTAGCAAAGATTTCCTGTCCGAACCCAATTCTGGGCTACTTAAACTCACCACTGAATCGATGATTGAATCACTGTCTAGCAAAGGAGAGAAAGGAGACCTGCTACATCTAATGCCTCTCTATCATAAAGATGGCGCTTGAAACCCAAAGAAAATGCAGAGGGATTTGAGGACAGGAAAATAGAACCCCCACAGTGCAACTTCTTATTCGAGAGATGATATAAATACGGGAACAACACACGAAGGGGTTTATCTCCCACACACCAATCTTCCCAAACCAAACACTCGAGCCCTCCCCAATAGAGCATCTAACAAGCAAAGTAAAAGAAAGGGAGCCAAAGGCAATCGCTTTCCTGAGATTTTTATTAGGTTGTGTGGTGCCACCATTTGCCACCCACTCGAAACGGGGCAGGTCAGACCTGCTCACAATAACTTTGTGTCACAAAGTATCCAACTTCATGAAGAATTTCCATAACCACTTAGCCAATAAAGCCTCATTACGTAATCTTAAGCTTCCAGTCCCTAGACCACCTAACTGGCTAACTCCATGGGCTTAACTATCACCTTCCACTTAACCAGATGGGACCTTCCCACAAGAAATTCCTTATCACTCTTTCAATACTCGTGCTCATTGAAACTGGAATCCTGAGGAGAGATAAGAAATAACGAGTAATCCCACCCAACACTGACTAGATAAGAGTGGACCTTCCTCCTTTGAAATAAAAAATAGGGCCTTTCTTCAAGAAGACAACTGTTTCTGAATCCAAGATTGGATTCCAAAATGACTGGCTCCTCGGATTACCTCCTAGCAAAAACCCAAGATAAGAGGAGGGAAGTCGTTCCACCTCGCACCCAACCAAAGAGGCCCAAGAATTTAACTTAGACAGATAACACATACAACAACTTTTGCCCTTATTAATCTTAAGCCTAGAATTGCTTCAATGAAGGTCAAAACTATTATTGTTCGCAAATGAATTATTCTACCTCAAATAGAAGAAGCCGATATCATTTGCAAATTGAAGATGAGACTCGTGAACTATCTTTTTTGACAAGAGACTCGTAAACTATCATTTGCAAACTTAAGATGAATCTAGTGAACTAACTCCTTCCCCACCTTAAACCCACAAACCATTCTCTTTTTAAGTACAAGCGACACTAACCTGCTCAAAACATCAACTAGTAAGATAAGTGGTTGGGGGATAGGCCTCTTTGTTTGGTTTTTTCCGTCTTTATCATTTATCTTTGGCAAAAAATAGGGTTGTGGTCAAGATTCTCTACGATTCTGGTCACATTGCGTCTCCCTCTTTGGGTTTTCAACGCCCTTTTTCTATTAGGGAATCAGAGGACGTGACAGACCTCCTTTCCTTGTTGGAGGACCTTCGTTGTATCTCAGATAGGAAGGATGTCCGTTGTTGGAGTCCTAGTCCGGCCGTGGGATTTTCGTGTTGTTCCTTTTTTCTATCCTTAGTTACTCCTCTCTCTGCTTCAAGGGGAGAGTCTGTCTTTGCTGCTTTGTGGAAGGTGAAAATTCCAAAAAAGGTTAAGTTTTTTGCCTGGCATGTTCTTCAAAGAAAAGTTAATACTCTTGACAAAGTCTCGAGAAAGGTGCGTCTTTGGTTAGGCCGTGGTGTTGTATTCTCTGCAAGAGGGCGACGGAGGATCTCGATCATTTGTTATGGAGTTGTGACTTGGTTGTTGACGTTTGGAATTTCTTTTTTGAGGAGTTAGGGCTCTTGGGCTCTAGCCAGAGGGTTAGTAGGGAGAGGCTGAAAGAGTTTATTTTGCATCCCCCTTTGAAGGGGAGAGGGTTGTTTTTGTGGCATGTCGGGGTTTCCGCTATTCTTTGGGGGCTTTGGGGTGAGAGAAATAATCGAATCTTTCGAGGGCTAGAGCGTTCATCTTTTGGTGTTTGGTCACTTGTATGATTCTATGTTTCTCTTTGGGTCTCGGTAGCGAATCCCTTTTGTAATTATCCTTTACATTTTATTTTGCTGGGGTGGAGTCCTTTGTTGTAAGCTCCCCCTCTTTTGTGGGCTTGTTTTTTGTATGCCCTTGTATTCTTTCATTCTTTCTCAATGAAAGCTTGGTTTCTTATCTCAAAAAAAAAAAGAAAAGGAGAACGAGGGTCCCTTTGCCTAAGCCCCTTAGGAAAAATCTTACCCCTAGGCTTCCCATTGATAAAGATGGAAAAGTTTGCAGTCCTTCAAATTCAAGATCTCTATTTAAACCCAAGCCCTTTCTTCCCGAGGACCCAAGTCCACATGGCCATAAGCTTTTTCAAAATCTATCTTTTAAATCACCCATCCTCCTTTCTTTTCCTATAATCCTTGATGGCCTCATTAGCAATCAACACTTAGTCTAAAATTTGCTTTCCAACCGCAGAGGTTCTTTGAGAACTGGAAATGGTGCTAGGAAGGACTTCCCTCATTTTGTTATAAAAACATTTTTTTTTTAGAAATAAGAAACAACCTTTTCATTGGAGAAATGAAAAGAGACTAGTGCTCTAAAATGTAACATTAAGAATTGTTATAAAAACAAAATAGTTATATTTGAATTATTATTAATTTTAACATGATATCATATTGGGAAATAAGATTATTTTGTAAATTAAGTCATTTTTTTTTCTTATTCAAAATTTATTTCATCGATGATTTAGGCCTTGTTTGAACCATTTGGTTTCTGGTTTTTGATTTTTGAAAATTGTGCTTGTTTTCTCTTCATTTTTCTACAATGAGTTTCATCTTTTTTAAGAAAACATTTGAATTCTTAGTCAAATTCCAAAAACAAAAATAAGTTTTTGAAACTATTTGTTTTTTTTAGTTTTCAAAACTTTGGCCTTGTTTTTATATGCGTACGTAAAAAGTAGATAAAAAAAACAAGAAAACCTATACGTGGAAGTAGTATTTATAGCCTATTGGCTTAATTTTCAAAAACTAAAAACCGAATGGTTATCAAATGGGGCCTAGCTATTTTTTTTCGGGAACAAGAAACACAATTTTTCATTGATGAAATGAAAAGAGACTATTGCTCAAAAGATACCAACTCTAAAAGGAGTGAAACAAGTACAAAAATAGAACATGTAAAGATAACCTAAGATCAAAAACAAAATGGGGCCTAGTAATTGATTTCATAATCTTTACAAAACAAAATAATTTAGTTCATTCCTTTTCCATGTTTTGATTTCATTACATTCTATTCCTTCCAAGTGATATGTGAAGACTGTAAATCAGTATAGGGAGAAATTACTCATTGTATTCACATTAGATAGTTACTAACATATATATAGGTATTCAGGGTTTATATAGGTATACAGGAAAACCCTAATACTAAATGATGTAGAATTACTATAAAGGATAAATATACATAATAATATATCTATATTAACAAAGACCACCTAAAACTCTTTAGCATTTCCATTCTTTGGGATTCTAAAGCTTCTGGCATGAGTTTGATTGAGAGAAATGTTCTTGACTGGTAGCGCTTTTTTTTTTTTGACAAGGCAACAAAAGAGATTTCATTGAAATAATGAAAAGAGACTAATGCTCAAAATACAAATGAGAAACCAGAAAATAGCCAATACAAAGGGATAAAAGTCCTGTAAAAACAAAACAAACACCCAAAGCCTTAGAATTAAAACCACAATCCCAAAGACACCCAAAGCCTTGACTGGTAGCGCTTTTAATTCAGAGTTCTAATTTTTTCTTATTTTTCTCTTTATATTGAGTTTTTATGAATTTTTAGAATTCAGACTCAAGTTGTTTCCTCCATTCCCCACCCCAAAAATATTGAAATTATTTGCAGTTACTCATGCTACCACAACCACCATTCAAGCCTATTTATTATACGCTGGTTATTATTGACCTTTGCAAGGTACGTGCTTTTGTTATTGTAAATATGTGTGTGTGTGTGTGTTTTATTTTGTTTCCTTTCTTTTTCTTTTTACCAAAAAGTCTTATTTGTGAAAATATATGACCATGAGGTATATTTAGGCTCTTCCTGGGGCCTTTCCTGCAGTTGTAGCTGGTGCAGTTCGTGCCCTGTTTGAGAAAATAGCTGATTTAGATATGGAGTGCCGCATACGGCTAATACTTTGGTTTTCACACCATCTGTAAGTTCAGACTTTGCAAAAACTAAAAAACTCACTATCACGTGTGCAAACATTAATTCTTTTGCAATAAATGTGTCATGGACCTTATGGCTTGTTGAATGCTTATATATTATCTTTTTTCCTCTTCCTTAAAGGTTCCATGTTGAATTAAGATTTGAATTTACTCTCCTCTCCTTTCACGTGCATCGACTTTTTGGGAATTAATGAATTCCTTTATTTATATTTTTAATTTAAAATGTTATTATGAGTTGAATTTATTCTTCCTTTTTTTCATTTACATCGTTTCTTTGTGTATTAGTGGACTCATTTATTTCCATTTCAAAATGTAAAATGTTATTATTTTTTTAATGTACCTCCCCCCAGTTGTTCTGGGGTGGGGGTAACATTTGTCCTTCTAGACGAATGTATGATGTCTTAACCAAGTGAGAAGGCTTCTTCGAACCCCATATTTAGAAATGATAACCTATCACTAGAGAAACCTTTTGAAAAGGTGGGGACTTAATACTTATAATGCTGTCAGAAACTTTTTGCTTGAAAAAACTTCAGGACTTGTGACTTTGATTGTCAAAATCTTGTAAAAGAGTTGGATATTACTACAAGTAACATCTTTAAGGTGTTTATGTTCACAAAACTTCCATATGATTGATTCTGAAGTGGGACATGCTCTAAGATTCAGGGATTGAAACCTCATTAGTCCTACTATACAAAGTGGTCAGTAATGAGTGTTGGTTGATACATTATATGTGGTTCTTCCTTCTGTCACTTTTTCTTACTAATTATCTTTTGGTGGTATCAATTAGATCCTGTATCCTATTGTAATCGTAAAAGAGATGATAGATCAAGGGAAAAAGACAAAAAATAAAGGAATTGCATTTGAGTTGGATCTTTAGAAGGCAAATGATATGGTTGAGCAGTCTTTTTTGAGGCTATTCTTTTTCAAAGAAGGGTTGGGTAAATCTATGGTTTGGAGAAATTGTATACTAAATATATTGGTAAGGCTAATTGCTACTTCATCTTTGTTAACAATCAAATTGGTCAAATTTATGGTTTCGTGGATCTTAGGCAAAATGATCAATGTTCCATCTTTTATCATTGGTGCCACTTGTTTCAGCCATCTTTTAGATAAATGAATAAATACTAGTTTCCTTGGGGACTTGGGGAGAGTTTACGGTCAATAGTGATCTTGTAATCCTTAACTACCATCAATTGTCACAACACATTTATTGTTTTGTTGAAGCCATAAGATCAAGGTCAATAATCTTTTCAAAGTTCCATTTTTGTTGGAGAATTTTTTTAATAGGAAACAACAAACCATTTCATTGATGTATGAAATAGATGTACAAAAGAAGGTCCTATCATGTAATTACAAAAACACATCTCCATTGAGACATGGGAGTAATAAGACTATACTTACAAAAGGGAGGAATACCTTTGTATTTGGAGCATTAGCCCCTTTTCATTATTTTAATGAAATATTTGTTTCCTTGTCAAAAAAAAAAAAAAAAAAAGAGAGATAACTTGCTCCAAGACAAGGCTAATAAAGAAGTAGATAAGAAGTAGTTTCTTATATGAGAAGATACGGGCATTTCGTTCTCACCAAAGATTTCATATGAAAGCCGAACCAAAATTCTGCCAAAGGATATTTTTCTGGCAAATAAAAGGATGCCCCGTGAGGATATAGTACAGCAGAGAAAACATGCCCCGACATTGCAAAATTCCAACCAAAAGCTTGCTGAAGGAAGTTTCCTAAATTTGAGACAAAGGGACAATTGCTGAAAATGTGGATTTGAGACTCTTGGTTAGCCATGCACATGCTGCAACAGTGTGGAGATATGGTCAACCAAGGAGATCTTTTCTGTAGCTTGTCATATGTGTTTATACAAGAGTGGCTGAGCTCCCAAATAAAAAATCTGACCTTTTTTCGATAGGGTCCCTTCCATATTTGTTGATAAAAACCAGCATTGTCAAGTGTGCCCAAAGAAGCAAGCTGATTGGATAGGGATCAGGCTGAAAAACGACCACCATTTTCCAATTCCCAGCACCAAAGATCCTCTCTATCAGAGGTAACAACAAGAGAAAGGTGGTGGGAAAGTGCAGCCCATTCCTCAATTTCAATCTCATCAAGGTTCCTTTTCAAATGGAGATTCCACCAAGGCTTTATCAGAGGTAACAACAAGAGAAAGGTGGTGGGAAAGAGCACCAAAGATCCTCTCTATCAGAGGTAACAACAAGAGAAAGGTGGTGGGAAAGTGCAGCCCATTCCTCAATTTCAATCTCATCAAGGTTCCTTTTCAAATGGAGATTCCACCAAGGCTTTTTTTGTTAGAGAATTGGATCTCCATGGCTTTTTTTGGATAAGAAAGGAAATTTAAATAATTTATTTGAAGTTGTTCGATTTCTGTTAGAGGATTGGATCTCAAGAGGATCTTTGGTAACCAAAGCTCTTCATGGGAAGAAAGCCTTGAATTAATCAAGCGTCATGCGGCTTCTTGGTAAGGTCTTTCTAAAGCTTTTCAAATCTATTCAGCCCAGGATATTATGTTCGGGTGGAATGTCTTTTTGTATGGAGCTGTAAGTAAGAATTGTTTGTTTATGGGGGGTTAATTGAAATGTAAATTGTAAGGAAGTTCTTTCATATGTTCTCACTAAAAGTTGTTCATTTCATTAAAAAGAAAAAGAAGAAAAGAAAGAAACTTGAATAAGAAGGCTCCTGCTCCAGGAGGGATAAAAAAGATCCTGTGTTACAAAACCTACTATGACTCCACCAAGGCTCACAATATCGACCCATTTTGGTACAACTTGGTTGAGTGGTAACCTTCTTAATTGGTAATGATACGAGAATGACTTACAATAAAAAGAACCTAAATTTGATGACTTCATCGTCTGTCTTCTATACCTGATTAACCGTAGCTCAGTGTTATTGAGGCGACCCCGGGCGCGCGCCTCAGGCGAGGGGCGAGGCGATCCGGGGCCTTTGCGCCTCAGGTTTTGTCCAGGCAGTCGACTTCACTAGGGCGCTCGCCCTGTTGCGCCTATGAGCGCCCGGTGGCGCCTTTCGCTATTCTCGAAGTAGCGCTGTTTAAATGATGCAAGTTTTCTTTTTTTCAATTTCTTTCTTCAAACATAATAAAGCTAACTTACTTCCCACGATAACCTAAGGGGCAACCCACCAAAAAAAGCCCACGAAATGGACAATCATGCATGCAGAGTTCGACACTTCGACGATTCATTCTTAAGGACTTATTTATGTCTTATGAAACTACTAGAAGTAGAACCTGATTATTATTGGATGTTTTTAACATTTTGTTGTTTTTACCAATTAGTATTAAGCTTTTAAGGCTTTGACATTTTATGTGACTATATTTACTATAAATTTGTGCTCTATATATTATTTATTTATATATTTATTTATTGCGCCTCGCTTCACTCGGGCGACGCCTTTTTGTCGCCTCTCGCCTTCGGGCGATCAAAGGACTTGTCGCCCTGAGGTGCGCCTTGCACTTTGAAAACACTGCCGTAGCTTAATCTTCTCGACTGAAATTTATAAAAGCAGGTAAATTTGCTAGTTCGACCATTAAACAAGGATGATTAGTATCAAATATAAAAGTTGTTGGTAAATCTATTATTTGACATTAAATATGGATTTTTTTTGTGGAAGGCATAAAATGCAACTACTTTGGCATGCCATTACTCAAGAATACAATTAAATATTTAACAGTTCTGTCTGCGACTTCTATTTGCTTATCCATCTAGTGAAATATTTTAAATGAGTATCAACTTCTTCCATAAACATATCTTAGAAAGGTCTTAGTAGCTTTGTCTCTTGATCACTTCTAAGAGATTTTGGGATTACCTTCAGGCGTACAATCTCTTTTTAAAAACAATTTGCTTCATGTACTGCATTGTATTATTCTAACTGTGCCATTTTTCTGGAGCAATCTGCAACTACAAGTGTGTGCTATTGTTGTATTCAAGATGTACTATTGTGGATGCTTGCATAATACTTATAAAAGCATGCTCTCTTTTTAGGGATAGATTACCTGGATAATAACATTATTTCTGCCACCATTTATGCAGATCAAATTTTCAATTTATATGGCCATGGGAAGAATGGGCTTACGTATTAGAACTTCCAAAGTGGGCCCCGCAGCGAGTGTTTGTGAAGGAGGTTCTGGACAGAGAAGTCCGTCTATCATACTGGGATAAAATAAAGCAGGTATTTATTATGCTTGAAACTGTAGCCATTTTCACCACAGATACTTTATTCACATCTCTTGTATTCGGCATGTTTGTAAAACAAAATGGTCCTTCATAGAAAAGACAAGGAAACAAATTTTCATTGAAGTAATGAAAAGAGCCTAATGCTCAGAATTACAAACTCCAAAAACGAAATTATAAGAAAGAAAATGACTGACAGAGGATCGGCCAGTTGGTGCCTATGGTCCTGTGGGATGTTCCAGCTTTTAATATTTGTATATGCCTGAAAAATCAGAACGGAGTATATATGAGCTTATCCTTCCTGATTTTTCACTTTGTTCTCTGACATATCACGTATATTATGTCTATGTAGAGCATTGAGAATGCGCCTGGTTTAGAAGAGTTGCTACCTCCCAAGGGTGGACCAAACTTCAAATTTTCTACAGAAGATGACGGAGAAAAAAATGAACAACATGCACTTTCTGCTGAATTATACAATATGGTGAAAGGACGGGCTGCAGCACGGGAAGTAATTTCATGGTTGGATGAAAGTGTAATTCCTAAGCATGGTTTAGATGTTTCTCTCATGGTGGTCGTGCAAACTCTTCTAGATATTGGGTCAAAGAGTTTCACTCATTTGATAACAGTTTTGGAGAGATATGGACAAGTGATTTCAAAAATATGCCATGATCAGGATAAGCAGGTCTTGCTTATATCTGAAGTGGGTTCTTACTGGAAGAACAATACTCAAATGACGGCAATAGCAATTGATAGAATGATGGGTTACCGGTTGATATCCAATTTGGCCATCATCAGATGGATCTTTTCTCCAGATAACATTCAGCAATATCATACATCAGATCGTCCATGGGAGGTACATAGTTGCCATTCCTTTTGACTACTTTGCCGCAGATTCTCTTTGTTATTTGTCTTTTGAATTCAACATGATTTAATTAACCTGTTTCCTTCAAGCTTTTTGGATTAACAGATGGTAGCCACTGCTTGATATTATGACATTTGTGCTTAATATGATAAATTATATTGTTTAATTGGGATGTTTTTATTTTTCTGTAATCTCTCTCTCCTCTTTGTTTCTCCCATATTGGGATTTGTTACTTTTTGTGTTTTTTCTTTTCTTCTTGGTAGTGTGTATTTCTTGAGCATTAGTCTCTTTTCATTTCTTTAATGAAAAGTTCCGATTGTTGTTAAAAAAATTTATATTGTTTAGATATTACTTGAACACCAAAAGGAAAAATAAAGTCCGGAGAATTTCAACCTGCTTTTGAACATCTTATACAGCTGAAGGTTGAAAAATAATTTACTTCACCTAATGTTTTAACTGGATAGTATATGGTTAAAGGGAAAGTTTACCATTTTTTTTTCTTTTTAACAAGAAACAAAACTTTTCATTAAGGAAATGAAAAGAGACTAATGGTCAAACATTTGGTCGTTACTATCAGTTGTGGTCATCTCTTGGAGGATCATGATCTGAAGGAATCTAAACATTTTGTCGTTACTTGGAATAGAGTCGATGTGTGTCTTTGTTGTTTCCCTTCAATAAGTAAATAAATTGTTAACGAGCAGGGATATGCTTGTAGTTGATAGATTCATCCCCTTCAATTTTCATGAGGTACCTATCGTTATTTGTTGATTCCTTTTATTTGTTTTAGATTTCTGAACAGATCGATTTGTTAGGGCTTATTTATTATACTTCTTATAATGTATTTTCTCTGTTTCGTAAAAACTCATTCTTATTTTTAGTTAAGAAGTAATTGATGGATAACTTGTGTTTTCTCTTATCATCTCACGTACAGATATTAAGGAATGCGTTGTGCAAGACATACAATCGTATTTCTGATCTTAGGAAAGAAATATCCTCCCTGAAGAAAGATATTGTTGCAGCTGAAGAAGCTGTTGCTAAGACACAGGAAGAATTGAATGCTGCTGAATCAAAGCTCGCACTTGTGGATGGTGAACCTGTTTTGGGAGAGAATCCTGTAAGATTGAAGCGATTGAAATCCTATGCTGAAAAAGCAAAAGAGCAGGAAGAATCGATACGGGACTCTTTAGAAGCCAAAGAAGCTCTTCTTGCCCGAGCACTTGAGGAGAATGAGGTACTAATTCTAAGACTAGAAATAATATACACCTCCTTCATTGAACCTGGACTGAAACTGATGTCGGTATTTTTTACCTTCTCTGTTACATCCACTATAGAGTTAGCAACTAAACGCCATATCTCTTTCCCATTTTAACTTATCTTTTCCATATGCAGACATTATTTCTATCCTTGTACAAAAGCTTTTCCAGTATATTGACCGAACGCCTTCCAGTTGCATCTAGCGCACAAACTCTGCAAGATTTGAAGTCTATTAATCCTGCTGATGCGAATGCTATGGACCTTGAAGAACCATCAGCCATGGATATGGACAATGAAGATTCAAGACCTGAAAAAAGGTTTTTTTCGTCAAGAAGACACTGATCCAATATCTTTTTCTGCCAGATTTTCTATCCACGATCATTCTCGATTCTTTTAATCTCAATTATGCACTCACTATGTTTTCCTTATTTTGCAGTCAATTGAATGGTAGGACAGAGCATAGCTACACTGTAGGTGAAAATGAACAGTGGTGTTTAACAACGTTGGGATATGTCAAGGCCTTCTCGAGGCAATACGCTTCCGAGGTATTTTGTCGTTTCATAGACTGTCATACTTTCAGGACTGGCATCCATAAAATCTAAAAACGATGCCAATTTTTTTTTTATGATTTATATCTGAAACTATCAGAATAAGCAACCGAGTCTCCTGGGCAGCCTGTGACTTTGTTTTTTACACAAACCATTTTTATTGTGATGTTCACAGATATGGCCGCACATTGAGAAGTTGGATGCAGAAGTCTTATTATCAGAAGGTTCACACCCACTTTTCAGGAAAGCAGTCTACAGCGGTCTTCGTCGATCTATGGACTCGATTTAACAACGTAATCATACCTGTTATAGTGTTTAAACATTTTCTATTTTTCCCCTCAATCCTTCACTTTTCTTTTTGTAGATTAGATGGATAGATCACTTTGTAACATTTGGCTAAATGGAAAATGCATATTAGGCTAGCCAATCGTTGTAGATACCGTTTTAATTGTACTTGTCGTCGAGTTATGTTCATGGATTCCTGTATCATAATATCTATCTTAATTGCTTGGGTGTTGCCATCATTTATTTCATACCAGATGACAATTTCTTAAGACATCTTCGAAGCGCAGAGTTATGAACTGTGAAAAATATTAGCAGTTGAGTTATACATGAGACTCTCGTTTTTGACAGGGATGGAACTTGGAAGACTATATGTAACAGTCAGTTGCATATATTTTAGATGATAGAGCTTATTGTATGTAACTTTTCATTTGAGTACCTAAAATATGGCAAATGGGTCACTAAATGAGACAAGTACCGACCAAGATTAAGCCAAAGTGAGCTTACTGAAAAGAAAAAAAAAAAAAAAAAAGACAGTAAACTTCATGAAATAATTGTGACTAAGTTAAATTATAAATTTGATTCCGGTAGTTTGGAGAAAATTAGACTTTAGTTCCCTCCCCATAATTTTATAAGTTAAAAACTTAAAATTTCATTATTGTGGTTTGATAAAATTTCATAAATAGTACCTATAGTTTGATAAAACCCTCCTAAGAGACAATTATTCAATGAGATTGCTACAATGTGATTCTCATAATAAACATTGGGTGTGGATTTAATTATTTTCATACCTTTGGATATGAATTCGAGGCACTTCTCTATCTTTATTCTATAGTGCAAAATTGTCGGCAAAATTATGTTGCCTGCATTAAATAATTTCTCCTCATAATGACTATTTATGAAGGTTTTTATCGAACCATAGAAACAAATTCTAATTTTTAAAACTATAGGGGTTAAATTGATTTTCTATAGGAACTAAGGGGGTGTTTGGCTCATGGTTTTGGGTTAGGGTTGTTTCAAACCCAAAACCATGTTTGGTACAAGGGGGGTTTTGAAACACAATCCCATGGGTTTTGAAAGACAACCTCGTGGGTTACTACAGTGCAACCCTATGGGTTTTGTACCATGTTTTTCACTTTCATTTGTCGTTTTCCATTTTTGATAACCAATTCGACAACAACTCCGATGACAACTTCGACAACAACTCGGACGACTACTTCGGTGACCCGACCAACTCCGATGGCAACTCCGACGACTACCAACAACGACAACTCCAATGATTACACCGGTAACCCGACCAACTTCGATGACAATTCCGACGACCCGACCAACTCCGATGACAATTCTGACGATCACACCGGCAACCCGACTAACTCTAATGACAACTCCGACGACTGCCTGATCACTACCGATAACAAAAACATCGACGACCACTTCGACAATTACCTCCATCGATAACTACGATGAAAACTCTATGGATTAATTTAATGATCACCCCTACGACTTGACCACCCAAACAACTTGATACTTTGATGCCCAGACTACCGCAACCCTGTCTGGTTCGAACCACCGACAACGATCATCTGACAACCACTTCGACTACTAAACAACTCATAACCATAGTTGAAGACCACTCTGACGACCTGACAACCATAGTTGACAATCATCCCAAAAATTTGACCACTTAGCAACTACTGTCGATGACCACCTAGTGACCACTTAATGACTCGACCACCCTAGCAACCTGATCACCTCGATCACTACCTCGATTATCACCCCAATCGTACCCAACCACCCAAAACCATTGTTGACAACCACTTGGTGACCACTTTAATGACCACCCAACAACCCAACCATCATATTTACCACTTTGCATCTAGCGACCCGACCACTTGACAACTATTGTCATAACCACCCCTTGGGGTTTCTAATAATTTTAAAATTACGAAAATAAAAATAAAAATCATTAAAAATTGATTTTCTAATAATTAGTTGAGTAGTGATTTTTCATGAGGTGATTGACAGGGAATCACTTTTTTTTAGTTTCTCTTTTCTCTCTCTGCACCTTAGTTGGGTGATTCAACAACTTGATTTATATATATATATATATATCGCCAAGTTGTTGCCATTCGTTTTTTACTGTTTTTTTTATTTTTTATATTTCAAACAGTAAAAAAGTCTCACTCCCCAAACTGATTAGATTTGTCACAACCCACTTTTGCTCCAACAACTTTCTTTTTTTTTTCTTAAGATTATTTGCTTTTGTTTCTACAAGTAAAAGAAATAGATGGATTTGTAGATGATTATTTTGTTAACAGAAATGTCGTCTTATATAATTGATAATGATGATATTAATAGTTTTTTTTTACAACATATGGAATAGGGGATTCAAACGTTTGACCTCTTGATCAAGAGTATATAATTCATGCTTGTTAAGTCATGTTCATGTTGGCAACTAATAACTCTTTGGACGATCGTGACATCGACTATTTAATAGAAATTGAATGTACAATGATTATTTATTATTGTTATTCTAGATCGAATGAAATATATGTCTTTTAAATTTTATTTTGATATTTATTATGTGGTCTTAACATATTAATCATGCATTAACAAAAAAAAATGAAAAAAGAATAAATACTTATCATAATTATTTAGTTAAACAATTTCTTAAATATAAAATGTCATTTTTAGGTAATTTGGTAATTCTAAAATCACTTTTGAAACCAAACGTAATAATTAAAATTCACTTTTAAATATAAAAAAATCAATTTTGAAAGTTTGGAACCAAACATCAATGTGATGGTATGAAAATCAATTTTGATAAATTAATTATACATTAATGAATTATTCTAAAATCACTATTTCTAATATCATTTTCAAACATACACTACATCTCTAATGTAATCTTACAACCAATGTAAGAAATTAAGAAAACATAATCGAAACAACCCTGAAAGGAAGGACTTTATTACATTGCTCTTCCTTAAAAATAAAATTGAAAATGAGTGAAGATAACTCCGTCATAGAGTTATCAATATCATGAACACAATCCATGAAAGATTGTGGTAATAAACTTGTGATCGTTGTTGTTTTATGGTTAGCTAATGGACTGTGATAAATTTTGAACTTTACTAGTGGGTTGTATTAGAATGGACCATCAATATGCTTGACTTTGAGCACAATTGGGTAGGTAAGACATTTTACGTTTTTCCTTCACCATTTTTTTTAATCTAATATTCTAGAAAATAAAAATGAATAACTAATTTTGTAATGGAAATCTTTGATTTTTATCAGGTGATTGGATCATTAGAGTAGTCGCCTGAGTGGTCATCAAGATGGTCAGGTCATCGAAGTAGTTGCTAGGTGGTTGTAGCAGTAGTTATCATATGGGCGTGTTGCTAAAGTTGTTGCATAGTGGTCATTAGGGTGGTCGGGTCGCCAGGTTGGTCGCCACAGTGAGTTTTAGTTGTTGATTGTTAGGTCGCCAAAATGATCACCAAAGTAGTCATCGTGTTGTTGGAGTGGTCGAGTCATCAAAGTGGTCATTAAGTGGTCGTCAACAATGGGTTGCTAGCTAAGTGGTCGAGTTCTTGGGGCAGTCGTAAACAATGGTTGTTTTCGGGGCGTCAGGTCTTCAGATTGGTTATCAGATGATCGTTAGCGGTGGTTTAGGCAAGTAGGATTATCAGGGTGGTTGGTTCATCGAGGTGTCGAGTTATTGGGGTGGTCAGGTCACAGGGGTGATCGTCAAAGGTAGTTGTAAGCAGTGGTCGAGTCGTTGATGTGGTCTCCGATTATCGTTGTCAATGGTATTAGGTGGTCGTCGGAGTTGTCATTGGAGTTGTTGTTGAAGTGGTCATTGGAAATGGAAAACAACAAATCGAAGAGGAAAATATGATATAAATCTCATGGAGTTGCACTATTGTAACCCATAAAGTTGTGTTTCAAAAATAAAAGTTTTAAACACCTTGTGCCACCCTCCCAACCTAAGGCATGGGTCGAATCCCCCTTTAGAAACAATCAATCAACATTGAATCTTCATCCTTTATTTATAACGAATAAAAAAAATGTATCAAATTCTTAGAAGAAATTAGATGATAAATTTCCATATTTTGATATCTTACCGAGTCTTGTAAGTGCCTTTATAAGATTTCCCCAATGTGTTCTTTGTATATAAATTTTATTTATAATCTTTAGGAGACAGTTGTGTTTTATTTAAATATGGCAAATCTTGATAGCCATATAATGAAAACAATATTTAATAAGAATTCATAGCCTATTTACTTAATGAAAATTGAAAGAATTGGAATTGTAATGAAATTAATTAGAATTGAAATGTTATTTCTTTGATATTGGAATCACTAATCATTGATGCAATTTACTCCAAGCTATCAGGAAGTAGAATTATAAGACGACATAATACAATTTCTAAAATATCTCTATCATATTTTTAACTAATTAAAATGCATTACTAAATAATATGCTAAATAATAAATTTTATTTTATTGTAATACTAATTTTATTTTATAGTAATATTTTCTATTCTAGATTTATTTAATATTAATAAATAATAACTAACTAAAATTAAATTACATGAACTAAGAAGTACTAATATAATGATATTTCATAGTAATTAATTCTATTTAAATAATTTATTTGATATCAGGAAATAATACCAAACAAAAATAAAACTGATTCAACTAAAAAAAGATTAAAAGGAAATTGTATAAAAAATATAAATCAAATAATTTGTATATGCTATCTAATAAAAATATTTTGTTTTAACAAGTTAAATAATAAATAACTACTCATTAAAATTAAATAAAATTTTTCATTTTTTTAAAAAAAAATTTATACGTTACTCTGATTTTTATTAGAAGAAAAATAATAAGTAATCTACCTAAGAGGTTGATGTTTCATTAATAAGTAATCTACCTAAGAGGAAGAAAAATAAAAATTATACGTTACTCTGATAGCAAGAGTTGCAAAATAATTAATAAGAAGGTTAATGTTTCATTAATAGATAAGAGAGAAAGGATAAAAGTTGCAAATTTTTAAATAATTGTTGCCAACTGTGTTTTCAAGAAAATTAGTTCTGTTTTTTATTTTACCAAAAAACCTTATATTAATGAAGATAGTGTCACTCACTTATAAACGCATGAATTTTTTTTTTTTTATCTAGCCAACGTGGTACTTTAGTTGTCCTTCCAACAATCCCAACATCTCTTAGTTTTAAAACTTATCCCCTATTGATTTCAAAATCCAATATCGAAGTGAATTTAGAACATATGGTACAACTATATTCTAAAAAAGAAAACCTATCATGAAATTAAATAAAAAAAATTAGAACACAAAAACCAAATAGTGTAACATTGAAAGCCTCTAAATCTCAAAATATTTTGACTATTTTTTTTTTTTTGATATCTTTAAGATGTGTACGAACTATTTTGAGGGCAATGGAAGAAAAGAAAAGAAGATGATAATTGGAAGAAGAGGATGACGACCAAACAAAAAAAACTAGAAAATTAATAAAAAAAAAAAAACTAAATCATTGTTGATGCAAAGAAAATCACCAACTTGATATTTTTGCTCAAATTTGCTTGATGTTATTGGAATTATATATATATATATATATATATAGATAGATAGAAATAGATAGATAGTGGTCATGTTGGAAAAAATCTTTAAAAAATGATGATTATTTGGAAAGCTAAAATAAGAAGCGACAACTTAAGAAATTTTAAAAGGTAAAGAATCTAAAAAGTGATTTTATATAAATTTTTAAAAATCACTATTACTGAACACCCAAAACAATTATGATTTTTTCAAAATTATGCAACTCTAATAGTAAATAACTAATAAAAATGTTATGGACCCATGGAATAAGGAAGGAGAATGAGATTGAAAGTTTAGAAGTTGAATAATGTTATCCATTTTATGGGTAGGAATTTCTGAATTGGTGATGGTCCTACCAATTGATACCATTTTTGTATTTTAGTAAAGATCATCAACATTCTCGTAAATAGACTTAGAATGCGTATCAATCATTAGAAACAAATTCAAATGTGATACAAATTTAGAGTGAATGTTAGATACTTATTCATATATATCGTCAAAATGAAATATAGTTCATCAGTAATTGACATATTTTTATTAAGATCAGATGTTCAAATTCTCATACTCCACATTTATTGTACTAAAAAAACTTTTTCATTTATATCACCAAACCAAACACTATTTTTTTTTTTTAATAAAATTGTTTTTATAAAATGAAATGGATAATTTAATAAAATCTTTTTACTTAAAGTAATCATATTATATGTAAAGGGGATGTGAGTATTTTAATATTAAATATTATATGACATAAATTTTCAATTAAACCATATCGTCCATGATATCTTTGAACAAAATGCTTAAACAAATATAGAATTATGTAAAGTACTACCAAACAATAGATATCAAATAAAATCACAAGCATAGTAAACTTCTTAACAATAAGTTTTTGTGCATGGATATGGGTGAGGGGAGAGATTGATTTTATGCCAATTTGACATAGTAAGAGTAACGAGGTATCTATATAGGTTGGATCTTCACTTGTAAGATTAAAAAAGAAAGAAAGGTTGATTTTATGATATTTTAAATATAAGACAAGTCAATTTGATAATTTAACACCAACCAGAGCATGCCTCAACTGGTATAAAATGTGTACCTCGACTAAAAAGTTAGAAGTTTGAATTTCTCACCTACGTGTTGTTAAACTAAAAAAAAAAAAAAATTAACCACATAATTTCACATTAATAAAAATAAGGTTAAATACTAAATAGTTGTGTATGGCGAAAAGATGCCGAGAGTAAGATTCGAAAGTTGAGTATAAAATTGTTTAGTTTGAAGTTAAGTTTAACCATTATTTATATTTAATTATTAATTAAAAAATTAAGAAATAGGGAGAGAAAATAGAGGTGAGAAGAAAGAGGTAGAAGTAGAGTGAGGGGAAGACCAAAAAGAGAAAGGAAAGTTATTGGCCCCACAATGAGAGTTAGAAATGAGTTATAAGAAGTGGGACGACAAGAATATCTAGATTTAACCAATAAAAATGTCTAAAAAAGTTTTAATTTGTAAATATGGCTAAAACTATTTTTAACTTAAATCTACCAATTACATTAGGACGAAAATGGCCCTATTGAATATTTATAATTTATTATACCTAAAAAAGTGACCAATAAAAAAGAATGAGGGAAGTATGTTAGATTTTTTCAAATAAAAAAATCTAGAATTGAAAATTAAAAAAAAAATCTAAAGATTAGGAAAGAAGCTACAAAAACAATCCTAATAACCCTGAATAAAATCTAAGAATTGAGAATTTGAAAAAAAAAAAATTAAGATAATACATATAACAATTATTTTTTTGACACCATTAATGATTCACTTAAAACTCACTCCCCTCCCTTCGAATATATAATAAATGAGTAGAAATGTACATATCTATCTAGAATAAACTAAAATCAATTCTTATCCACATACACTATCAGACAAGGTAAATAGGTGCAATTATTCACTTAATGTTATAAATTATAATACACTATTTAAAACTCCCTTAGTTTTCTCCAACTTAGTGTATATATTGGAACATACATATTCCTAACTCTTTTTTTAACATAATAAATAAGTAGAAATACGTGTAAATACCCACCAACGTGTAAGAAAAAACAGAAAAAATTAGGGATTGTTTGGGGCGCTGAGTGGATTATAATAATAGAGGGTTATATAGTCTGTGAGTTATTATAGTCTGTGGAATTGATAGCACACAAAATGTGGTATCCTTAGGCTTAATAATTGCTAGTTTTATAATGATTTCAGGGCTTTTACATGTTCAAATCACTCAATTTCAGGTTAGGAGCTTGAACAGGACATTTGAAGACAATTTGGATCACTCGGGATCGAAACGAGGCTATTTGGAGCTAAAAATAATACCAATTGGAAGAGAAAAGATCAATCCAAGCATGATGACCCGAAGTGATGGCGTTGCAACGCTGTCTATAGCGTTGCAACGCCGAGCGTGTTGTTTAAAGGCGTTGAAGACCACTGCCGATAAAGTTGCAACGTTGCCTTGCAGCGTCGCAACGCTATCTCGATAAGAAAACACGCATGAGAGCCGCACAGAGGGCGTTGCAACGCTGCCTTGCAGCGTCGCAACGCCAGATCAATAAGGAGGCGCGCACGTTAGGGTAGCAGCGTTGCAACGTTGTCCCTAGCGTTGCAACGTAACGCCGATCGCTTCCTTATTTACCGCCGCTAGGGGTACAACGTTGCAACGCTGTCCCTAGCGTTGCAACGCTGCACCGATTCCATTTATAAATATATCCTTATGATTTCATTACAAGGGAGCCGAATTTGGTAGATTTTTCCACCCTAATTTCGAAATACACTTTGTAAGAAGAGAGAAAATAGCGTTTTTGGGAGCCAAAGTATCCGTGGAGGTTCGAGATCGAAGACGGGAGCTCGGAGACGAAGGACCGACATCGACACATAAGTTTAATTTCTTTTTCTTTCAGATTGTAATACCATTTTAAGACGTTTCCTACATGTTTAGCTTGGTTTTTATGTGATTTAGAGTAGCTAAATGTTGTAGTTAGGATTTGATTTGCTTATTAAGACTTCTTTGCCATGTATTGAAGTATGTTTTGATCTATTGGCAATTCATTCTTAATTTCATTTATATCTTTGGTTTAAGTGGACTCGAGAGAAAAAGCTTAAATTAGAACAAGGTTGTCAAAACCTTTAGAATTCTGGCATGAGAATGACTTAGAATTTTAAGGGAAACACATAAAGAAGTTGCTTAATGTCGTGCATGCTTAGATTTTATATGGAGACTATAGGATTTATTGTATGTTCGAGGCTCTTGAGAGATCGAGAGACTTTCTTGAGTAATTTACTTCTTGTTTATAAATTCATCTCATTTATTCATTGTATGTGTAATTAAGTGTTGAGTTGCAAGGTCAATTTCCTTTAAATCTATCAATTCGTGTCTCTACATGTTTGTTTGTCTTTAATTCTTGTTTCACCACCTATCCATGTTATGTTTCTTTAGCTAAAATTGAGAATTAGTATCTTAGTAATTAATTAATCTAGAAACCCATTCCCGAGGACGATACTTGGATTCATAAATCACTATACTAAAACTTGACTCGTACACTGCGGTATTGCATATCTATAATTATACGTAACAGGAATCGTATAATATTATTTAAAATGTAGAGTAGTATAGTCTAGAGTTATAATAGTATGTGTTTGGGGTGCAGAGTATTCCACACGTTATAATAACACAGGTTATTATAACCTGTGCCCCAAACAAACCCTTAATCTTCACCCACACATGAATCGTGCACCATTAGAAAAGGTAAATAGTTATAGTTATTTACTCCACCTAAAACTCCATCACATTTCTCCAACTCAGTATATATGTTGTTTTTTACTGTAATAAATGAGTATACATATGCATATACCTACCTAATGGTATACTTATGGTTTATATCAAGGCAAAATTAATAATAAATACCCAAACAACTTAATTTTGTAGATATCAATATGTACATTGATGGTATCATTTTAAAAGGATGTACATAAGGGTATATACCTGGATTTTTTACAATTAAATTGGCTGCAAATATAGAAAGAAGAGCCTAAGACTTTTTTGGTGATCATCAAATATACTAAGTTTGACTTGTAAACCTTGTTAACCATCATCCTTATCTCACATAACATCAAACCGGATAGAATTGCTATGAGAACTCATTTCGAACTGATACAAACTCTACAAACCTGTAAATCATACCAATGAAGAGTTTGGAATATGTACTTTGAGATGAAGAGTTCATTTTGTCTGGAATGTGCACACTATGAAACCAGTTGTAGGAGACCCCGATAGCCCATGGAAAACGATCTCCATTATGCCTCCAAATTCGGTCAATGAAGATTTTGCTAAAAAAATAGGAAAATGTGGGTCAATATTAGTTAGAAGTGGTTGAAAATTTTTAAAATCAGAATCAGACAGTTGTTGGAGATCTATAAATACGATAATGACATGACTGTAATTATGAAAATATACCAAGGGCATCTTAGGAAATTAATATTATTATCAAACGCTCTTAAAAGTATGGTAGCCATATCTGCAATATCGAAACTATTTAGCTATTTTTCATTACGATTAATTTTTTTTTAGACATTACTCACAATTCCCTATAAGGGGTATGATAGTCATATTCACAATATTGAAACTATATATTTAGCTATTTTTCATTACGATTAGTTTTTTTTAGACATTACTCACAATTCTCCATAAGAAATTGGAGGGAGTTAATAAGTTTTTGGGGCCAACCGAAGTTAAAAAATCATTGGGCCAAACATTGAGAGAGTTATTAATTCATTCTAGCTCCAATTCATCAGTCCAAACATCCCTAACGAGTTATTTGGCGCTTGTTTGGAATTAGAAACTCTAGAGTTCTGGAACCATAAAGTTCCTTGGTTGGAATAAAAAACTCTTAAGTGTCTGATTTTTGTGTTTGGACTACACAGTTGTATTAGGCTGATATGCCCAAAACTGTGTTTGGAGTGTAGGGTTCGATTAAGTTAGGTTTGTTTATACTCTTTTTTTATAATAATTTTTTTAGGATGATTTTTTCAAATCCATTTTTTTACTTGATAATTATTTGTTGAATTGTATATCAATATTTTAACCAATTATGTAAATCAATTGTTTCAATAATAGTTAAATATGAATGTGTAGTTTGAGTTTGTACAAGTATATTAATATCTAATTCACTTCATTCATTATGATGTAAAACTAAATAACATTAGTAATAACATATAATTTAAATCATTAATACTCTATTTCACAAAGTATTCATAAAACTATTTGAGGGGAATGAAACTCCTGCAGCGGAAACGACTTGGAATGTCGTGGTGATCGTTGTGAAAAAAATTTCTTAAAATCAAACCTATCCTATAGATTTTAGATTAAACATGTTGTAAAAGAAGGAAAAAACTGTAAGAAATTGTACTTACTTGTTGAAGAACGCTTCTCCAAGAATTCCTTCTCCGGTCACGAACTCTTTGTGCTCTCGATCTTCACGATCACGAACTCTCCGAACAACGAACGAATTGGACACCTCCAATTGATCTTCTCGGTTGTTCTCCTTCGATAAAAGGAGAGTGGTGGGACTCTTTTGGTTTAGGGTAGAAAGAATTTTGAGAGAGTTTGAGAGAGAGCTTTTGGATGGAAATCCAAAAAATGACCAAAGCTTAAGCAAACCTTCTTGCAAATGTGCTTATATAATGGTGATAGGTGGAATTAAAATCTCCACCTATTTATCATTTTACCACAACCTTAGGTTATGCAAATCATATTTGCATAACCACATATAATAAGATATCTCATACCTTATTATACAAATTGTGGATTTTAAGTTGAATCACATTCAATTTAATTTCTCTCAATTCAATTTCTCTAAATTAGCACTAATTAAGCAATTAGGCTAACCTATAGTTTATTAGGAATCTCATTCACATTAAACTATATAATATGTCAATCATATCTCATATAAATGACATAAATACTCTTTTAATGAATTTGAACACTTCAAATCCACACCAAATTGTAAACCCTCTATATATCCAGTTTGAGCCAACCGAGAGACCTAATGGACCTACAGATGATGAGCTCCAATGATCCGAGACTAACCTGTCAAACTCTTTGACCCGGTTATTCAACATTCATTAGCTACGATAACACTCCACTAAAGCCCGTAGCTGCACTCCCATCACTGTAGGACAAATTGTGTCCATTGATATAACCAATGCCCGTGAGTCGACCCTTCTCAGATTGTTTGTAGACACTGCTGGGTCAAATTACCGTTCTACCCCTGTGTCTACTTCTTGCTCCTTAAGTCCCCACTGCTCCTTTAATGAACAACAACGTTGTATGGTCTAACCATAAACAACACCACTCTCGGGCCAGTGAGAGGGTGGGCGCCCGTTGTCCAAGCCATGGAGACAACACTTAAGGGAACAACCCCTCTAGTTTTCCTAATGTCGGAAACGAGTGAATTCCATCTCGCGTAGTCAAGTTCTCAACTCCCCACGTAGTCCTATCCCCGAGAAGATAGGCATATTGGGTGAGTAACTGTGACCACGCTCACCCTTACTAATCAAAGGACATCCCTCTGCAGACAGGAGTCCGTAACACGCTTAGGATTAAGGTCAAGTCACTAATAGTCATCTACGAAGTTATTAATCTTATACTGTTAACGGTGTTACATCAGTAAGTCTAATAATTCACGGTCCGGTCTTGTACAATCTCATTGCACAAGATGCCCCCACTCGCATGTCAACCACATGAACGAGTTGGATCACCTCGTTTGTATCTAATACAAAGCGGGCCGCATCCACAACGTATCCAGGATTAGGTCTCCAACCCTATCCGTATATTGTAGACCGTTCGGGTCATTAACTCGAACGTGATCCTCCATGTGTGTCCACTACACACCGTTCAAGTTCTAGTTCTCTCATAATTCAATGACCCTGGAGCTTAGTTTATTGAACAAAGTTTGTAAATATGCGAGACACAAAGTGATGAAAAAATAACTCTTATTTCAATAGTGAATATTACAAACATGTACGAGATTAGGACATACATCGCAACACTATTTTAGTAACTCTGTTTTAGAAATTAAAAATGTGGAAGCCTATTGAATAAATTATGGAATCTAAAACTCTAGTTCACAACGTATTCAAAAACTTATTTTTGGAACTCTATTTTAAAGATTAAAAATTTGAAAGTCTATCTAAGAAATTAGAGAATTTAAAACTCTATTTCACAAAGTATTCATAAACCTATTTTTAGAACTCTATTTTATAAATTCTAATATTGGTGGTTTATTTAAGAAATTATAAAATTTAAATAAAATTGTGTGTTGTATTTTGATGTGACGACCCTACAGCTAATTACACAGGATATCTGTCTTGTAGCTAACGCTCCTGCTATACTCCGATAATTTTGACAGCACAACGACACAACTAGGACCAAAGCAAAATTTTTCCTATGACTTGAAACTCAGATAGAACTCAAACACACTGTTATAACATGAACATCAATAAAACTCAGGTTCGAGCATAAATGAAACAATTCTATCAATAACAACCAAAGGAATATTTACTAAGAGACAACAAGCACAAAATGGACGATAATACTAACATAGACAAAAATAAGACACCCTAAAGGTTCTAGAACTGAAGTTGCCTCCATAGTCGTGACAACGAGTCCGTACCAGTTTCACGCACCTAGTCATTACCTGCAATTAGTCACACAAGTTGCAAACATGGTGAGTATGAACATACTCAGTAATTAACCCACTCAAAGCTGACAAGCAGTCTCATAAGCTAACCAGGCTCCACTTTCATACCGCACTTAGCTAGTCAACCGACCTAGCCTTACCCTAAGCCCACACAGGATTGCACAGCTCCCCGCTACATGTAGAGATACGCCTCCCTAACTAGCATGCTCACCAAGCACATAGCTCGGACCCACCCCACAAGACGCTCACAAACTATATCTCGCCTCAGGACTATTGCCACACTCACTTTAGCTCACCTCGAAGCACTCTCGTCTCTGAACTGTTGCCATGTCTACTATGGCTCACTACAAGATATTATCGCCCTTGGACTGTTGTCACACACACTGTGATTCACCACGAGACGACTCCGGACTAGCTGTGACTCCACCCTAGAACGCCTACGAACTAGCCTGCTCAACATGCATGTTTCATGCTAGTTTCTCGCCACATAAGGTTGAATGACAACGTTCCCTTAAAAAGGGGTAAAGTAGGGGCTACTAGCCTAATGAGTCCTAAGACACACCTCTCTCGTCTTGGTTCCAAAGTCATACTCAAAGATGCATAATAACAATCCTGTGAACAATACAAGCTACATAACATTTGTGATCCACAATCACACATGCATCAAACAGAACTCAAGTTAAACCAAAGTTAACTATGAGCCAAGATTCACAACCATACTTACTTTACTCATTACCTTATTGATAGAGTGCGAGGAATAATCCAAATGGCTACTTATCTTGGTGCTAAATTCGAAGAGTCTAATTTAAACTGCTATAAAGTAATCACGACCAGCTGAACGACTTTCAAATGCTTTTAAAAGCTCGCACCAATCTTTTTAACATAAAAACAACATACCAAAAATCTGACTTCAACACTTATTATACAAAATTGCTTCTGGTAATTTTCAAGTCTCAAGGTGATAAAAAAGAAACTTATCCAAGAAGTGAAACAACTCGTGCCAAGTGAAAACACATCCAAAACACTCCAAATACTCGTTATACAGCCGACAAAGCAACCACACACACCAAACATTGGTGCAAAACATCTAAATCGATGCAAAACATGCTTTCAGACTACAACACGTCACCCACTAATTTTTTACTCCAAAAATTACATCAAAGAAATCAATCCACACACTAATTGAGCAAAGACTCACCTCAACACATCAACCATAAATTCCAGTTGAAAAAATTCTTGAATCTCTAACGTCCAACACGTGCCACACCAAAAGTTAGAGAGAGAACCCGAGAGATAGAGAGAGAAAGGGAGAGAGAATAAGAATTAGAGAGAGGGAAAGCTAGGGAGAGATGAGGGTGTGAGCGGAGAGACAGAGAAAGAGAAAAAAAAAAGAGAGAAAAGGGAGAAAGAAGAAGAACGAGGGGGTGAGGAAAAAAAGAAAAAAAAAATAGGTAGTGGGGGTTTGTTTTTTTTTTTTTTCATTTACTTTAATTTAATTTTGTTTTAAAAAAATGAAAGTGTGAGATTTGAAATCTATTTTAAGGATAATCGAGTTATAACATTTAAATTCTATTTTAAAAATTAAAATATTAGAAACTCTATTTTGAAGAGTATTTTGAAATCTATTTCAAATATATAATAGATTAAAAAATTTGTTAGTAACCCTTTTAGTTTTATTTTAACATTTTAAAAAATTGACTAGGTTGTTGAGTCGCTGGGGTGATCATTGGGATGATCGGGTTGATAGGGTGGTTGGATTGTTAAGGTAGTCGTCGGTGGTGATTACACGGTAGTCATCATCGGAGTGGTCATTGGATGGTTGTTGGCAGTAGTTGTAGGGTGGGGTGGATCATTGGAGGGATCATCAGGATGATCATGTCGTCGAAGTGGTTACTTGGTGGTTGTGGTAGTGGTTGTAAGATAGTTGAGTCGTTGTCAGAATGGTCATTAGGATGGTCGGGTCGCCAGGGTGATCACTAGAGTGGTCACCAGGTGGTCGTCAAAAGTAGTTTTGGGTCGTTAAGTTGTTAGTTGGTTCGGTCGTCTGGTGGTCGGGGTGATCACTGAAGTAGTCATCGAGATGATCAGGTTGTTGTAGTGGTTGGATCATTGGAGTGGTCACTACGTGGTCAGATTTTTGGGGTGGTTGTCATTTATGGTTTTTGTATTGTCAGAGTGATCGTCAACTATGGTTGTCGGGTGGTTGGGTCGTCGAAGTGGTTGTCAGATAGTCGTTGGCAGTGGTTCGAACAAATTGAGTCGCATTGGTTGGGTCATTGAAGTATTGAGTTGTTGAGGTGGTCAATTCGTAGGGGTGGTCGTCAAACTAATCTATGGAGCTCTCATCACATTGGTTGCTGGAGGTAATCGTCAATGATAATCGGATCGTCAGTGTGGTCATTGGAATTTTCGTTATCGATGGTCTTTGGGTGGTCGCCATAGATGTCATCAGAGTTGTTGTCGCGGTGGTCAAGTTGTCGATGTAGTTGTTGGAGTTGTCGTTATCGGTGGTCGTCGGGTAGGTGTCGGAGATGTCATCAGAGTTGTTGTCGAAATTGTCGTCAGAAATGAAAAACGATGAATGGAAGAGGAAAACATGACACAAACTCCATAGGGTTATACTGTTGTAACCCATAGAGTTGTATTTTAAAACCAAGAGTTTTGAACACTTTATACCAACACATAGTTTTGGGTTTGACCCAACTCAAAATCATAGGCCAAATCCTTCCTAAATGTTTTTTTTATATAAGAGTTTAGGGACCCATAGAAGGACTAAAATAGTATAAAAAATAGGAATTAAATTGAAATCAATAGGACATGAGAAATATAAAATTGACTTCAAATTTTTTTTATATATATATATATAAACTTTCGATTTTATCAAATTGCAACTCAAACTTAAATAAGTGTTGCAATCTTAACTTTAAACTTTAAAAAGTATTGAAATTTTAACCCTTTAATATGTTCTTAGTCAAAATATGGCTAAAAGAAGTTTTCTCTTATGCGTTCAATGAATTATAAATCATATGTACATATAGAATTGATAAAATTTAAAAAAAAACGACAACGAGTCTTTTTTCCTGGTTGAAATTAGAAATTTTGATAAAATTATTTAATGGTTAGTTTGTGGATTGGTCAAATTTATTTTCGAGTAAAACTTTAGATTTTTTTAAATTAATTAGTTTATGAAGATTTTTACATTGTTGTTTGCAAAAATTAAGATAAAAATTATAACACTTACTCAATTTTAAGGTCCAATTTGATGAAATTGAAAGTTCAAGATCCAAATTGACACAACTTCACATGTTTAGGATCAAATTTGTTTTTTTCCCTAAAAATAAAAAGCTATAAAACATTAAAAATGAAACTAAAAGATGATATACATATAGGGATGGTATTTATTTATTTGACTAAACTATATTTGAACTTAAATTTAAGGAAACCGAAAAAAGCCATTGGTAACTTGTACTAAAGTTTTAATTTCATCCTATAAAACTCTCAATTTAATGAAGTTATTTAATGAATACTCTTTTTGGTTTCTAATAATAATAATAATATTATTATTATTATTATTATTAATAATGCTCCTTTGAAAACAAACTTGCCCAAAAGGGGAAAAAAACAACAAAATGCACAATGACTCCTATCATAATAACTTTTAATTTTTTTTTTTTAAAAAATAGCATTGAGATTTAGCTACAAAAACAAAAAAAAAAGCTAAAAAATGCCCAAACCCATCATTGAAATACCCAATACCAAACCAAAAGAAGTCTTACAACACAGCTGAAAACCCAGCAGTGTAATCAAAATAGTATTTGTTCAATCAGAAAAATACTCACTTGAAATATATATATATATATATATATACATAGACTCCACCAACAAAGAGTGTCCCACAGAAAAATCAACTGATAAAAGTTAGTTAGTTTCAACAGTAAAGAATCTAGGACTCAAAGACCTAACCCTCATTTGCCTTTGTTAAAAATGGAAAATAATTTAGGTTAGTTTTTCCACTCGAATTTAGTTCGACAAAAAAAAAAAAAAGAGAGAAAGAAATAGGTTTTCTAACGAATGCTGCAACATAATTTACATACTTATACGAGACATGTCTACTAAACTTCAATAGAGTCTAATTGTCAGGCAATAAAAACACAATTTAATGGTTAAAACATCTCTAATTTTTTTTAAACGGCTATATGTTCAAACTCCCACTTCCACGTGTGATGTAATATCCTAAAAAAGATTGAACTATCTTTTGATGTCCCTGAATATTTGGTATTTGGCTAAGACAAATAAATTAAACACAACTTTGTTTGGATTTTTCGAAACTTCAATACATGCAAAAGAAAAATGCTATCTCTATTAGGATCAAGCCACAACTTTTATCTTTGTTCTTTTAAGAACAAACTAAGAAGGTCAGCTTTCTGCCAAACTAATCTTCATAATCAAACATTGTTACTATATAGGTAGGTCTCGTTGGGAAAGAACAATTACTAGCTAATTCATGGATATGGCTAAAAAGAGTGAACTAAACCTGTTACATTCAATATATTAAACTCAAAAGAATAAAAAAGTATTCAAAAGAATACACTTGATAAAAAAAGCTCAAACCTTTAAAGAGATAGAAACAGTTTTCCCCATCAAAGCTTGTAAAAGAAAAGGTTCAAAGTTCAAGCCTGCCATAAACATTTCAAATATGCTTGTGAGATCACAGCAAAATGATTCCACCTTGTAAGAAAAACACTGTAAACAAACTAAACAACCAAAGTAAATAACAGTGAAATTCTTTCCCACTGCCATTTGCCATTGCCATTGCCATTGCCAAATCTTGACTGCCCACTCGCCATGATCTGACCCACTCTCTCTCTCTCTTCACGCACCCGTTTTGGTGTAGATTGGTTGGTTGCTTTATTCCCCCTCTTCGGTCCAATTACAAAATTGCAAAGTTTTTGGAATCGAAGAGAATATAATTTTTATTTTGATTTTTGTGTCAGTTCACGTTACTCTTCTCTTTCTTTTTTCTTTCTTTCTTTCTTTCTCCCAGCACTTGTTGAGGGTACGACCCACTTCCCTTCAAAAGACTTATTGGTTCAACTGACACAAAACCCGTTTCTGTGTGCATGTTTTAAGCATTTTCAGCGAGGAAAGTTCTCTTCTTCCCTCTTGCTCTCAGACCCAAAAGCCAATTTTCTACAATACTCAAGAGAGGGGAGTAGTGGGAATTAATTAAATTAACCTCGGTTGTTGAATTGGGTGTTTGTAGTAGATTACAGTTCCAGCTCTTCATTGGGTGTTCTTTTACACCCTTGATGGAGTTTGTAGGCAGAGCTGTGAAGAAAGAGTTCAAAGGCCGTGGAATTCATTCGGGTGTTGTGAAATCCTTCGATACCTCTTCTGGGTTCTTCAAGGTGGAGTTTGAAGGTGGTGATTTTGAGGAATTGGATTTGTGTGAGGTGTCTTTGCTTTTGGAGGGTCAGTCTCAACCGGTGGAGAAGAGGCCCTGCCGAGGCCGCAAGCCCAAGAAGCGTCGAAGAATTGAGAGCAAATGTGAAATTGGCGATGCGTCGGCTAATGCCAGGAGGAATTTGGTGCCAGATAAATGGAATCCAGATGAAACCCTAGAAATGGGCTTTGAGGTAAGTGTTGTTTGTGTTAAGGATTTAAATGAGAATTTGAATTTGAATGATGAAGTTAAGAAAAACCTACAAATTGTAGATGGGGTTGGTGGGAATATGAATGGAAGTCTCGAGGGAAATGAGAGTTTGGATATGAATGTTAATATCAGTGATGGGTTTGAAGATATTTTGGAAAGGAGAGGCAAGTCTGAGAAGGGTTATGAAGGAAATGGGTCAGGCAATGGGAGTTTTTGTAGAAATAAAGGTTTCAGAGACGGCTTTGATTTGAATGCGAGGTATAGTTCAAATGAGTGGTTGAATTTAAATGACGGCAGTGATCTTCATGTCAGTCCTAGTAAAAATGCTAACTTAGAGAGAAGGGGATCCATTGATTTGAATCTGTATGTCAATTCTGACTTTGATGAGAATCTTACTGGGGGCGATGTAAGTTGTTCACCGGTGGAAATAAAGAAAAGGGAATGGGATTTTGACTTGAATTTAGTGGTTAATGATGAACACGGGGATACTAACAATAACGGTGGAGAAGAAGTTGCTTCTTCTGGGATGGCTGAAGCAGTAATATACAAAGTTTGTGATGAAGCAGTAATGGACCAAGTTTGTGATGAAGCAGTAATGGACCATGTTTGTGATGAAGCAGTAATAGACCAAGTTTATGATAACGTTGAAGGACTTCAAGACAAAATTATGGAATCTGAGCATGAAGATGGCAATTTGCAAGAAGTTCACGTAGATATCAAGGAAGAATTGCCAAAAGAGAGCTATAGTTCTGGTGGAGATGTGACTGTTGAAGCTTCACTTAGGGCTTCGGATCTTAACTGTGTTAATGATGGTAATTTGGTCAACATTGAAGTGAAGGATGTGGGTTCTGAGGCTGGCCCTCAAACAATTGATGGTTTCCAAGGCAATTCTGAAGGTCAATGCAAACAGCATGGTGGCAGAAGAAAGAAAAGAAAGGGTTTGGATGGTGTAAATACACCAGATACAGTTTTGAGGAGAAGTACACGTAGAGGATCCGTACAGAAAACTGTCCCAATTGGATCATCTGATATATCTTCCCCTGTAGCTAGTGTGGTAACCGAGGAAAAACAGGTAGCTTATGATTGTAAAGGATCTGACATGCCTGTTGCCCTTCCTTTTAAGTTGCAATTACCACCCTCTTCAAATAACTTGAATCTTGATGACATTCCCATCCTTGACTTGTTCTCTATTTATGCATGTTTGAGATCATTTAGTACGTTATTATTTCTTAGCCCATTTGAGTTGGATGATTTTGTGGCAGCCCTTAAGTGCAAATCTCCTACTATATTATTTGATAATATACATCTATCTGTTCTGAAAACTCTAAGAAAGCATTTGGAGGATCTCTCTACTGAAGGTTCTGAATCTGCTTCCAATTGTTTAAGGTAGAAATTGTTCCCTCCTATTACTTTTTATTTCTTGATACAATTATAATTAATGTCCATGCATTATTTTTTATTAGATTATATATTTACTTATATGCATATATAATTATGTGTTATATTTTCTGTTTTGAAATTTTGATCAGGAGTCTTAACTGGGGTATGCTAGACTTGATTACGTGGCCTATTTTTATGGTTGAGTATCTATTGATTCATGGTTCAGGTTTGAAACCTGGCGTTGATCTATGCCACTTGAAATTATTAAAAACTGATTACTACAAACTACCTACGGGCATTAAGATTGAAATTCTTCGCTGTCTATGTGATGATATGATTGAAGTGGAAGCCATTAGGTCAGAGATTAACAGAAGGTCTTTGGCAGCTGAGCCAGAAATTATTCGTGATAGAAGCATGAAGTCGGAGGTCTACAAAAAGAAGAAGATTTCAGCAAATGCCTCCATTAATTCTTGTCTGTCAGAGGACAGTATGGATGACACCACAGACTGGAATAGTGATGAATGTTGTCTGTGCAAAATGGATGGTAGCTTAATATGCTGTGATGGCTGTCCTGCTGCATATCATTTGAAGTGTGTTGGAATAGCCAATGATCTCTTGCCAGACGGTGACTGGTTTTGTCCTGAGTGTGCCATTGATAGGCACAAGCCCTGGATGAAAACACCAAAATCACTTCGGGGAGCTGAATTTTTAGGAATGGATCCTCATGGTCGTACATACTTTAGTAGCTGTGGCTACCTATTGGTGTAAGTTTGATAATTTATTCCTCTGAAATGGTGCTATTTTTGCCTTGTTACTTTTGCAATTTTCAAGATACGGTATGTTTCTAAAACTTTTTAATTCCTAGGTTTCCAAAGTCGCATACTTTTGTTACTTAAAATTCTGCTTTTAATCATTGTGCAGTGATTTGGAGATAGGAAAAATAAATATTGCCTCTACCCACTAGGTAGCTTGTCAACACATTGAATTCCCCATCCTCCTTTTTTGCAAAGGTCGTCCTTCCTTGCAACAATCTACCATGCATATTAACCGAGAAACTCCATGGAAAAGAGAAAAGGGGATAAAGTCTTGGTTCATGCTTGCTAATATTCTAAGTTAATTAACTGGCACATTTACTTATGTCTTTGGAACTTTTGAAACTTCTTCTTTGGAACTTTTAAAACTTCTTGTTGAATTTTTTTAATTTTATTTTCTTCCAACCCATTTGGGGGTGAATTAAGGATAACATTCTGGCAGTATAAATTTAATTGAATAATAATAATACTTGGGTGTATGTATTTTAAGTATCCTTGCAGAATGCTAGGCCTCGATAGAAAAAACTTGGCCAAGAGTTTGTTATTCTTCTGTACAGATTAGGTTATTTCTCATTATCCATTTAAAATATTTTTGTTTTTACTGAAAATATTTGCAGGTTTGATTCATGTGACACTGAGTCCTCTGTCAGTTACTACCACACGAATGATCTGCATGTTGTTATTGAAGCTCTTAGGTCATCATATTCATCGTACAGTGACATACTAATGGCTATTTACAAGCACTGGAAGATTCCTTTCTCCTTAAACGGAAAAAATAGTAAAATGGATTCTCTGCATTGTACGACTGGATATTATACCAATTTTTGCCATGAAGGTGCAAAGTCTGCGAACTTGTTTGAAGCTGAGACTATACTGGAAGGTCCAACTATGAATACCGAAGAATCAGCTCTAGATAGTAAGCTGAACTCTAGCGTTCAGAATATTCAAAAGCATCAGACTAATGATTCAAACGGTTATGAATTCTTAAATCAGGCTAAAGTACCAGGGAAGTTCTCTTCTGGGGAAAATCCTTCTTTGATACATCCTTGCCTAGAAGTGATGCAAGAGAGCAATACAAAATGTGCAGGTCTTGATCGTTCCTCATCCATGAGCAATGGAAAAGGGGATGCCCTTGAAGTTGAAAATGATGATGGTTACTCTAACTTCTATACTTTTGCACAAACAGCATCTTTAGTGGCTGATGAGTTCTTGCGTAAATCATCTGACAAAGATAAAATTAAAGAAAAGTCTACCATGTCAGAAGAAGAAATAATTGCAGCGCAGATGAAGGTAATTTTGAAGAAAACAAGCAATTTTTATTGGCCGTTCATTCAAAATTTTAATGTAGCTACGCAGAAAGAGAAATGTGGATGGTGCTTTCCTTGCAAATCTTCCAGTGATGAGTTGGACTGCTTGTTTAAGACAAATATTGGCCGGATTGAGGAGGGTTTGACAGTTGACGTTCTTGGTCTTCAACTTAAAAGGAAGGGAAAAGGCCACCTCAGAGATGTTATATGTCAAATTCTCTCAATTGAGAATCGTTTGCAAGGATTACTTTTAGGTCCATGGCTGGATTCTCATTATTCTAGGCTTTGGCGTGAAGGTCTTTTGGCATTTGACTTTAATTCCGTCAAGCCTCTATTATTAATGGTAATTGCTTACTATATCTTTTACTTCAAAATTGGCTTATTATAGACTTATTACATTATCTTTTCTTAGGAAATTGTATTTATTAGATGAGTACAGGTGACGAAGAGGATAATGCATCCTCCTAAAAACCCAGGAACTAGAAATTCCAAGTTTTAGTTAGTGAGTAGAAGTTTAGAATCATAATAAAAATTAATTAATTTATTTAAAGATAATAAGTAAGACCTTCTTTGAAGAAAGTACAAAGGGGCTGCTATGTGAAGTAACCAAGAGAAACAGGCACAGAACTGCCCTATATCCTTTAGTCTTGCCTTCCTCTTTCTTCTCCAAGTATAAGAGTATTATATAGTATATGAAGAATCTTATTGAAGATACAATGTCTCCATTCTTACCCAAACCCTAAGAAATTGTGACAAAAGAAAAAACCAGACTGTGATTGTAAGCCTTTCTAGAACAATCTTGACCAGAAACATTCTTATAGAACAAAAGATCCTTTCTACCGAACTGTAGCATTGTCTCCAAATTGGAACCTTACTCTTCCTATACGAAAGCCTTATGCTAGTTCTCCTTTCCAGTCCCTTTTTTTCTAATAACTGTTAGGGGTCGTTTGGATTGAGGAGTTGGGGGTAGGAGTTGTAAGGAGTAGGAGTAAAGAAGTCTGTGGGGCCACAGAAAGGAGTTAAAAAGTCTGTGGGACCCATAAAAAGAGTAGAAAAATAATAAAGTTGTGGGGCCTACAAGAAGGAGTAAATAACTCCTTGGGCCAAACAAGGAGTTGAGGGGAGTTATTAACTCCTCACAACTCCACTCCCCCAACTTCTCAATCCAAATGCCCCCTTTAGTGTTCAGGCCAACTTGCATGTACCTCACCTATTTTCATGAGAGAATCGCTTGCCCTACTATTTTTGGTTGCCAAGAAAACTCGTAGGATATTAAATTCTAGATAAGTGGCCTTCATGACTTAAACCTATTCCCTCGTTAGGCCCTTTTCTTTACTATTTACATTGGCCCTTATTGACCACCTAAGAAGCACGAACACGGACACGAAAATGATAGGACACAACGATACACCAATTTCTAAAAATCTAGGACACAAACATGTTGGGGACACGTTTTATTATTATTATTATTTTAATATATATAAATTTACCATAAAATACTTAGGACATGTTTGGGGTGCATGTTATAATAACTTGTGTTATAATAGTCTATAGATTATGAAATAATCTGCACCCCAAACACAAACTATTATAACCCAGACTAAATAACTTTGCATCCTAAACACATATTATATAACTTCACAGATTATTATAACCCACAAACTATTATAACCCATGTTAATAATCCACTTAGCGTCCCAAACAACCCCTTAATATACTCCTCTAAAACACATAAAATGTCAAGTTAATTAAGTTTAACTTACACTAATTTAATTTAACTTATAGAAAGTTAAGAAAAAAACATACTTCTAAATGGTGAACAACCGATGACGAAGATGATTAACAACGACAAAGAGGACTGACAATGGTGAAAAGAACTGACAGCTAGCGGCGAGTAGTTGGGTGGTGTTACTTGTTAGGGGTTTTAGATTTCATGATTTCATGATTTTTTGTCCTTTTTGTTTTTATTTTTTAAAAAAATTTAAATGATTTGAGCCCTTTTTTTCTTCTAATTTTTCCTAAGCCATGTCCAAAATTAAAAAAATAAAAATAAAAAAGGACACATAAAATAGTATGTCAGACATGTGTCCAGACATATCCGTGTCCGACACATGTCTACATGGACACTTGGCCTAAAATGAAGTGTCGTGCTTCATAGTTGACCACTAATAGTCTAATGTAAACAACAACAACCATTGGGATAACAAATCACCCTGCTAATATTTCATGAGACAGAAAAAGATCTTCCATGGTCTTACCGTTAAATAAGATAGAATAATTAATCGACCGAAGACAATCTCAAACCACGGGCCTGCACTTCAACCTCAAACCCTCTTCCCTCGAGACTTATTTGAAGACCCTAGTTAAAGCTTTCTTAAAGCCTATTTGAAAGATAACTCCTTTTTTGTTGGGCTTGTTTTTTCTGTATGCCCTTTTATATTCTTTTATTTTTCTCAATGAAAACTTGGTTTCTTACCCCCACACCCATCCACCCACCTACACACACACGAAAAAAAAAACTATCTCCACATTTATTAATCCTCTAATCTTCCATGGCCTCATAACCAATATTGGCCTGATGGAGAATTTGTCTCAGAGTGATAAAGACTCCTTGAAAATAGTAGTGGGAATTTTTGAAGACAAGCTTCTTCCTTGGTTCGATTGTTTTATTCAGCTTGCTTGAAGGCTTCATCTTGGTGCATTCTTTCTAAGTCTTTTGTTGGCTACTCTTTACAGGATATTTGTTTTAATTAGTGTGCTTCCATTGTCTCTTTGTAATTTTTTCTTGGTTTCTTTTTACTTTTGTTTTTATTTCACTCCTATATGGAGTTTGTATCTTTTGAGCAATAGTCTCTTTTTATTACATCGATGAATAGCAGCGGGAAGAACCATCATTTTGCTGCCAAGGCCTTGGCAATAATCTTATGCTGAATAGTATCCAGACTAGTGACCTAAAATCTTTTACTCTATGTGCATCCTCTAAACAAATGTAAATTCTTTCATAGACAATCAACGGTGCATTTCTTTTGAAACTCACTAAAAGATCTTAGCCAGGTTCTCCTCAATAAAATCTAATCTTCCTAAAAGAATGTCATAATGAAAGCATAGGGATCATGTGTTTTACTCAAAAACTAAAAACCACTTCCTTGATCTTTTCTGAAGCAAAAAGGATGTCCAACCTTTTCCTGTCCCTAACAGAAATAGGACATCAATTTGACCTTAAGGAATAGTCTTGGAAAAAGGGAAGATGAATAAAGGGAGTTAGAAAGGACAAGTCTTCCCCCTTGTCGACTTTGTCACCAACCATCACTTCTACATTCTTAGCTTCGAATCAATCAACACTTCTCACAATTCCTGACTAAGGTTGCCAGATTCATCCAACCCATCCTAAAACCTCTCTGTATTCCAAAGTTTTCTGGCCTTTTTAAATAGAGCTCTCTAGAAACTTTGCAATTCCACTCTCTTAGTAATTAGTATTGGCTTGAGAATTGCTAAGATCTCCATAAACTTCAACCCCTCCCCCACTTGGTATCTACTCCGGAATCTGGAAGCCCACCTGGAAGGGAAAGAAGAAAAATCATTGCACTGACAGATAGGTCAATGATTTGAAGATACTCTATGACTAAGAAATTTTCTAACCTCTTTAAAAATCATTGACTCTGTGACCAAGAAATTTTCTAACCTCTTTAAAAATCATTGACTCTGTGACCAAGAAATTTTCTAACCCATCTGAAATGATCCATCCAATCCACCCCAGAAGCAAAGACCTATGTAACCTACAACACACCGCCAAGGAATGCAAATTATACCAAGTAAGCTATCTTTTGAGCGAGGAGGATGCATGAGGCTATAATCTTCAATAAACCTATTAAAGGCTTGCATGGATTTAGTAAAGCCACCTCCATTTGATTTTTTGAGGGAAAATCTAAGAACATTAAAACCTCCAATCAAGCGCCCCTAGGCTATCTTCAAAAAAAAAGAAAAAAGAAAAAAGAAAAGGCTCTAGTCAAGCACCAATATTTTGTTCAATACGAATCTTTCATTGAAAAGATGAAAAAAGATTAAACCTCAAAAGATACAAACTCCAGTGCGTGAAACAAAAGTAGTAGAAGTAAAGAAAAAGCAATAAAGATAATAAAACTAACCAGGAAATATAAAAGCGTTCCAATTAAGAAAAATATTCTATAAATAAAAGTCATTGTAAGTCTTTGAAAGGGAGCACCTATAAGAAGCCTTCAAACGAGCAGAATCAAATCGATCGAGCTAACAAAGATGCTTATTTTTGAAGATCCTTTTATTGCTCTCCAACCATAACTATGATAAATAGCTTTAATGGCATCAACCAATAAAGCATTTGCCTTGGGAATTACCGAGGGGCCAATGAGCAAAGAGAGAACATTAGCCTTGAAAATGTTGAAGACCCACTGAAGGTTGAAATATGAGAATAACTTGAGCCAACAAGCCTGAGAATAAGGGTAGTTGAAGAAAACATGATTCAAAGAATCCACATCCAAATAACATACAACACAAACTGAGGGCATAAGATACTTGGAAGGAAGCTTCCTTAGTAAAACTTTAGAAGTTTTGAGATTACCATTGAGTATGATCCACAACAGAGCCTATAAATACTATCTAATTAACGTATATGTAGGGGTGACAATTTTCTTTGTGAGGATTATCTGCTTTATTTGGGATGGGGAGGAGAATAGTAGAGTAAATGTCCCACCCCCACCTGTCCGTCCCCATCCTCATCTCCAATTTTTTAATTATTTTTTAAATATGTTCATCAATTTTCTATTCAGTAATTTATAAAATATTTTTGTGAACTTAATGATTAAAAGGTTTTTTTTTTAAAAAAATTGAAAAATTAGCTTATCTGAATTTAAACTTTAAAATATATATTTGATATATTTTATATATCTCATCATTGTGAAAGGGTTGATTGGAGCTTCTTCTCAATTCGCCTTTCCGTGAGAAAAGAGTTGTTTTTGTGGCAGGTTGGGGTTTGTGCTATTCTGTGGAATCTGTGGTGGGAGAGAAACAATAGAATCTTTTGGTGAAAAGAGAGTTTTCCTTTGGAAGTGTGGTCCCTAGTTAGATTCTATGTTTCTCTTTGAGCTTCAGTTTCGAGGTTTTTTTGTAATTATTCTCTAAGTCTTATCTTGCTTGATTGGAGCCCCTTTTTATAGTTGGCTCCCTCTTTTTTTGCGAGCTTCTTTTTTGTACGCCCGTGTATTCTTTCATTTTTATCTCAATGAAAGTTCGGTATTTCATTAAAAAAAAAAATCATTGTGAAAGGAATAAAAAACTGAAGGAGAAAAATGAAGATGGGGAGAGCATCCTAAATGCTCTGCAACAGTGAAAAGAAAAGGAACAACTACACTAATATTATTTACCATTTTATGTAACGATGATCTTTGATAGCAAATGCCATTCAATTGTGATTTGTAACGATGCTGCAAATTTGAGAACTCCACATGGTTATCACAGTTTGAATCGATTCTTACCTGCTTTGCCTCCATTCTTGAGTCCTTATGAAGGCTAATTTTTGTTCTTACAAAACCTTCACAGATAGAATCAAATTTACGCCAGCCTGCTATATCAACAGAGTGGTTTAAGTATGTCGACTCTGTTAACACCTTGGGTTCAGCTTCTCTTTTTATTACCAGTTCAGTACGTGCTAATAGACATGGAATAAGTAGAAAAAGAGCTAGGTTTTCGGATATTGAGTCAAATACCTCTTCGAATGGTTCTAGTGGATTAAGTATGTTTTGGTGGAGGGGTGGCCAGCTTTCTCGTCGCATGTTTAACTGGAAGATTCTACCTCGTTCTTTGGTTTCTAAGGTTGCACGACAAGGTTTGTAACATGTTAATCTTTTTTTGAAGCTGAGTTGACATCATTTGCAATGAAGTCAACTGAATAGTGATTCTGAATTCTTTTGAAGTTTAAAATTCTGCAGCTGGCTGTACTAAGATACCAGGAATTGCATATCCTGAGGGTTCAGAATGTGCGAGAAGGAGCAGGTGTATTGCCTGGCGTGCTGCTGTAGAGGCATCAACAAGCGTGGAGCAGCTTGCATTCCAGGTTTTTAGTTTGCATCTTTGCCTATATTATATTTTTTCCTCTATCTTGCTATTACTGTTTTTCCCCCTCCCTGTTTTTTCTTTTAAAACAATATACGAAATTTTTAATTAAGAAAATAAAAAGCGTCTAATGCTCAAAAGATACATACTCCACAAGGGAGTGGAGCAACAAAACAAAACAACAATGCTAAATAAAAACGTCCCAGTGCAAGTGAATCTCATGTAAAGAAAAAGCTGCAAAAGATTTGGAGCTTAAACACCATCAAGAAGCTTTCAAAACTGTTGAATCAAACCGCTCGAACCAAGGAAGACACTTGTTATCAAACATCCTCGAATTCCTTTCCAACAATAATTTAGAAATGATGGTTTTGATTGCATTGGACCAAAGAAGAAAAGGCTTCGAAGGCCCCAGGAGAAGATGAAGCAAATTATCCTTCAAATCTGAGAACACCCAATTAACCTTGAATACCGAAAACAACTTGAACCAGCAACTCACTGAATAAGAGCATTAGAAAAAGAGATGATTGAGATAACCCCCATCTTCACAGCAAAGTGAGCAAACCGAAGGCATAAGAGTGAAAAAATGCATCTTCCTGTGTAAAATCTCTGAAGTATTAAGGCTTCCATTAAGTACAATCCAAAGAAGAATGTTAATTTTCTTTGGACTTGTAGTTTTTCAAATCACCCAAAACAACTTTTTTGACATAGGTGTAGACGAAGCTAACTTTCTTGGTCAAAGATCTTACCGTGAATACTCCAGAGGGCTCCAAGGAGGAAAACCCCTCCCTGTTGTTTGTAAAAAGCAGGAAAGATTTCAAATTCATATTTTGGGTACTTCATACTTGTTTTTTTTTTGTTTTTTTTTTCCCATTGTGGGAGGAAAAATTTATGAATAAACAGCCTTCCAATTGGTGTTTCCATGTCCTTGATAATTTGCCTTTAAGAAATGCAATTGAAATTTTCATATGATTGTCATGTTTGAACTAATTTACAAATGATATAATTGTATTTTTTAGAAATAAGAAACAAATAATAGAATTGTTTTGGTCCTGTTTGATAACTATTTGGTTTTTAAAAATTAAGCCTAAAAATACTACTTCCACCTATAGATTTCTATGTTTTTTCATCTACCTTTTACCTATGTTTTAAATCCTTCGTTGATATTGGAGAAGCCGGGTTCAGAGGTAGGAGATGTTTTAGGTGGCTCCTTCAAGACTGTTAATGTTGATAAGCTAGATGAGCAAGGGGTGGCCTCTTTGCTCCAGGGAAGTTGATGCTTTCGGCTATTGGTGGCCAGGATGAAAAGGAGGGGGTTGGTAATTTTTTCTCTTCCCCGAGTCCAACCATGGGTAAAGAGGTAAGGGCTAGGTTTTGTGATAAATTTTACACAAGGCGTTGTGGGAAAGCTTTGAGGCCACCAGATGTAATTGCGGGTGACGATGTTTTCCTGGATTTTCTTGAACGTTTGATGCCCTGTATTCAGTCTGGTAAGTCGAATTTGTTGTTCTCTAAGGGCCCAAATGATTTGGTTTCAAAGGGGTACTCTTTTTCTATAGGAGATTGCCAAGTTGGTCCGAGGTGAGTATCTTTTGTTAAAGTTTCGTTGCAGAATCCGGGGGACGATGCGAGAGTTGTTGATATGTCTTCTCTTTTGTTAGAATGTGATTCTGTCATTGGTTCGATGGTGAGCTTAAGTAGCCCAGATTTGGGGTCGGTCAGGAAATCTTCGCTAAAGGATTTGTTGGATGGATCTCCTATTATTAATCTTGCAAGCTTATTTGATTCTCCAGGGGGAGGGGGCTCTCCTTTGTTGGAAAGGACTCTGTAGCTACTTATCCAGAACTAAGTCGTTTTAGCTCCCTGATTAAGGCGAATGGTTTGCAGTTTAAAGAACCTTTTAATAATGATCTTTCCTTGGAAAATGTGGAATTTCAGGATGATTCTAAAAAGTTTTAGTTTGAAGAAGTTTTTGCGAAAGTTATACCCTAGTGAGGATTTCATTCTAGAATTCAATTTGGCATTAGTTGATTAAAAATGGGTATTGTCCTTGTGGAGATTGCGAGTTTCTAAATGGTGTCAGGTTGAAGCTTTTGGAAGTTTTTGAAGGTTTGTTGTTTTCTACCGGATGTGCCTAAGTTTTCTGTAAACGAAGAATTGAAAGGAGAGTCTATCTTTGTCTAATTGGATGATTTTATGAAAAGGGTGAAGGTTTTGTGGTTTGTGTGGTATTTGTGGTTCAACTTGCTTCAGGGCCATGCTTGTGTCCTAAAGCAGTTTTGTTATGAAGAAATGGGGAGTAGGCGTTTTGCCTGGGTTTTGTTTGGATTAAATTCAAAGAACGTCTATAGGCATGTGGGTGGATTGGGTGGTGGGTTTCGAGTCTATCCTTTTGATGGCTTCTTTCTGGAGTGCTCTCCTCATTGGCATTACTGGATTTTTGTTTTTGACAGTTGTTTATTTTTGGTTCTTGAAAGTTTGTTTTGTTGGTATCCTTCTTTTGTTCTTGGGTTTTATTTGTTTGTTCGTTGTGTGATGTTCTTGCTCTTTTGTTCTCAGTTTGTTTTATTGTGGCATCATTTCAATTTTGTTCTCCTTTTTGAGATTGTACTTTGAGCATTAGTCTCATTTCATTATTTCAATAAAAGTTTGTTGTTTCCTTGTCAAAAAAAAACTAAGCTAAGTTTTGAAAACTTAAAAAAGTAGTTTTCAGAAACTTGTTTTTGTTTTTGAAATTTGGCTAGAAACTCTAATGGTTCCTCAAGAAAGATGGAAATTATTGTGGAGAAGATGAAGAGAAATTGTAAAAAACAAGCATAATTTTCAAAAACCAAAAACCAAATGGTTATCAAATGGGGCATTCATTATTTGATTTCAGTTACTTATTAAGATAAGAAGGAATTTGATTAAAACAAGGATTACAAATGGAAATCTCATAGTTTTGAGAGAATACAACCTTTAGAACCCCATTACTTAATCTCAGTTAAAATCATTTTCCCTTTCTCTCATTCCCATTGTTTACTAAATTAAACTAAAGAAGGGTGAGTGGTTTGTAGTTTGAGAGTTGCAGAAAAATTAAGGACTATTTATGCTGATTCATTCCTCTTGGAGGGGTAGGGTCTGAGTGTATCGAATTTGTTTCTACACAATACAGCATGCCTAATGTCTATTGCTTGTTGAGCGTAAATGAGAGTCAGGTAGGGGCCTTCTCTCTCTATGAGAGTCGAACGTAAGCGGTTTGTCTTTAAGTTTAGCAACTCGGAGAGGAAGGTGGAGGTGGTGGAGTGGAGCGGCGGGATTTCGTCGAGGGTGAGTCTGTTGTTAGGAATCGTGGCGTGGGTGATTGCTTGAAGGAGTTAAGGTCTCGAGTGTCTGTAAGAACTTTCTTTAGGAAATGTCGGAGTCCTCTGGACCTGTTTTTGGCTCAGCTGGTGAAGAATGTGAGAGGGTGGTGTTGTGTAGTAGCACTGGAGCCACGGAAGGGGAGGAAATCTTGTGTCATCTTCCCGGAAGCGGTAGAAGGTTCGGGATGGGCAGAGGTGGGGGAGGCGCTAAATTCCATGCTCCTTAGAGGTTTGAGGAAAAAGGTCAGGAGTTCTTCGAAGGTTCCAGTGAGGAGATTGTGGAGAAAGAGAACGTTAGTTGAAGACAGAAGGCGAGAGTGAAGTGGGCTAAGGAAGGAGATTGTAAATTAGGTTACTTCCATAGAGTAGATAGTGGAAGGAGTAAGAACTTCATTAGTGCTCTTGAGAATGGGGATGGGGTTTTGTTGAAAGGCGATAAAGAAATCGAAGATGAAGTCCTTTCCTTCTTTTCCTCGTTGTATGGCTCTATGGGTGGTCCTAGACCTTTTGTGCATGATTTAACCTGTCCTATTCTTCGATTGACAAGAATAATTTAGACTCTCCCTTTACTCTAGAAGAGATTAGGAAAGCGGTGTTTGAGTGCGACAGGAATAAGGCGCCTGGTCTCGATGAGTTCTCTTTAGCCTTTATCCAAGCTAATTGGGATGGGATTAAGGATGATTTGTGGAAAGTTTTTAGGGAGTTCTATGAGAGAGGCATCCTTGACAAATCGTTGGGTGAAACCTTTGTTTGTCTTGTTCTTAAGAAGGATAAGGTTACGAAAGTGAAGGACTTCAGACCTATTAGCCTAGTGACTAGTGTTTATAAGATCATTGTTAAGGTTCTAGCGGATAGGTTGAGGAAAGTTCTCCCCTCGATGATTTTTAACTCACAAGGGGCCTTTGTTGGGAATCGCCAGATTTTGGACCAGGCCTTAATAGCTAATGAGGTTATAGAGGATTATAGGTCGATGAAGGAGGGGATCCTTTTTAAGATCGATTTTGAGAAGGCCTATGACTATGTGGATTGGGACTTCCTGGACAAGGTTCTAGCTAAAAAGCGCTTCGGCTACAAATGGAGGTCTTGGATGTGGAGTTGTGTTTGGACCGTTCATTTTTCCATTTTGGTCAGTGGCAAGCCTAGGGGAATGATTCAAGCTTCTAGGGGTCTGAGACATTATCCCCTTTTCTCTTCTTGGTGGTGGTGGATGCCTTGAGCAGATTAGTGTCTAAAGGGGTAGAGGCCAATATTATCGAAGGTTTTCAGGTCGGGAGGGATCGGATTTCCCTTTCACATCCTTAGTTTGCAGATTATAGTCTTTTCTTTGCCAGGGAGGATTTCTTTCTGAATCTAAATTAGTTTCTTTGGTTCTTCGAGGCTATGTCAGGTCTTCGTATAAATAGGGGAAAGTGTCAGTTTTTGGGAATCAATAGCGACCTGGGGAAGTTGGCCAGATGAGCTTCGATAACTGGGTGTGAGGTTGGGAGCTTTCCTTCGTCCTAGCTGAGTCTTCGTCTTGGGGATAACCCTAGGAGTCTCCTTTGGGATCCTGAATAAGGAGGTTTGTAAGAGATCGGTCTCTTGGAGGAAGAGTTATTTTTCAAAAGGGGGGAGACTCACCCTCATTCAGTCAGTACTAAGTGGGGTCTCCTTGTATTTCATGTCCGTCTCTAGGATGTCGGGTAAGGTTAATAAGGTTTTGGAAAAGCTCACGAAGGATTTCTTGTGGGAGGAGGTGGCTGAAGGGAAAGGGTCTCACCTTATGAGTTGGGAGGTTGTCTCTAGGCTGGTTGACCTTGGAGGTATAGGCATTGGTAATGTTAGGGCTAGGAATAAGGCTCTGTTGGCTAAATGACTTTGATGATTCTATCATGAAGTTGATATCTTATGGCGTAAAGTCATTATAAGTAAGTACGGTCCTCATCCTTTTGAGTGGAATGTTTTTATTTATTTTTATTTTTAATAATAAACCGAGCTTTCATTGAGAAAGAATGAAAGAATACAAGGGCATACAAAAAGGATTTGCTCACAAAAAAAAGAGAGGGGGACTTACAACAATTGCCTCCACCCTAACAAAGTAAGACGTAAAGGATAATTACAAAAGGCCTTAGTTAACGAGGCCCAAAGAGGAACGTAGAATCTTATAAGAGACCAGATGTCAAAAGGAGAACGCTCAAGCTCTCGAAAGATTCTATTATTTCTCTTAGCCCAAATCCCCCAAAGAATAGCGCAAATCCCGGCGTGCCACAAGAACAAGCCCTTCCTCTTCAAAGGGGGGTGCAAGAAAAGGCCTCCAAACTCTGGCTACTAACTCTTTGAGCTAGGTCTGAGAGACCCAACTCCTCAAAAAATAAATTCCACACTCCTACTGCCAAGTCACAATTCCAAAACAAATGCTCGAAATCCTCCGACGTCCTCCTGCAGGTTACAACACCACGGTCCAAGCAAAGAAGGCATCCTTCTCGAGACTTTATCAAGAGTTTTAACTCTTTCGTGTAAAACCTGCCAAGCAAAGAACTTAACCTTCTTTGGAATCTTCACCTTCCACACAGTCTCAAAGATAGATTCCCCCTAGAAGCAGGCAGAGAAGGAGCAACAAGGACTCGAAAGAAAGAACGACAAGAAAACCCCGTAGCTGGACTAGGACTCCAACAACAAATATGTTCCTATCTGGGATACAACGAAGGTTCTCCAACAAGGACAGGAGAGACGTCACGCCCTCAGTTTCCCTAATAGAAAGAGGACGTTGAAAACCCAGAGAAGGAGAAACGGTGTGATCGGAATGGAAGAGAACCTCAACGATGACCCTATTCTTAGCCGAAGATAAATGATAAAGCCGAGGGAACACGAAGCAAAGAGGTCTATCTCCCAACCACCTATCCTCCCAAAACAAAGTATCTTTCTCGTTCCCCACCCCACAAGTGACCAACTCAGAGAAGAAAGGAAATCCCTCAGCAATACCCCTCCAAGGACTTCTAGAGTTGCCTCTCCCTCTGGTAATACTCCACTCATAAGGGGACGCCCCATACTTGCTCACAATGATTTTGTGCCAAAGAGTAGAGGTTTCATGGTAGAAGCGCCACAACCAATTCGCCAAAAGGGCTTTGTTCCGACTCCTCAAGTTACCTATCCCCAAGCCCCCAAGATCCACAGGCTTGGAGACAATGTCCCAATTAACCAGGTGCGACCCACCCCCTTCTTCCACTCCCTCCCAAAGGAAGTCTCTTATAAGCTTTTCAACCCTCTTACCCACCGAAGTTGGAATCTTAAAAAGGGGCAGGAAATACACAGGTATTCCACTTAACACGGATTGAATCAAGGTAAGTCTTCCTCCTTTGGAGAAACTCTTGATCCACATCCTTTTGAGTGGAATGTTGGAAAGGCGTGTGGTACCTGCAGAAACTCCTGTAAAGAAATCTCTTCTGAGTTACCTTTGTTTTCTCAGTTTGTGCATTGTATGGTGGGGGATGAGAGGGGAACTCCTTTTTTGGGAGGATAAGTGGTTGGGGGGTCCCCCCCTCGACTCCGTGTTCCCCCGGTTGTATCACTTATCTCGTTTTAAAAACCAGTTTGTGGCTTTGATCCTTCAAATTGATGACCCTTCGTCTGCATCTGAAGTCTCTTTCTCTCCCTCTTTTGTTTTCTGTCGTGCTTTGACCATTAGGGAAACGACAGAGGTTGCCGAGTTGTTGCCTCTCCTTTTTGAGGTCCACTTGAGGCCCACTAGGAGTGATGTTCATATTTGGAGTCCTTGCTCTTTAAAAGTTTTTTCTATGCGCCCTTTTTCTAGTCTATCGTTAGCCCTAATCCTTCAGGAGTCTCTGTGTTCTCGTTGTGGAAGGTGAATGTTTCTAAGAAGGTTAAGTTCTTGATGTGGTAGGTTTGGCATGGTAGGGTTAATACACTTGATCGGATCTTGGCTAGAGGTTCTCCGTTGGTGGGCCCTTTTTATTGTATTTTTTTTGCAAGAGGTCTACTGAGGATTTGAGTCATATCCTTTGGGAGTGCAACTTTGTGTGTGGAGTGTAGAGTTGTTTATTGTCAGAGTTTGGCTTTAGCTTTGTCTGCCCCCAAAGTCACACAGAGCTGATGGTAGAGCTTCTTTTGTATTCGCCTTTTCATGGGAGATGGTTGTTTTTATGGCAGGTGGGGGGGTTTGTGCTACTGTCTGGGGTTTGTGGACAGAGAGGAATTATAGAACTTTTAGGGGGTGCAAGAGATTGAGTGGTGATATTTGGTCCCTTGTTAGATTTTGTAGTTCCTTATGGACTTTGGTGTCGAAGCTTTTTTGTAACTATTTCGCTTAGTCTTATTTTGCTAGATTGGAGTCTTTTCCTCTAAGTGACTCCCATTTTTTGTGGGCTCTTTTTTTTGTATGCTCTTGTATTCTTTCATTTATTCTCAATGAAAACTTGGTATTTCATAAAAAAAAAAAAAAAAATCTTGGAGGGTAGGAATGACATTCTTATTCTTTGTCCCCCCAACCCACCCACCCACCCACCCACCCACACACACACACACTCACACACACTTTTAAAATGGGAACACTTTTTTTTTCCTCTTATTATTATTATTAAATCCTACTAAACAATCATTTAACTGCCATAAAATATGTATTTAACTATCATCCTGTAAATGTTACTTAATGGAAAACAATACTTACAAATGACTAATCCACTGGTTGAAGAATCTGATCTGTGCTCATGATAGATTGTTTTATTAGTTTATATATCTTTTTTTTCAAGTTTTTGTGACTCGTTTGTTCTTAATTGCTTTCAGGTTAGAGAGTTTTATTCGAACATTCGGTGGGATGACATTGAAAATACCCATCCAATTCCTACGCTAGAAAAGGAATTGAGAAAATCAATCAGGCTTTTCAAGAAGGTAATTGTGCGCCGTAAGTCTGTTGAAGGGGACTTGGTAAAATATCTCCTTGACTTTGGAAAGAGGAGAGTTATTCCTGACATTGTTAAAAAACATGGGGTAATGCTGGAGGATTCTAGTAACGAAAGAAAGAGATATTGGCTAAATGAGACTTATGTTCCTTTGCATCTGGTTAAGAATTTTGAGGAGAAAAGAATTGCTCGCAAACCAAATGAGGTTAAGCCGAAGAATGTGGAATTGGGTATGGTGAAGTCCTCCAGGAAGAAGGGATTTGCATATTTGTTTTCAAAAGCAGATAAACCTGATTTATATCAATGTGGCCGCTGCAACAAAGTTGTGCCTGTCAGGTATTTGACAATCATTATTACTTGTTTACTAGGATGTGCTTCATACCTCGAATTTTAAATTTAATCGCTTCTCTAGTTTCCTCACTTGAATCATAGGGCTTGTTTCTGTAGTCTGTTATGGTTATTCTTTAGATCTATTTTCTTATTGCTAAAAAGTTTGTTCCATTGTGGATATAGAACAAATTTTCGATATATTTTACGGTAGGTTTGGTCTCTTGTCGAGGAATGTTTTTTTTTCATTTATTAATTTTTTTCTAAAATGAAATTATGATAGAGACGATAGGATATGAGGAAAACCTCTCTCTAGACGCTTTAGACTGAAGGATTACAAAAAGCAGCCTCTCTCCAGACACTTTGGGCCGAAGGATTATAGAAAGCAGTTTGATTGCCGCTATATATTAAATTGAATAATTACAAAAATAATTTGAAAGGGAACTCGAGAAGAACCAACGAAAGTTGTACAATCTGAAGTGTCTAGAACATGCAATCGTCATGACCATTGCAGATTCTCAGGGTGCATTTATTGTTGGTAGACAAATCTTAGACCAGACCCTTTGCCAACGAGGTTATTGAGAATTACAGATCTTGCAACCGGGAAGGGGTCATTTTCAAGATTGACTTTGAAAAGGCTTATGACCATGTGGATTGAATTCCTTGGATAAAGTCCTAGCTAAGAATGGTTTTGGATATAAATGGAGATCTTGAATATGGAGTTGTGTTAGATCGTTCAAGTATTCAATTCTTGTGAATGATAGATCAAGGGGTAGGATTTGTGCGTCAAGAGGGCTTCCTCCTATCTAGGTCTTCCTTTAGGGCATAATCTTAGGTCTCTTTCGTTATGGGACTCGATTGTGGATAAGGTTTGCAAGAGGCATTCATCTTGGAAGAGGGGTTTTTTTCGAAAGGTGGCAAACTTGGATCCCTATCTATTTCCTTTCACTTTTTAAGATTCTCGTGTTTGTGAGTAAGAGTTTGGAGAAGCTTATGAAGGATTTCTTTTGGGAGGGGGTCGAGGAGGGGAAAGGGGTTCACCATGTTAATTGAGAAGAGGTTACGGATGCTGTTGACCTTGGGGGTTTGGGGATTGGTAATTTGAGAGCTCGCAATAGAGCCCTTTTGGTGAAATGGTTGTGGCGTTTTCATTAGGAGTCCTCTTCCCTTTGGCATAAGGTTATTGTGAGCAAGTATCAACCACTCCCTTTCGTGTGGACCTCATGTGGCGGTCAAGGCACGTCAAACCCTTGTAAAGGTATTGTTGAGGAATATCCCTTCTTTTCTTGCTTTCTTCATTGTTTTGTGGGATGGGAGAAACACCTTTTTTGGTAAGATAAGTGGTTGGGGATAAACCTCTCTTCTCTGTGTTTCCTCGCCTTTATCATTTATCCCTGATGAAGAATTGTTCGGCGGCTGATGTTTTGTCTCATCCTGGCTTTGCCCCTCGCCTTTTTTGGGTTTCTGACGTCCTTTGTCCGATAGGGAAGTGATGGGTATTGTCGACCTCCTTTCTTTGTTGGGGGAATTTCATTGTAATCCAGAGAGGAGGGATGCTCGTTGTTGGAGCTCTGATCCAGCCACATGCTTTTCTTGCAGGTCTTTTTTTCCTTATCTGGTTAATCCCTCCCTCCTCTTCTTCATCGGGAGTTGCCTCATTGTGGAAGACGAAAAACCCAAAGAAGGTTAAGTTTTTTGCTTGGCAGGTTTTTCATGGAAGAGTTAACACGTTAGACAGGGTGGTGAGGAAGGTGCCTACTTTGGTGGGGCCTTGGTGTTGCATTCTTTGTACGAGGGTTGCTGAAGATCTTGATCACGATCTCTGGAGTTGATGTAGCTTATGATGTTTGGAGTCAAGTCTTTGTAGAGTTTCTCTCGCTCTTGCTAGGCAAAGGGATTGTAGAGAGATGATTGTGGAGTTTATCCTTCATCCCCCCGTTCGCGAGAAAGGAAAGTTTTTGTGGCAAGTTGGGGCGTGTGCTATCGTGTGAGAGCTTTGGAGAGAGAGGAACAATAGAATCTTTTGAGGGTTGGAGAGGTCTCGAGGGAATGTTTGGTCCGTTATTAGATTTTATGTTTCTCTTTGGGCTTCGGTGCAAAGCCTTTTTGTAATTATTATTTAGGTTTTATTTTACTTGATTGGAGGCCTTTCTTATAGGTTGTCTCCTTTTTTGGTGGCTCTCTTTTTTATATGCCCTCGTATTCTTTCATTTTTTCTCATTGATAACTCGGTTTCTTATTTTAAAAAAACATTGATCACATTGTGATGTAGTTTGGCTGCTAGATTGATTTCGAGGTTTATGCAAATAGTAGGCTTTTGAATGAATGTAGAAGATGATGAATTGATTACCTTTATGCTGTAAATATTGCAAAGGCCTTTGATGTCACTAATATCATTACTCAATGACAAATGGCCTGAAACTTTGTTGAATTATTTTTTGTGTATCTATATTTTTTTGACTTTATTGATTCTCTTTTCTTTGAACTGCAGGGAAGCTGTTAGTTGCCGATATTGTCAAGGTAACTTTGGCGGCTTTCTTTTCTTGACCTTTTTGCTTTGCTGTGTTAGGAGCCACATGTTATTGAGATGTTAATATCAGATCATCTACCCCAAGAAAAAAAATCCAGATAATTAGAAGAAAGAATAAATTTCAAGCTATTTTTTCGTAACCTCTAAAAATCTATATGTTTGATGACTAGTGAGTCCTTTGAAGTATTAAGAGCATGGTTGCTATGCTCATCTGCAAGTCGACTGTCTAAAATATTAACCCAACTAAGAATGCTGATAAATTTTGTTTGGCAAGTTAGTCTTTTCGAATCTCTATTTTAAGTTTGGTTCCTAATCATTCTTATACTGCTTTCAGGAATTTTTCACAAAAAGCATGTGAAGAAGTATGTGGAATCCGTTGCTGCACAATGTACATATACCTGCCACAGTTGTTGGGATGGTATATCTGTGAAGAAGAATGGAAAAAGAGGGAAAAGTGGTGCAAAAGGAGGGAAGTTGTCCATGGGAAAACATAAAAAAGCTTCTAGTGATCAACGTGCATTGCGATTGAAAAACAGAAAAAAATTGTTGAGGGCTGGAAAACAAGTACAGACAAAAAGCAAGTCCAAAGTTCCGACAGGTATACCTCTACGCCGTTCAGCAAGACAAGCTAAATACTCATCGCTTCAGAAGAAAAAGCAAGATAAAAAGGTTGGTGGAAGTGTCAAAAGAAAAAAGATCAAGTCCAGGAAGGGAACACCAAAAAAACGCAAGAGAGAGACTTCTTTGCAGAAGAAGAGAAGTCTGGCATGTCATAGCTTCTGGCTTAATGGTCTCTTCCTTTCTACGAAGCCTGGCGACGAACGAGTGACACACTTTAGGGAGAAAAAGCTTCTTGCTCTATCTCAGAGTGTTTCTGTGAACCTTGAAAAACCAAAATGCAATCTTTGTTCTGAAACAGAATATGCTTCTGTTTTGAATTATATTGCTTGTGAAATTTGTGGAGGTAATTGCCTTCTTTCCCTCTGTTTTTCTCTCATATTGGAACATCTTCTAATCTTTTAACTTGACTTCTCTTGGCTTATGTGCAAGTAGTGTGTAAGCATTTAACTAATATGTTTTTTGCCCTTTGGGTGCCATGCAGTGTGGTTTCATGGAGATGCTTTTGGACTTGATCAGACCAAAATAGATAAATTGATTGGATTTAGGTGTCATATGTGTCGGAAAAGGATGCCTCCTGTCTGTCCCCATCAAACGAACCAGAAGTCTGGTATATTGGAGGTTCCTGAGGTACAAAATTGTACTGTGGTTGACTGTTCTGAGGAACTCATGCCCTCCCATGTATAAATGTGATACATCAAATATTGTAGGAGAAATAATTGCGTTTCTTATGGGAAGAAAAGAAAAACAAAGAAAGCAAAATGACAAAGAAGTTAACTACATTGAGAGAAATTATTCTCTAGTCTCTAGTGTATTTACTGAAACTAAATAGAAATTTGAGATTAGTTGATTCCATTGATACAATGGCCTGAAGCTATAGAAGTCAGTATAGTTTTTATCCTGTCCTGATTACTTCCTTCTGCCCTATCGTTGTAAATCTATCTTGTCTTTTCTTTTTTCATTTTATAAGAAACCTTACAGTATATTACTAGGCATAAGAGAGATCCCCCTCCCAAGAAGGCTAATTACAAAAACCTTTTCAATTGTGAAGGACTAGATAGTTAGGAAAGAATTTGTTGTTGCTATGACACCACCAAGGAGTAGTGATTTGTACTTTGCTACAAAAAGTATTGTGATTAAATGACTCATCTTCAAATCTTAGCCTGACCTTTAAGCTTCCATCCGTTGAGCACTTCCATCAACCAATCATCAATCTGATTGGAGAGAAGAGATATATTGATAGGCCAGAGATATTAAGGACCAAGTCCCAGCCCTTCATTGCGAAATTACAGTTAAGGAAATGTGGTTCTGGGTCTCCTCCTCCCCTAGACAAAGGCTGCAAACTGACGGGTTGCAAATCTATCTATCAAACTTTTGTTCCCCCACTTTTGGTCATAAATCTTGCTGTTCCCTTCCCTTCCCACTTCTGGTCAACTTTTAACATATTTGAGTTCTTACACAACATTAAGATGAGGACACTATCTTTCCCCTTAATATAACCTTGCTTAGCTAAAAACTCATTGCGAATGCCCCTACTTGTGGATTTCCTGCATATAAATTATTTATAAAATAGTAGTTTTCATTGGGGTTTTCTTTTTTCCCCATATTTTTCCAACAGAACCGTTATTTTTCTTTTTTACTTTCGCCCTGGATCTTTTCTTGCCTTGGTTTTTTTTTTTTCTAATGAAAAATTACTCTTTCATCTAGGAAAAATTGTAAGATTACAGGGGCTGCTTCCCCACAAAACGAGCCAAACTAGATATTTAAACAAGAATGAAATTTTTTCTTTAAACTCTGATTCAGATTTTTATCTTTTCTGGTACTATGCTCCCACGTGGCCATTGCTTCATATGTAGGTGTATTACGTACTTTTTCTATTTTGTCTTTTTAGTTCACTTTGATAACCACTTATTATATGACAGCCTCAGATATGTATTACGTACTCAGAAGGGATTCTTACTTCAATTATTTGCATGGTTAGTTTTTTCTTATATATGTGTATGTATGTATGTATAAAATCATGCTCAACTTGAGGGCATGTCCAGTCAATACAAACGTGTGTGCATTGAATGCTTGTTGGCTGTTTCTTTCACATCCCTCAACTTGAGGGACCTCACATGAATCTGAATTACATGTATGATCTATTGAAGTTTTTGGGAATTTGGATGAATAGAAGCAAAAAGATTATTGGAGAAAATTTTGATGGAGTGTAGTACATGGATTGGAGTATCAAGTATGTTTCATTGTATCACTCTGAACCTCTATGACTAAGCATGTAAAGGAATATCTTTGTTTTCAATTTTACGTTAGACTACTCATACTTATAGCTTTTTATTTTGTCTCAGTAGGTCTATTACTGAGATTTTTATTTTTTACGTGTATCTTCTGTTGCCATTTTGTATTCTTTCATTTTCTGTTGCCATTTTGTATTCTTTCATTTTTCTAATTTTTTTTCAAAATGAAAGCTAGCTTCATGGAAAAATTCAGGACTTCTACACTCTGTAAACTGGATTTATAATGAAGCTTTGTTCATTTTTTAAAAATAATATGCATGTGTCTGACCTCTTGGAACCTGAGTACTTGATAAGCTGAAGATATGATTCCTTTTCTTTCGAATATAGAGGATGCTTCTTGTTACTCTGCATCATTAGTAATAGATGTGATAGAGAATGTGTATTAAGATAGGTTATCTTCCTGGATAATAAACAGAAGAGTTAGATTCTTTGGTAAAAATGAGAGAAGAAGGAAGTGAAAAGCTGCACTTATCAGCCAGCTGGAAGGTACTATTCAGAAAGATGTGGCTGATGGTCGTTTCGGTGTTGCATACTGAAATCTTAGGAGAGATGTATCAGAGCTGTGGGTTAAGGGCTACCCATCCTATAGGAGATTAATGGTATAAAATAAATATATATGTTTGAATAATTTGACTCTGTATGCTGAGGGTTAATATCTTTGCATGGTTTCTTCCGTATCTTATTTCTGTTCCTAAATTTACATGCCAAAAATGGGAAAAAAGAGAATAGGATATGAGTAGGTTTTCTGTGTGTGTTTTCTCTCTCTCTTCCCCTTCATAGAGCAAAATGTATTGATGGAAAAGATTCTTAGTTTTGCTGTCATCTGTGGTTATATACTCTTACTCTTTCACCTTCGTTGCAGTTCCTGTCTTTATATCAGACTATCTATTTGAACATGGCAGCCCCGACATCGTGACTTGTTCTTTTCTTTTATGTATACTCTGAACAGAATTTTAAATTGCATTTCCCCATATGGGAACCGATTATCTTAATGTGCATTTTTTTCTTTCGTCTTTCTACAGAAGATCTTGTTCTTTATTCCCTTTTAGATAAGCAATAATGAGACGCCAGCATGGACCTTTTTATGTACTTCTTCATAAATTATCATTGCTTATGATGTATACAAAATGGTGCTGAATTCTTTTGATGTCTTGTTTTAAACGCAGGTTTAGAACTATTGACATTAAAAAGGACCAATCTACTTCATTGAAGGTGAAGACCTGAATGCCCAACTTCCATAGCCAGATACCACAAGTTCTTAACTTCTTGCTTGGTATGGTTTAATGCATGTTGAACTTACAACATGTATGGTGGCATCAGAGTGACTTATTCATTTGTTAGGTAGTGATGACAGTATGATTGCAGTTATAAACTAACCACATGAATATAGGCATTGTATTAGGCTAGCCAAGATATAAATAGCAATCTCCCTCCCTCCCTTGGTCTAGCATTAACACCTCTTAGGTAGCAGCTCGGCTTCTAATGCATGTGTATCGAAACTGGGAAATTGGTTCCTGATTGAACACAGCTCTACTAATTTACAAATACTGATGGCAACTTTTCATTCAATCTATCTTGGAATTTGAAGGTAATTGCAGATGTCTACTGAATACTGAAGATTGTAGGTAGCATAGATTTATAGAAAGATTTTAGTTACTGGCTGAGAAGCTGTATGTAACATTGGACTCCATTGTGAATCCATTGAAACCCCAAACTTCAGCCAATAAAATTTCGATGTCCTATTCATTTTTTGGTTTCTGATTGCAATGACATGGATACTGATTGATAGTTTTGTATAGTTTTTGCTGTAACTCCATTTATGTCACAGTCATTGTCGTTTACCATTCACATCTATGTAAGTTTACAATCGGTTTCTGATATTCTTTTTCGAGCCCTTTAGAAGAAATCTACTTCGAAGGAAAATAGACTATCAAATAAGTTGAAGATGCAGTTTTTTCTTATTGTATTGATCAAAATATCCAGTTGAAGATGCAGGTTCAGATTTCCATACTGAACCTGTCAACTTTAAGTCACTATAAGAAGTGTTATATTTTTAAAATTTAAGATAAAAAAGGCTATTCATTACAAATTTTCAAAATTTTATTTATGAACGTTTCAACAACGGGAAGGATACTAAGTAATCATTGAAAAACTTGTGAGTTTTAATCATATTTGGTTACATGTTCCTTCCAAATTTTCAGTTGAAACTGGCTAAACGATCTTTCTTAGATGTTCAATCACAAGCCAATTTCTGTTTACATTTTTAATAAGATCTTGATGCTACTTTACTACATTTCTTTTTAAACAATGTCTTGTTAAAGGGATGTATTATGTATCTTGATCTTTTAAGTCTATTTGGTGATCTTGTTAAAAAACAATATTACATTAGGGCTTATCTCAATTGACTGATGAATGTTAAAGAGAGGCTCAGAAGCTGTGAATATAGAAATTCACATTTCAGATTGAATATGAACATTTCTTAGCTTGATCTACTTTTACTTGGCCAATGCCCTTAATAAATGAACTTATGCAACTTAAAAGATAATTCCAGATTTCATCATTTATACAATTTGGTTATTTTTGAAAAATATATAAAGAAAGAGGACAAAAATCAATCTTTTAACCCTATACAATAACCATAGATATCCATTGTAACTTTTTTTTTTTTTTCATTGATACCCATCGTAGCATTTGTTGTAATGTTACAAGAGCAATCATAATTTTCCTTTTTCTTTTAATTAAAAAAGGCTTTGATTTTCCAAAGCAATGGTAAACCAGATGGGGAAAAGAAAACTTTAAACATGAAAGAAAGAGGAGAAGATTTGGTGTTTGTGTCAGGGAGAGTTTGAATATGGTTTCAATGTACAAAACAGAACAAGTTATGTTGGATTCCCTTTGATACAAAAAATGAACCATGATGAGACCAAACGTCATTACTCTTCAGCACAACATATAGAATGAGAAAACTAAAACAAATGTGATGGTACACTTTCAACAAACATGAAGGCCTCAGGGATTTTTCGGGTAAGACGACGATATCACGATCATTCTCCTATGCTAATCTAATCAGAATGAAAAGAATTGTTTGGCCTATAATAAGAAAGCAGATTCTATATTCATTCTACTTACAACACCTCCAAGCCGATACCGAGTACAACGGACGATCTTGCCAGCAAATCATCACACAACCATTCTCTTCCTTCATCCTATAACCATCACAACCATACCCCTGCAGCAGGCTCCGCGCCTGCAGCATGCCATAATAACTCAAAGACACATGCCTGAACCCTGCGAGATCGAATCGTTGACTCCATTTCTCACGCTTTTCGTGTCGTTCCTTCCTTTCAGCTCCCTCACAAGCTATAATGTTCTTGATCTCTTCCCCAAATAGCATCTTTTCCAACTTCAACCTCTCCAGGGATGTTCTTGACATGTTAGATTCCAAACAGTCAAAAATAGCTGCATATGTGTGGAGAGCCTCCAGTAATCTGTCCATAAGCGTCAAACCATTATGGTTAGAATCTTGTTCTGTTACGACCATCACCTTTGGCGTCAAACTCCACAATCCATTCAAAAAGCTCTCGATCTTCGTTGCATTGGCTTGAGACAGTGCTGATGAGGAGACCGAATCCGGGCTTGGACTGCACCCATTAACCAAATCCTTGTCGAGTAACTCGCTCAAGGTGGTTTGGTTCAGGTGTGGGTACCTTGAGTATTGAACTCCATTTGCACTCTGTGCTGCTGATGGAGATGGCTTTTGCAGGACTTCATTATCAGAGCCCAAAAGGGTGTGCAACTGAAGAACTGAGTTGATAGCCAGGGCCTCCCCAGTTTTCACACGAAGCTTTTCCATATCAAGATCCTCCAATTGACTGATAACCGAATTGAATTGAAACGGGATATCCAATTTTTCGGCTTCTTCGGTCAGCCTTCTAGCCATTTGATCCAGAACCTCTTTCTGTGGATGAACCCCAGTGATTCTCAAATGGGGAGGTCCTTCAGGCCTGACACTCAAAACTTGCAAAAGTGCTAGCCACTGAGCAGTTTCCTTGGCATTGAGATCAATGATATGAATCATCTTTTCCCCCTCCATGGCTTCAACAATAGCCTGATTAGTAAGCACAAAAGCCAACTTGAGGAATGGAAACATTTCAAAAAACAGTTTCTTAACAAGAATCTCCTCTGAAACCATTGGTATCTTTGTGGAGTTGAAGGCCTTGTAAAGACCAGGCCAACTTTTGAGGATTCGATCGGCCAGAGCCTCGGCAAAATACGCTGCAATCCGCTGCATTGTATCACCATCAGCAGAAGCAAGATGGGATATTTGATCAAGAGCAAGATTAGCACTGTCAAGGCTGCCAACAGCCACATGATTTGCACAGGTAAGCAACAAATGGATCAGATACAAGCCCCTCTCCTCAGATTTGAGCTCTCTAAGCCATGGATATGGAGAACCCAATTTAGGTGAAAGAGACATCATTGTGAAGAACTGGAGAGGGGAGGAAGTTATGGAGGATGTGCCTTCGTCTTGAAACATTGTTCAATGCACTGAACAGAACCAACGTTTTGGAACAGAGGAGCAACAGATAGACTATGATTTTTCAACAGTCAACTTCACAGAAACCAGTAGTTTCTTATGGATATTGCACACACAACACAAGAACCAACTTGCATGAACCAAAGAGAGCGAAATCCTCAGTTTTCCTCATCATTTCTCAGAGAACTCATAGGAGATGGTACAATCCAAGAAATGAAACAGATTAAACATGAGAATGAGGACTAAAGGGCAAAAGACGAAAAGGGTTTGTTGCTGAGAATAATTACACAAACACAAACTAGAGAGAGAGAGAGAGAGAGAGAGAAAACAAAAACTCAAAAGGGAAACACAGAAGAAGATAGTCAAATGGGTGAGTGGAAACAGAAGATTTCAATCAAAATATCACCATAAACAAACTAGTTAAGCAACAGGAATCAGTTTACCAGAGCAGAAGACGACCAAGAAAGAAGAAGAAGAAGAAAGGAAGTTTGAACCAAACCAAAAGACTGATGAATCAAGAAGAGCTTACTGGGTTTTGTAAAGAATGAAAAACCCAGATGAAATTTGGGGGGAAAATCCAAAATCCAAAGTGTCGGTACTTTAATCTTTCAGAGTCCAGAAAAGGGTTGCGAGTGTGGGTGGGTTTCCTCTGTTTCCACCATCGGTCTGGTTTCAATTCAATTAAAGCTCTGTTTTGAAAAGGCTCCTCTCTCTCTCTCTCTCTCTTTCTCAGTCCTCCATGAGATGACTACGTTGTCGACAAAGCGTGGTGGTATGATCGTTTTGTCGTCATTGATTTCTTGTCCTTTACTCTAAAGTGGGGAATATGGAATTTCTGAGAAGCTGAGCCTCCTGTTTTCTTCTTGCTCGAAAGGGGTGAAAAAATTCAACCATTTGAGAAATTATGAAACCAGGTTTGTGGTTAATAGTTTTGAATCCTTAGATATGTAATAAAAAGAAAAGATGGACATATTGTAGTTGGTAACTTTACATCTCCTTCAAATCTATGTTAATAGGCGACATAGATTTTCAAATCCAAATTCAATTGAATGTATGAGAAAGAAAAGACTTCACAATATGCCTAACAATTTTGCACTAATAGGTCTATGAGATATGAGATAAAAAGTAAGAAGTAGTTCAAATTTATATAAGATAATTATTAAGAGCTATAGGGTCTGTTTGGCCCACTGGTTATTACAACCCGTGTTATAATAACTTGTGAAATATTTTCTTACCTCAAACATGATTATTATAACCTCCAGATTTATCTTCTCTCTACATTTTAAATAATATTATATGTTTCATGACTATAATAACTTCATGATTATTATTATAACTTAGCACAATGTACCCAAACAAACAACCTCATAGAGTGCAAAAAGATATACTTTCGATCTATATTTAGAGATGTTTAGGTTGTGACAACTCTATTGAATAATTTTTTGTTCTATATTTTTTATAATAAGGTTGAATTTGGGATCTCTCTCTTTGTGGGTAAAGTTGTGTTTTAAAGGAAGTCACTTTACTTGTATTTTGTCTTGATATTGAGTGGAAAGGGAATCAAGGGGGGTGGGCTTTTAATATTCCCAAAAGAAGGATAAATCCAAAGAGGTTATAACAAAGACAAAAGGATACCCATTGTTGGGGTTTGTTTCTTAGTGGGGTAAGTGATGGGAAAAATGCAAGAAAGTTCAACCAATGTGCTTCCAAAACCAAAATTTGTTTTGTTTTGTTTTCAATTTGGCAATGACAATACATTTTGTATTATCTTCCCCTCTATTAAGACAAAAGGACATGGTGGTTAAGCTATCTTCCAAAAACAGATACTACATTTATCCCTACTTGTTGACTCTATAGGCCCTTTTCAAAAAAACAAAAAACACCCATTATTTCTTTTGTTTCTTTTTCTTCTTACAACTTGCAACTATTTTAACTCTAAAATAAATCAAAGAGTTATGTTAATACTTGGGTTTGTTTGAAGAAATGAGTTGCACCCAGGAGTTAGTAAGTCTAAAGAGTTAGTCGATAGTTCTAAGTCTAGGCTTTTTGGTGCGGACTTGAGATATTTCTATATCCTTTTTCTATAAATGTTTCAAAATTTCATTATTAAGCATGTGTTCTCATGAATTCTAAAATTGAGATTTTTTTTTATTCATTTAGGTATATTTTACATATTTCTTAATTTTTTTTAACAAAATACCCTATATATTTTTTTTCAATATCTCTCACATTAATTATTATTTAATAAAAGAAAGTCCTACAATAATTTTTAAATATTGCATGTGCTTTGGAAAGATTTTAATCCATTAATTTAAAAATATTCAAATAAATTAAACTTCAAATTTTTTTATATTTTATCTCTCAATCTTTCAAACAAAATAGATTTGTTTAAGTCAATCCTAAAATTAAGATTTTAAAAATTATATTATTTTATGAATATTTTACAATTTTGTTAAAGATTTATTTTTTTGTTCAATTTTGAATTTTAATTTAAGATTTGATTTCAAGCTTAATAAAAGTTATAATAAAGATTTTGTTTTTCTTACTAATCAATCTAATGAATTATCTAAAGTTTGATTAATTTTAAAATAGTATATTATTTGAAATTTTAAAACAACTCAGTTTAAAATAAAATATCAAAGATTTATGCTATTTTAAAATAATTAAGTCCAAAATGTATATATTTTTTTAACACCATTCAAAAAATGAATATCAATATATACTTTTGTTCAAAATACAATATATTTATGTTACTTATAGTAATAATTTTACTTTATTAAGTTTGGAATGAGAAACCATTTATCTTTTACTTAATTTGAATAGGATTAGTTTGAAAATAAAAATTTATTAATATGTTAATCTTTTTAAATACTAATTTTTTATACGGTAATACAAGTTTTTTTAAAAATATATTTTTTTTCAATCATAAAATTATATATATTTTTGAGTTGTTAATTAAAAAAACTTGAAAAAGATAAGATTGTTATTTGTTATAAGTAATTTTAGTTTAAATTAAAAAATAATGGTAGATAACATAGGGATGAATTGAGATAGAAAATTGCCAACAAGAGCGTAGCTCAACTGGCATCAAGTAAGACTTGTGACCAAGAGGTCATTGGTTCAAATCCTCCCACCCCCAAATGTTGATGTACTCAAAAAAATAAAAAAAAAATGAGATAGGAAAATTGTTATAATTAAAAATTTTATTATGTGGTACTATAATTTATATTAAAACTTCAATTTAAATAATAATATCATATCTACACTATTCTTATATAATATATATTTAAAAAATAAAATGAAAAAGGAAAAGAAAAATATTTTTGTTAAAAAATTTATTAACATTATAGGACAGAAATAAATAAACAATTATTACTCTATAATTAATAATTAATAATAATGATGAGAAAATTGATATAAAAATAAAGAAAATTAAGAAATTTTTAAAAATTATATAAAAAATGAGAGAGAGAGAAAGGAGAGGGGAGAGGGGAGAAGAGGAGATAGGAGTGAGGTTATGAAGAAAAAAATGATAGAAAGTTTTGGAACCCATAATGGAGAGTTGAAAAAGGGGTTATAAAATTATGGAGCTCACAATAGGGAGTTGGACGACAAGTTAATAGGTTTTGGGGACCTGCCGTAGGAGTTAAATATCCATGGGCCAAACAAGGAGTTGGAGGAGTTATTACTCATCCCAACTCCACTTCCCCCAACTTTCCGATCCAAACACCCCAGGGGAAGATCCACGAAGGGTTAAGGGGCACATATGTGGGGATAAAAATGAATGTTGCTTAAAAGAATGGAAGAATTTGCATACCGTGTGCATTCGAGAATGAGTAAAATATAGAAAAGTGCAATTGGAATCAATACAGAACCGATTCAAATGAAGAACATGCTTCGAAGAGTAAATCGAAGTCGTCTAGAATCTAGACGAGGCCAACTAACCCATGTTGATCGAGGTCGGCTAACACATGGGCGAAGAGGACCACGAGGAAGCCAAGACCGACCAGATCGATCAAGCCACTCGAGTTAAAAAACGACTAGATCAACACCAACAAGAAAGCAAGGTAAGCCGAATAAATGGAACAAAATTCGTCATATATATGACATAAAAAAAACCAAGCTAAAATGCCTCGAAATCGAGGTCAAGACGGAGGAAAAGATAAAACCTTGATCAATGTAAAGAAAGAACCGATTTACGAACCATGATCGAAGAAAAAAAGCGATAGAGAGCCTTGGCAGAAGTCGAGGCGAACAATCCTTTAGGTACTAAAGCGACATATTTGAGAAGTATCATCGAGTGAAGAAACTAAAGCGACATATTTGAGAAGTATCATCGAGTGAAGAAAACAACAAAGAGTCTAGACCAAGGCCAATTTTAAGATTGAGATCGAGGCCAATTTTGTAGTTGAGGTTGAAGCCAAGAAAAATTCTGAAGTCAAAGATGAAGTGAATAGTCTGCCATGGAAGGCAGAATTATTAAAGATTCAAAGCGAGCTAGACCATTTACAAGGAATGTTTGATATTGAAACTTTGATAAAACAGATAGATCCACCTTTTAATGATTAAGTCATGAATGTAAAACTACCTCCCACATTTAAAATTCCAAAAATCAAATGCTAGGAAACAATGACCATATAGTACATTTGGATATGTACAGATCATGGATGAAACTTCATGGAGTGGAAGATTCAATCAAATGCAGAGTCTTCTCATTCACTCTAGTAGAACCAACAAGAAATTGGTTTCACAATATAAAAAGAGGATCTACAGGTTCGTTCAAGGAATTGACTCGAGCATTCGTGTCACAGTTCTTAAGAGAAAGAGATCAACGCAAGTCAGAAACTCACCTGTTTTCCATCAAACAAGGATCCAAACAAACCCTACGAGAATATATTACTCGATTCACTGGTGAAGCCTTATATGTTGAGGATTGCATTGATGAGTAGCATTGATGGTCATAGATGGACTCAGAGATTGAAGACTCATAAAATCTTTGGGAAAGAGAAAATTCACATCATGTGTAGAGTTCATCACTCGAGCTCAAAAGTATATACGTGCAGAATAATTGTTTCAAATGAATAAAAAGAATGATGGTCTTGAAAAAAGATCAAATTAATCAAATGAAAGAAAAAACCAAGTGAAATATTACAAGTGGTCAAGAGACATAAGATGAATGACTAGAAACCAAGTTTGAAAAATACACCCGAACATCAGTTCCATTTGAACATATTCTAATGCAGGTACACCATTTTGAAGCGACCTAATAAGATGAAAACATGATCAAACAAAAGAGATAGACAAAAATATTGTCTCTACCATGAAGATCATGGACATATGACATGAGACTGCTTCCAACTGAAGGATGACATTGAGGCTCAAATCCGAAATGGCTTTGATCTACGTGCTGGAAAGAGGTCAAGGCTGACTCCATAGGAGGTCGAGGATGACCTCATTGAAGGTTAAGGTCGAACCCAATTTCCATCATATATAGTTAGATTAGTTTCTTTTTTTTTAATCAAATTATGTTTGTTGAGCTTAGATTCATTAAATTTAATTGATAAGTTAGTAAGTATCATGTAATATGCTAGGTTAGTCATTACTTATTTTAAGTTGATCAATATCAATACAAGTTATGGAATACATAATTCTAATCCAGTTAATACTCTTTCAAGTATCAAATTCAATCAATACAACACGTTAAACTTGGCCAAAAGTTAAAAGCATGAAAACCATCAACCAACACATAACATATCAAGTAAAGTCGAGTACAAATTAATAACTAAAACAAAATATCCATGGGCTACAATAATTTCCTAATTATGAAATTAGCTACCTCACTAAAAATAGACTAACTTTATGTCCAAATCTCATAAAACCAAGTACAAACCAAAGGAAAAGGGAAGAAAAAAACTCTAAAGTTCTCGCGTCAATCCTCATAATCGAGCCTCGTCACGATCTACAGCTTGAACTCTCATCCTTCGCCTTCCAAGAACAATCTTCCAGCCCCACAAGAGTGTAGAAATCGAGTTTAAGGTAAATTTGGTCCCAAAAACGGCTTCCCCCTCGAATGGCATCATAATGGTGTATTTATAGGAAATTGACACAACGTTGAGACGCTAGGGACAGCGTCGCAACGCTGTGCCGTAGAGCGCACACACTTAAGGAAATATGAAGTAGCTTTGAGACGCTACACACAACGTCTCAATACTACGCACTTTTTGACGGAGACAACACGTGTTTGCAGCATCTCAACGCTTCCTGTGCGGGAATTCACAATGGATCTTTAATTTGTATGGCTTATCAACGTTGAATTTGGCGTTTCAATGCCTTGATCTCGAGTTTTATTGTCATGTTGGCTTCTCTTCTTCACTTTAGCTTTACCTTTTATGCTCCATTAGTTCCAATTAAACTATAATGCTTCAAATTGTCCAGTTTTGCTCATTTTTGCTCAAAACCTAAAATTAATCAGTATAAACCCATGAAAGCTCTGAATTGATTGTAAAACTAACAAAGTGTAAGTCCAAGGATAGCACATTTTATGTGCTATCAATGATCCAAGGCTCATCTTGGAATCGTTGAACTTGAGAAAATCCAAAGTCAAACCATATTTTGGATCAGTCCAACAACAGAGGAATGAAGAAGGAATTAACTGAGGCTTAGAATGGACCAAAGAAGAGATTGGGCCACAACGATCGAACCTCGTCCTCAGTCGAGGAGTCAACATTTCTCGACAGGCATGTGTCATGTGTGCTCCATATCCTTGATCTCATTTGGTTCATTCTTATTCAATCTTCCTTCGGATGGAGTGAAAAGTAAAAAATATCCCTATATTTTCTTCACGTGTTTTTCATTATGAAGTTTATCAGTAGTCTTATCACTGGTATATTATTAATAGGTTAACGATATATCTAATAAAGAGTAAATAATTTATAGATTACTATATACTCATATGAAGTACATCATGAGTATGTCAATGACTCGCATATTATATAGGCATAATATAGAGTATATCACAGGTACACCACTGATATACTTTATTTCTAACGATTGTTGTTCAATATGAAGTTTGTCAGTAGTCTATCAGTGATATACTACTGATAGATCAATGATATACTTAACATAGAGTATATTATTAATATACTATTGATATACTTATATGAAGTTGATCACGACTATATCAATAACTTGCATATGATATATGCTCATTTCACTAATATACTCAATGTTAGGTATATCAGTAAAATGAACCTATCTAAAATGAAATATATAGAGATATACCAAATATGCAAAATATCTTTGATATGCAATGGATATGTATAAAGTATATTTTTAATTGATATATCTAAAAAAAGTATATCAGTAGTATAAAGTAATATACTACTAATATACTTCGTTTTAGGTAAATATCAATTGATGGATATACAAATATAAAGTATATCAAACATACTACTTATATATCAAATATAAAGTAGGAATTATAATGGGTAGCAGAAAATATTGAGATAGCTACAAATTTTGCTATGGTTTTTGAAGATTTGCAAATATAGCAAAAAAAAATTTAAAAACTAAATTTTCATTTTTATTATTCCATTTTTACCCTCATTAGTATATCAGCAAATATATCAATAGTATATCTGATATACTTTATATTTAGTACATCAATAGTACATCAGTAATATATCTAATATATTTTATCTTTGATATATAAATCAACTTATATTTAGATATTTTGCATATTTGGTACATTACTAGTATATCTAACATAGAGTATATCAGTAATATATCAGTACTATGGTTCGTTATTATTATTAATTATTATTTGAATAATGGTTGGTTACTTTGATGAATATTGTATCATTCATTTACTACTGATATAGTGTATCAACAAAAAATTATTAATAAAGTAAAAAACTAAAATAAGGTATATCATTGGTATACCATTGATATTCCTTATATTACATATATCTCATTTTACTGATATATTAAGTAAAGTATATCAGTAGTTTATCGATAATATACTTCATATTAGATCAATATGATATACTGAATATAAATTGTTGTTATACTCTTGATATACTTTATATTAGCTATTTTTTATATAATGTTTATAAATTGAGTATTGAAAATTCAACTTCATTGATATATTTAAATAATATACTTAAATTACGTACGTTAATATTATATAACTGATATACTACATATTAAGTATATCAAGAATATATCAACAGTTTATCACTGATGATATACCCCTGATAGACTATTGATAGATGTCATATTGCAAACATGGGGATGAAACGTGAAGGTTATTTTAGATATTTCATAAACTCGTTGACACACCCACAATTTAAAAAAAAAAAAAAACTAATGACATGCCCACAATTGGGTTTTCTTCTTTTGCTAAAATTGTGCAACTCCCCCTATAAAGTATTACATCGATGAGGATAGAATTGGAATAATAAAAAAATAGAGATCAAATTTTAAAATCTTTTTGCTATATTTGCAAATCTAAAAAATGATGACTAGATTTGCAAATATCCTAATAATAATTAGTAAATATATGAGTGATTTATCATTACCAACTTGAGCATAGCTCAACGGTAAAGGTATTGATAATCCTTTCTAAATGTTGAAGGTTCAAATCTTCACCTTCACATTTATTATAAGAAAATATATACATATATTATCTTAACTATTGAGCTATGCTCGTGTTGGCAAAAAATTATTTGCAAAAATTTTGATTTAAAAAAACAATCCAAGCTCAACTAATTGAATTCTATTGTAAACAAATAAATGTAAATGCCCTATTCCACGTGGTTTTTAATATCATGGCACATGGCAACTCTTCCATAGCTAGTGTCCTTCATGTGTCCATTTATTACCAATACTTAGTGTCCTTCATGTAACTCATCCCTATTGCTTATAAATAGTGACTTTTGGTGGAAGAATAAAAATGCATCAATTGGTGAAATTTTCTCCAATATTTTCCATTTTCTCCCACTTTCTTATTTTAGTCTTAATTTAATTTTGCCATAAATTTCCACTATCTTTAATATTATATTATATTATATATAATCCAATTTATATTTCCATTTCCATTTCCAATTATTATTATTATTATTATTATTATTATAAATATATTATATTAGTATTTAAACATTGGTAAAATTATACCCGGTTTTCATCCTATTTTTACAACACGTTATCAGCACGAAACTCTGCCGATTTTTCCACTGAAGGTAGGTCCTCCGGGTAATCTATTTTTTTAATAATAAAATGTTATTTTGCATGTTTAATTAATTTCCTAATGTAAATGCAATTTCTTTTTATATAGTATTACTATGAAAAATCTTGCAAAATTAGAATTTGCAGCCTTGGATATTAATGGAAATAACTACTTGTCATGAGTCCTTGATGCTGAGATCCATTTAGACTCCATGAATCTTGGAGAAACAATTAAAGAAGAAAATGATGCATCAAATCAAGAAAAAGCGAAAGTCATGATCTTCCTTCGCCATCATCTTCACGAGGGATTGAAAATGGAGTATCTTACAATAAAAGATCCCTACATTCTATGGCAAGGCTTGAAAGAAAGGTATGATCATCAAAAAACAGTTATTCTTCCAAAACCTCGTTATGATTGGATGCACCTGAGGCTGCAGGACTTCAAATCAGTAAGTGAATATAATTCTGCACTATTCAGAATTAGTTCAAAATTAAAATTATGCGGAGAAATGATTACCGATGTTGATATGTAAGACATTCTCCACTTTTCATGTCTCGAATATGCTCCTGCAGCAGCAATATCGAGAGAAAGGCTTTAAAAGATATTCATAACTAATTTCATGTCTTCTCGTGGGTGAACAAAATAACGAGCTATTAATGAAAAATCACGAATCTCGACCAACTGGAGCAACACCATTCCCTGAAGTGAATGTTGTGAATTTCAATAATCATGGTCGAGGTCGTGGTCGTGGTCGAGGTCGAGGTCGGGACCGCGGTAGAGGAAGAAATACCTATTTTCGTGGTGGGCATTATAATTTTAAGAAACTCACACGAACTGATGATCATAAAAGCAAGACTCCACAAGATAGGAGTTCAAAAGGTGATGAACATAAATGTTTTCGGTGTGGAATGATTGAGCACCGTCACGTGCACTGTCAAATGCGTCAAAGCAACTTGTTGATCTCTATCAAGCTTCCCTGAAGGAAAAAGGAAAAGGGAAGAATGTGGAGGTGAATCTTGCCATTCAAGAAGATGATGTGTTTGATCCCTCCAATATGGTGCATCTTGATGTGGCTGATTATTTTGAATCTCCTGGAGAGAAAATTGATGCAATCAAATAAGTAGAGGATGTTTTGTATGAAGATGTATAATTAAGTACTGTTTGTAATTATAATATATTTTTCTTGTTTTTGTATATATATTTAGGACTTTTTGTAATCGTTTTTCCTTTCTTATCAATGAAGAAATATGGACAATTTCAATAATTTGAGTAACCCGAAAATGAGCAATGAGGATTTATGTCTGGCAGACTGCACGACTACGCACACGATACTCATAAACAGAAAATATTTTTCTAAATTGACAATGTTGGAAGCAAAAATCAACATTATAGCAGGTTTTGCAGACCTGATTGAAGGTTTTGGAAAAGCAAGTTTTATCTTGCCTAGAGGAACAAAATTTTCAATTAATAATACTTTGTTCTCTAGCAAATCAAAGAGAAATCTATTGAGTTTCAAAGATATACGTAATAATGGTTATCATGTTGAAACTGATCATAAAAATAATATAGAGTGTCTCTATATCACATCTATTGTTTCACATGAAAAACGTATATTAGAAACACTGCAAGCTTTTTCTTCTGGATTATATTATACTCATATACGAGTAATTGAAAGTTATGCAACAATGAACCAGAAGTTCATGAATCCAGAAATATCCAGTGTTTGGCATGATCGACTGGGTCATCCAGGATCGATAATGATGAGGAAATTATTGAGAATTCACATGGATATCCTTTAAAGAACCAGAAGATTCTTCAATCCAATGAGTTGTCATGTGATGCTTGCTTTCAAGGGAAATTAATTATTAGACCATCACCAGTGGGGATTGAATCACCTACATTTTTAGAACGAATTCAAGGTGATATTTGTGGACCTATTAACCCACAAAGTGATCCATTTAGATATTTTATGGTATTAATTGACGCATCCAGCAGATGGTCACATGTATGCTTATTATCAAGTCGAAATCTTGCATTTGCAAGATTACATGCTCAAATAATTAAGTTAAGAGCACAATTTCCTGATTATAAAATTAAGACAATTCGACTTGATAATGTTGGTGTACATCTCAAACTTTTAATAATTATTGTATGTCAATTGGGATAAGTGTTAAACATCCTGTAGCTCATGTTCATACACAAAATGGTCTAGCAGAATCATTTATAAAACGTATGCAATTAATTACAAGACCATTTCTTATGAGAGCTAAATTTCCTACATCGGTCTGGGGTCATGCTATTTTACACGCCGCATCATTATTACGTATTAGGCCGGTAGCCTATAATAAATATTTCCCCATGCAATTAGCTTACGACCAGCAGCCAAATCTATCCCATCTGAGAACTTTTGGATGTGCAGTATATGTTCCAATTGCTCCACCACAACGTACTAAGATGGGTCCTCAAAGGAGGTTAGGAATATATGTCGGATATGATTCCCCATCAATTATTAAATATCTTGAACCCCTGACGGGTGATGTATTTACTGCACGATTCGCTGATTGTCATTTTAATGAAACAAATTTTCCAACATTACGGGGAGGAATTAAGAAGTTGGAAAAAGAAATTACATGGAATGCATCATTATTATCTCATTTAGATCCTCGTAGAGATCAATGTGAACTTGAAGTTCAAAAGATAATTCATTTGCAAAATATAGCAAATCAATTACCAGATGCATTCACAGATGCTAAAAAGGTGACTAAATCATATATACCAGCAGCAAATGCTCCATCAAAAATTGATATCCCAAAGGAACAAGTTGTCAATAATGAGTCTGGAGCACGCCAGAAGCGTGGTAGACCTATGGATTCCAAAGATAAACATCCTCGAAAAAGAAAAGTAGTTGAGAATCAAAATGATTCGATAAAAGGTATGGATGTTCCAGAAGAAATCCAAGATACAACTACTCAAAAGAGTATTGAGGAAAATCAAACGCTTGAGGATAATAATGAAATTTCTATAAACTATGTTACAACAGGAAAGAGATTGAACCGAAATGATATCATTGTTGACAACATTTTTGCTTATTATGTTGCTCACGATATTATTCATGAAAGTGACGATTTTGATTCAAAATCTATCGAAGAATGTCAACGTAGAAAGGATTGGCCAAAATGGAAAGAAGCAATCCAAGCAGAGTTGAACTCACTTTCAAAGCGTGAGATTTTTGGACCAGTAGTCCTAACACCAGAAGGTGTCAAACCTGTGGGATACAAATGGGTATTTGTAAGGAAAAGAAATGAAAAGAATGAAATCACAAGACATAAAGCGAGACTTGTTGCACAAGGATTCTCGCAAAGGCCTGGTATTAATTATGAGGAGACATTTCTCCTGTGGTGGATGCAATAACGTTAAGATATTTGATTAGCCTGACTGTATATGAAAAACTTGATATGCATCTAATGGATGTAGTCACGACATATTTATATGGATCTCTAGATAATGACATTTATATGAAAATCCTGGAAGGATTTAAAATACCAGAAACATATGAATCAAGTTCTCGGGAATTATATTCAATAAAGTTACATAGATCATTATATGGATTAAAACAATCGGAATTAATGTGGTATAATCACACGAGTGAATATCTCATTGAAAGAAGGATATCAAAATAATCCAATATGTCCGTGTGTTTTTATAAAGAAATCTCAGTCAGGATTTGCTATTATAACTGTATATGTTGATGACTTAAATATAATTGGAACTTCTGAAAAGTTATCTAAGGTAATAGAATATCTTAAGAAAGAATTCGAGATGAAAAATCTTGGAAAAACAAAATTTTGCCTTGGTTTGCAAATTGAACATTTAGCAGATGGGATATTTGTTCATCAATCAACTTATATAGAGAAAATCTTAAAAAGATTCTATATGGATAAAGCACATCCATTGAACATTCTAATGGAGGTTCGTTCACTGGATGTAAAGAAAGATATATTTCGACCTCGAGATGATAATGAAAAACTACTTGGTCCTGAAGTACCATATCTTAGTGCAATTGGTGCACTTATGTATCTAGCTAATAACACAAGATCATCACGGTCACTTCTTCGAATCATACTGAAATCCTCGCAATTCACGAGGCAAGTCGAGAATGTGTATGGCTAAGATCGATGACACAACACATTCGTGAGACGTGTGGCTGGTCTTCGAGTAAACCTCTTCCAACAATATTATACGAAGACAACACAACGTGTATAGCTCAAGTCAAAGGGGGATATATTAAAGGAGATAGAACAAAACATATCTCTCCAAAGCTTTTCTACACTCATGACCTTGAAGAAAATGGCGACATCTTAGTACAACAGATTTGTTCGAATGATAACTTGGCGGACATATTTACAAAGGCATTACCAACTACAACATTTGAGAAATTGGTTCAAAGTATTGGGATGCGACGACTCAGAGATCTCAAGTGATGTCATCACGAGGGGGAGTAAATTATATAAAATATGTACTCTTTTTCCTTCACTAGGGTTTTTTATCCCATTGGATTTTTCCCTAGTAAGGTTTTAACGAGGCATACTTTATATAAAATGAGCATTTAAGGGGGAGTATTGTAAACAAATAAATGTAAATGCCCCATTCCACATAGCTTTTAATATCCATGCCACATGGCAACTCCTCCATAGCCATAGTGTCCTCCATGTGTCCATTTCTAATCAATGCTTAGTGTCCAAATGTACCAACTCATCCCTTGCCAAATTGCCTATAAATAGTGGCTTTTGGTGGAAGAATAAAAATGTCTCAATTGGTGAAATTTTCTCCAATCCTTTCCATTTTCTCCCACTTTCTTATTTTAGTCTTAATTTAATTTTGCCATAAATTTTCACTATCTTTAATATTATATTATATTATATATATTCCAATTTCTATTTTCATTTCCAATTATTATTATTATTATTATTATAAATATATTATATTAGTATTTAAACATTGGTAAAATTATATTCGGTTTTCATCCTATTTTTACAACAATTTCTCCCAGTTTTGTTTATTGCATCTGTTTCACTTTTTCTTCTATCATCATTTATAAAAAATGGAGTATATGAAAATTTTAGTTCTAACTTTTAAATCTCGATGTTTTTTTTAAACATTAAATCTCGATGTTACAAAAAAAAAAGTTGAGATAATTTTTTAGAAATATCAATTAGTGGATATTTTATAAAAATTTTAAAATTAGCTGTAACGCCCCTACTTTTCTATGATCAAATCCCTAGGGACATTACTACGCATGCATGCATTTATAGGCCGAGAAATAGAAGGAACTTAAAAGAAATTTCCATTTAACTTAAATAGTTCCAGGGATCCCAAACAAAAACAAAACATTCAAATCATTTAAAACATCATGTCAGTTTGGCCTATTAAAAACTGTAAGTAAGTTTAACTTCAAATAAAAACCTAAAGACAACAATAGTTCAATAAAAGTATGCGGAAAATTATCTTTGGTTCCCATGGTCCTAATCACGCTCTCTCACACCACACGCCCGCACGTCCTTCCTTTACCTGAAAAACATTTTTAAAGAAAGGGTGAGTATTGCATGAACAATACCCAGTAAGTAACCTCGCTACCGAGGTTTGGGATATGCATACACATACAATCATGATCTTTAAACTCATTCATAACATACATAGATGGGAATTAAAACTTTCTAGAGTTGCGTGTCTTTAATCCATGGTCGCATAGTAATTGTCGAACCTTTAATCCATGATCGCTCATTCGGTTGCCGTGTCTTTAATCCATGGCTATTCATTCAGTTGCCAGGTCTTTAATCCATGGCTATTCATTCAGTTGCCAGGTCTTTAATCCATGGCTATTCATTCAGTTGCCAGGTCTTTAATCCATGGCTATTCATTCAGTTGCCAGGTCTTTAATCCATGGCTATTCATTAAATTGCCAGGTCTTTAATCCATGGCTACATATAATTGTGAGGGGCCGATGGTCATCCCGAGTCATTTCAATGATCTCGGGATAACCAATGTCCACACTATACAATAATTCATTTCGTGACATACTAATCATGCATAAGGTCCCATCAGTCACAAAATCATGGTGTACATATCACAAATAACATCATCAACATATCATTCATACTTTCTCATGGACAGTGTGAAATATCATACTTTTGTAATAACACGAAACATTCTCATACTCACTACTGTCCTATTTTCACATGAAATAATGGGATCTTTATACATAACATACGAGAATACTTTCACATAAAATAATGATTCATTTTCACATAATACATCGGAATATTTGCACATAAAATATCACGTATTCTCAAAATAATATCTGTGGATTTTCATGTGGAAAAATATGAACTGTTTCACATAAAATCATAAAAATCATTTTCATTTACCCCCAATTAAAAGTTCGGCACGAGGTCCCTTACCTCGAACTTCGATTTCTCTCCAAAACCTAATCGAACTCCCTGCTTATCCTCCCTTTAGTGAAACCTGATTCACACCATAATTTCCGAATTAAACTCCGAGTATTCACTAAACCCTAATCATGCGATACCCTAAATGCTGCACTAAAATGTCGTGTCTCGCTTACCTCGAGCTTAAAGCTAACACCAACTAACTCTTAGTCTGTTGTGACGATCCACCTCCAATCTCGCTCCGGTTTGTCTCCTACAAGAATGCGTTCGAACCCGTAACCTAATTCTCAATCAAACGTTTAATCATACGGTAGATCGCACAGTTTCCAATTAAGCATGAAATTGAAATCGATTGCTCACCGGCTGAACTCGATGCTATTGGATGGTTGCTGGTCGGCGTGATTACTATCGGTAGTGCCGATCAATCAGAGGCAGCAAACGGAAGTTAGCGTGAACATCCGGCAGCTCGGCGGCAAGAGGACCTGCGCTTTGCTTGCGCGCGAGGGTTGGAACACCGGACGGCGGCTGGAGCGTGCGTGGTCGGCGGCGTAACGACTGAAGACAGCAGCTTGCGGATCGGCGTTCGTCTGATCGTGCTCTCCTCTCACCGACGAGTGGCTGATGAAGCGAGGAGTGCGGCTGGACAACCCGAGTTCACGAGCAGTGGCGGCGCAAGGCTTCTTGCCGCTCAACCGCGTCGGCGCCAGCGGTTTGGGCGGAAATCCGCGGCGGTGGAACTCCGACAACGGTGATCGGCAAGGTGAGGTCCGGCGGTGGCGGCTTGCGGCGATTCAGAGATACGATCTTTGTCGAACTCGGCCGCGCGCATCGAGCTCACGATCGGGGTTCGCGAGAGGTGTTCGCGTGGGAGGCGGGGCGTCTTGGTACCGTGGTCGATCAGGAGGTGGCGGCGCGAATCCGGTGACTAGCGTGCTCGGCGGTAGGGATGACGACCCCGTCAGCAAACTTCGTCCTCGAATCGCCGCGTGAGTGAGTGGTAGTCGCGATCGAGGGTTGGTTGAGACTAGGGTTTTTGGTTGTGCAATCTGAAGAAGAAGACAATTCCTTTCCTAGGGTTAGGGTTAGGGCAAAATAAGAGAAAGAGGAGGTGTTGGTGGCTAGGGTTAGGGTTTCCTTTGCCTTTGTAGACTAATAAGGAGCTTAAATACTAGTTAATTAGGTTAAATCAATAAAACATTAATCACCAAAATGCCATTGTCACTTCCTTTTTCCTTTAATCATTAACAAGGTGCATCCGATCCTAGGGAAAAATAATAATTAACGATAGAACGTCATATACAAAAATTAAGTAGTACCTGCGGTGGCGGTCGTCACAATCTTCCCTCCTTAAGAACTTTCGTCCTCGAAAGTTCCTATTCTTGGAATAATTCAGGATATTTAGCGCGTACTTCCTCTTCTCGCTCCCAGGTAGCTTCTTCCGTGCGGTGGTTCTGCCACAACACTTTAACTAAGCTGATCTCGCGGTTACGGAGGGTCTTTCGATCTCTTGCAATAATCTGTACCGGTCGCTCGCCATAACTCAAATCTTCTGCCAACTGCAATGGTTCGAAGTCTATGACATGAGTCGGGTCTGGGACGTACTTTCTCAGCATGGAGACATGAAATACATTATGGACCGCTGCAAGAGAAGGCGGCAGTGCTAATCTGTAGGCCACTGCACCAATCCTCTCTAAAATTTCAAATGGTCCGATGAATTGCGGACTCAACTTCCCTTTACGGCCAAACCTTAGAATTCCTTTCATTGGGGCCACCTTAAGAAACACGTGGTCCCCAACCTCGAATTCTAGGTCCCTTCGTCTCGTGTCAGCATAATTCTTTTGTCTGACTTGGGCGGTCTGCATTCGTGCCCTGATCTTTTGCATTGCCTCATTAGTGATCTCATACTAGTGCGACCCAACAATCGGCGTTCACCAACCTCCTCTCCCGAAACGGGAGTTCTGCAACGCGTCTTCCGTAAAGAGCTTCATATGGAGCCATTCCGATGGTCGATCGTAATCGTTATTGTAAGCAAACTCCATTAGATGCAATCGAGTGTCCCAACTACTGGAAATCTAAAGCGCGCGCTCGCAACATATCCTCTAATATCTCACGGTTTAAACGCCCGTCGCCCATCCGTGCTGTGGATGAAAGGTCATCTTGAGTTCAACTGCGACCCCAACGCTCTCTGTAAACTTCTCCAGAAGTTGGAGGTGAAACGTGGATCCCTGTCTGAAATGATCTTGACTGGGATTCCATGCAAACGGACTATCTCTTCCGTAAAAGTCGTGCCCACTTATCGTAGAATAGGTGGGTTTCCGGTATAAAATGTCTTGACTTTGTTAACTTTCCACTATGACCCAAATCACCTGTGTAACCTCGTAAAGTTCTAGGCAATCCAACTATGAAATCCATAGAGATCTCTCCCATTTCCACCGAGGTACATGTAATGGTTGCGGCAATCCTGCGGCCTCTGTCTGGGTGCCTTCACTGGCGACAAGTCAAACACTTGGCGACAAACTCGCCACGCGTCGCGCTTCATGTTGCACCACCAAAATGATCATTTGGATCTCGATACATCTTGATACTTTGCCGGATGCATAGAAAATGGTGAGTTGTGGGCTTCGTTCAAAATCTCGGTTCTCGACTTGTCATCGTCGACACACACAATCGTCCCCGAAATAGCAATCCTCCATCTGTGGATAGGGAAAACTCACAACTCACTGCAGATTCTTCTGCGATAAGTTTTTCCACTAACGAGGTCCACTTGCCGAGCCTCTATAATACGTTGCCTCAAGGTCGGTTGCAGCGTTAATCGGGCTAATCGGCCGTGTGGTCTTTCCTACTAGCACTGCAATTTCACTCGAGCAAACTCGCTCAGAACTTTCTGCGGCGTGCATCACTCGCGCAGCGATATGCATCGCTTCTCACTTGAGGGCATCGGCCACTACATTAGCCTTCACCGGGATGGTGCTGTATGTCAATATCATAATCTTTCACCAATTCCAACCATCTGCGTTGCCTCATGTTCAATTCCTTACGGGTGAGCAGATACTTGAGACTTTTATGATCTGTAAAAATCAATTTTCTCGCCATCTGAGTAGTGTCTCCAGTTTTTAACGCAAAAACCACTGCTTTGCTAATTCCGTGTCATGAGTGGGATAGTTCCTTTCGTGCGTCTTCAATTGTCGGGATGCATAAGCTATTACCTTACCGTCTTTGCATCGATCAAGATTGAACACCCAACCTTTGAAGCATCACTCAGTAAACCACAAGCTCCTCGTTCCCTCGGAATCTGTAAGAATCGGGGCCGACACTAATGCGTGCTTGAGTTCCCGAAACTCGCTTCACAAGCATCATCCCAAACAAAAGAGTTTCCCTTACGCGTCGGTGAGTCATAGGCATGGCTATCTTGGCAAAATCTCGTGCGAAACGCCTATAGTATCCTGCAAGACCTGAAAACTACGCACCTCAGAATCGTGGTGGACGAGGCCACCGCGTGTGACGGCCTCCACTTTCATTTGGATCAACAGAGACTCGACTTGCATACTACATGTCCTAGAAAAGATACATGCGAGCCAAAATTCACACTTGGAGAATTTTGCATACAACCTATTCTCTCTCGGTGTGAGTAAGACTTTCCTCAGGTGCATTTCATGTTCTTCATCACACATGGAGTATATCAATATATCATCGATGAACACAATCACGAACGTATCAAGAAACTCCTTGAACAAACGGTTCATCAAGTCCATGAAGGCGGCAGGAGCATTGGTCAGGCCAAACGGCATCACTGTGAACTCGTAATGCCCGTAACGTGATCTGAATGCTGTCTTAGGGATATCCCCCTCACTGATCCTCAACTGATGGTAGCCTGATCTCGGATCGATCTTAGAGAACACTCACGCTCCTTTGCAATCGGGTCGAACAAGTCATCTATCCTGGGGAGAGGATATTTGTTCTTGATTGTAACTTTATTCAACTCCCTGTAATCTATACACAGGCGCATGGATCCGTCTTTCTTTTTCACGAACAATACCGGTGCTCCCGAGGGTGAAACACTTGGGGCGTATAAACCCTTTGTCTAGCAAGTCCAGCTTGTACTTTTAGTTCTTTCAACTCTGCTTTGCCATTACATGCACGGGCCTTGGATATCGGGTCGTCCCAACTCCAATCCAATGTTAAAATCTACCTCCCACGACCGAGGTATTCCGGAGATCCTCGGGAAGGCGTCAGTAAACTCATTCACTCATCGCACCGATGTCACCGAGATCTCTGTGCACCTTGCATCTAGTATGCGAGCTAAGACACACCCAAGCTCCCGATGCAATAACTTTCGGCCTTAAGGCGTGAATACCTTAGCCTACTTCTGCGCTATAGTGCCTCTCGAACAGATAGGCAGTCGGTTAGGAGGAGTGAACACTACCTCCTTCCCCGGTTCCAATACAAGCATGGTTCTGCGCTAACCGACCCATGCCTAAAATTACATCAAAATCAAACATATCTAGAACCACTAGGTTCATTTGCTAACTCATGGTGCGCGATGGTCACGCTACCATCCTTGACTTTCGTATTGGCTAACAAATTTATTCCCGCGAGAGTGGAGACAGACGGGGCATCATCAGAATCGTTCTAGTTCTAACTCACTTGACTTACAAAGGATGCGAGAAATAAAAGAGTGTGTAGAACCGAGAATCAAATAGTACAAAGGCGAGGTGCCCAAGTAATGGAAGTGTACAGAACCACACGAGTCCGAGCCATAGATGTCTCTCATGGTGCTCGCATAGGCTCTCCTCGATGTATGGCGGCTTCACAAAGAGGCCCACTACTCATAATCTGTGGGTGGCTAGTCTTTGGCTTGATTCGAGGCGAATATTAGCTCTGTGCCCTTCCTTTCCACACTTGAAACATGCTCGGGACCAAGCCCATACATTTACCCCAATGCGATTTACCACATTCCTTGCTGCTGGTGGCCTATCTCATTCTTATTCCCGATCCGTTGGTTGTGGTTTCGGTTGGAACTCGCATGCGGAAATGCCACAGTCTATGCGATGTCTGTTGGGCGCTGTGAGTTGGAATGGGCCGGTCCCACTTCCTCTTATGATTCGCTAAGGGCCGCCCAGAGCTAACTACCACTGTTGTGCGATGCGAGCTGCACCCAAATCGGTCCATACACTCTCACTGCGGAGGCGTAATCGGGAGGTGCTAAAGCTTGAATAAAGCCTCGAACATTCTCATCTAGCCCCATGATGAAGCGCTCGGTCTTCTTTGCTTCAGATCCACTAGCTCGGGGCAAAAGCGGGATAGACGGGTAAATTCCTCTCATATATCTCCACTGCCTCTCCTGTTTCCAGCAGCACACAGTAAGATTACCGCTGCTTCAGCAACGAGCTGCAGCGAGGATAAATTTCCGCGAGAATGCTTCCTTGAATAGGTTCCAAGTAATCGTCTCTCCGGGCAACAATGGTTCCTTGGCGGACTCCCACCCAAATCGCGCGTCCTCCTCCGGCATGAAGGTCGCACAGACACCCTCCGGTCCTCGGGGCGCTTCATCGATGCGAAGATGGTCTCAATGGAGGACGGCCACAACTCGCCACGGTGGGGTCACTGGAAGACCCATTAAAAGATCTCGGATCATACTTCCGAAGTCCTTCGGTAACGGGACTCGAGGGTTGCGTCGTTTCGCCCACGATTTGCTTGGGCGGTGGGTGGCTACGTGGCTCGCCTGAGCTCTGCATGGCCTCCACCATCATAGTCATAACATTTGCGTTCCCCCAGTGCGCCTCGGGGGCAATCTGCTGAGTACATTCTCTCGACGGTCGGGGCGGATCACGGGGAGGTCTCGAGCGGGTGGAGTAATCTCTTCCGATCCGGGGGTAATTCCGGTTGGGCGTCGATGTTTTCCCTTGCCTCCGGCCCCCACCACGTCCCCTCCTCTCCCTCGGCCTCTGGGTGGCATTATGTCAAAACTACAATATAGAGAGTTTCTAACTTTCGGTTTCTTTTACTTTCAAATCATAAGATAGAATCACCCTTGGGGCTTTTAAGGTTTTGTATGCATAAAACTATATCATATCATAATCATTTACTTTCTTAATAAAACATCGAGCGTGCACTGCGGTGGTGGGCGTTGTTAAACCATGGGAACTACTCAGTGCTTACTCAGTAAGCAAGTCTACTGAACCTTAAAAACCTAGGGCTCACGATACCAACCGTATGCGCCCTACTTTTCTATGATCAAATCCTAGGGGACATTACTACGCATGCATGCATTTATAGGTAGAAATAGAAGGAACTTAAAAGAAATTTCCATTTAACTTAAATAGTTCGAGGATCCCAAACAAAAACAAAACATTCAAATCATTTAAAACATCACGTCGGTTTGGCCTATTAAAAAGCGTAAGTAAGTTTAACTTCAAATAAAAACCTAAAGACAACAATAGTTCAATAAAAGTATGCGGAAAATTATCTTTGGTTCCCATGGTCCTAATCACGCTCTCCGGTCACACACGCCTGCACGTCCTTCCTTTACACGAAAAACATTTTTAAAGAAAGGGTGAGTATTGCATGAACAATACCCGTAAGTAACCTCGCTCACGAGGTTTGGGATATGCATACACATACAATCATGATCTTTAAACTCATTCATAACATACATAGATGGGAATTAAAACTTTCTAGAGTTGCCAGGTCTTTAATCCATGGCTGCATAGTAATTGTCAGGCCTTTAATCCATGACTGCTCATTCAGTTGCCAGGTCTTTAATCCATGGCTATTCATTCAGTTGCCAGGTCTTTAATCCATGGCTATTCATTCAGTTGCCAGGTCTTTAATCCATGGCTATTCATTCAGTTGCCAGGTCTTTAATCCATGGCTATTCATTCAGTTGCCAGGTCTTTAATCCATGGCTATTCATTAAATTGCCAGGTCTTTAATCCATGGCTGCATATAATTGTGAGGCCGACTGGTCATCCTGAGTCATTTCAGCGATCTCAGGATAACCAATGTCCACACTATACAATAATTCATTTAAGTGACATACTAATCATGCATAAGGTCCCATCATCACAAAATCATGGTGTACATATCACAAATAACATCATCAACATATCATTCATACTTTCTCATGGGCGGTGTGAAATATCATACTTTTGTAATAACACGAAACATTCTCATACTCACTACTTTCTATCCTATTTTCACATGAAATAATGGGATCTTTATACATAACATACGAGAATACTTTCACATAAAATAATGATTCATTTTCACATAATACATCGGAATATTTGCACATAAAATATCACGTATTCTCAAAATAATATCTGTGGATTTTCATGTGGAAAAATATGAACTGTTTCACATAAAATCATAAAAATCATTTTCATTTACCCCCAATTAAAAGTTCGGCACGAGGTCCCTTACCTCGAACTTGATTTCTCTCCAAAACCTAATCGAACTCCCTAACTTATCCTCCCTTTAGTGAAACTGATTCACACCATAATTTCCGAATTAAACTCAGAGTATTCACTAAACCCTAATCATGCGATACCCCAAATCTTTTGCACTAAAATGTCGTGTCTCGCTTACCTCGAGCTTAAAGCTAACACCAACTAACTCTTAGTGCATTGTGACGATCCACCTCCAATCTCGCTCGGTTTGTCTCCTACAAGAATGCGTTCGAACCCGTAACCTAATTCTCAATCAAACGTTTAATCATACGGTAGATCGCACAGTTTCCAATTAAGCATGAAATTGAAATCGATTGCTCACCGGCTGAACTCGATGCTATTGGATGGTTGCTGGTCGGCGTGATTACTATCGGTAGTGCCGATCAATCAGTGGCAGCAAACGGAAGTTAGCGTGAACATCCGGCAGCTCGGCGGCAAGAGGGCTGCGCGCTTTGCGCGCGCGAAATCTTGGAACACCGGACGGCCCGGTGGGCGTGCGTGGTCGGGCGGCGTAACGATCCGAAGACGGCGGCTTGCGGATCGGCGTTAAATCGATCGTGCTCTCCTCTCACCGACGAGTGGTGATGATGAAGCGAGGAGTGCGGTGACAACCCGAGTTCACGGCGATGGCGGCGCGCAGAGCTTTGCGCTGCTTCAACCGGCGTCGGCGCCCGCGGTTTGGGCGGAAATCCGCGGCGGGCCGGAACTCCGACGCAATGGTGATGTCGGCAAGGTGGTCCGGCCGGCGGCGGCTTGCGGCGGCGATCAGAGATACGATCTTTGCCGAACTCCGGCCGCGGCGTCTGAGCTCACGATCGGGGTTCGCGAGAGGTGTTCGCGTGGGAGGCGGGGCGTCTTGGTGTGGTCGTCAAGGAGGTGGCGGCGCGCGAATCCGGGTGACCTAAGCGTGCTTTCGGCGGTAGGGATGACGGCCCGGGCTGCAAAACTTCGTCCTCGAATCCTGCCGGCGTGAGTGGTGGCCTGGCGATCGAGGTTGGTTGAGGACTAGGGTTTTTGGTTGTGCAATCTACAAGAAGAAGACAATTCCTTTCCTAGGGTTAGGGTTAGGGCAAAATAAGAGAAAGAGGAGGTGTTGGTGGCTAGGGTTAGGGTTTCCTTTGCCTTTGTAGACTAATAAGGAGCTTAAATACTAGTTAATTAGGTTAAATCAATAAAACATTAATCACCAAAATGCCATTGTCACTTCCTTTTTCCTTTAATCATTAACAAGGTGCATCCGATCCTAGGGAAAAATAATAATTAACGATAGAACGTCATATACAAAAATTAAGTAGTACCTGCGGTGGCGGTCGTCACATTAGCAGTGAAGCATTTCACAATCATTTTTATAATTAATATAATATTTATATTAATGATATTTAATTGGTATTTTTTTAATATGCAGTTAATTTTTTACATTTAAAGACAAAGTTCAAACGTCATATATATCTAAGCACAAATCTAAAACATACACGTGGTTTGTACTTTATATTTCTGTCGAATTTTTTAACATCTTTCCTATCAAAAGACATTTTCAAAATAATTGAAAAGTAGATGGGTAGATTTGAAAATAATGTCTTTGTAGTTGTAGCAAATATCTAAATTTATAGCAATACTAAAATTTTAAAAGTAAATATTAAAAAATATTTTGAAGAGAGTGTGATGAATATTTATATGTGATGAAGTATGATTCTCAATAAATTTATATATATATAAACAAATATTTTTTTCTTTTTAAAATTCCTTTATTACCATTATTGAAATCAAATTGGCAAGTTTTAATGAAAACCAACTTAGTTTAAATTTAGGGGAATTGTAATGGGTAGCACAAAATATTAGCATATTTGCAAACTTAGTTATGATTTTTTAGATTTGCAAATCTAGCAAATTTTTTTAAATTTGTTTTCGTTTTTTTATTATTCCAGATTTACCATCATTGGTGTAGCAGCAGGTATATCAGTAGTATATCTGATATACTTTACATTTGGTATATCAGTAGTATATCTGATATACTTTACATTTGGTATATCAGATATCAGTAGTATATCTGATATACTTTATTTTTATATACCAATATATACCTAAAACGAAGTAAGTTAATAGTATATAATTGATATACTACGGATACCCTTCTTTTAGGTATATCATTTAGAATGATATACTTACTATATATCCGTAGCAAATTAGAGATATTTTGCATATTAGTGTATCATTTTAGATATGTCTATTTCACTAATATACCTAACATTTAGTATATCATTAGTATATCAGTGAAATGAACATATATCATATGCGAGTTACTAATATACTCTTAATTAACTTCATATACATATATCATTAGTATATTAGTGATATACTCTATACAATAACACATCTCACACAATAAGATATAACAATCCAATTTGGTTTTAAATTATAAATTCTACCTGAAATTTAAAAGCATAACCTGAAATTTACTCTACCTGAAAGGTCGGACATTACAAATAGCTTTTGAGATCTCGTTGATATACTTAATATTATTGAATAAAGTATATCATCATAAATCACTATCTGTGATATATCGTTGATATACTGAATAAAGTATTTTGGTAGTATATCACACCGATATATACTTAATATTAGTGAAATCAACGGTTACTAGTTATTTTTTGGTTAGATATATCATTGGTATATTTGATCTATTATTAATAAACTACTGATTTTTTCGATATTGAAAAACACGGGAGGGCATTTCCAAATCTAGCAATAGTTTTTGAGATCCCGTTGATATACTTAATATTACTGAATAAAATGTATCAACATAAATCACTGTCAAGCATAAATCGCCATTTGTGATATACCGTTGATATATTAAATAAAGTATATCGTTAGTATATCGTCACACTGATATATACTTAATATTAGTGAAATCAACAGATATCATATCATTCATGTAGTTACTTTTTGGTTGGATATATCATTGATATATCAGATCTATTATTGATAAACTACTTATTTTCTCGATATTGAAAAACACAAGGAGGACATTTGTAAATCTAGCAATAGATTTTGAGATTCCATTGATATATCTAATATTACTCAATAAAGTATGTCAATATAAATCACTATCAAGCATAAATCCCTATTTGTGATATAATGTTGATATACTAAATAAAGTACATCAATAGTATATCACATTGATATACTTAATATTAGTGAAATCAACAGAATCAGTTGTATATCACTTATGCAGTTATTTTTTGGTTAGATATATCATTGTTATATTAGATCTATTGTTGATAGAGATTTTCTCGATATTGAACAACACGGAGAAGATATTTGTAAATCTAGCAATAGTTTTTTAGATACAATAGTATATCAACAGTATATCTGATATAATTTATATTTTGTATATCAATAGTATATCAATAGTATATTTCATTTTAGGTATATCATTAGTATATCAGTAGTATATCATAAGTACATCATCAGTATCTTTTTTATAGACTATTGATAGGCTATTAATATACTTCAGATTGAAAAACGCGCGCGAAAAATATAAGGGTATTTTTTACTTTGCACGCTATCCGTTTGAGTTGGGGCTTTTTTTGTTGCTATTTTTGCAAATTGAATTAAGGAGTGACATTGGTGCAATATTTATATATTTTTTTGCTATTCATGCAAATGCCTCTTAAAGGCTAATAAGGAAAAAAAAAAAGGTTCAAATATGAATTCTATCAAATATTCTATCGTATATGTTTTTTTTTTTTACAACTTTCACTATAAAACACAAAATTTCAATTTTTGGATTCAAGATTCCATTTCCAAATCCTATAAACAAGTGTTGCACATTATCAAATTCAATAAATCCAAAAACATATATATATATATATATATATATATATATATTATGAAACACCAAACTTTCATTGAGATAAAAATGAAAGAATATACGGGCATACAAAAAAAAAGAAGTCAACAACAAAAAGGGAGCCAACTATAAAAAAAAACACATATTTTGTTGTATTCCTATCCTATTTTCAAAAACATATATTTCCTTATCACAAGCCAAAGGAAACTTTTAGGCCTCATTTCATAATCATTTAGGCTCAATTTGATAACCAATTGATTTTTTATTTTTAGTTTTTGAAAATTAAGTCATAAATACTACCATTTCCATATGTTTTCAAAAATCAAGCCAAATTTTGAAAATTTAAAAAAATAGTTTTCAAAAACTCGTTTTTGTTATTTGAATTTAGCTAGAAAGTTAAATGTTTCCACAAGAAAGATGGAAATCATTGTAGAGAAAATGAAAACTATTGTAGAGAGATGGTGAGAAAACAAACACAATTTTCAAAAATAAAAAACCAAATGATTATCAAACGTTTTTTTCTACACTGAGTTTCATCTTTCTTAAAAAATCATTAAAATTCTTAACCAAAGTCCAAAAAAAAAAAACAAATAAATAAGTTTTTAAAAAATTACAACTCGTTTGATAACCATTTGATTTTTAGTTTTTGAAAATTAGGTCTATAAATACTACTTTTTACCTATGTTTTAAAAAACTATCTACTTTTCACATACATTTTAAAAAATCAAGCGAAGTTGTGAAAACTTAAATAAATAAATAAAAAGTAGTTTTCAATTTTTTTTTTCCTTTTAGAATTTAGCTAGAACCTCAAATGTTTTTTTTTTTAATAAAGATAGAATTTATTATAGAGAAGATGAAACTCATTCTAGAGAAATTGTGAGAAAACAAACATGCTTTTCAAAAACCAAGTCGTTATCAATCGGGGCATAGTTTTTTTAGTTTTTAAAATTTGACTTGATTTTTTAAAACATTTGCAGAAAGTGGATAATAAAACAAGGTAACCTCATAAGTGAGAGTAGTATTTATAGTTTCAAAACCAAAAATTAAATGGTTATCAAACAATAGATTTAGGCTTCTAACTTTCCAAAAAGAATGCCTACAAAAAATCATTTAAATCACCTAAAAGAATGGCTACAAAGAAACATTGCATTAAAGAGGTAAATACCTTACATTAATTCAAATTATCATTTACATTTCCTCCCATAATTAATCTATGAGATGAATTTGAATATGTTATCAATTTCATGAATTGTTAGATGAACCTAGAAAAAAAAATCAATCAGACCAAATTAAATTAGAACAATTTAACAACCTTGAATTTAATTTAACACTTTCAATCATCCAGAATTGAACTAGAATACTTAAATAGAACATAAGACAACTAAAATTGATAAATTACACACGAGAGAGAAACTTTGATGAAAATGATGACTATCTAGGTCATCTAACTTAAATGTATATGTTGGAACATACATCTTTTTTTTTTTTTATTAATGTAAGAATGAATAGAAATATGTGTAAATACCCAACCCAACGTGAATTTAATCTAACACTTCTAATCAACTTAAATTGAATAACAGAAGACCACTAAAATGGATAAATTATATATATGAGAGAGGATTGAAGATGAAAATATTGAATTCTCTCGATCATCTAACTTAATGTGTAAACTGGAACATACATCTCAACTTTTTTAATCGTAATAAATGAGTAGAAATATACGTAATTACGCACTCATTGTGCAAGAATAAATAAAAAAAATCAATCTCCACCCGCATCCGCTATTACACCTGACGCCATTAATGACATCATTAATGCTTCACCTACAACTCTCCCTCCTTTCTCCATATATCGAGATATATATATCTGTTTTTTAGCATAATAAATGAGTAGAAATATATGTAAATACCCATCCAACATACAAGAATAAATAGAAAAAATTAATCCTAACCCACATGCGCTATTAGAGAAGGTAAATATATAGGTGTAATTATTCACCTGAGTACATCATTAATGTTCCACCTAAAACTTCCTTCGCCTCTTTTCTTGAAGAACAAATTTGAATACCAAAAAAAATCGCATGTACTGAAACCTCTAGACCTACTCTCAATTCAATGTAATTCTTTTTCCCCTTGATTTTCCTTTGTTGCATTGACGTTCAATAGTGAGGTAAGTATTCGAACTCGTGCTTCTGTATTTTAGTTTCCTCATTGCTTCCTCTCGCATTGAGGTCGCATGGTGGAAAAGGTATCAAGGTATGTGTCCTCTAAGTCTTGTATTCTTTAACCAACAAAGGAGCTAAAAAGTGCATTTCTCTGATTACATTCTCCCTTTTTTCATTCGTTTGAATTCACTGAAACAAAAAACATACGATTAGATATGTATATAAATTATTCACTTTTTCCATTTTTAGAATCCAATCTCATAAATTTAGAGATTCAAAAAAAAAAAAAAAAGTCTTGTGGAAGATCTTGGGGTTGAATTGACCCAAATATAGATAATGTTATATATCAAAGATAAAATGTGGATGATTTTTTATTCACTCTTTCCTAAAAAATCAATAATCATAATCTCACATATGAAATATTTTTATCTTTTTGTCATCACGAGTATTTATTCAGACACTAGCAATTTTTCTTAGAAATTCAGGGACCAAATAGACAAGACCTGAAATCTTATGAGCTAAATTTGTAACTTACCTTTTTTATTTTTTACTTTTATCTTTAATGAGGAACATAACTTTCATCAAATAAGAAAGAAAGAAAGAATAAATAAATAAATAAAATGTCTGAAAATAATAAATATCTGAAAATAAAATGACTGTGTTTGGTTCTATATGAGAATCAGATTTTTATGTAAACAAATTATATTTATATTCGTTTGATTAAATTAATATATAAATCTTATGTAATATATAATTACGATCTATAAATAATGTGCAAATTTATTTTATGAGATGATCTTATAAATCTTATATAATTATTATCTATTATTATTAAAACAATACAAATGAATTTTAAAAAAGTAATAACTAATGTTTTTTCAATGATAAAAACTAATTGTTAATTGATCACAAATAACTCATGAATAATTAAATATAATGATTATCCTTACTATAAATTAAAAATATTTGTAATTAATTGAATAAATATAATATTAATTAGTGATTTAATATTTTCATAATGAATTTTATAATGAATGTTGATGCTTGTTTTATGAAATTAATCCTAAAAACATTATTTTGATACATTATTTTGCTAACTAGGGGTGTACATAAGTCGGGTTGGATTGGGTTATGCTAGTTTTTTGGACCAACCTAAATTTTCGGGTTGGTCATTCTTCCAACCCAAATAACCCTATTCATAAGGGTAACCCAACCCAACCCAACATTTTCGGGTTGAGTTGGGTCATCGAGTTAGCTTTTTTTTTCTTTTTTTTTAAATTTAAAATATAAAAAACTCCAAAATTAATATAAATATAAAAATTCAAGAATTAAAGAGCTCCAAATTTCTTTATACTAAATAACAACTATAAAACTTAAATATTCTATTACAAATTTACAATTATATCAAGAAACTTCTAAATAAATTGTCATCATTTAAAACAAAGGTTCTTTGTTTCTCAAAGATTGAATTAAAATTAGCCACTTAGTTTCGATTTATATTATGAAAAATTACACCCTAATTACTTAAAAAATGTATTTTAAGAGTTATTAAATAATATATAATTCTGAAATTAAATACAAATAAATTAAATACATGTATATATATATAGTTAGATGGTAGGTAAAAATATAATTTTAAAAATTAATAATAAGTTCGGGTTGGTCGGGTCAACCCAAATTAACTTTAGGTGAACCCACGAATCAATCCAACCCGTACATTTTAATTTATTTGAACTCAACCCAACCCAAATAAATTCATAACCCCGTCGGGTTGGGTTGTGTTGGTCGGGTTATCGGGTTTTTTGAACACCCCTATTGCTAACCAATCAAAATTAATGTCAACCAATAAAAATAAATTAATTAATTAAAAATATTTTTAATTAAATAATTAATTATGATTATTGAAAATGAATATATATCTATATATATACTTAAATATTAATAAAGAAGAGAGAGAGAGAGGAAGAGAGAGAAAGAGAGAGATTGATGGATATAAAAAAAACCAATCATTCTTGAAGGGTATAGAAAATTCATCCATCATGGAAAAAAGTGATGCATTGAAATAAGTGATACACATGTCCATGCTTACAAACTTGGTACCAAACAAAGAGATCTAAAACCTTACCCATTCACATCAGCATTTTCCTCAATCCAAACGACCCCTAACAACAGGAGAAGAGAGAAAAAAGACTCCCTCAACAGATTGTTTTTCTTTTTTCCAACTGACCATACAATAAAATTATTTGGCCATTGTTGATCTTTTAATCAAACAAAATTCTGCAATTGTGATCCAAAATTAAAAGGACTTGGAAAGTACCTTCCTGCTATTACACACTGAGCTTAGCAAGGGCTACAGCAATCCTAGCACCCACAAGAGCATTGTTCTTTACAAGTGCAATATCTGGTGGAAGTTAAAGAAAACCAAGAAATAAAACAAAAATCCATGTCTAAGTATAACTTGAAAAAGCAAAAAGAAATAAATAACTTGTTTTGCTTAGTCTGTCTTATCTTTAGACCACGGAGATTCTTCGTTTTCAACCAGATAAAACCAGAAATACATGCATATTTATTGTGATAAAAATGTTTATAAAAATGGTCAGTTGAAGGATACTTGAAGCGAGTGATGCTCCTCCTGTAAGTTCATTCACCCTTTTAAGTAAGAAAGGAGTTTCAGCATTTCCCACAATATTTTTCTCCCTGTAATTTGCGTATATTACAAATAAAATGAGTTTAAACATAGCTCAACGGTTAATGCATTAGTATCAATCGAATCTTTTCCCTTAATTTGTAATGCTATTTTCTCAATATATATATATATATGTTTACAAAGTAATTACTGCAACAAAATTTACATTGAAGCCGAAACCTCAAAGTTCAAGTCAATTTTTCTTGCCAGCAATTAAGAAACCTGATTAGCTTTGACTTGTGTATTACTTACCGAGCTTCTTGAAGTGCGTTTTGTATTGCATTCTCAATTACGCTTCCAGAAGCTGAATGCTCTTTTGGAATTGGAACAGCAATCAGAATTCCACTTCCAAGCCCAAGATTCAAGTTGGCACCTGCAGAGGAAGACCATCAAAAAGTAATAAATAAAGAGAGGAATGAAATGAACATCATATCACTTTAAATTGCTAACTACGTGAAGAAATATTTAAGGGTTGGCAATGGCCTCACACTTCAGAAGTACGGTTATTCAATTTTCTTGCAAAGAAGGGAACAATTCTTGCTGTTTAAGGTTCCAGTGTCCTAATCTCTATAAGACATTTACAGCAACTGGGATTCTCTTCATTTTACAATTACAATTTTCCTAGGTTCTAGAAAGTATATATTTGGCATTAAGCCTATAAAATAGTGGAGAAAGAAAAATTCCTCTTCGAATTAAGTTTTTAATCAAGAGAAGGAGAAAGTTCTCTAGTGACTTGCCAATAAGCTTTGCAGCATCTTCTGGGGTATCAACACGACAAGGTGCCTGCATTTTTATATGTCATGAACAAAAAAAAAATTAGTTTCAAATAATAAAAATTCTAGCCCATCGACTAGCAAAAATCTACACACCTTACCCATAGCATGAGTGAAGATAATCACAAACTTATGATGATCTTCCGTTATAACATCATTTCTTTTATTCGTTTATATAGAGGTGGAGATTTGAATATTTTCCCTTTAGGACGGATGTATAATGTTTTAATTAGTTGAACTATGCTCAGGTTGGCATTGTAACATCAAGTGATGGTATAACTGGAATTCAAGACCTTCTGGACTAAATTGAGGAAGTGGAGACATTTTAGCTCTGGTAAATTACAAACAGTCATTAGAAATGTGTAGAGCTAGAAGGCATAAGCATAAAGCTGTTTTACATGTGATTCTGTGAATACCTTGCAGCCACTGGTTTCGTTGAAGAAAGCAGGAAATTCGTTCGTCCTATATGCTGCAACACACACTCCTTGGGTTTCCTGTTAATAACATTTCTGGGACAGTGAATAAATTAAAAAGAAAGCTGCCTGATGTGTAAAATGAGTCAAGGGAAGGAAATAGACAACTATACCAAATATTCAAGCGTCCTGGGAATGTCTAATATTGATTTTACACCAGCTGAGATAACTGCTACAGGGGTTCTTCCTAGCTCAGTGAGATCAGAAGATATATCCATCGCTGCAAAAGCAGTTGAAAATAAGTACAGGAGATGGAAAAAGTTATTCAGAGCTCCATTTTAGTTGAGTTAAAACAATAATATTTACGCACTTTGTGTTCAATGCTCCAATGAAAAATTGAAATGGTGACCTATAATCTCAGAGTGAGCATCCAGTAAAAGTCTAAATTAATATTTGACTTAGCAGAGACTCTTAGAAGCAAAGTTCATCGCAAAGCACCCAACTAACATCTTTCTGTCCCAGAATGAAGTACCAGTTGCCAGCTCCTTATGAAAGGAGACTCCCAATAGGCTCTCCGTTTTAGCATATGCAAGAAAGTATCTTCATATCTCTTTCTTCCTATTTTGTTCATAATGTGCTATCGTTTATCGGTAGTTTACTCACTTCCAAGCTTGTACATGGAAAGTATCCTCTCTCTCTAGCATATGCAAGAAAGTATCTTCAACCAATATCATCTATCCTTTTTTTTTTTTTTTTGAGACATCATCTATCATTTACTCGTTATCCTCCATATCTTACTTTCTATTTTATTCATCATGTGCATTATTTATCAGTCATATGCTCTCTTTCAACCTTTATACATGAAAGTATCTTCCCTCATCCACCCTTCCCCCTCCTCTCATAAAAATGTCTTAGTTTGTTTTCCATGGGTTTGTTGTCATTCATCCATACAAAAAGTATCTGATGTATCAAATATCCAAGATTTTATTAGAATTCAATTGAAATTGAAGACTAGGCCCAATCAGCATATTTATACAAGCTAACCAACCTTATCCAACTAACATTGGTTGGGAGGATATTTATATTTATAAAGAAATAAAAGACTAATGGTAAATGCCCACGGTAACTAACAATTAACCAAAAGCCTACATCAGTATCTTACTTTGTTCACCATGTCTATGAACTCCTCCAATGCCCCCAGTTACGAACACAGGGATGCCAACCTGCAATAAATTTCCATGTATAGTTGGTGAGAAGGTTAAAAAGAATTAATAATTATGAAGTATGTTTATAGAACCAAATGCGGAAGACAACAGAAGCACCATGATGTACTCACTCTAGAAGCAAAGAACATTGTTGCAGAAACAGTAGTAGCACCATTTCCTCTGCTAGCCACCTTATAAGACACAAGATAGCATAAAATTATCTATGTAGAATACACACAACTCAAAAAACATTACCTACACATAGTTATACCTTGTAGTTTATAATTAAGTGCACGGTCCTATAATTAAAACTAATTGAGAAAAGAAAAGAAAAGAATGATTGTATCGTACAACTACCAAGATCAATATTTTTATGACTATTATTCAAACGTACAATTTATGTCCAAACCTTGGATAATTAGGGAATCTAAATTTGGTAAGCCCATACAACCAGCAGAAATTTTGGAATTGATGTTTCTTTACATTTCTAATAAGAATATTGGTGATCAATAACAAAAGAATGGTCTTTTAAGAACTAAAAATGTTTGAAAACTAAACAAATATGACCAGCACAAAGAAGAGTAACTGACAAAGTTGATAACCATATATGGTATGGACGCTATCCTAAAAAGCTGAAGTTTTTTATTTGGGAGCTCAGTCACTAGTGCATGAACGCCTCTGACAAGCTCCAGAGGAGATCCCCATGGCAATTATCTCCCAGCTGCTGCCCTATGTGCTCTTCCAATGCAGAATAAAAAATCCACCTTTTTAGTAGCTGCGCTTTTGCATCAAATTTCTGGAGTTTTTTATAAGACACCTTTGGCTGGGATTTTCCAAGACCCGGTGACATTTTTCCACCTATCTCTCTTTTTCTTTTGGGCCATCCATACAAAAAGGACAAAGATCCTTTGGCTTAATCACGTTTGAGCTTTCTTTTGGAACCTTTGGTTGGAACGCAACGGCCACATCTTCACGGATAAGAATTACAATATCAATTATTTTATAGAATCCACATCTCTTTTAGCTATTACTTGGAACAAATTGACTCCTCCATTTTATAATTATAGTTTCTCTACCCTCGCTAATAAATTGAGGTGTTTTTTGTAATTGTTATCCAAGGACCAATAGCAACTTCTTTCGTATTCTATTTCATCATATCAATGAATGATTTCTGTTTCCTATCAAAAAATTAAAAAATACTCACAACTTGTGCTATGTCCCTCCTAGCAGTCTTTTGGACTCGGTTACCCAGAATACTCAACCTCTCCAATTCTTCTTCATTCAGGCCTGCATACAGAGATCTCCACAGATTTAGAAATCTAAAAGTGAAAAAATAGCGATCAATGAGATAATTATTTGGGGAAGAAAATAAAACAATAAGAAGGAAAATTTTGAAGGTTTTAGTTTTGAATGAATACTTTCAATAAGGAAGTGAAATTATTAGAAGAACTGGATAAGAAACGCTAAAAAGAAGCCTATGCAAACACAAATGCCAAGGTTAAAAAGGGTCACGAAAAAACTATCTGTATGCCGAGAGGCATATTTTGAAGACTCGTGTAATGATTGCCCTCACAGAAGTTGTAAATGGACTATGTTCCAATTCAATGCATCCAAAAGCTTTGTACTTGAAACAATTGCATCCCTATGCAAATTCCTCGATGAAAGATGTTATAGTACCACACTCAAAAAGATATTTTTTTAAACAATAATGGCTGTAAAGCTCCTTCAACACAGTGTCACTATTGCAGCGATAATCTTACAAAACAACTGGAAAAATTAATTCCACACAGAAGGTGAAAGGGCAATACATAAAAAAACATGGTCTATGTCACCAACCCAGTAGACCACTCTTAAATTAGCAATCAAACTAAAAAAGCTTAACCTCATAGTTTGGGGTAAATTTAATTATATCACATAGTCCCCCTCACTTGTGGGCTTGAAAATTTGATGAAAAGCCAAACAAGTGGAATCAATATTAAATGGGGAGGAAATTGACTTTGCAGGGGCTTGAACACAGAACCTCCTGGACCACCTGCTCTGATACAATCTTAAATCACCAATCAAACCAAAACCTTAAACTGATAGTTTGGGGTAAGTTTAATTATATCAACATAGTCTAACAACCACTTTTTAGGAAAGCACGCACCATTCATGGGGGGTGTTCTTCCTCAAAATGCATGATATAGAAGCCCTCCCCCCCCAACGTTCTTTATAGAGGAATAAATGTTAGTTAATTATTAGGGGTAAAAATGTCCTTTTGGTTATATTGTGTTGGAAGCCACGCACATGAACAAGGGAAAGAGAGAGGAACCTGGGGTTAAAAAAGAGAGAAGAGAGGAAAGGCCAGATAGGTAATTATTCGAAAGTGTGATTATTGTGGGAGACGAGACTCTCTCAATTTTCCTAACTGTAATTCTTTTGATCCCAATAATAATACTTGAGCGAGAGTACTTCAAGATACAAGTAAAGTACATATCATTTGGTATCAGGACATTGCAACCTTAGACCATGTATGAAGAGTAAACCCAGAGCGAAGCATGGAAGTTCTACCTGAGAAGTTAGAAACAATGATGTATAATTCTGCCTCCACTACTTTAGTGAAAGTGAAAGCTCCAAAAGCTTAAGAAACAAATGAAGAAGCTAAGGCACTTGCAAGACCACATGTTTACATGGGGAAACTTGGAGGGGAGACTTCTCTCAAGAGCACTGAGAAAGCTGGAAAGACTAGTGTTTGGATGGTTGCTTCTTCTGAATGAGTTCATTGACTATGAGGGACGGATTAGTTGACCATGGTGATCATTTGATTGGGCGGGAGGGCATTTGCATAGATTTGATTGAGGGGGCACTTTTCCAATCCTAGTATGAGTTCAAAAATCTCTCATACTTCACAAATTCCTATTCTCGTACGAGGCAACAATTAGAGAGAAGTTCAATGTCCTTAGAGGGCTCCAGAGGTCTTTGAGTAACATTTGCCCGCATTAGGTTAAACGTCTCTATGGGCTTCAATGGTAAAGCCTTTCTGTAATTACCCATTAGGTCTTGTGAGAAGTTCTTAGCTCTCTGATACATGGAGAGCACTAAGAAGTACCAATGACCGTTCGAAGTAGTAGTTGCACCATGTATGGTGATGTACTAGAGCTAGAGCGTGTGCTGGAGGAGCATTTCATAAACAAATTAAACCAAGAGGTCAAGGCTAATTTTGCTGGGAGGTTGAAAGATTAGGGCTCACCGTTGTTATCATGGGGAGTCATGGCTTTGGCACTCGACTTGGGAGTGTTAACGATTGTTGTCTTCACCATTGTGCATGTCTGATGTGACAAGGATGGTTCTAAAGGTGGAAATGTTGATATCGATGGAAGCACTGGCGGCTCGGTGAAGAGTATTAATGGGGATGAAGTGGAACTTGATCCAGTGCGGACAAGCAGGAGTATCATGATGCTGATGAGGAGGTCAAAGAAATGCACATGGCACAAGTAGAGAAGAGTCAAAGATTGTTGAGTGAATTAGGTTGATTTGAAGAATTGGTGTGTTTGTAGTTGTACATGGTGAAAATATTTCATATCCTTTGTTAGAAGAACAAAAAAAATTGCATGATCAGAGATTTCTATTTGTACATGGTGAAAATATTTCATATCCTTTGTTGGAAGAACAAAAAACTAAATGGTCAGACCAGTGTTTTAAAAAGCCCTCTGAGGCGCGCGCTTAGGCGCAGGGCGCAACTTTAGCGCCTCGCCTCGAAGAGGCGAGGCGCATCTAAGAAGGCGCGCGCCTCGGGGGCTTCTTCAACTTTTTTTTTTTTTTTTCGTTTTAGAGCCTTGAGACGTTTAAAACATAATAGAGCCTGAATTATTTGGTGTTCATAAAATATAATAGAGCCTTGAGACGTCGATATAGCATTCGAGATGTCATTGACCCCATTTCTTTAAAAGATATTGATGATAGTAATGAGTGGTTGATTGGAAGAATGGATGATGATTCTGAAGAGGATAATGATCTTGTCTTCGATGATGATTCTTTAACATGGGGTGATGTTTCAAGAGTTCTTTGGAGCAAAAGAATCTACACACCCTACTATTCTAGAGCTAAATCAAGAACCAAGAATAATGCTTCATGTTCATCCTCCACGTCCACACAACCATTGCCACGAGATCCACAAACCCATGCCCCACACCTGTTAACTTGGATGACTATGAGAATGAGACCGATGAAGAAGATACAGGATGGCTATATGTCCAATGATGAAGAGAGAATGCGGTTAAAGAAGAAGATCTATTTAGTGAAGAAGATATTGATATTTAAGGCTTTTGATCTTGTAGTGTTTATAATTTATTAGTGTTGTATTGTAATTGTTTCATGTTTTTTAATAGAGTATCTATTGTCTCTATGTACAAACATTAATACTTGAAAGTTGAACCTTATTTATTTTACTTATTTTCCTTGGTTAAAACTTAATTTCATCCCATGAAGGGTTTTTTCTTATTGTGTATGTATACATATATATTTTATATTTTTTTTTATATATAGTGCGACTTAGATAAAAAAGCCCGCGCCTTTTGGTGCGCCTTGCGCCTAGGCTCCAGAGGGCTATTGCGCCTTAGTGCGCCTTGAGCCTTTAAAAACACTGGGTCAGACATTGATTTCCATTTGTGTGTTCTGTAAATCACCAATTAACCCAAAGGCTTAAGATGATAGGTTATGACAAATGTAATTATATCAACACCAACCCTCCCTCTCACTTGTGGGCTTAGAAATTTGAATAAAAGCCCAACAAGTACAAATCAATATTAATTGGGAGAAAACAAATTCACCAGGGTTCGAACACAAGACTTCCTGCTCTGATACCATGTAAATAACCAATTAACCCCAAAAGCTTAAGTTGATAGGTTATGGCAAATTTAATTATATCAACACCAACATGTTCTTCTCAAACTGCTTTCTGTATTAAATAGTACATACATGTTACATCCAAAAACAAAAAAAAAATCCAAATGGACTAGATCAAATGATATAGGTGATCCATTTAGCCCTCTTAGCAAAATGGATTTCAAGATTTTCACATGAGGGAAATGCTCTGTGGCAAAAATCTATTGTTACTAAGCATTATTCTTCAAGGGATAACTGTTTCTGGCCATGACACATTCAGAGAGATTCTATTTGCTCACCTTGGTAGTTTATTTGCTCTTCTATTGATCTAGTTACTACTCGCGTTCAACGAAGTCTCGGTAATGGTCTTTCACTGTCTACTTCTTTATGGCATGATTCTTGGCTGAGTTGTGAAATTATTGCTACAACTTTTCCCAGACTTTATCGTTTAACTACTCGTCGTCACTGCTTGGTTGCTGAGGCTTAGATTGACTTCCAAGAAGCTTGGAATTTGCTCCTTCGACGTAATTTAAGGGATCTAGAGGTAGTTGGATGGGCTAGTCTTTCTCATTTACTATCCCTAAACAGGCTCCAGAACCATAATGATGTTTGGATTTGGCCTCTTGATCCTTCTCGTTTATTTACAGTTAAATCTCTTATGAGCGATCTGGTGGTTCCTAATCCAAATAAGAATACACTTTATGATGTGATTTGGAAAGATGTTTATCCAAAAAAGATTAAATTTTTTCTCTAGAAGCTTAGCCTTGGAGCAATCAATACGGAAAATAGATTACAACGATGTATCCCTCACCTTTATATATCTCCATTTAGTGTGTTATGTGTTCTTCAAGCGCCGAACACACTGGACACCTTTTTGGACATTGCTCCTATGCTTTTCATTATTGGAATGTGATTCTGACAACTTTTGATTATTCATTAGCCTGCAGCCCTGCCTGGTAACAATGATGACTTGCTTTCTTCTATTTTTGTGAGTCATCCTTTCTACGTAGTAAAGAAGGTTTTGTGACTCGTTTTAAACAGAGTTTTCTTCTAGTTTCTTTGAAGTGAGAGGAATGGATGTTTATTCCGGAATTCTTTCTCCACTTTTGATTCTTTTATGGATTTAATCCTTTTTCATGCTATGTATTGGTATAAATGTAAACACCTTTTTTCTAGCTATAGTTTATCTTCTTTAATTTCGATTTGGATTTCCTTTTTGTAATACCCATTTAGGTGTTTGGAGGTTACATTCCGTTTTATTTCATTCCTCAATGAAATTGTTTCCCTTCTAAAAAAAACTATAACCTAGGTAGGTCAAGGTTAAGTCTTGTGACACGCCCAGGAGGGGAGTTAACATCCAAGACATCATAAAGATTCGAGCTCATTCCTACCTACAGACCAACATATTCATGCCTATGATAGAGGATAATATGGTTCCAGTTGCCAATAGAGGTGAACACAACACAAACAATAGGGGGATTTAAGAAGTTGTCTGCATTGGAGCTGAAGTCTCCAAGGGAAAGGTTCCTTCAATTTGTGATTAAAAATTTGCTCCATGGTAAGGCTGCAAGAACAAACTGTTGCATTCACTAATCTAGATGAGGATAAGGAGATTGTGTAGTACTAGTAGGTAGGCTTCACAGAACCAGTCACGACGTGCTTTGAGCGCCAAATCAATAGGCAGGACATAGTAGCATTATTTGATATGCGGAGCAACACAATTTCATCTTCAAGGATGATGTTGAGAAACTACAACTACCACTCACAGAGACATACATTATGCAAAAAAGACGCCTAAAAGATATATTGAAGACCATAATTTTGAGATATCACACAAAATTTTACCATTACACTATGAAAAATAGAAATCAGTTAATACCAAGACACAAAACTTAGTCCACTTATTACATTAAAGTCCAAGGCCTTCAATTTTATCAGGACCATAACATCAGATTTTCTGGGTCCAACTACTAATCACAAATTGCATACAGTGTGACTATCATAAGCACAGGAGCTGTCAACAGGTATAGAGAACAAGTAGTTTAATAAATACCTACGCATGGTGTGCCATCTAAAATTGCCACAGTTGCAGGAACTGCTCCATTCTTCCTCACTATTGCTTCTACTTCCTTTGCAGTTTCCAAATTTTGTGGATAGGGCATCCCTAGATACAAAGAGAGAGCTCATTTCACAATGAATGAAAAGATGTTCCATGTAAATTTTTTAAGGCCCCATTTGATAACCATTTGTTTTTTAGTTTTTCGTTTTTTAAAATTAAGCTTATAAAAAAGACTTCTAGTTTTTTTGTTCTTTCTACCAATGTTTTCAAAAACTAACTTGTTTTTTGTTTTTGGAATATGACTAGAAATTCAAATGTTTACTTAAAGAAAGATGAAAACCATTGTAGAGAAATCATGAGAAAACAAGCTTAATTTTCTAAACCCAAAAACTAAAAATCAAATGGTTATCGAACGAGAAATAAATAAATGACAATTTTATTCTGTTCATTAGTTCTTGAATATCCAAAAATAGTCAACCTTCAAAAGTTTTCCTGTTTTCAAACTAGGAATAGTAATGGATCCTACAACCTAAATCATCAGAAATGAATCTTCATTTTTGAAATACCCCATCTTTGATCCAAATTCCTAGAGTAAAACCAATGATTTTCGAATGCAAAATGATTTTCAAATGCAATAATTCTCACTCTAAGAATCATACACAATACTAATGTTCGATCGATTACGTATTTATCAATTATCAGTACTCGATGGGACAAAGATATCCATAAAAAAGATTTTTCTGAATCACTTCATTTCTGTTGCTAAGTTCAAGTTTCCACAGGAATCAAATAATGAGAGTACCAAAGCTAGATGATCATGTCATTCTCCATCATAAGGATAAACAAAACTAGTTTTGAGAAAAGGGATTTATAATTTCAAATGTCTATAAAAACCAAGACCCCATGGCATGAAACTATCGAAATGGCAAAGAAAACCAGAGTCACCATGTGAGATGATGGTTGATTCAAGGGCAACAACAGGATGCCCACGAGACAAGGCAACAGAAACTTCGGCAGATATCTTAATTAGGCCTACACCTGGAGCATCAATGACACCCTTCAACATTAAAGAAGACAAAACAGTAAGCAGAAGCTGGAGAAGCAGTTTTAAGAGACTATTTTGATGATTCTGACCTGTGGGTTATTTCTGTTTTTCGAGTCTGATGAGTGAAAGTGTCTACTGAGATTAGATATTCTTGAGAGAGCTGAAGAAGAAGAAGAAGAAGACGACGCCATTTTACCTGTCTAACTGAAAACCAGAGCAGTGTGTTGCGTTAAGGCCGGGTAACAATGCCAAACTCGGTTGGATACTCGAATGAAAAGAAACATGGGATTTTATTTTTTAGAAGAAAAAACCATTTTTGACCCGCTAGGTTGTATCAATTTTAAGATCGAACTTTCAATTTCATCACTTTAAACATCAAACTTAACCTATCAAACTTAACATATTAACTTTTAATTTAATCAATTTAAACCTCAAACTTAATCGATTGTATTAATTTTAACCATAAACTTTCAATTTCATTATTTAAACTTCAATCTTGAATAAGTGTATCAATTTACACCTTCGGTTAAAACTTATTTGCACCAAATTTCTTCTCAATTGTGTACTTTCATTCTTGAATTGGTTGCCAATATTTATTTTTTATAATTTTTCGTCAGTCTCAAGCTTGATTTATCTTCCATCTACCACAATAGAAGTAAGGATTTTGAAATCGCCCTCGTTAGAATATTTGTTTCCTTTATCTCGAGCATCAATGTTACTTTAATCCTTTCGTAAGACTATTGATGAGATTAACAAGGTCAACTATGACCAGTTCATTGTGTTCATGGCGTCACTATGTTCACCACCGTTTTTCTTGTTCTCCTCCGCATTTTAGTCAAGCTGAAATCCCTCACCATCAAAGTCAACGAAATCACTATGCTCATTGTTGCCTTCAATGACATCACCACCTGAATTTTCTTCACACTTGTCGTCGTTGGTATCAATACTAAATGCGAGAGAACACACGAGTCCATTTGCTTTTGTGTGGGTCCTACTTTCAAGAGTCGAGTTCATGTTTTTCATGATAGTTGCAACTTAATGTGGAATGATTTAATAAATTTTTAGGTGATTTTTTTGTTTAAAAAATAACAAACAAGTACATATCATTAAGCAACATGTGACTTTGGGCATGTGTGGAGAACCTTTCTAACGGTGATGGAAACAGACACTTAATCAATGGTGTAAATTGATACACTTATTCAAGTTTTAGGTTTAAATTGATAAAATTAAAAGTTTAGGGTTAAAATTGATACAATCTACCAAGTTTGAGGTTTAAATTGATTAAATTAAAAGTTTGGGGTTAAAATTGACATAATCTGCCAAGTTTGAGGTTTAAATCGATGAAATTGAAAGTTCAAGGTTAAATTGATACGACTAGAAAAGTTCAAGGGTCAAAAATATTTTTTTCACTATTTTTATTTTATTTTGGCTAAATTATAGAAAATGCCCATAAACTATGGATTTGTGTCAATAATACCCCTAAACTTTAAGGAGTTGTATGACCCTTGTCTTGAAATCAAAACCCTGAGAATGGGATTGATCTGGGGGCTAAGCCTGGGAATCAGAAAGTTGTATTTGGGGTGTAGTGTTCGCAAATAAGAACCCAGTGTTTGGGGTGCATTATGAATCCTCGGTTTATGTTTTTTTTTCCTTTTTTCTTTAGTTGTTTTGTTCTCTTATTTTCTCTTATTTTTAATAGATGTTTTGTCAATCGTAGAAATCCTTGTATGACATAAATAGGTTACAAAATTGGAACTTTATTTTAGAAATTAAAAAATTGGAAGTCTAGGTAAGAAATTAGGGAATTTATAACTCTATTTCACAAAGTATTTAGAAAAGTATTTTTGGAACTCTATTTTAGAAATTAAAAAATCAAAAGTCCATTTAAGAAATTAGGGTTTTAAAACTCTATTTCAAAAAATATTTAGAAAAGTATTTTTCGAGCTATTTTAGAAATTAAAAAAAATAGAAATCTATTTAAGAAATTAGGAAATTTAAAACTCTATCACAAAGTATTCTGAAAACTATTTTTGGAACTCTATATTAATTTTTTTTTAAAAAAAACATAGAAGTTTATTTAATAAATTAGGGAATTTGAAACTCTATTTTATAAAGTATTCAAAAACTTGTTTTTGGAATTCTATTTTAGAAATTAAAAAATTGGAAGTCTATTTAAGTAATTAGAGAATTTTAAATTCTATTCCACAAAGGATCCAAAAACCTATTTTTGGAACTTTATTTGAGAAATTTAAAAAAAAATAGAGATTTATTTAAGAAATTATAAAATTTAAAATTGAAAAAAGTATTTTAAGAACTATATTTTAGAAATTAAAAATTAGAAATCCATCCAATAAATTAGGGAATCTAAAGTTCTATTTCAAAGTATTAACCTATTTTTGGAACTGTATTTTAGAAATTAAAAATAATAATAAGAAATCTATTTAAGAAATTAAGAAATTTAAAACTCTATTTCACAAAGTATTTAAAACCCTATTTTTGGAGTTCTATTTTAGAAATTAAAATTTTTGTTTAGTATCCATTTTTAATTTAATTTTAACCTTTTAAAACAATTAACTAGGTGATCAAATAGTCGGGTGGTTAGGACACTAGGGTGGTCGTCGGCAGTGGTTAGGTCGTTAGAGTAGTTGCAGGGTGTTCGTCAGAGTGATTATCAAGGTAGTCGGGTTGTTTGGTGATCAGGTCATCAGAGTGGTCGCTAGAATGTCAACGAGTGGTCGTCGATGGTGGTTGCTAGTAGAGATGTCCACGGGGCGGGACGGGGTCGGGGAATGACTTCCCGTCCTCGTCCCCCCCCCCATTTCATTTCCCATCGGGTTACCCGTGAGGAATAATTTCTCGATTTTCTTTAAAAAGTAAAATGATATTTAATAAAAATTTAGAATTTGGTTTATTATATATATAAAAATATATATATTTAAATAATAATAATAAATGAAGTTGGGACGGGGAGCAGGGTGGGGATCGGGGTAAAATCATCCATGCTCCCTCCCTCATTCCCCACCTAAACGGGTATTCCCCGTTTCGTTAGGGGACCCCGCCCACTCGAGAAAAATGGACATCTCTAGTTGCTAGGGTGGTCAGGTTATTGGGGTGGTCATTGATAGTTGTTGTTTGGTGGTCGGGGCACCAAATTTGTTGTTAGTTGGTTGAGTTTGTGAGGTTGTGTGATACTTCTCAATTATAAGAATTGTTTAGCTTCTAAAATAAGTCATACTTGTATGTTTATTTAATTCAAAAGGGAGAAAATTACAACTAATCCATAGCGACTATAAGATTCTTAAAAATTGCAGGACAATAAGCAAATAAGAAAAAGAAGCTCATTCATTTCAATTTTAAAACGCAAATTGCAAATGGAGTGCAACAACGATGCAATTGCATAGCTGTTGCACATCTTCGCCAGATCTAAGAATTAATGGAAAGCAGAAATCACAATCTAAAAAGCTGGAAAAGCCATGTGGATCTGAACGTATATAAATGATCGATTGGGAAACCCTAGCAAGCAACTCTATAAAATAGGGAAGGAAACGACTGAGGAACAGGACCAGAGACAGAGTGACAGAGATTACGTTTTCATTTTGACTTTAGGTTTTTGTTCTGTCATTTTAGATTCAGTGAGCGTTGTTTGAAGTAGGTTGTGTTTGCGATTGTGGGAAGTTTTTCTTCATTAGTTTTGTTGTTCTCTTATTAAGCATGTACATGGCTGTTGTAATGAGTTGTACCTCAATTTCTTACAGCCACGTGCTCTTTTGAAACTTCATGTATTGTTGCGTTTTACTTCAATTGTATTAGCATTAAAACACCTTTATTTCAGGAAGTGAATTTCAGAATTCTTCATTTATATTTTCATCTCAGCACTGGTTTCAATTCTAGAAAGCATCTAGTTCCAAAAAGGGTTGTTTTTTGGTTCCTTGTTTAGTGATTCTTTACGTTTTCAAATCCCACAGTTCAGTATCCTTTAGCAATAACTTCGAAATTGTTGCAGTGTGGTAAACCGAGGTGCAGTGTTAAGTGGTTCAACGTCAGAGTCTTAGTGCATGTTTGGGAATGATTTTAGAAATATTGATTGTAGTGTAATTGATTTGTCTATAACTGATTTATTAAAAGTGATTTTCATATAACCATTTTCATGTTTGGTTCTATACTTTTCATAATGATTTTGGTTTTGAAAAAATCATTTTTTTATGGAAATTTATGAATTTTGACAAAAAATTACCGTTTTTACTCGTCATTAAAAGTATGTTATTTTCAAATATGAATAATAGTCATTTTAAATTAAAATCACTTGGGAATCACCTCCAAAGTGATTGAAAGGGAATCACTTCAAATGATTTTGGATTCTTCCAAAATCACTTGCTTAATATTGTCAAACATCACACTTTAGGTAGGAAAGTGATTTTAGACATGTCAAAAGTGATTTTGGTCACTCCAAAATCACTCCCAAACATACCCTTAGTCACTCTATAATGCTTTCTTTGGTTATGAATTCACTGTTTTCCTTTAGTTTCATCGTGGAGAGCTAAGTTTCCTTAGGGATTCAAGATGTGAATGCACTAGAGGAAAGATGTAAAGCTCTATAGCAAAAACAATTCAACTCACTTTTGAACCGAGTTTGCTTTTGGTGAATTAATTGTTGAGCAACCCTAGTTGCCCATCTAGTGTTGCTTGTGGAGCTTAAGCTTAGTACCGAAAGGGTTAAGTGAAGTTGATGTCACAAGAGAAATAGAGGAAAAGGCCTAGACATAAGTCCTGAAACTTCGACCCTAGACATAAGGCGAGATTCCAAAATCCTAGAGTTGTATGACAATTCACCTGAGTTATATTAGCCATAGATATATAGGTTTAATCACTCAGCCTCCAAAAGATACTTCAGAGAATGTCGAGTAGGAGTAGAACTCGGTTTACAGTTTGAAGTTAGTCAGAATTACAAATGTATTGCAATTGTATTGCAGTTGCAGTCCATGCAATTGCACTGTCTTTCCAAAAGGGCACGAGCATTCTTCAATCCCTTAACTTTCCATTATTTTTAAATCCTTTTTACTTTAGTCAAAACCACCTCACAATCATTTTACCTTTAGTTACCATAATTGCACTTGTTAACAATTTGTGTGTCCGTAGTTTTATTGAAGTTTGTTCCCTTGGGTACGATACTCTAGAATAATTCCAGTTTCTTATTACTTTCATCACGTGCACTTGCGTGTAACCGATCAATGGTCGTCGAAGTGATTATTGGAGTGGTCGAGTCGCTGGGGTGTGGTCATTAGATGCTCGTCGACGGTGATTGTTAGTGGTCGAGTTATCAAGGTGATCGTCAATGGTGGTTAGGTCGCTAGGATGGTCGGGTTGCCAAAGTGATTTGTCAGGTGGTCGTTGGTGGTGGTTGTGGGCAAGTTAGGTCGTTGGGATAGTTGATTTCTTGAGTAATCGGTTTGTTGGGGTAGGTGTATACAAGTCTCTTGAGGTGTCGTCGAAAGTAGTCGTTAGTAGTGGTCGAGTCGTCGGTGTGGTCATCAGAGTTGTCGTCGGAGGTAATCGTCAGCGATGGTCGAGGTCGTCGGTGTGGTCATTGAAGATTTCGTCGGAAGTAGTCGTCAGTGGTGGTCAGGGTCGCCGGTGTGGTCGTCGAAGTTATCGTCGGAGGTAGTTGTCAGCAGTGGTCGGATTGCCGGTGTGGTCGTCGGAGTTGTTGTTGGAGGTAGCCGTCAGCGGTGGTCGGGTCGGTGGAGTTGTCACCAAAATTGTTGTTGAAGTAGTCGCCGAAAATGGAAGATGACAGATAAAATAAGAAAACATGACACAAACTCATGGGGGTGCACTTTTGTAACCCATGGGGTTGTATTTCAAAACCAAGGGTTTTGAACACGTTGGGCCAAACATAGTTTTAGATTTGAAATCCAAAACCATCCAAATCCAAAACAAGGGGCCAAACTGTTAGGTTTTATGTCATAAAACTTGTGGTTTTGTAAACTGAATGTACATTCTATTTTGCAATAAAGATGTTATTGATGTTTATTCAGTAAATGTGTTATTGAGTAATGTGAATTGTGTTTTTTTAACCCTAATCCAATAAAGAACCTTTGGCTATAGGATGTATACTTGAACTTTATGTGTGACATAAAAGTGGATCAAGTTCAAAATATAACCAGAACGATCTATAGTATAGGGATAGGGTTGGTTACCTTATCCTGGGGACACTATGGACGCGGCCCACTTTATAAAAGTACAAACGATGTGATCCTGAATCGTTCATGTGGAGACATGTGAGTGGGGGCGTCCTATGCAATGAGTTTGCATAAGACTGGACCGCGAAATAGTCACTTAGACTTTATAACTCCGTTTACTGTCTTAACTGATTATATTCATACGATGACCTAGGTAACTCGATCTTAATCCTGAGCGTGCTATAAACTCCTGTTTATTCGAATTATCCTTAGATTTGCATGGGTGAGAGTGGCCTGAGATTGCCGACTCAATAAGCCTCCCATTTCAGGGATAAGACCGAGTAGATAGCTGAGAATATAGTTCTACAAGATGGAATTTACTCTTACTTGCTTTAGGGATCAGTAGAGAGGTTGTTCCCTTAAGTGCTGACTCCGGGTCTTGAACAAAGGGCCCACCCCTCTCATTGGCCCGAGAGAGATTCGGTTTTGTTGGTTGGACCACAAACCAATTGTTCATTAGAGGATCAGTGAGACTTAAGGAACAAGAAGTAATTATAGGATGAATATAATCACCCACTTTTATTTAAAGAAAGAATTAGAAAGATGAATAAGAGCAAAACAAAATAAAGACATAAAATAAATTAGGAAGAAACCAATCAGTCTTAAGGAATTGATTTAATCAATAAGACCAATTATTCAATTAATTAAACAACCAAGATTGACATGCAAATAATCCATAAGTTGGAAGACAAAAGTAAAAATTGCCTTTTACGAACAAAATTAAATACCAATGGTATTATTGAAACATTTTTTAAAGTTTTTTTTAAGACCAAGAGTATTTTTTAAACTTTTTTAAACTTCAGGGGTATTTTTCAAAACAAAACTTTAACGGTTTCCATCCAAAACTTAACGACAAGAGTATTTTTTAACTTTTTTAAAGTTCAAGGATATTTTTGAACTTCTTTAGGAGTCGTTTGTGAAAAGTATATATTAAGAAAGCGGAAGCAATTTCGGATCTTGAACACTCTAAGTTGATCAATTTTACAAAATAAAAAGCATGCTCAAATCTGGAAAAAATAGAGAGTAAGAACATATACCTTTCTAACTTAAAATTCTCCAAATCCATGGGCTAATTCTGATCACGAACACTTCGTGGACCACTCTTAGAGTCTTCCCTACTATCCTCAGGTCTTGGAACAGATTGTGGGATCCAAAGTTGAGAGAATTTGAAAGAAAAAGAGAGATAGTTCCAAAACCGAGAACCAAAAAATTTTCAGTAAAATCCTCCTTATTCATCAAATTTCTCTTCAATTAAACCAAACCAAAAGCTTGTTAAGCTTAGAGAAGAAGACAACACAAGAGTGATGAGTATTAATTGAAGAAGGAGGTGAGAAATTTGTGTGAATTTGAAAATGAAAGGAGGTTATTCATAAACAAATGAATTTGGTCCATTTTTTATTCAAAAATGAATTTGAATTTCTTTTTAATTTTAATTCAAAATTAATATAATTTTAATTTTAAATTAAAATCAAATTTTAATTTAACTAATTAAATAATTTAAATAATTATTTAATTTAATATCAAATTAAATAATTGGATCAATCCTGATTTCTTAAATCGACTGTTTGAACATGAATCTCTATTCATGTAATAAACTGAACTAATATTTAAATCATATTTAAATGCGTTCACCTCTTGTTTATCATAGTTTAATTCATAATTAATCTATGACACATTAAGTATATCACATATAATTAACGTTTTCTCTCAAAATCGAATTTGAACAATTCAAATTCTTTTCTCTCAAATGTTACAAGGCTTAGTCCAAACTAGTAAAGGAGACCTAATGGACCTACAAATCATGAGCTCCAACTATACGAGATTAACCGACCAAACTCTTTAATCTAGCCAATCAACATTCGTTAACCACCAGGACACTCTACTAAAGCCCAGTGGTTGCACTCTCCTCACTGTAAATATGTTTTTGTCTACTTGATATAACCATGATTAGTAAGTCGATCCTTCACAGGTTGTTCGTAATTACAACTGGGTCAAATAACCGTTTTACTGAATTAAGGGGGTGTTTGGTTTATGGGGTTGGGTTGGGTTGAATTGGGTTAATAACTCAACTCTTTGTTTGGTTCACCAACAATTATAACCGGTGACTTAGTAATCCAACCTCATTGAGTTGAGTTATTAACTCAACTGTACGTTACTTTCCGGTGGCGGTCTAACGACTCTCCGACGACGGTCCGACGAGATGAAGATAGTGGAGAAAAGAAGAAGATGAGGAGAGTTTTGAAGTATGCCTTTAAGTTGCTAATACTCTAGTTTAAATAGGCACCAAAAAGTCCTAATCCTTTTAAAACAAGGAATTCTAATCCTTTTAGAAAAAGAAATCCTAAACTTTTTAAAAACAGAAATTCTAATCCTTTTTTAAACTTTGAAACACCCTTTCCCAATCCTGATCTGATTATCCAAAGATTCAAATTTAAAACAAATACAATTAAAGAATCTAATTTTATGGGGCGTCACAATATACCATTCTAAGAAAAACTTTTGTCCTCGAAAGTTGCTAGAACTTTACAACGGTCACGTCTTCGAGTCATAATCTAAACTTAAACTCTAAACTATCTTAGCACAAGAACAAAAAAGTCAAAAGCATGACATAACAAGTGTCAACACACAAGCAACTCAAATAACTTTAACTACTTTACAAAATAAAAGCAAACCTGGAGATAACGAGGTGACTTCCTGCGAGAAGCTATAAGGATCGTTACCTACGATGTAGGCGAGTATGCATAATCTAAAACCTATGCTCTGATACCAACTGTAACGACCTTAATTTTTCAAACTCAAAATTTCCTAGGGACGTTACTAAGCAACACCGCCTGCACCGAAAATTTTTGTAGCATAACGACACTGCTAGGACCTTGATTACATATATAATATTTTGTAGATATGCAGCTTCAATATGACATAAAATATTTAAGTATGTTGACATATTTTTAACATCTTCACAAGTTAAATTATTTATTCGATTCTAAAGATGTCCATAGACAATGCATGTGTTTAGACAAATTTAAATAAACACTCTTTATATGCAAAGTATTAATACTAAAATAATACCTACTTAAATTAAAATAAAAAAGTAGTGGTGAACAAGTGCATAAAAAAAGAATAAAGTTCATATTGAATAATAAAAGTTCTAAATAATGAATTTTATTGGAAAAGAAATATTGATATCAAACCAATATCTATTACTTGCAAATATCCCTGACATATATTTGGCAAATGGTAATATATATTGTAATTTTATAATTGATCACATAATTGAGTTTTGAAATTGTAGACAAATGTGTTTGTATTTGATTTGTTGTGAAAACAAAGTAAAGAAAAAAGTCACAAAAAAATCCGATCTTTCACTTTACATAAGATAAAAATGATTTTTAGGAGAGAAGAAAAATTGATATCAATTTCAATATCTAGTACTGTTCTAAATATCTCATACATCTTGCAAATGGTAATATATATATTGTAAATTTGTAATTGATCTCATAATGAAGTTTTGAAATTGTAGACAAATATGTTTGCTTGATTTGGTGGAAACAAAAAAAGTAAAGAAAAAAAAGTCACAAAAAATCTGACAATTCACTTTACAAAAAATTGCACCATATACCTCTGACATAATAACTCAACTCTGCAAACCAAACACTGGCTTCTCTCTCAACTCAACTCAACTCTCTCTACAAACAAATCATCGATTTCGTAACTCACTGACAAAACAACTCTGCACAACTGAACCCAACTCTGCGATCCAAACGTCCCCTAAGTGAACTAGAATACCAACCTTATAGAAGATACTATAACATTCTTATACACTATATTAAAACTTGATCCATACACTTGCGATATTGCATTGAATAATTTTACGCAACACCAACACATAAAAGTTATTGCACACTAGCTCCATCTAGCTAGTATTTTTCAGCAACTAGTTGTATTGTTAATTATAGCTCGTCTTAAATTTCTAAGTTTAATATTATATTAATGATTGTTTCAGGAAAACCTAGAAGTTTAAAGCAAACACAAAGTCACAAATGAGTTTTAAATTCAAGTGTTAATTTTGATGAAATGAAAAACAAAAATTTTGGAGATGAAAGTGATAGGTGAATCATTGAGAATTCATTTTCCATCCCCATAGTTTGATACCAAACTCAAGCATTTGGGTGGCTCAATTATTTAAATAAAATTGATCTCACAAAACAAGATAACGATAAGTTATCTTTCAACTTCGGAGAGTTGGACAAATCTCTACCTGAATCTACCCATTTAGATTTCTAAACTTATCCCAACAATAATTTAGCCCTTCTTTTTTCATCTTGGAGATTACGAGGGAAGATTATGGTTATGAACTTTGGGTTTTTGGAGCTTATTTGGTCAAATTGTTACTATGACTTTTCAAATGCTAATAATATATTCATTCTCATTAATTTTCATGGAGTAAGAATCTATAGAAAGAGGAAGAAGAATAGTCATTTTCAAGTAAGAGTATTTTTAAAATTTTCTGAAAGGTTAAGGGTATTATTAAAACGAAACTTTAATGTTTTCCATCCAAACTTAATGGTAAGTATATTTTCTGAAAGTTTTTTTTTAAGGCAAGGAGTATTTTTGAAACTTTTTTAAAGTTCAGGGGTATTTTTGAAACAAGACTTTAACGGTTTTCATCCCAAACTTAACGACAATGGTATTTTTGAAAGTTTTTGAAAGTTCAAGGGTATTTTTGAAACTTTTTAATGTTTAGGGATATCATTGACACAAACCTCATAGTTTAGGAGTATTTTATATATATATATATATATATATATATATATATAATTTAGCCTTTTTTTTCTTTTCTTTTTTTTTTTTTCTTAGTTCCAAGTTCCAACGTTTGATTGGAGAAGGATTTCAAGTACTAATCTCTTGATCACATCTCAATTTTAATAAAGCAACATTTATTGTTAGGAGAATTATAATGAATAGCATAACATTATAAATTTAGCAATAGTTTTTAGAGATTTGTAAATATAGTAAAAAAAATTTAAAATTAATTTTTATTTTTTTAGTATCTAATTTTACTCTCATTAGTGTATCAACAGATATATCACTAGTACTATATCTGATATACTTTATATTTGATATATCAATAGTATATTAGTACTACATCTAATATATTTTACCTTTGATATATATATCAACTTATATTTAGATATTTTTCATGGTTGGTTTATCATTAATATACCTAATACTGAGTATATGAATAGTATACTTTATTCAGTGATATGATTCATTTTTTTTAATAATGGTTTGTTACTTTAAGTGATAAATATTGTATCATTCATTCACTATTCATAGTGTATCAACAAAAAATTAGTGATAAAAATTTATTAATAAAGTCAAAAACTAAAATAAAGTATATCAGTGGTATATTAGTCTGATATACCTTATATTACGTATATCTCATTCTACTGATATACTTAAATAAATTATATCAGTAGTCACTACACCAATTTGGGCTTTCTATGACACTTCATATAAACCAAAAATGTGGGAGGAAGTAAAAAAAGTGTCATAATTTCTAAATAACTCATATTGCTTCGAATTTTTGTTGATGAGAAGTTTTGAACCTTTAATGGTTATGACGATGGAGTTTGACTTGGTTATCTGGTTATTGGGTTGTTATAAGTGTGTATTTACTTAAACATGTACTTGCATAAATTTTGGGTGTTGTAATTATGTCGTTATGTTGTCGAAATTTTGGTATTACGTAATTAGGTGTAGGCATACCGATTTAGATATCATTTCTTCTAAATGGATATTTAAATGAATATTGCTTTGTCTATTGCAGGATCCAACAGAGCGAAGAGGAACGAAACAATCGCATAGTGGAATAAGCATATGACATGTAAACATTAATGTAATATATACATTGTATCATAGTTCGATTGTAGACAGAATTATTTTTAATTAACAAGTGATAACTCGTTCTTGTGACACTTGTAGACAGAATTATTTTCTATGAAACTTGTTGACAACTACGAAGAAAAAAAATTATATCTTTGACACGCAAAATATGTCATTACACATTATTTGTTGACTAATAGAAACCATCATAGAAAATAAATCTTTGACAGACAAAATCTGTCATAACATTTTTGTTGACAAATGAAGATTGTCATGTAATGCTTTTTCTTGACAGTTAAAACTCTCAAGGTAACTAAATATATGACAATTTAAACTTGTCACTTAAAACATTTTATGACAACCAAAATCTATCATATAAGGTAAAACCTTGACAAATAAATATGGTCATATAAACAACATACTTGACACTAAATTATTGTCAATGTCATATTTTCTATGACATTTAAAATTTGTTGTTGTTTGATATATCTTGATAGAAAATTAGGATATGCGAGCTATTTCTTGACAATGTTTAATTGTCATTCAAAAGTTTACCATGACACTTAAAAAATGTCGTGTATACAGATTTCTCGACAAGATAAAATTGTCATAGGACAGTTAATTACGACAATATTTTGGATGTGTCATGTATGAACTTTCCTTGATGGTGACTTCTAGGACAGATAAAAAGTGTCATGAAATGTGTTTATGACAGTTTTTCAGTGTCATAAAATCCCGAATTTCTACTAGTGAGTTTATCAATAATAGACTTCATATTACATCTATTTGATATACTGAATATAAATTGTTGTCATACTCTTGATACTTCATATTAACTATTTTTGATGTATTGTTGATAAATTGAGTATTATTGAGTATTGAGAATTCAACTCCATTGATGTATTTAAATAATATATTTGAATAATGTACATTAATAATATATAACTATTTACATCATATTAGGTATATCAAGGACATATCAACAGTTTATCATTGAAGATATATCCTTGATAGACTATTGATAGACGTCATATTGCAAACACGAGATTAAACATGAAGGTTTTTGGATATTTTACAAAACTATTGGCACACCCACAATTTTCATAAAACTGATGACACACCCACAATTGGGTTTTTTTTTTCCTCCTATTTATGCAACTCCCTCTTATTGTCATGCACTTATCATTTTACAGAAAATTATAATAATAATAACAAAATATTTTAGGTCAAAATACCGTTTTGGCCTTTGTACTTTAGGGTCTGCTTGGGGCACAGACTATAATAACCTGTGTTATTATAACCTATGAAATACTTTGCACCCCAAACACAGACTATTATAACTCTAGACTATATTACTCTGCATTTTAAATAATATTATATGATTCCACATATTATAATAACCCTAAACTATTATAACTCACTGTTATTATAACTCACTTAACGTCTCAAACAATCCATTAAGCATTATTCCATTTTGGTCCTTGTATGTTCAAATGTTCAACAATAAAGCTTAAAATTGGTCTCTACTATTAGTTTATTGCTAATTTTTCTTTTAAAAAATAGTCTCGATTAGATTTTTTCTACAAATTTTGAAACTATGTTCATATTGTGCCTTTTTTATATTGAAATTATTATTATTATATAACAATTTTGATAACAAAAAACTTAAACTTAATTTTAGGGATCAATTTTAAGCCTTATTGAAAATTTGAAAGTCCATGAACTAAAATTGGACAATTGAAAGTATATGGACCAAAATAAAACAAAACATAGAAACCAAAATGATATTTTAACTAAAATCAACTAAAATCAAAATTTTTCTCTAAATGTCAATTGTTATGGCCAAAAATAGGATCCAGTCCGACAGTGTCGAAGAGAGGTGAATGAGTAGTCGACCAGTTGAAATCGGAGAGTCGAAGCCGACCTCTTGGGTGCGACTCGACGGTTCGAGCGAAGCCGACCCCCGGGTCGGCCACTCGAGGAGCCGACTGCCTGGGGTCGACCCCGGTCAAAGAAGGGGGCCGACCCCGTGAGGTCGGCCCGACTCAAAGACCGGGAGACCGACCCCGCGGGTCGGCCGGCTCAGGAGCCGACCCGAGTGGAACGACCGGCCGGCCGGTGGGTCGATCCTCGGGGTCGCCCGCTCGAGGAGCCAACCGGTTCAAGACCGGGAGGCCAACCAGCCCCGGTCAAAGATGGGCCGACCTTTATCGCGACTCCCAGAAATTTGGCTCGGCTCAGATTCGAGGACCGAGGCCGACCCGCGAGGTCGGCCGGTTGTAGAGAAGTCGCACCGTCGCGAACGTTGTTATGACGGATAGGAAGAGAAACAAGGGTGTCGTGAAACGGTTCCTTTCCCGTAACCGCCGTCATTAAGAACGCTCAATTATGGAGAGTTAATAGATAATAAAACCTTGAAAGACCGTTACAAATGTGAGGTCTATATTAACTCGTTGGAAAGCCCAACAAAGGTAAGCAATCATTTGGCCTGTGTTCTAGCTTGAGATTTACTTCTGTGCGAAATTATCCTCTCTAACTTGAGCGTCGGAGTGCGTGTGGCAGAGCACCACACCGGTGTTAGTTTTCTTTCTTGCAGGAGATCGTTGTCCCCAACGATACAAATTCACCGTTGAACCGTCTAACCAAATTCTGGCATCAACATCAATAAGAGCATAGCTCAACTGACATCAAGTAAGACTTATGACCAAAAAGTCATGAGTTCAAAGTTCTATGTTTTTCATTTATTTTTCAAAAAATTTCTCCCTATTGACTCTGTAATTTTTCGAGATTGATCCCTTATCATTAAGAGATAGAGACGGTGAGAGCTCACTTGTGAAGGTGCTTTTGGTTCGATCGAGTAAGGAATACTTCAAGTACATCGATTTTTTTTGTTAGTTTTATTTCTCAGCAAGTACAGTATTTAATTTCATGGTTGCAAGTTTATTGAATTTTAGTTACGTGTTGAATCTGTTTGATTTTCGATCTCTTCTTTAGTAAAAAAAAATAATAATAATAAAGGTTCGTTATCGTTGAGTATTATTACATGTAGGGGGTGTTCAAAAAATCCAATAACTCGACCAACCCGTGGGTTGGATTATGAATTTATTTAGGTTGGGTTGAGTTCAAATAAATTAAAATGTATGAATTGGTTGGTTCGTGCGTTCACCTAAAATTAATTTGGGTTGACCCAACCAATCCAAACTTATTATTAATTTTAAAAATTATATTTTTACCTACCATACAACTACAACTACATGTATTTAATTTATTTTTATTTAATTTCATAATAATTTATTATTTAATAACTCTTAAAAATACATTTGTGTAATTTTTCATAATATAAATTGAAACTAGGTGGCTAATTTTAATTCAATGTTTGAAAAATAAAGAGTTTTTGTTTTAAAATGGTGGCGATTTATTTATAAGCTTATTGGGATAATTGTAAATTTGTATTAGAATATTTAAGTTTTATGGTTGTTATTTAGTATAAAGACATTTGGAATTCTGTAATTCTTGATTTTTTTATATTTATATTAATTTTTAATTTTTTAATTTTTAATTTTTTTTAAAAAAGCTAACCCGATGACCCAACCCAACCCAACCAAAAAATGTTGGGTTAGGTTGGGTTGGATTACCCTCAAGAATAGGGTTATTTGGGTTGGAAGAATGACTAACCCGAAAATTTGGGTTGGTCCAAAAAACTAGCATAATCTGGCCCAACCCAGCTTATGTACACTTATAATTCCATGAGTTGGTAAAATCTTCCTCAAAGTTTTGCTATTGTCTTTAACCTTCTCTTGTGATTGTGTGAATTTTACTCGAGGCTTTCTTTAATCAATTATCAAATTGTGTTACCTTTTCATGCGGGAATTTTATTGCCTTTATTATGTTATTTAATTATGGATTTAACATCAATTAAGTTGTTGTTTTTTATTTCTTCCATGATAAACTATTTTTTCTCTAGGGATTGAAGTTAATGAATGCCTTAGAGGAAAGATATCAAGCTTAAAATAAAACAAGCAATCAAGTTAATACATGAAACTTTATTTGTTTTTATTGAATTTAAAGTTGGGTAAACCTAGTTGATCAACTAGGGTTGCTTGTTAAGCTTGAACTTAATACCAAAAGAGTTAAGCGGCGAGAGCGGGTCGCAGCGTGCCGACTGGGGGACGGACTGGGAACGACTCCTTCATGCCCCGGGCGTCAAACAGTCAACTCAGAACTGGTACAGACAAGGGGAATCCGACAGTTTAATTAAAACAAAGCATTGTGATGAGAAAGCAGATGTCACAAAAGCAATGGAGTAAAAGATTTAGAAATGAGTTCTGAACATCGACCCTAGACAAAGGACAAGATTCCAAAACTGCTAAAATTATGCAAAAAAACATCTAAGTAGGAGATTTTGAAGCAAAATTGAATAGGAGTCGAATTCGATATTAGTTTTCTTGTGCTAACTACGATTGCAATTGCATTTTTGGTAGCCTTTCTTTCTAAAGTGGTATGAGCAACTTAAAATCTCTCTCTCTTTTTTTATCCAATAATTTTTCACTTATTTCCATTACTAAACAATTGTTCAATCATTTTTACACTCTTAGTTACCTTAATTGTATTTTGTAAGCAAACTTGTATCATCTCTATAGATTTTATTAAAATTTGTTTCCTTGGATACGATACTCTAGAGTACTTCCAATTTCTTATTACTTCGATCATGTGCACTTACATGTAGTATCAATAAGGAGTGTAGATGAGAGAGGAAGGAGAGAAAGAAATAAATTGAAAATAATGGGGAAAGAGAAAAAAACTTTTGAATAGAAAAAGTTTCTAGTGTCTAGTGCAAGTACACACTATCAAACAAGTAGTCAAAGAAATTTTCCAAAAGTATCCAACTTCGCAGGGAATGGATATAACAAAACCCAAAATTACGGTAAAGAAATTCATACAAAGCAACCTTTATAGCCAATATCAACAAATCGGAAAGGTTGTGAGTGCACTAAAAATTAGTGATATGAAAGAGGAATTCAAACATGCTTTTGCCCTTTATAAAAGAATTGTAACCTAAAATGTAATCACAATTTTAACTCAAGTACCAAGTAATGTAAATCGGGTTCAACTTTTATTCAATTTTAATGGAAAAACTTTTAGAACCCTAAATGATTAAACCATATGTCTATGACTAATATGAACTTAATTTAATGTGAGAACACACAACCTCTAGTCTTAGAGGTTTTGCCAATTGCCCTACGTCTAGGGTAAAAGCAGGTACTTGTGTCTAAGCTACTTTCCTCAATTGTTTTGTATGAATACATAATCTTGTTTAATTCTTTCAATATCAAACTCGATCTTTGTATGTTCACTTAGGTGATCGAGTTAGATTCACCATAAGAATGTTAATCAATAACAACAAACAATACTATAGAATTGAGCAAAGTTACTTTTACATCTTAGGCCAAACTTCACATTCTTAGAAAATCTACAAAACCGAATCCCAAGGATGAACTTAGCTCATGATGGAGAAAATAAATAAATAAAAACTTTAAAGGAAGTAAACAGATTCAAAAAGATGTAAACAGATACTGAAAACTATAACAATGAAGGTAAGAGACACTGAAAACTATAACAATGAATGTAAGAGAAAAAAATACTTGCTGGAATGAAAATTTGAATGTTGCACTTTATCAAAACAAAACTTGAGGTAATGTGAAGAACTACAAAAATTAAAGTTAAAAAATTGAATGTAAATACTGAATTCAAAGGGCTAGAATTAAATAACTAAAACAGAAAATAAAGCTGGTGAATGCGAAGGAAAATCGAAACTCAAGAAGATAGCTTCCACCTCTTCAATCGATCTAAATTCAACATTTTTCAAGGAGAGTAAGATCTTTAGGACTTTTGACAATGATGGATTGGAGGTTGGGTGACGTTCTTTGATGAGTCTTAATTTTGCGCACGTTGCCACGTCAGAATAGGTCAATTTTCATTATTTATGAACACTAGGTCATACAACATTAATTATAATAAAAAGGGTCTTCTGTACAAATATTTCATAGGAAAGGAAAACTTTTTTTTTTTTTTGACATATAGGAAACGGAAACTAGTATTGCAAAATCGGAATGCAAAATGGTGCGAAACAATAAAGAAAGCAAAAACAATCAAAATGCAAAAGGGAACGAAACAGCAAAGACAAAATGCTAGCCCTAGGAAATAACTTTGGATAATAATTGACACTCTATACCAGTTCTTGATTTCTAAGGATTTCATTTCAATAATAATCACACAAATTTTAGCATTTATCTAAATTTAATTTGCAATGAAATATAGAAACACAATGAATCATCCATGGAAAATTTCAATGCAAAAGATTTGAAACATTGGAAAAATCTTTGGATAATCAGTTTCTTCTTCACTCTTTCTCCTGCAGTTTGTTTCCTCTAGTCTAATCTCATCAATGGCTACCAATCTCTCTCTCTCATTCATCCCCGATTTTCCTCTTCCAGCTAGCCATTTTCAGAAATCATTCCAAACAGTTCCTCTCTTTGGCCTTCCGCCGCTGTGTTCATCTTCCGAGAATCAACTTCGCAAGACCGTTTCGAGCTGTAGAGGTAGAGGACGGTCCGCAGCCATTCGTGCAATCAATCAGGAAGTCGTTCAGTCTCCAAGTTCAGAGTCGATCCGCGACTCAAAAACTGATCCTATTGCATCTTCTAAGCTCGTCCTCGTCGTCGGCGGCTCCGGCGGCGTCGGTAGGTTCTATCTGTGTGTTATTCTCTGCGTTTTTCCGTTGAATATTTATGGACGTACGATGAATTGATTAAACTAACTGAATCAGGTAGTGTTAGCTGTTAAGTAGTTAGTTTAATGTTAATCTCGTCATGAATCTCTTAAAATTGAGTGTATTGGTTGTAGTTCTTAGTGGAAAAGGGACCGGTAATCTTGATGAAGTTTTTAGCTCTTAGTAGTCTGACCAATTATTGCATGTTAGGATTAAATGAGTAATCAGCGAGCTATATTGAAGGGTTTGTTTCTTCCACTGGGTGATTTATGTTCTTGGTTTGATGTTTCACTTTCTTAAATAGGACAGTTGGTGGCAGCAGCTTTGCTTGACCGGAATGTCAAATTACGCCTGTTACTGCGAGACCCGGAGAAAGCAACTACATTATTTGGTGAACAAGACGAAGATTTGTTACAGGTACCATGGTCTGTCTTAGTTATACAAGGTCATGGCACGGAAGCTAATGGTTTTCGTGTCCCATTTTGCTTGGTTGAGCATAGCATATAGAGAGGACGTTGGAGCTTTTAGGTTATTGTTGTTAAAGTAGAGATCAGTTTGGCGTGCTTAATCGATTGGCTTCAATTTCTATTACCATTGATGTGATTAGTATCAAGTTAGAATGTTTTATGCAATATCTTATTCATTGCACCATGTGGTCTGGAAGATATGTTGATTCTTAATAAGTTTCACCATACTCTCAGGTAGACTTTGTTGTTACAGAGAGCTTTAACTTTGACAGGTATGCAAAGGCGACACAAGGAATCCAGAAGACCTAGATCCGTCTATATTCGAGGTTTGTGATATCGATTAGGTTACAGTACCTTACCACATTGTATTTGTATCAAATTCTCTACCAATGCTTGAATTGTAGGAAAACTCCTAAATTCATTTGATTATTCTTGGGCACCCCAATGCTTTGGCACAGCTTCACCACATAAAATTATCAGCTTTTAGCCACTCACAATCCTTTTATATCACCAAACTAACCTTGCTTGAAATTGTACTTTTTGTTCACTTATCCCCTGCTCTCTCATAAGGAATCAGCCTTTTGGCATGGGATGAATCCTTATTCCTCATGCATAGTGAAAAGTAGCTCCTTCCTCCTGTTTAAGAGAAATGAAACAGAGGTAGAGAGAGAAATCCTCTTAAGTGAGGAGGGAGGATTGCCTCTTTACTCATGTATAGGAAAATATCCTAATACGAGGAGAGAGTAGAGGTGACTGGGAGGAGTGAGGTGACAGTTAACATTGGAGGCTGACGATGGTGTGGTGGTGGGTACTAGAGAGTTATCTTATCGGTTGGCCCAACTAATATGCAAGATTTGAAATAGAGAAATGGGAGAATTATTTAACCCTCGATGGAGTTTTTTAGTATTTGAGATTTGAGATAGATTTACCTCATTGCCTCCTTTTGCTTTGAGTTGTAATGAAATGCGAGATGGAGATGGAAAATTAGAAGAAAAAAAAAAAAAAGAAGAAGCTATGAACCAAAAATTACAATATAAATCAGATTGAAAAATTTGTGAACCTAAATAATAGACCATACAATTTGGGTGTTGTTCTTGCATTCCCAAGAAGGCTAGTGTTGGGCTATGATCTCAGGCTTAATAGTCCGTTCCCTCCAATGCCACCACAAATTTCAATTTTTTCTCACTTTTGGTAACTTAGAGGTTTAATTTTTATTTGAATCCTTTTTAAGTTAGATTGGATCAGAATAAGTAGTCCCCAGTTTGGATTGTAATCGGTTCTTGATTTTAGTTTTCTTATAGAAGAAATGTTTAGTGATAGATATAACTTTTATTGTTGTTTCTTATTAAAGAAAAACATTATAGCCAAGTATTATCAATCGTTTAGAAATTTAAAATCTCTGTTTTGATTTATCTAATAATCATCTGTTAGGGTGTCACGCATGTGATATGCTGCACGGGAACGACAGCCTTTCCTTCAAAGCGATGGGATGGGGATAACACTCCTGAAAGAGTAGGTTAGGATTACTGTTAATACCAGATGTCACGTCTTTGTGTTTTGGCTAGAAACTTAAACTTACATATCATTAGCACAGCTCTGCTTCTGTTTTCAACAACCTTGTTGAAATCAATGTAAAATTAGACTGTTTTTGTCCATTCTCTAGACTGAAGTTGCATATCTTCGAATGCTCATAAGCACACTAACGCACATTTAATTATGCCTATGCTTCTCAGCAACTGACTATGGCTGTATAATTGTAGATTGGGAGGGTGTGAGAAACCTTATATCAGCACTTCCTCGATCAGTAAAGAGAGTAGTTCTTGTTTCATCAATAGGCGTAACCAAATTCAATGAATTGCCGTGGAGGTAGGTCAGTTTATTTCTACGAACCAGGCATTATGTGGTAGAGGAATAAAGAAACCTGTTAAAAGTTGTCAATCTTTTCACTGTCGAACGATTCTTCTACGAAATAATAATGATTGGCGCGGATATGCTAAAAGGCAATTTCTTCTACAAAGCATAACCGGGATTATTGGGAGCGATCAATTTTAGTTATATCTCTTGTAACTATAGACTTTAAGGGGTTGTTTGGAGCATGGGTTATTATAACTTGTGGAGTACTCTGCACCCCAAACATAGACTATTATAACAACAGACTAAACAATTATGCCTTTTAAACAATATTATGTAATTTCACAGATTATTACAACCCATAGACTATTATAACCCATGTTATCATAACCAACTCAGTGCCCCAAACAACTCCCAAGGGGGTCTATTTGAGGGGCATGTTATAATAATTTGTGTTATAATAGTCTATGAAATACAAACTATGCTCTCGGTTCACTAGTTGGTTTCTTTTTTTCTTAGCATTATGAATCTTTTTGGTGTTCTCAAATACAAAAAACAAGGGGAGGATTTTCTTCGTAACTCAGGTCTTCCGTTCACAATAATCAGGTCTGTGCAGTTCGGATGAACTTCTTATTTTACCCGAGCTATTTTTTTCTTCTTTCTAGACATTTAATACTGTTTTTAAACATTGAGCCTACTCTCTCTCTCTCTCCTTTTCATGTACAAATGTGTCCCAGAGCTGGTAGGTTGACTGATGGACCATACACCTCATATGATCTTAATACTTTGCTCAAAGCTACAGCAGGGCAACGGCGTGCCGTCCTCCTTGGTCAAGGTATGACTTTATAGAATTTATAAAAATGACAAATGTTGCATTGCCACTGTATTTTAGAATGTGGTATGAAGAACCCGTCATCCTTCCACTGGTGTGATTTCATTATCCATAATTTTATCAACCAACTATAAACCCTATGGCCTCGTTTCGATACTTTTCTATTGATTCTAATCGCTTGCAAAGAAAACAAAATAACTTAAAACGAAATTATCAAAAAAGTTTTAAAGTGAGCAGTCAGGTATGAAAATTTACAACGTATAGACGCACATCCTAATACACTTTTCAATTAGCATATTCCCATTTTCAGGCGCTGTATTCTCATTCCTTTCTTTGTAACACCCCGTAATTTGCACACTTCCTACTCGGGGCATTACTTCCTACTCGGGGCATTACTTCCAAGTTGTACCGCTCGTGCCGAAAATCCGGCAGCATAACGGCGCAACCTGGACAAACCGAAAATTTATGAAACCTGAACCTAAACAAGAACACTTCAAAAGGACTCACGAGGGCACCCAATCTGCACCAAACTACAAAAAAGCAGCGGGTGGGCTCCAGGTCCCTGAGTTAACAAAATCCACCAAACCACGAGAACATGCTTTGAACACGAAAGAAAACATAACTGAACATACTTCGATTCAAGAAATGAATAACAGACAAACTAAAGTTTAAGACATGAACGGAAACAACAGAACGCAATAGAAGAAAGAGAAATGAAAACAACAACTCCTAATCGAAAACTCCGAACTGAGTCCTACAAGTCTTCCATAGCCTCGCAGGGGTCTCGCCGTCGGTGGTCATTTCACTGGTTTGCCTTACTGCGCAACAAAAGAAGAAATAAACGAGGATGAGTACAAAGATACTCGATGTGACCCACTTCGTCCAATAATAAAAAGAACAAGAATGAAATAGTCTTAGACCTAGCTAAGCACGACACCTAGCCCGTCTTACAACCTCATCAAGCATCCTGGCCCTATTACTCACTCAGATTTCTCAGTTCTGTCCTACCCTTAGCTTCTGAACTAGGTTGACAACATCTGGCCACGAGACTCATTCCCGTGCCTGCACTAGGGCGAAGGACTCTATCCAACCCCTCTGACTCTAAGGATCACACCCCGAGTCGCACAACTGGATGGGGGCGGACCACCACATCCCATAAAGCATCAAAGGCGGCAATACCGCGCACAATCGACCACGGGCTCATTCCCAGGCCTGTACTAGGGCGAAGGACTCTATCCAACCCCTCTAACTCAAAGGATCACACCCCGAGTCGCACAACTGGATGGAGGGCGGACCATCACATCCCATAACATCAACGTCATCTCGCCAACCTCGAGTCTCAGCCTGCTAAGGGTTAAACAAGAACTAGGGCTAGTTGTGCTAACTACGATCCTAAGGCCCAGCACTTCCCAAGTTCCTTTAACTAAGCACGAGGACATCAGACTCGGGACAAACAATCATAGCAACTAACACATTCAGAGTTCTTAGCACAAACTACTTCGGCTCTACAAGCTACAATTCACGTAGGACTAACAGACAATTAACCCCTGAACCAACAGGTTCGGGTTTCAGTACATATATGCAACGAACATCAAAAGAGCATGAGTCAGACACAATTGAACTTCTCATATCCTAACATGCTACTACAACCCAAAACAATAAGTCTACTTTCAATCAGGTGAATGCAGGCAACGTGCCCCTAAGCCCTACACTTAGGGGTAGTTTAGTCCAAACGACTACTTACAGAAAGCCAATGACAACGAGCGATTCGAGTAACGCGGCGTTCCAAACGTGCTTCAACTCCCAGGCTCCTAACAAAAACACGCACAAATTAATAAACCAAAGCACAATGAACCTAACACAACGAATCTAATTAAGAGGATCGAAACTCACCCACGGAGTGCCAAAACGGACTAAGGAAGGCATCGAGGCGGCCGGGACGGAAGGAACAACGCGCGCTCTCGCGGCGCGGCGTGTGAAAGTGACGGCGGCGGCGCGTGGGTGGCAGATCTGGAATCCTCACGACCCGATCTATCCAGAATCGGTCTCCGTTCCTCGAAAACCGGCCGAACCAAAACGTGGGTCTCACGGCTCCCACGGCGGCTGCACTCCTCCGGCGAGCGGTTTCGGTGGCGTTCTGAGAGCTGAAAAGAGAGAGAGAGAGACGGTGAGCGACGAAAGAGAGAGAGCGGGCGAGAGAGCGATGAGCGGCGAGAGAGAGAGAGAAGCTTGATGGAGAGGGAAGGGGAGACCGAAAGAGAGAGGGCGTGCAGTTGAGAGAGAGAGAGGGGGGGTCTGGCGAGAGATCTGTGAGAGAGAGAGGGAAGAAGGAGAGGGAGAAGAGACGTGGGCGCGCGCTGCTGCTCGGCCATGAGTAAGGGGAGGAGGGCTTCGCCTCCCGACTTCTTCTTCGATTTTTTTTTTTTTTTTTTTTTTTTTTTGAAAAACCACCGACTGTTACATTCTTGTTCATTAACATAATCGAATTCAAAACTAGTTAATGTATACCCTCGTTCAAGAGGTTAATGTTCGAGTCCTCCAACCCCACATGTTGAATCTTAAATCACCAATCAAACAAAAAACTTAAGCTGATAGTTTGGAGTAAATTAAATTATATCAACATAGTCTAACACTTCCCCTCACTTGTGCGCTTGAAAATTTGATGAAAACCCAAACATTGAAATCAATATTAAAAATGGGAGGAACCTGACTTTATAGGGGTTTGAGAACACATGACCTCTTAGACCACCTGCTCTGATACTATCTTAAATCACCAATCAAGCCAAAAGTTTAAGTTGATAGTTTGGGGTAAATTTAATTATATCAACCTAGTGAACTAAAAAAACATAATCGAATTCACGTTGAAATTATGTCATCGTCTTTTGTTTTTCCTCTCGGGGATTCAGGTGACAAACTTGTGGGAGAGGCCAGTAGGATTGTGGTTGCTGAAGCTTGCATACAGGCTCTCGACATTGATTTCACTGAAGGACAGGCATACGAAATTAACTCAGTTGAGGTGAGCTTCCAAGATAGCTGCAGTTTATGAGAACAAAGGCATGTTTCTAAACAAAATTTCTTTTCTATTTTTAAAGATACTCAAGTTAAAACTGGCTTGAATAATTGTTTCTAAAAAATCATTTCTCTTGCTTCCCTTTATTCTATTTTCATAGACAATTTTTAGAAAAAATAACATTGTTATTTTGTCCAAAACCATGAGTCTGTGGATAATGAGTTCATTGCTCTACAAGTCATTTGACTATTGTTGTCAAAAATAGAAAGCTATTTAAAAAACCATTTAAGACTAGTTCATTTTTGGTAGATCTCTCTCTCTCCCTCCCTCCTGAGAAAGTAATGAAGCTTTGAAACATTTACAGGGGGAAGGTCCAGGGAATGATCCCCAGAAATGGAGTGAACTATTCAAAGCTGCTCAGACACTGTGATTTTGGTTCCCCACATATCACTCTCTTTCTTTCTTTTACTGTAAATATTTATATCATTCACTCTCTCCACTTCTCATGATATCTTCATTTGAGATTTGCTTCTCTCTCCAACTCTCTCTCTCTCTCACTTCTCTAAATGTAATATAAATATTTAATGACAGATCAAAAAATTTTTATGCAAAGCTCAAAAGCTTGAATAGGACTACAATGAAATAAGGGATAAGGAAGGGTGGGGAGGCAATGATAGACAGACAGATCATATTGTGTTAGGACAGGATTAGATTATGAATTGAATACTCTTGTATTTTGAGATATGTTTCAATTATGCCTCTAGGCTTGAAAAAGTTTCATTTAGGGTAAAATACCTTTTTGGTCCATGAGTTTTGAACAATAGGTATGTTTGGTTCCTAAGTTTTGAAAATGGACCATTTTAGTCCCTAAGTTTTGTTAAATAGATTTAAAAGGTCACTCATGTTATTTTTCTATTTTTTTAATTCTTTTTTTCAATTTTTTTTTATATAAAATCAATATTTTTTTAATTTAAAAATATATATATTTTCTCTCTCAATTATCTCTTCTCTCATCTTTCCCTCTCTCCTCCCTTCATCTTCTTCACTTCTCCTTTTCTTTTTCCCTCTCTCACATCTTCTACCCCACTCTCTCTCCTCTGTACATCACATATGAGACATTTACATAAAAATCTCTTAAGTTTAATCTAGAGGTTCAAAACTTAAGTAGGTTTGAAAGACAGTGATCATAACTTTGATTATGGATGATGGATGATTTGAGAAAATTGAAGAAAAAAACTAAGTCTTAAGAGGGATTTTTTTGATTTGTTGCAATTTTGTAAATTGAAGGGTGGGTAGTTGAAATCCACCCTTTTGAAGGGATTAGAGACAGTGAAAAAAAGTGAGTTCCAGAAGAGAGAGAGTGTGGAAGATGATGTTGTGGGAGAGAAAAAATGGAAAAGAAGAAAGAGAAAGAAGATGGAGGAAGGACAGATGAGAGTGTATAAGAGAGAATTTATTTTTTATTTTTTAATTAAAAAATAATTTTATATTAAAAAATATTGATTTTATATAATTAATTAAAAAAATTAAAAAAAAATAGAAAAATAACATGAGGCCTTTTAAACCTATTTTTCAAAACTGAGGGACTAAAAGGGTCTATTTTAAAAACTCAGGGACCAAAGACACCTATTGCTCAAAACTCGGGGACCAAAAAGGTATTTTACCATTTCATTTATATCATCAAATTTTGAAATTTATTTTAAAAATTATTTTTGGAGGATTTTTTTCGTTAAAATAAGATGAAAATTAATGTGACAACTGGTGTATAAAAATTAGAAGGCATACATGATATCATAATACAACATCATTAACAAAATTGACATGACATGATTTGTAAAATTTGATTATGTAAATGATTTTAATGATATTTTTTAAATGAAATAATTGGTAAGAACAACATTCGATTTTTATATAGGTGTTAATATTGTCATGTATGTCTTCTAATTTTTTACATATGAGTTATTACATCAATTTTCATAATTTAATTTTAACGAAAAAACAATTTCAAAGTTCAAATATGTTTTGTGGAACAATTTTAAAATTCAAACGTAAAAAATGAAACACATCATTTAAATTTATTTCATAATTCAGAATTATCTTATATAATTTAACCTCAAAACGTCAATATCGTTATTCAAGTCTATGAGGTCCAATTTGTTTCAAAGGTTATGAGATGAATTTTATCAAAGATATAAAAAATCTATATTTTCTTTATAGATGTTTATTTCTTAAAACCTAGATGACTTTTTTATTTCCTGAGAAATGGATGAGAGGGGGGAGAGATTAATTTCTAGTTAATGTCTAAATTACTTTTAATTGCTTTAAGTTAATATTTATTCATTATCAATTATCTAATATAAACATTTTAATTCATTAAAAATATCAATTTAAACTAAATCTAATAATTTAAATTAATTTTTAATGAACAAAACTTATAAAACAAACACAACCATTTAACATCCAGATATTAATTATCTAAAGAACAAAACTTAAATAATATTCTAAAGACAATGCTCCCTCCCACACAAACTTATCAATACAAATAATCTGAATGTTTGAACATTTTAACGTTAGACAACCCAAAACCATTTTAACTCAAATTCAAAATTTGATTGCTTCAATGGCTGCTTAACTGCATCCAACTACTTGTCTACAATAACTTAGCAAAATTTGAGCTCAGTCTAATGTACAGGTTACATAATATTCTAACTTCTCACATAGTACACCTACACCAATTCACTTTACAAATCTAAAGCAAAGTTCAAACCAAAAGCATCAGTAAGGAAGAGAACTAACATCAGGTTTGATAAAGTCTCCAACAAATTCGCCTCTTTTATCCCAAGGTCGATGTTCGTAAGACTTTCCGACCATACTGCGTTTCGTGTTGATGGTACCATCTTCACAGTAGTACTCTGGAAAGTAATCAAGAAACCTTTTGCTTCCAAGCTCGTCGACGCCATTGAACAGGAAATTTCTCATCAAGTCCTAATGGTTAGATGTGAAGTGAGAAAACGAATCTTAAACGAGGCAAGAACATTGAGAGATTTGTGTATGTTACCTTTGCGAAGGTCTCCCCAATTAACTTCTTTAGAAGACCATGTCCCGGATCCTGTTTCGCAAATCGTACATCGATCGAGTTAGCAGACATTCAAACAACGGAGAGAGTTTCATGAAACTTAATAGTCTAAAAGAAATTTTTACTCCAGGAAGTTGAAAAGAGAAACAATTCAGTAGACTCTAATGATCTTGCAGCTCTAATTTTGAACAAACTACTAAAATTGAAAACTACTACCAAAGTTCAACAGTCGGTAGTTATCCAGCTAAGTTATGGGAATATTCATCCATATATCTATATTCACTACTTTGCAGATTTATATCTTTGAGCGTTAGTCTCTTTCATTTTATCAATAAAAAGTTTTGTCTCTTGTTCAAAAAAATACAGAGCTTTTCTCTCAATCCGATCTAAGTCAGAAATTTTTGTAAAACAGAAACATAAAGGAATAGAAGAAGAGATGCATAGTATGAAAACAAATGTAATCACCTTTTCTACCCTCCATGAGAGGTATCTGTGTTGCGCTTCTCGGTTAACCATTAGTCGAGATGGGATCGTTTCCTCCCCAGCATTGTTCATGAGCTCAAGCCAAGCCTAACAGTAAGCTAGAACTTTCAGTAACATAAGCAAAATAAGATCCAAATGGATTCTACTAAAAGATCTTCAAAATACCAACAAACTAAATTAATTTGAATACCTTGTAATAATCCACGAATGCAGAAAATAATATATCATACTTGGACTCGGTCGAGGAAAACTTGGTCCATATCACAATTGGAGAGAAAAATTTCAAAGATTCGCTCGTAAGCTTTCCGCCCCAGGGTAAGAGCTGCAGGAAGTCTGTTTTCAGTAATCATAACATCAAATTTAGAATGGACTAAGGAAAAAAGTAGTATAAGAAATGGCATACAAGAAACAAGTGTAGTGTGCCTGTAGTAGTAAAGTAACTAATGTTGAACAAGAAACATTCACCTCAGCATATTTAGTTCCAAGATGCAATAAGCTTTTAAAGTACTTCTCCCTATAATCTCTTTGGCTGATGACATCATGCAAAGGGTTGAGATCCCTGCAAAAAATCAAGTTAGTGATCCGAATGGATGCAAATATGGGTTCCAGCAAGAACAAGAACAATAACTGCTAATCCAGTTAGAGAAGTCCTTTTAACATAAAACTTGTACACACAGAATATGAAGTTTACAGAGCACAATTTGGTGCGTGCGTTCGGTAACGTAGGCGTCTGCTTTAAAACCCAGGCTTGATGCATGAATGAGGGCAAACTCATGTCCATCCAGATCAATTCTTTTTTCAGGTATGTGATTTAGATTTCTATTAAAGTTACTTATGGGATCATTTCTGGTCATTTTCATTCCATTCATCTCTATTTTAAAGTTTCTAACAAGTACCTAGGAGCAAATACTTGAGAAAGCTCACTCGACTATATAACTTACTAAGGCTATTGAGTGTTTGAGAAATTGCAGATGCCTATGAACAGATGAGGTGGCAGAAAAAAGAAAACTATCGGATTCAAGTAGATCATATGCCTCCATGATAGCCGATGTAGTAATTCATATAAAGTTTTTTGACATCCATGAGCATTCAAGCCAACTTACACTCAAATAGTCTCACAGGACAACCGCATGACTCTATTACATTTGGTTGCCAAGGAAACTCATAAAATATTAAAGCCTAGGTAAGAGGTCACATGATTTGAAGTTTTGAACCCATCTCCTCTAAAGCACTTCACATTTTTCATTGGCCCTAATGACTGCTAGGCCGAACCTATGATTATAATTTATGAAGATAAACACAATACTTCATACAAATAATGTTGGGCTATTTATTCTATAAGGGGTTGTTTGGGGCACAGATTATAATAACCCGTGTTATTATAACTTGTGGTATAATCTGCACCCAAACACAGACTATTATAACCCCTGACTATACTACTCTGCATTTTAAATAATGTTATATGATTCCACATACTATAATAACCCACACACTATTATAACTCTCTGTTATTATAACCCACTCAGTACCCCAAACAGCCCCTAAGTTACTATCTCTCATCAGACTCCAGAGTTCAAAGAAGCTTACAGGACTACTATACTGGAACTTGCAGCAGTGAAAATATTTGCACAAAATATGGGAACATCAAACTCTGGTTCTGGGAATGCAGCAAAATCTAAAACCTGCACCATAAATGAATAGAAATAGTTCTTAGAAAATAAGCATAGATACTAAATATGCTTACTGAACTCACATACACAAGTTCTGACGCGAATTTCAGCAGTATAAGGTTTTCGTTTCTAAACTGCAGAAAATAGTTTAAAAAAAATTAAGATTAAGCTACAGAAACTGCAGTTTAGAAATTACTTGAAATCTGACTCAAATTATTCAGAAACCTCAAAAGCACTGATACTAATTCTTATAATGAGTTTCTATTCTACAAAGAGTGGCTACATGGGTCCGTATTTTCATAACCATAACCAGTAAGTCCATGACTGAGACTAAGCCTCTCATCATTATCAAAGTGCAATACTATGTTGGGCTAACTAGCAAATTTCTATACTTTAGAGCTCAATGGAAAGCTCTCTCAAGGAATGGTTGTTCTTTTAACATTTTTTAAATTTAAACTTGAGGAGAAGCAGGGATTTTCATGAAGGAAACATAAAGAAGGTCACAAGTAAAAATGGCCGGAGAATTAATAAAAACTCTGACAAGGAAATAAACGAGATAAGTATATCACATCATGAAGGTTTCCTCAAATTTGAAATTATATTCAGGTACATTTACATGGTAGTAGTTCCAAAAAGTGTCAAACATCTTGTCTTGTACCATAACTTAGTTATCTTGGGTGGATTTGGAAAAGCCAGGTTACTGCTTGTGTGTTTGGAAGACTTTTGATGCAGGAATTTAATATTACTAGACTAATTGGTTTGATATGTTTTTCATTTTTTAGGTATGAAACTGAGAGATGGTATATTAACCAAAACAGAGGTAGAGAAAATCCTGTCCGAAAAGCTACCAAAGATGACAGAGGCTACAAATTATAATGAACATGCTATGAGAAGAATTTCTTGTAGTTTGGCCACCCGACGAAGTATGCTAAATATTTCTTGTGGTCGGATATGCTTGAATCGTGATATTCATTTCTTTGTGGACATTATAGTGACAATTATAATGCTGATTCTACTTTTTTGTTGGGATGAGAGAATGACTTTTCTAAAGTTACTAAAATACCTTACTGAAGCTCACAACATAAAATGCGAATTGTCTCCATAGTTCCTTAAACAGAAAGAAGTTATCATCAAGCGAAAGTGAGTTTGGCTCAACAGTAATTGACTGACATGTACCCTTGATCAAGAGGTTAGAGATTTGAATCTCTCCACTCCCAAATGTTGTTTAACTCAGAAAAAAAAAATAAATAGAAAGAAGTTATCATCGTCAGGGAATCCTCCAATTCCCTTTGTTAAGTCACTCTACATAATACAGCTGAAATTCTCTTAGAAGTCAGTTTCCAATTCCCCTTTGTTTGAATTGGGAAGTCTTGGTTTCTAGTTAGTTTCAGCGTTTCTGTTTTTACTTTTATGCTTTTACTTTTATTTTTAGCCTCTTCTCATTACTTCAATTAAAATTTTATTTCCTATTTTCCGGAAAAAAAAAACAAATCATATTAAATGAACAAAGGCATCTAAAATTCTTCCTAAGAGGATCAAAATATAAAGTAAAACCTGCATTGTTTCACTCTCAATATTCAAACTGCGAAGAAGTCTGATCTTCGGAGCTCTAAAAGATAACATTTCAAGCTTGGCTTGTTTGTCCATGGAAATCATGGAATTATACTTCTCCTGCAGGATAAAAATATTTATATTGTTAGGATGGAAAAATCAACGATTAGTGTTTGAATTCATACCATTTCAAAAATTTTATTAATAGAGGTTTTAAAACTTCAACCACAGATATATCAAGGGTGCCAACAGCAAGTACATATACAGAAGTTTATAACAAAACTATGTACGCTAGATGCACGCATGAAGTCATTGAATTACATTCACTCGAGTTGACATAAGTCATTTAGTTGGAACATTATAAATAAGTATGCAGTAATCAGTGTGTTGAAACCTGCATTCTAGATGAAAAAATAATCTATAATCTTAAACAATAGTTTAGATATAATTGAGGAACCACCAGAATTTCTTCAATATCCTAACACAAAGATATATGAAATCTGTTGAAAAAATAAAAACAGCTGTTATAATCTTAGCATGGTAAGAATTACAAAAGCGAACAAGAGACCAATCCGACAATTTCCTTAGCAGGAAATGTGCAAGTTTGAAAAAGTACATAAAGAGGAAATAAACAATTAAAGGCTCGTTTATAACCATTTGGTTTTTGGTTTTTGAAAATTAAGCTTATAAATACTACTTCTACCTATGGGTTTCCTTGATTTGTTATATACTTTTTATATATGCTTTCAAAAACCAAGCCAAAATTTGAAAACTAAAAAAAAAAAATTTTGAAAACTTGTTTTTGTTTTTGGAATTTGACTAAGAATTCAAATGTTTCATGCTACTCATTGTAGAGAAATGGAGAGAAAACAAACTTAATTTTTTAAATACCAAATGGTTATCAAACGAGACCTAAGATTATTTATTCATAAAATAGTAATAGACAAGAAAGAGGGGGAAAAAGATCAAATTACAAATTTAGTCCGTAAAGTTTGACAGTTGTGTCGATTTATTTTCAAAAGTCTTAATTACATCTAAGGTAGACCCTGTTATTAATATCATTAGTGATACAACATGTCTAATTGATTTAACACGACGTGACAGATCAATGATAACAGGACTCAGAAGACACATTATTTGGTGTGCATTCTCATCACAAGTTACAAACTCACAACACTTCACTAGAGAGAGTCAGTGGCAGTCTTCCATCAAAAGTTTAAGGCAAAGAGAACTACTCTAAAACAATAAGTCCATCAAACCACTTTACACAGAATCAATAAAATCCCTTGATACAGAAATGCTCTGAAAAGAAGCTCATCATTCAATAACTCACAGTAGAACAGGGGAGAAGAAGTTTAAGTTGCAACAAGCACAGCAGAAATCACCCCTGTTCTTACACAGACACTATTTAACAGAGAAAAAAAATACCAATCTGGAGAGAAGAATAGCCAATTTTCTGAAGCATTAGCAAGAAAATTAGATTAGAGAAGCTAAAGTGAAGCAAAAACAGAAGACCCAAGTACAGAATCGATTGAATCAACCCATTACCTGTAAAGAGGAGGGGAAAAGATGGGTATGAAGTTTGGTTTCATCCAAAGCGAATTGAACAAATTTCTGATATGAAATTGCAGAGACTGGAACGAAAGCTCTTTTACACTTGTTTTTACTGCTGCAGTTGCTTGAAAATGGAGGAGAGTTGAAGGGAAGGAAGAGGGATAAACGAGAACAAGAATTCATGGCGGCAAAGCTTGCAATGAAGGTTTAGTTGCAGCATTTGCGTTACCAAAATCCCATTTTCTGTCTCTTTGGATCGACTGTTGGAGTTTGAGCTTCTGGAGAAGTAGGATTTTGGATTTCTGTATCGACCCACGTCGGCAAATTGGTGGAATCAAAGTTAAATGTTATTATTTAAAGCAAAGATGAAAATATGGATTTTGTTGTTTGATATTTGATTACTCGAATTTGTGCCTACGAATTTTTGGATATAGATGAATATTTAGACGAAAACTATGGATATCCTTGAAATTTATAATTTTTTTTTTGTGAATTTCTTAAAGAAAAATTTTAGGTTGAATTACAAGTTACAAGTCTACCACAAAACTTTTAAACTTTGAAGATAAGTTTTTAAGAGGTGCATTTGAATCAAGTAGTTGAGAAAATTGGTTAGTAAGTTCGAATAGTTGAAAGTCAGTGTTTTGGTGTAGAGTTAGAAGTCTAGAGTTAGGATGAACAGTTATTTGGTCTAAGTTTGTATTTGGGGTAAGGACTTGCAGAGTAAGAGTTCTGAAGTCTTGTTTGGAGTTCAGATTTGTTAAAGGAGTTGAAGTTTTTTTTTTTTCCTAGAATTTCTCAAATTTTCATTATTAAGAATTTGTTCCATGAGTTTTAAGATTGATATTTTTTATTTTTATTAATTTAGGTATATTTTACAAACTTATTTAAAGAAAAAAAAATTTAAAAAAAAAAAAATACCCCACATCATTTTTTCAATATCTCTCACATTAATTATTTATTTCCCTTTGATAGTGTTTAAATAAAAAGAAAGGTCTTACCATTATTTTAAAAATATACCTGTGATTGGAAAAAAATTTAATCCATTAATTTAAAAAAATTCAAATAAACTTCAAGATTTTTATGTATTTATTTTCTTAATTCTAGAAATGATATAAATTTATTTCTGTCCATTCTAAATTTGAGATTTTGAATTACAATATTATTTTATGAATATTTTAGAATTTTGTAAAACACTTGATTTCATCAATTTTAAAATTTTAATTTAAATTTTTTTGAAGCTTGATAAAATATTTTTTCTCTGTATAATTTAAGACTTTATTTTTCTAACTAATCAATGCAATGGATTGTCAATAGTTTGATTAATTTGAGAATAACATATTATTTAAAGTTTTAAATAACTAAGTAAAAAAAATAAAATATCAAATATTTATATTATTTTAAGTTCAAAATGAACATATATTATTTAACACCACTCAAAATGAATATCATTTATACGTTTGTTCATATTACTATATATTTATGTTAATGATTTTATTTTATTAAGTTTAAAAGGAGAAATCATTTGTCTTTTTACTTTGAATATGATTAATTTAAATATCAATTTTTTTAATACGTTAATATTCTTAAATTGTAATACTAGTTTAAAATATGTTTTTTTTATCTTCAAATCTTCAAATTATATATATATTTTAGCTATTAATAAAAGAAAAAGAAAAAGAAAAAGATAAGATTGTTGTTTATTAAAAGTAATTTTTGTTTAAACTTAAAAAAAAAATTGTAGATGACACGTGAAGAAAATGAGATAGGGAGATTTTTATCAAATAAAAGAAATTGTTATATAGTACTCTAGTTTACATTAAAAATTTCAATTTAAATGATAATATCATAACTAAATTTTTTTTATATAATTTATATTTAAAAATCAAATTATAGAATACAAAAAATTATTTTTTTAAAAAATATATTAAAATTATAAGATAAAAAGATTTTTTTTGGATAATTACATGTATTTAATTATTATTAGTAATAATGACAAAAAAATTATATAAAAAATAAAAAAAATCAAATTAAGAAATCAAAAAATTATGAAAAAAATAGAAAGAGAATGGAGAGAAGAGAAGAGAAAGACAAGAGTGAGATGAGATGAAGAAAAAAGAGAAAAAAATTGTGGGGCAACCATAAGGAGTTGGAAAGAAATTAATAAATTTGTTGGGCCCACAAGAAGGAGTTGAGGGAGGAGTTAATACATTTGTGGAGGCTATAACATGAGTTAAAAAACCTTTGGGCCAAAGAATGAGTTGGGGGAGTTATTAAATCCTTCTAACTCTATTCTCTTCAACTCCCTAATCCAAAGAGTCCCTTAAACTTTGAAATAGTGTCTAATAGACTTCTGAACTTTAATAAGTCTCCGTTTGATAGCCATTTGATTTTATTAATATTAAACCTACAAATACTACTTCCACGTATGAGTTTTATTGTTTTGTTATCTATTATTTACCTATATTTTCAAAAACCAAGTTTTGAAAACTAAGACCCCGTTCGATAACTATTTTATTTTTCATTTTTAAAAATTAAGCTTATTTTCTCCTAATTTCTCTATAATGGGGTTCATCAACCTTAAGGAAGCATTTGAATTCTTAGCAAAATTCTAAAAACAAAATCAAGTTTTTGGAAACTACTTTTTTTTTTTTTGTTTTCAAAACTTAGCTTGATTTTTTAAATCATAGATACAAAGTAGATAAGAAAAATATATAAATCCATTAGTAAAAATAGTATTTTTAGGCTTATTTTTTTTTTAAAAAAAACTAAATGGTTATCAAACAAACGCTAAAAGAAACAATTTTCAAAAACTTGTTTTTGTGTTTTGAAATTTGGTCAAGAATTCAAATGTTTTCTTAAGAAAGATAAAAGTCATTGTAGAAAATTGTAGAGAAATGACAAAAAAAACAAACACAATTTTTAAAAATAAAAAACTAAAAACTAAATGGTTGTCAAAAGGGGCATAAACTTTCAATTTTGTATCTAAATAGGTAATTGACATCTTCAATTTTTTTTAAAAAAAAAAAATTAGAGCGATTGAGTAAAAAATTGAATTTTATGTTTAATGTGATCCTAAACTTTCAACGTTGTGCTTAATACATACGTCTATGAGTTTTAAAAGAATGCTAAATAGGTCAAGAACTTATTAGACACAAAATTAAAAATTCCGAAACTTATTAGACACAAAATTAAAAAATTAACGATTTATTCGATACTTTTTAAAGTTTAGGGATCAGATAGACATAAACTTAAAAGTTTATGGGCTAAACTTGTAATTTAACTAAATTCGAATAATGACATGTGAAATATTATTGAGCTATGCTTAATTTGATGTTATGTGGGTCTATTAATAATTAAAAGTAAAATATATGCATTAATATTAAGAATAGATAATGATGAATGCCGTTAAATGATAGAAGATTAGACTAATCAATTAAAAAAATTTATAAACAAATACATCATTTGTATAATAATTTTAAAAAAATGCTTAGGGGATTGGTAAAAAAAAAAAAAAAGAATACTTAGGTGCAATCTGAGCTCTAACCATTCTCATGCAGCTCAATTGAAATAAACAACAGTAAAAAAATAATAAAATAAAATAAAATACGGGTCGTATGGACTACTGCACCCAAGTTTTTTTTTTAAAGAATTCCTAGGCCATTTAAAAGATTATTTTATGGAAAAGAGTTCATGTTAAACTACCGTTGTGCTATACTTTGGCAAAATGGTTACGTATAAAAATGACAATAAAATTCACTTTATTATAAATGCATTGAAAAATAGATGTCAATTTCCCATATACCCATGTGTCATGCCCCCATTTAGCCACATGCATTCCATGTGTCATAAGACTACTCATGCTTGGTGTCCAAAATAGTCCACTTGTTTTATGTCAAATAGCCTATAAATAGTGGTTTTTGGTGGATAATGAAAAATGCAATTAGATGTGAAAATTCTCTGATCTCTTTTCTTCTTTCCACTTTCTCTCTAATTTATCCTTATTTTAATTTCTCCATAAAATCCCACTATCTTTTATAATATTATATATTTTTCCCCCACTTTCATTTATTTAATATTGTCATATATTTCCACTATCATTTATTTATTCATATATATATATATATATATATATATATATATATATTCAATTTTCTATTTCTTTATTCCTTTTATTATTATTATTATTATTATTATTATTATTATTATTATTATTTAAATATTGGTGAAATTATACCCGGTTTCCATCCTATTTTTACAACACGTTATCAACACGAAGCTCTGCTGATTTTTTTCACTAAAGGTAGGTTCTCCGGGTAAGCTATTTTTTTTAATATTATTTTGCATGTCTAGTTTATATTAATTTTCTAATATAAATATAATGCCTCTTGATAGCGTTACTATGACAAATCTTGCAAAATTAGAATTTGCGGTCTTGGATATTAATGGAAATAACTACTTATCATGGGTTCTTGATGTTAAGATCCATTTAGATTCCATGAATCTTGGAGAAATAATTAAAGAAGGAAATGATGCATCAAATCAAGAAAAAGCAAAAGCCATGATTTTCCTTCGCCATCATCTTCACGAGAGATTGAAAATCGAGTATCTTACAATAAAAGATCCCTACATTCTATGGCAAGCTTTGAAAGAAATGTACGATAATAAAAAAACAGTTATTTTTCCAAAAGCTCGTTATGATTGGATGCACCTGAGGTTGCAGGACTTCAAATCAGTAAGTGAATATAATTCTGCACTATTCAGAATTAGTTCAAAATTAAAATTATGCGGAGAAAAAATTATTGATGTTGATATGTTAGAGAAGACATTTTCCACTTTTCATGTCTCGAATATGCTTCTGTAGCAGCAATATCGAGAGAAAGACTTTAAAAAATATTCGAATTGATTTCATGTCTTCTCGTGGCTGAGCAAAATAACGAGCTATTAATGAAAAATCATGAATCTCGACCAACTGGAGCAACACCATTCCCTGAAGTGAATGTTGTGAATTTTAACAATCGTGGTCGTGGTCGTGGTCGTGGTCGAGGTCGTAACCGCGATAGAGGAAGGAATACCTATTTTCGTGGTGGGCATTGTAATTTTAAGAAATCCACACGAAGCGATGATCACAAAGGAAAGGCTCAACAAGATACGAGTTCAAAAGGTGATGAACATAAATGTTTCCGGTGCGGAATGACGGCAGTCGTCACGTGCACCGCCGTGACGTCAAAACACCTTGTTGATCTCTATCAAGCTTCCCTGAAGGAAAAAGGAAAAGGGAAGAATGTGGAGGTAAATTTTGCCATTCAAGAAGATGATGTGTTTGACCCCTCCAATATGATGCATCTTGATGTGACTGATTATTTTGAATCTCCTGGAGAGAGAATTGATGCAATCAAACAAGTAGAGGATACTTTGTATGAAGATATATAATTAAGTACTGCTTGTAATTATAGTATGTTTTTGTTGTTTTTGTATATATATATAAGACTTTTTGTAATCACTTTTTTTTTCTTATCAATGAAGAAATATGGTCAATTTCAATATGTTGAGTAACCCGAAAATGAGCAATGAGGATTTATGTCTGGCAGACTGCGCGACTACGCACATGATACTCATAAACAGAAAATATTTTTCTAAATTGACAATGCTGGAAGCAAAAATCAATACTATATCGGGTTCTACAGACCTGATTGAAGGTTTTGGAAAAACTAGTTTTATCTTGCTTAGAAGAACAAAATTTTCAATTAATAATGCTTTGTTCTCTAGTAAATCAAAGAGAAATTTATTGAGTTTCAAAGATATACGTAATAATGGTTATCATGTTGAAACTGATCGTAAAAATAATATAGAGTATCTCTATATCACATCTATTGTTTCACATGAAAAACGTATATTAGAAACATCACGCGCTTTATCTTCCGGATTATATTATACTCATATACGAGTTATCGAAAGTTATGCAACAATGAACCAGAAGTTCATGAATCCAGAAATATTCAGTGTTTGGCATGATCGACTGGGTCATCCAGGATCGATAATGATGAGAAATTTTTTTGAGAATTCACATGGACATCCTTTAAAGAACCAGAAGATTCTTCAATCAAATGAGTTGTCATGTGATGCTTGCTCTCAAGGGAAATTAATTATTAGACCATCACCAGCTAAAGTGGGAATTGAATCACCTGCATTTTTCGAGCGAATTCAAGGTGATATTTGTGGACCTATTAACCCACCAAGTGGTCCATTTAGATATTTTATGGTATTAATTGACGCATCCAGCAGATGGTCACATGTATGCTTATTATCAAGTCGAAATCTTGCATTTGCAAGATTACTTGCTCAAATAATTAAGTTAAGAGCACAATTTCCTGATTATACAATTAAGACTATTCGACTTGATAATGCTGGTGAATTTACGTCCCAAACTTTTAATAATTATTGTATGTCAATTAGGATAAGTGTTGAACATCCTGTAGTTCATGTTCATACACAAAATGGTCTAGCAGAATCATTTATAAAACGTCTGCAATTAATTGCAAGACCATTACTTATGAGAGCTAAACTTCCTACATCGGTCTGGGGTCATGCTATTTTGCACGCTGCATCATTATTACGTATTAGACCAGTAGCCTATAATAAATATTTCTCTATGCAATTAGCTTATGGTCAACAACCAAATATATCCTATCTGAGAATTTTTGGATGTGCAGTATATGTTCCAGTTGCTCCACCATAACGTACCAAGATGGGTCCTCAAAGGAGGTTAGGAATATATGTCGGTTATGATTCTCCATCAATTATTAAATATCTTGAACCCTGACGGGTGATGTATTTACTGCACGATTTGCTGATTATCATTTTAATGAAACAAATTTTCCAACATTAGGGGGGAGGAATTAAGAAGTTGGAAAAAGAAATTACATGGAATACATCATTATTATCTCATTTAGATCCTCGTAGAGATCAATGTGAACTTGAAGTTCAAAAGATAATTCATTTGCAAAATATAACAAATCAATTACCAGATGCATTCACAGATGCTAAAAAAGTGACTAAATCATATATACCAGCAGTAAATGCTCCATCAAAAATTGATATCCCACAGGAACAAGTTGTCAATAATGAGTCTGGAGCACACCAGAAGCGTGGTAGACCAATGGGTTCCAAAGATAAAAATCTTCGAAAAAGAAAAGTAGTTGAGAATCAAAACGATTCAATGAAAGGTATGGATGTTCCAGAAGAAATCGAAAATACAACTACTCAAAAGAGTATTGATGAAAATCAAACGCTTGAGGATAATAATGAAATTTCTATAAATTATGTTACAACAAGAAAGAGATGGAACCGAAATGATATCATTGTTGACAACATTTTTGCTTATAATGTTGCTCACGATATTATTCACGAAAGTGACGATTTCGATCCAAAATCTATCGAAGAATGTCAACGAAGAAAGGATTGGCTGAAGTGGAAACAAGCTATCCAAGCAGAGATGAACTCACTTTCAAAACGTGAGGTTTTTGAACCAGTAGTCCTAACACCAGAAGGTGTCAAACCTGTGGGATACAAATGAGTATTTGTAAGGAAAAGAAATGAAAATAATGAAGTCACAAGATATAAAGTGAGACTTGTTGCACAAGAATTCTCGCAAAAACCTGGTATTGATTATGAGGAGACATATTCTCCTGTGGTGGACGCAATAACGCTAAGATATTTGATTAGTCTGACTGTATATGAAAAATTGGATATGAATCTAATGGATATAATCACGACGTATTTATATGGATCTCTAGATAATGACATTTATTTGAAAATCCCGGAAGGATTTAAAATACCAGAAACATATGAATCAAGTTCTCGAGAATTATATTCAATCAAGTTACAGAGATAATTATGTTGGGAAAAAACCTCCCACCACTAGGAATAAACAGAAATAAACTGAGAAATTAAAAGATACCAACAAAATAAGAGACACAAGAATTTACGTGGAAAAACTCCAAACCCGGAGAAAAAAAACCACGAACAGAAAGAAATTCCACTATGTGAAAAATTGTTACAATCACATGGAATTCTCTCCCCGACCCCAATTACAAAAACATTCTCCCAAAGCTTATACTACTCACACCCTTTTCCTCACTCTCAGACCAGAGAATATAAAGAGGGAATTTAACTAGAGCTAGTACACCAAACTTAAAGTGTTTCTAACTGGGATGCTTTGAAACCAAAGCCATAGGCTCTTTTTATCGTGCCAGGAGCCCATCACTTCCTTGCATCTTTCAGATGTGGGACAATCTCACTTCTAATATATTGCCAAAAATCCAACAAATTATATGGATTAAAACAATCAGGACGAATGTGGTATAATCGCCTGAGTGAATATTTGTTGAAAGAAAGATATCAAAATAATCCAATATGTCCGTGCGTTTTATAAAGAAATCTCAGTCAGGATTTACTATTATAACTGTATATGTTGATGACTTAAATATAAATGGAACTCCTGAACAGTTATCCAAGACAATAGAATATCTTAAGAAAGAATTTGAGATGAAAGATCTTGGAAAAATAAAATTTTGCCTTGGTTTGCAAATTGAACATTTAGCAGATGAGATATTTGTTCATCAATCAACCTATACAGAGAAAATCTTAAAAAGATTCTATATGGATAAAGCACATCCATGAACATTCCAATGGAAGTTCGTTCACTGGATGTAAAGAAAGATATATTTCGACCTCGAGATGAAAATTAAGAACTACTTGGTCCTGAAGTACTATATCTTAGTGTAATTGGTGCACTTATGTATCTGGCTAATAACACAAGACCAGATATTGCATTTTCAGTTAATTTATTAGCTAGATATAGTTCATGTCCTACAAAAAGACATTCGAACGGAGTTAAACATGTACTCCGATATCTTCGAGGGATAATTGATATGAGTTTATTTTATTCTAACAAATCAAATTATGATCTAGTTGGTTATGCAGATTCTAGTTATCTATCTAATCCACACAAAACTAGATCTCAGATAGGTTATCTATTCACATGTGGAGGAACTGCTATATCGTGGCGATCAGTGAAACAGACTATAATAGCTACTTCTTCAAATCATGTTGAAATCCTTGCAATTCATGAAGCAAGTCGAGAATGTGTATGGTTAAGATCGATGACACAACACATTCATGAGACATGTGGCTTGTCTTCGAGTAAATCTCTTCCAACAATATTATACGAAGGCAACACAACATGTATAACTCAAATCAAAAGAGGATACATTAAAGGAGATAGAACGAAACATATCTCTCCAAAGCTTTTCTACACTCATGACCTTGAAGAAAATGGCGATATCTCAGTACAACAGATTTGTTCGAACGATAACTTGGCGGACATATTTACAAAAACATTATCAACTACAACATTTGAGAAAGTGGTTCACAGTATTGGGATGCGATGACTCAGAGATCTCAAGTGATGTTTTCATGAGGGGGAGTAAATATAATGTATTCTTTATATAAAATATGTACAATTTTTCCTTCACTAGGATTTTTTTTTCTATTGGGTTTTTTCCTAGTAAGGTTTTAACGAGGCATATATTATATAAAATGGACATCTAAGGGAGAGTATTATAAATGCATTGAAAAATAGATGTCCATTTCCCATATACCCATGTGTCATGCCCTCATTTAGCCACATGCATTCCATGTGTCATAAGACTACTCATGCTTCGTGTCCAAAATAGTCCACTTGTTTCATGCCAAATAGCCTATAAATAGTGACTTTTGGTGGATAATGAAAAATGCAATTGGATGTGAAAATTCTCCAATCTCTTTTCTTCTTTTCCACTTTCTCTCTAATTTATCCTTATTTTAATTTCTCCATAAAATCCCACTATCTTTTATAATATTATATATTTTACCCCCACTTTCCATTTATTTAATATTGCCATATATTTCCACTATCATTTATTTATTCATATATATATATTCCATTTTCTATTTCTTTATTCCTTTTATTATTATTATTATTATTATTATTAATATATTAGTATTTAAATATTGGTGAAATTATATCCGATTTCCATCATATTTTTACAACATACTTTAATTTATAATTGATTTATTAAAATGTTGACCGTAGAAATAAGGTACGCTTTAAATATTTATGGGATAGGGACACTATCATATTTTAATCATTTTTAAATTTTAAGGGTGTAATAATTGATCAAACTATATTTAAAAAAAAGAATACTGAAGCTAAGGGCTTTGTTTGGATATGAGGTTGAAGAACAGTTTTTCTCTTACAAAAAAACCATTTAATAAAATAATGTTGGATAAATTGAATTTTTTTATTTTGAATTATTAGGGTAGTTATGGTATAGTTATAAACTTTTTAATTTGATCAATTTTTTAAATTGCTTTTAATTTGATCAATATTCTTTTTTTAAAAAATATAGTTTGATCAATTATTATGGACATTTTTTTTAATATTTCAAGTTTCTGAACTTTTTTTAAAAATATGGTAGTTTTCAAACTATTTTTAAAAATATAGCAATGTCGTCTCTTCAAGAGACAACCTACATTACGTGGTAGGAGGTCGTCTCTTGTCTCTTGAAGAGACGACCTTCTAATGAGTAGGAGAAGGTCGTCTCTTGAATAGACGACCTTTACTAATTTTAACAAAAAATGTTAATTGGCCCAGTGGTTTGAGTAATACTTTAAAATGTTAAAGGGCATGAGTTTGATTCTTGGGTTGAGTAAATTTTTTATTATTTTCCAATTTTCTTTCTTTTCACTCTTTTTTTTTTCCTTTTCTTTCTTCCGTTTCTATAGCTTGATGTAGCTGACATTCAAATCTTACTTTTTTGTAGTTAATGTCCACTTGAGATAGAGATATCCTTGATTTTATGGTAACTTAGGTTCTACGTGCTTAATAGTTAAAATCTTTGAATTGTCATAGAGATATAGACAATTGATTGTTTGATGAATATCGATATAGCTTGACTATTTATAGTTTCTTTTTGGAGTAATATTAATTTTTTTAATTTTAGAAAATATTTGAATAACTAATACTTAATTAAAATATTAAAAAAATATAAGGAGAAAAAAAATTAAAATATTTAAAAATGACAGTTATCATAAAAAAAACTATAGTAATGTATAATTTCAAAATAAATAAAATAAAAAAAGAACGAAAAGGGGAAAAAAAAGAGTGAAAAGAAGAGAAAATTGGAAAAAGAAATAAATAATAAAAAATCCACCCAACTCAAAAATCGAACTCATGTTCTCTAACATTCTAAACTATTGCCTGAGTCATTGGGCCAATTAACATTTTTTTATTAAAAGTCGTAAAGGTCATTTCTTGAAAAGACGACCTTCTCCAACTCTTTAAAAGAGACGGCATTGCTATATTTTTAAAAATAGTTTGAAAACTACCATATTTTTAAAAAGAGTTAAGAAACTTGCAATATTAAAAAAAATGCCCCAATTATTACACCCTTAAAATCTAAGAATGATTAAAATATGATATTGTCCAATCCCTTAATATTTAAACCGTACTATATTATAAAATGGTCAGTAGTAGGTTATTAACGAATAAATTTTAGATTAGTTGACTTTTGAATTAAAAATAAAATAATTAAATTATAAATTTGGTTTCTATGATTTGGACAAAGTTAAAATTTAATCTCTATAAAAGTTAAAATTTCATACTTATGGTTTAACAAAATTTTATAAAATAGTCTTTATGGTTTAATAAAATCCTTGTATATAATCTCTATCGTATGAACTATTTTTAAGGCTTTATCAAATTATAAGAACTAATCCTAACTTTTTAAATCATACCACTAAATTCTATTTTTTTTACAAATTTATAATTTAGCCTATTTTTATAAAAATAAAAACTAATGAAAATATCTGATTAGTTAATATTGACAAGTTGACATAAGGGCTAATTCTAACATCTTTTTAGGCTTTTGTGTGGAGATAAAAAATAAATAATTTTGGTTTTTTTTTTCAAAAAAAAAAGTAAAAATGTTGGGAAATGGCAAAAAACAATTCATCATTTTCATAAATAGCCATCTTTTGTGGATTTTTAATTATGGCCAAACATGATATTCACGTGTTCCAACTTGAAACTTTTTTTCCCTGTTTTGCCCTTTTCAATTAATCTCTTTTTAAAAGATCTACATTCAAGTTATTTTGTTTTAACATATTTAAAACCCTTTAAAATCTGTTTCTATTTTTTGAATTCTACTCTCCTATTTTTTCGGTTATCTACCTACTATTAACGTTATCGATTATGCTTTTCTACCTTCTTCCTTTTTTATTTGATTTCTACATTTTCGATCTCTTCCTTCATGATTTGACGAGCAATATCTTTGTTTTCTGTTCTTGCTTGGCGATTAGTTTCCTAATTCCTATTTCGGTTTGTTCCTTCAAATCTTAAGATTTGTTTTTCATTTTTCATTGTTTTCCATTCATATTTCATCTTATTTTCACTGTTTTTCATTTTGTAGATTGTAACTTGCTTTTTTTTTTTTTTAGGTTCCAATGTCTTTACTATCTTTAAGTATATTGCATGATGAGATCTGGAATGAATCCAACCGATACCACAATTTTAAAGTTTTGAGCGTACTCGTTTCTTTGGATTCTAATTTTACCCAATTTTTCGATTTCATTCGTAGCAAACTCCACTTTTCGAATAATCAAGTTATTACTTGGTTGACTATTTATAAAGATTGTTATAATAAATCTAGTGTAATTAGAATTACCGATGACAGAGATGTTATGTGGTTTCTTTCTACCATATTTGATGGTTTCTCTAATAATGTCCATGTTGTCGTTGATTATTTAGAAGTTGTTGGATTTGATTGTTCCACGACTATTACCTCTAATTACGGTGTAGTTAAAAATGTGGATCATATCAACAAGGAGGATGGTGATTTTAATTTTTTCAAATATACTGACTTTGATCCTTTTTCATTTGATTTGTCTATTAAGAAAAACTCTATATTTGAAAGTAAAGATGATTTGAAGAAAACTATTTCCTTCCTTGCATTGAAAAATAGTTAGGATGGTCAAATCAAATGGTAAATCGCTTGTTCTTCGTTGCAAAAAAGAAAGATTACTCTAAGTTAGTTAATCCGACTTAAACTATCTCTAATTATGTGCTCCTTACTATAATTCAAATTGAAACATGCATTGACACCCCTTTAAATTAATGATAGGGGTGAGCATAATTAAGTTGAAAATTACTCTAGTTTGTCGATTTTCTAACTATTTTTGGTTAAAGTCAATTTTGTCATTAGAGAAATTGACAGTTGGTCGATTGGTCCTTTCATTTTTTGAAAAAATCAACTGATTAAAATAAGAAAAAAAAATTACCTTATTTGTTGTGTGCTCCGATGTGATGTGCCCATTGCCAAGAGAAAATTGCATGGAAGACTCCTTTTCACTCGCATTGATGTGATTTGACCTGTGTTATGAAATTAATGACATATGACCCTTTTTGTACTGTGTATTCCGTCCAAATTATCGTAAGAGCATCGTAATCTGACTCTAGCTCTCTCGCTCTCGCTCTCGCTCAAGTCTCGTTCTCGCTCTCGCTCTCGCTCAAGTCTCGTTCTCGCTCTCGCTCTCGCTCTCGCTCTCGCTCTCGCTCATGATAATAATGAAGTTGTCGAAATTCTGGAGAAAAAAAAACAACAAAAATCACATTATAATTCTCGCTCTCGCTGACTTGCTCTCGCTCTACCTCTGCTACTCTAGCTCTTCTCTGACTTTTTTTCTTGTCCTTTTTTCTTTATATTTTTGGTCACTCATTTGAGCGAGAGCGAGAACGAGACAACGGAAGCGAGAGTGTTTCTGCGTACGAGGGCGTGAACAAGAAAGACCGCTTCATATTACCCTTATGAGTAATTTTGCACGTATTTCCACGTCAGAATGGGTCATATTTCATTATTTTGAAATATCAGGTCAAATGCCATTAATGCGCGAGAAAACGAGTTATCCGTACAAAAACCCCCATTGCCAACAACTTCCTTGGATTACATTTTTAATTACATTTTTATTTTTAATCTTTCTCTTTTCTTCTCTACCACGAGGCTATAAAAAAGCTCAAGGCCTCTTTTGATTACATTTTTAATCTTTCTCTTTTCTTCTCTACCACATGGCTTTATATAGCCTCAAAATCAACCCTAGAGTAACCTATGGTCAATTGAAAGGTTGTAACTTACATCCCCATCAATACCATGATCTCCACTAACCAAATTGTAACTTAAAACATTAAAAACAACACTTTAAGACTGAAAAATACATTAAACCCCCCATAAATCCGAGAATTGAACTTCTACTAAACCAATACATAATTTGTAACCTATCCAAGAATAAATGAAGCCCCCTTGAAGTAGCTTGAAGCTCTTGTTGCATAAATGAAACTTGACTTGTCTTTAATGAAGCATGGGTTGCACTTGAGTCCATTAAATGCATCTTGAGTTCGTCATAAATGAAGTTTGACAACATTAATTCAACTTCATCTTGAAGCTTTTCTTTAGTCTTGAATAACATGATACGGTTCATATCATCATCTTTTGAAACGGCCTCAACTTTTTTCTCTTTATCACAAACTCGATCTTGGTGTATATCTAAACTTTCCAACTTCTCCCTACTCTCCATGCAACTCATCCCCAAATGGCCAACCTCAGCAGAATCAAAAGAATTAGGCTCTTGAAAGCTTACTGAGGAATTAGTAGCCAGTTGACTCATTAGTTATGGAAGTGGATCCTCATTTCACTAACCTCTCCTTACATCTGTCTAGAGTCTCT